>JABCMI010000057.1:0-1200000 GCA_026261945.1 Hirschfeldia incana
ATTTATAAAATATAAACATATTTTTATATAAAAAATAATTTCAGTTTTAGTATTCTTTAATTTTTCTAAAACAACAATAATTAAAATATCTAGAAATTTTTAAAATCTATACTATTAAATCAGAATCCTTCTTAGGATTCTACTCTTGATTTTTCAAGTTAATTACAATGATTTGTCATTCTCTTGTTTAGATTTTTTAAAAATTAATTTTGACAAAAAAATTAAACACATGTATCAATACTATTAAAACAGAAGGCCCTTGTCATCATGTTTCAATAGTATTTACAATGAATTGCCACTGAATTATTTATAATCTATGATCTTAATTATCTTTATTTTTGATAAAAGTGATCTTTATTTGTTCTACTAAATCCTTGGCATCCGACTTTTAACTAAATTCGTTAAAGTCTAGAAATTTTTGCAATCTGGAACAAAAGATCATTAGAGATTTGCGGGTTTCAAGTTCAGAGTTTTGTACGAGGTGATACGAAGGCTATTTGTCTTAGGGTTCGGAGAAGTTAACTAAGGTTTTGCGACTTGATTTTCATCATGCTATCAAATACTTCAATGGCTCTAATTGGGGTTCTGAATTCAAGATGGAGGCATTGAATCTCTTCTGTGTAACAAGAAAGCCCTTCTGCTCCGTACGTTAAGAGGTGTGATGGCTCTGATATGTTCGAACATGGGTTGGATGGGGGGTTTTTACCTTTAGCTGAACTATCTCTCTCTTTTGATTTTGTGTGCAGTTGGAGCTGAACAACTAATTGACATAAATATATCTGTTTTTTTTAATCAGAGAACTCTTTTGTGGTTTTGTTGACAATTGGTCGGTGTATTAGTACGTACATATAGGGGGGTGTATTGAACCATGGATTTTAGAAGATTGTGAGATTTGATTAAAATCCTCTGTTATTCAAGTGATGATTTAGATTTTTTGTTTCAAATCTCCTGTTATTCAATATGTAGTTTGTGTAAAGTTATTAAATACCATTTGAAATCCCATGTTATTCAATTAACAATTTATAAAAACTATATCAAATCCAGTGTTATTCAAAGGTAAACAATATTTAGAACAAAAATGTTAAATAGGAGATTTGAGAATACTTTACGTCATTTTGTAGACAAAAACAACACATTGGGAATAACATCTCTACAGATGTTATTTGTAAGAATTGAAAGAAAAATAAAACATTGTCTTGCCATAGAAAAAAAAAACTCATTCTCTTGCTGTAACAAGTTTCTCTGACCTACAACTATGTGAAACCTGAACTGTAGTTTCATCACTTGATCTCGCATATTGATTCAATTGAGTAAGCCATTGTGAGAACGGGACAGAGTGAGGGTGAGTTCATGGATCCCAGCCGTTTTTGATGCTAGAGAGATTATGTGGAGGCCACGTCGATTTTTTAATTGCTTGTATCCTATTGTGGTAGATTAAGGTTAGTATAGAAACCTTGAAGTTTATTAGGATTCATTCGAAGGTTAAACTAAGGTGTAGTGAAACTAAGGTGTAGTGTGTGTGTGTGTGTGTGTGTGTGTGAAAGCCATTAATATTGGGTTATGCTTTCTTTCTCAAACAGAGGTGTTGCATCATGTCTGAAGCCATTAATATTGGGGATTATGCATGATAATGACGATATCATGGCGGTGGATGTATCCGTAGTAATGCCAGGATAGAAAACACCATTGCACAAAGCTTTGCTGGTTCCTTTACATTGTTGAAGAGAAGGAGTTCATTGGCCTTTCCATCTCCAAAATATTGCGGCTAGTAACTATACTTTTCTTTTTGACTCTTTCAGTAGATTTAAGTTTGACATGTTGTTAATATATTCAACTACACATTATTGTCCAATGTGTTGATAATATATTTCAATATATGTCAATGACCAAGTTTGATTTATATTTGCATATTCATGGTGATCAGTTAGATTAACACAGATAAACACGTAAGAGGAAAAATGTATTGACCAAAACTAATATTTATTGTTTCAAATCACGTAAACAACTTTAAAATCTATATAAGTTATCTTATCAAATCACTTAAAGATTTTTATTTGTATTTTTAAAATTTGATCAAAATCATCCAAATAACTTTAAAACTCACCTAAATCTCACTAGAATTAAAACACCCTACAATCTTCTAAAATCTTTGGTTCAATACACCCCCCATAATCGATTTGATTAATATTCTTAATTGGTGATATTGACATTGTAGTATTTATTGTTAATATGATATATCAAGAACTTTATATTAATAGATTGCAGGTAGGATTTGTGATCATCACCTAATTCAAAATTTACAACCAAAAATCATCAATATTATTAAAACAGAGGATACTATGAAAATTATATTTACAAACATAAATCACTAAATTGTAATGAACATATACAAATTTTTGATGCTCAAATATGTTTCATTTTTAGCATGCATCCTCTCGAATATTGATCCATTACCCTTATAACAAGATGAAAAATTAATTTGACTATAATAATTTTAGTCAAACCGAATTGCATATTGGATCATCTATCAGTTCAACATGTAGCGGGTTTTAGTTGTTTTTACGGGTCTTATAGGATTTTTAAATAATTTTTTTTTTTTTAAACTAAACCGAACTACATACGAGACCACACAATTTGTCAATTTAACTGCGTGTCAGGTCATATTTTAAAATACTCAATATAACTTTCCATTTATAAATCTAAATGTATAAGTATACATATTTATATCAAACAAATTTTGAAATGTTTCGAAAATAATCTCCCACGGGTCAAAATCTAACAGCATCTTATGTGTTTACAAGTTATATCCTAAACTAGCAGTATAAAATTTCAGTTTATGAGTTATATCCAAAAATGAAAATCTTTAAGTATTATTAATGTCTAATGTGAATACACAAAATTAAATTTTAAATCTAAAATAATATAAATATAAAACATATTATTATAATAGATAATGGATAACAAAATAAACTAATGCCAAATCACAACAATTAACTTTGTTAATAGATTCATAATCCACAAGATTGTATAATCTTATTTTATAAAAAAAGTATAACTTCCTAATTATAATACAAATAGATTCTAATAATACAACTAGTAGTTCAACTGGTAACCTATTTTTGGTTATACCGAATTATTAAATAATATTTTTTTCCTAAAACAAAAACAAATTACTAACCGGATTGTTGGGTTTATCAGTTTAACTGCAGGTCCGGATCCGATTTAAATAAAAATTGAGTATAAGTGCATAGTTATGCAACATCACAAATTCAATACAATTATCAAAACTTCTTACTAATATTTTTTTTAAAAAAAATAGTATACACAAATATGATTACAAATAAAAACACAAATATGATTAAAAATACCAATATAAAATTAAATTGCTAAAAAATTAAATTAAATATATATATATATATATCCATCCTCTAAAGGGCGAATCATAATCTAGTATATGATTAAATGATTAAATTTCAATGGGTATACAAATTGTATAAAGCTTAATCATCAAATACAAACCTATATTCTCCATCAGCTCGTAAAAGATCTATGTTTTAGAAAAAATCATTGTTTCAAAATGATTTTTTTTTTCAATACATAAATTAAATGTAAATTGTAAACGTCAAAAAACATAATTGTGTTCATTAAAATTTTATTGGTGAAAACTCGTGGAAAATAGTTAACTACGGAAAATAATATATTGGTAACTAAAATTTGATATATTTTTTAATAAATGTAAAAATTCTAAAATATGAATCTTTTATGAATGGAGAGAGTAAATGAAAAATCCATGTTACTTATAAGTCATCCACCATTGATGATTATGCTTTAGTGAGTCCAAAATGAGATAAGTTTAATTTTATAAATCTTAAATTTCAGGTTAACTTTTTTTTGATATGGTAACAATATATTGTTACAAAAAAATTGTTCACAAAAAGAAAGAAAAAAAATAAACTTCTTTTTCAAAACTTTTTTTTAAATATAGTTATAAGTATAAAAATAATAACAAACAATATCAGATTTAAACTAAATGATGACAATTGTAGATAGATGGTAACATGCACATGTTTATATATAAATTATTCAAAAAAAAATGGTTACCATAAATTGAAAAATGGTAAACAAACACAGGTCAACCCTTTAGTTAACTAATCGAGATTGAACTACAATAATTTGCAAACTCAAATTAAACTAAAATAATTTACTATACAAATATAAATCTAAATGATAGTTAACTTTAGACAATATAAAGTATGAACTTATATAATTTATAGTAATAGGTTATTTATAAAAATAAATTAGATTTTCAACCTGAAAAATTCCTCACTTCAAAAGCGCAAGTCAAATCTAATATATATATATATATATATATATATATATATATATATATATATATATATATATATATATATATATATATATATATATATCTACAACATAACTTCACAAAAAACTGAAAATATAATAATTAAGAAATCTTTTTCAGAAAGATTATAACGTGATAATTTATAATCAAATAATTTTAAACAAGATAAATTATTATTTACTATATTATTTTCAAAAATGATAATAACTTGTGAATTCTGTAAAACCAAATAAATATTTAAAATATGAAGTTGCAACAAAATAAATAATATTTATATTATTAATATATTTTTATTGAATTATTAGAATTTGTATAACAAAAATTATCAACACTTTAATTTTTAAATTTTATTAAAATACTTATCAAATTATACATAATGTTACAAAATATATTTATCCTCCTGATAAAAAAGTAAAAAAAAAAGTCTAATTAACAAGATATTCTTATTTTACTCTAACTGTAACCAAAACAAGCGGAAACAATTGTGATTCATTACAGAGGAAAATTCAATTATACCACACTTTTGATACCACTTTTAATATTTGCCACTAATGAATGATTATTTCCTGAAATACTTTAAATTTGTGATAATTTAACACTAAACTAATTTTTCAAAAATATTTATTCAACATATATAAAATCAGCCTAAACCCCTTAATATTAATCTCTAAACACTAATCACTAAACCTTAAATTCAAATGTTTGTATATTTTTGATTGAGGGTATTTTTGAAAAGTGGTACTTAACTTGTGGTATTTTTGACAATTTCTTTTCATTTCAAAATTTTCCAGTACAATACAATATACTAAAATATGAATAACCAACCATTGTTAATATCAACAATCAAATCAACCAATTATTTTGAGTGTGTATGAATTTTCAAAATATTACAAGGTATGTTTAGCCACTCTAGTTTAATATCTATATTTCTATTCAAAAAAATATGTAAAATTATAAAAAAAAATTGAAATACATTTACAAATATAATAGGATAAATGAACTAGATGAAATTAATAAAATAATAATCTAGTTTTAATATAATAAAAAAATTATTGTTTAATTTAAAATAATTGATGCAATTCAACGATGACAAAAAAGATGTAATTCAACATATCAAAAGAAATATTTGTAATAATATAATATATTATATGTAAAATTACATATCTAATTAAGAGGTGAACATAATATATAAATAATACTTTTATCATACATATAAATTAGAAAATAACTTAAAGCTTATAAGTAAATGAAAAAAATAGTTATTAATTGTTATATTTCAACTATTACGTAGTAGGTTAGATTTCATGAATATATGAAGAAATAGCCACAAAACGTCACCAAAAAATCATAGCTATACGTTGGTAGCTATATAAAATCATATTTAATTATGACTGACAATCCATGATTCATTCATGACTAAAATATGCCACGTTTTGTCATGAATATTCGTGGCCAAACTAATCACGAAATAAATCATATCTAATACTAGCTGTTTTTAGAAAATTAATCACAGATGAAATCAAAATTATAAAATAAAATAAATTTATAAATTAAATTAAAATAAATAAATAATTTTTTTAAAAAAAATCCAATTGCTAATAAAAATATAAAAGTTTGTTTAAAATAAATGAAATAATTTAATTTTTTACTGATACAAATTCGGTTAATAAAAGATTAAAACAAAAACAAAACAAAAAAACTTACCCTAAACTAAATTAAGCCTTCCTCATATCTGCCATCGAACTTTTATACTTTATACTTTTAAACTAATTTATAAGATTAGATTGGAAAATATAGTTAAATATAAATGTGGTCAAGTTAAAGTATATAGTTTATGTAAAATTTAGTCAATAGGATAGTGGTTAACTTTAATGTTTAGGGTAAAACAAATTTAAATAGAATTGTAGACTTCTAGATTTTGTAAATAGTAGACTTTTTTACTAATGTTTATGTTTTAGGATTTGGAGTTAGGATATTAATAGAGTGTACATTTAAATTTAAGGTATTAGGTTAAGGTTTTAAAATTAGTTTTAAAGTAATATTGAATGTTTAGATATAAATTATAAATCTAAAGTTATATAATTAAAGAAGTTTGAAAATTTCAGATTGTGTTAGATACAAAATTTTAAGTGTTTATGATTTGGAGTATGTGTTTTATGTTTAGAGTTTTAGCGTTTGATGTATAATGTTTGGGTTTTAATTTAAGATTTGAGATTATATTTTAAAAATATTAAATTTTAGGTTTAACATTAAGATTTAAAGTTAAAATAAAAATATTGGAGTTTTAAGGGTCGGATGTAGAGTTTAAAGTTTAAAAGTATGTTTAGGGTTCAGGGTTTCAAATAACCACGAAAAGCCAAAATATTGTCAAAGTGAAATTTGTCTAAACAATGGCAAAAATTATACTTTTGGAGGTTGACCACGATTTTAACCTCGTTTTATTCTGTGACAATTTTGTCACGATATATTTGTGGCAAAAGCGTAGTTATTTTTAGCAACGTTTTGATTCTTGGTAAGTTTGTGACCTTTGTCACGATTTACACACGAATCCATGCTTTGCATTTAGGATTTTTTCGTAGCTTTTTTAGTGCTATAGCCAAGATTTTGTACTAGTGGAGAAATAACCTTTCCACTAATAGTGCAGCACCCACTAACACCGAAGTCAACTGGTCCGAAGCGTGAGTTCTCCCGTTCTGCTCTTCGGTTAGTGAATATTTGGTTTTTCTCCAGACCAAAGAAGTAAACACGTGCATATTGTCAAAGTGAAATTTGTCTTTGGGTCCTTTCAAATGGATTCAAACATCTCAGGCACATGGTGTTTTGTAAATTTTGCATTCGAACCAACGTCTCCCTTAAGAGTTGTCATTTAACACATCTACATTCAAGATTCCGATACAAAAGTACTCACTCTGTTTCCAAATTTTAAATCCTTACAAAATAATAATAATAAACATCGAGTCACTGTTTTTTAAAATGTATTCATCCTTCCAACAAGAACAGTTTCATAAGAGATTGTAGAGAAAATGAGTACAGAACCTGGAAACAAGTAAATATTTCAAACCAGGGCCAGAGAAGCTTCCTCCATCTGTGAGCTGAGCAGAGCCGAAAACCTTCTATGGTTGTACTACAGTGTGGAGGAGAGAACAAAAAAGACCCACGACCATACCAATAAACATGTATATTAGCCTACATTAAACCAAACCAGACATCATGTCAGATACAGAGACAAATAATGGTTTTGTTTCATCTATCTAGTAAATAGACAATTAATTAACTTGTAATGGTGTAGGGACACTTACAAAGCTTTGGGAAGATTTCCAAAAAACAGATTGGAAGTCACAGCCACATGCATAAGCATCGGCCTCCTAGATGAAACGTCGCTATTTATCCGACTCAATGTAACGGAATGATCGCCTTTAGATGATGTGATGTACTACTCGTTTGTTTATGATTTTTTTTTCTGGCAGGCTTGCCGCCTTAACAAAATCAAACCAGGGATCCTCTACATAGTCCACAAAGACTCTAACGTCATTGATACCAACGTTATGCAAACCTTGGATATTAACACTTTGGAGAGTGTTACTTTCGGGATTGAAGTAGAAAACATACAACGGTAAATATGTATAGTCCGATATCAAAACAATCTCACCTCTGGCGGTCATTCCAACAACATTAATTCTTTTGCAATCAACGAATTCATTATTCGGAAAATTATAGACATATTCCGACCGTTTCTGTTTCTCGAAATCTTCAAGAACCCACACACGTAACTGAAGGGTTTTGCCAGCAAAATTTGTTTTAACACCACCTAATTTACCCTTGTAGTTTATCAAAACCCCATCAAAGCATTCTACTACTTCTTTTTCTTCAATGAAGTTGAATTTCTCAGACCGAACATCATAACAAACTAGTAGTTGAAAATGCCGACTATCATTTGTAAAACCCAAGTAATACAAAATCCCATTGATGCATATCCCTTCATTCTCAACCTGATGGGCTAAAGAGCATTGGATATTTCTCCATCTCATGTCTCCATCAGTTCCTAACGTTATAATTCTCTGAGCATTATAAGCGCCCACCCCCCCCCCCTCGTGAACAATACCTTGAATTGCCTGCCAACAGGATCAAACCCTAAATAGCTTGTAGTAAGGAAGAGGATCTATTCTCAGTTTAGGTAATAAAACATTTTGTCCGGTGCTGGGGCTACAAATCACATGCACTATATACATTTCCAGTCCCTCGAAAATCCACTCTTTTAGAGTGCAACACACCAAACCAGAAGCATAGCTGCAAAAGTATGTTTGTATGTCTTCCAAATACTTCATATAAGAATCAGCGGTAACTACATGATGAGATGAATTATCTAATGAATAATCAGGCTGAAGGGACGAGAAGAATCTCCTCTTGTTAGTGTTTTTAAATAATTCAATGGCAAATAAGAGACGTGGACGAGACGAGGACCTAGTCAGGAACAAGTATCTGAAATCTTTACTGTTCAGTATTGACGCCCATAGCTTCGACACGCAACAACACACGGCTATTGATTTTGCAGGTATTCTGGAGAATATCTCGAGAACAATATCAGTCAGCATGGAATTCATCATGATCGATGTATATGAGAGAAATAGATAGATATGATCAATACTGATGAGACTCTAATATATATAGGGCCTAGGGCACATTGTGAACTGTGATAAGGAAGGCGTTTTGCTTTTCCAAACCTGTTTTTGTGTAATCAAACCGGTTTGAATTTTCAGATTCAACCCTTAATCAATGACTTTATTATAACTAATTTTCGTGGTAAACCGGTTTTGATTTTGATTGAATCCCCCTATATATTAAAAGAGAATTCGATTTAGTGATTTCTCGTAACCTGTTGCTCATAGGTGAAGTTTCAAGAAATTGTTATAATATGATTGGTCGATTATTCTTAATTTTTATTTATTTCATTAAGATCTCAAAATTTAAAGTAAGTCTAAAATCATTTAACATCACTTGTCATATAATCTAAAGAATATTACAAATAACAATTTATGAAAACTAATTCTCGAAACTATAGAAAGATTAATAATGTTTTATTTATTATTTTTAATATTTATAAACTATAAACTATAATGAACGAAATTTTATATAAGATAATTATAATAGTTTTATACTCTACTTGACGAATTGTATTCGAATATAGTTATATAATAACTATTTTAAATATTACAACATCTAAACATGTTTATTGATATTATTTAAATTATTTATCAATGTTTTAAGAATAAATTTATCCAAATTTTAAAATAATTTATAAAAAGTTATAAATAATTTTATAAAAATATAAACCTACTATATATTAATAGAAAAGTCACATAAGTGATGTTTTTATTACGTGTCGGTCATAAATATCTTAATGTTGTAAGATCACTATTATTAGCCCATATAGTCCATCTTTTAAATATTTCATCTAGTTAATTTTTAATAAAATATTACACTGGTTGCATAATTTGAATCTCAAGAGTAATTACTTCTTCATATTTAATAAGTACTAGGATAAGACCCGCGCCTTGCGCGGAATGAAGTTATTCTTTTTATTATGTTTTGGAGAATAAAATAATAGTTTGGTTTCATATAGATTAGATGTCCAATCCGAATATCGGGTTGGTTTCGGTTCGATTCGTTTTTTCCGGTATTTCAATTTATAAAATATAACTAAAATTCTAAATCTATATTTACTTCGGTTCGATTTGGTTTATATACCGTCAGTTTTCAGTTTCTTCGATTTTATACCAAAAACATAATTATTTAGTTTGAGATCATATTATCAATTATACAAATTTTGGAGTCGTGTTGTCAAAAAGTCGTTTATTAAAAAAATATTATATATTTAAATAAAAGAATTAGAAAAAGCTTCAATCATCTAATAAAATAATCATATCTAGAACTAATATCAAAGCTCTAAATTTAAAAAAATAAAAAAAAGCATGAAAAAAAAGTTTTTTTATTCTACCATATTTAGTGTTCATCAAATTAATATGTTTTCGACTGAACATAATTTTGTTTGTTTAATGATAAAAAAAATTTCAAAGAATTTCAACTAATTGTTATCCATCAAATTGATAATCTTTACTTCAATTTAGTTACTGTTAAAATAAATTGTTGTAAAAAATTTCAACTAATTGTTATCCATCAAATTTAAATATTTCTTAATAAAAATTCATATTAATACAATTTTATCATCATTTGTATCTTAATATAATAAAACAAATTACGCTATTGATCACAAAATTTTCAAAGTGGGATCTTCAAATTTGAATAATTTATAGACGTTTTGAAAAATTCAAAATATAACATATAAGAAAAAATTCAAATGTTTTTATTATATAGTTAATGTGATTGTTTAATATCTTTTAATAATATAAAACAAATAAAAAGAACTAAGATACAAAAATTGTGATCAGATATTTATTATTCATGATAATTAACTTTCATATATACGTTAATCATATTAGGTAATTTTGTAACTTTTATTAAAGGAAAGTCTGAGATTATTTTTTGTACATTATTTATCAATTCTATAGTTAGTTTAATAAAAAGTGTAATATAATTTAAGATGAACCAAACTATTTTTCTAAAAATAATATATTTTATATAGGTATTTATTAAATGAGACATCATAATCATACGGTTCTATGATCATTCATATCGTTTTATAAAAAAATATTTAAATCATTGATAAAAAAATTTTCACTGTAAAAAGAATAATAAGTTTATAACTAATAAATGTTTTTGAAAATTCATTGAAAGTTTTAATAGTAAAATATTTCTATAATCTTATATTGTATATATTTTAATCTTTATATATATATATATATATATATATATTTGTTTATTATTTTTTTATAACATACATTTTTTCTTATTAAATGATATTTTTTATTCGTGTGATTTAAAAATCATGTGTCTTTTTTTATAATAAAATGTTAAACCTTTGATCATTATATTTAACATAATAATTTTAATAGTTTTAGTCATTAATTATTGTTTTTAAATTCAGAATAAAACGTATATGAAAAATCTAAATTTCAAATTTTAGCTAATTTGGTTATTTAATATATTTTAATAATATAAAATTAAAAAAATGATTGAGAAGATATAAATTTTTATCAAATCGTTATTATTAAAATCATAAATTGTCATATATATATATTAGTCATTTATGGTAATTCCGTAGGTTTTATTTAAGGAAAGAAAAGAATGAATTAAATTGGATCACTCAATTTATCAATTAGACATGTGTCAATTGGGGCTTTTTTTAATTACATCAAAGTTAAAATAATTATTGTCAAAATGCTTCTCCTTTAATATATAGGGGATCTTAATGGGTAAGATTACTATTATTAGCCTATATAGCCAATCTTTTAAATATTTTCAATTAGTTAATTTTTTAATAATAAATTACACTGGTTGCATAATGTGAATCCCAAAAGTATTTACTTCACAGTTTTAAATGTAGTTTACCATGTTTGTAATTTGTTAGTTTTTTTATTAATAACTTAACTTATTTTCAATACGGATTACTTGCGCAACTTGGTATCATATTTATTGCTTTGTTTAAATTTAATTTACCTTAATGTTTCTAATTAGTTAATTCGGTTTTTAATAACTTACCTTATATTGAATACGGATTACTTCGGCAAATTGATATTATATTTACTGCAAACCAGTTTATGACAATAGAATTTTATCTTTTTTAAATTTTTTCATTTTTTGTTATGCAAAATATTTCCAAAACGTCCTTGATTATGAAGTATATCCCACTAATATCTCTCAAACGTGGTAAGGTAAAGTATATATAAAGGAGACTCATAAGTTCTTACATTACAAACATATTCCTCTTAATTTTGCTAATTTTAAAAAGATGCCACTGGTTTAACACCTCAAAAACATAATTTCTTTCGTTAGAGAATTTAAACCGTGTAAAGATACATGGCGTATTAAAGTTAGGATTATTCACTTGTAAAGAAATTATAACAAAGAATATGGAAACACTATCGAAATGGTTTTCGTTGATAAAGAAGTAAGTAGTGATATTACTACATAAGTTGCTCAGAATAGTTTTTTTTTTGCTTTATAATGAACTATATTTACAGTTGTATTAGTGTTTCATAACTACTTATTATGCTTACATGCTACTCTTATCATTAGTTTTTCAACTCTCATTATTTTTCAACTGTGTAGTCATTAAAGTGTTCAACTCTCTTTATTTTTCAGGACTTAATGTTGCAGTGCTGAGACGAAATTTCAAATGGTTTTGGTGGTTCTTCAGCAACTCCGTTGTCTAAAAAAAGCAAAGAAGAGCAAGAGAAAGATATCAAAAGAAACAATGACAAAAGAAATTTAAGGACGAGTGAAACCACAACTTTTGAAAAACGTTTTATTTTCCATTCATATGGCTTTGTCGTATTTCTTTATTATTATTATTATTATTTGTATTTCTCTTTTAATATTCTAGTTTGGGTTTTTTATATTTTTTTCTTAGTTTCGTTTTTTTTTAAAAAAAAACTCTTACTTATGTTGGAACTTTTTATTGGCTTTCATTGTTACTCATTATTTTATTTGGAAGAAAAAAATTTGTCTTTTCTTGTACATATGACGGATTGTTCACACAATATAACTAATCAATTGCCGGATGAAATAACATTATATCAAAAAAATTGCAAAACAAGCAAAGTAAATTTGCAAAGCTAAGGATAACAGTAATATCACTTTAAACTTTATTTACACTCTTTATATTTTTTATTTTTTAAACAATTACTACTCTTTAGTCTTTATTTGACCATAAGAATTATTCATTTTTTAGAAGAAAATAATATTATATGTCTTGATGTTCTCTTGGTTAGCACGTAATTAATAGTTGTGAAAACGATATTATATTATTAATTTATGTTTGTAGTGTTTATTTTATATAAATGTTAAATATCCTTTATATAAAACTTAGTTAATATTTGGTAACTTTTTGGTTCATAAAATTGGAAAAACTGACACATGTTTACATTCTCAAATCAAATCCAAAAGGAAAAACAGTAAGATGCAGTGATTTTTCTCTTCGCAAATCTTCGAAAGAAAACAAACATATGTGATTCCTTTTTCCATTTCAAATAAAGCAAACTTACCAATTTTGTTTTCTGCTGTCTCCAGACAACGAAAAAGTGCATACAACTCAACCGATATCAAACTATATTTTTTATGTTCGCACATGATTCGGGCCATCCACCTAATTAAGCATTATATTCAAACGGTTTCCCATTAAAATACCTGTAATAAAATCAAAGTTTTGGTGGAAGCCTCATAATTTAAGGAAAATCTATTCTATTAATTCTTCAGCATGACCAATTGATATTGGGTTATGTCCAATTATTATTATCTTATATTACCTTTATAAAAACAGTTATTACGTGTATGTTTAATCCTATTATTAAACATACAGTTACTAATCACGTTATGTTTAATTCAAAAACAGTTACTACATGTATGTTTAATCCTATTTTATTAATACAGTTATATTATGGTTTAATATGATGAAATCTATGACATCACGTATGACAAAAAAATACACATAGTAACTGTATATCAATAATATAAACAAGATATTAATACAGTTATATTATCCAAGAGTAACACTTCCTTTGGTTTAATATTAATACCATTATATTATGGCAATATATTTTAGTTTAAAATAAAAAATTATATAAACTTTTTAAAATACACAAAAGCAGATTTTATCAATACATAACGGGTCTATGATAAAAAAACAATAGTTTAAAAATATTAAACTTTTTATTTAAATTAAAATACTAAAAATAAAATCACTGTGAAATAATTCGCAAGTTTAACAGCAGGTTAATAAAAAAAATCATAATACGGGTCAGAATTATTTGGAGTCTTCAAAATTTTGGTCATATTTAAAATTACAAAAATATTTCATACAATAATTTTAGATAAATTTCATAAAATTCTTAACAAAATATAATTTATCAAGGATCAAAATATTCATGACATAAAATTAATTTTTTCAATGAAAATATATCCGCCCTTTGAAGGGCGGATCAGATTTTGAAATTGTCTTTTATCATATTTGTTACAGATGAAGAGAAAAAATATGGAAAAGGTGACAAAGAAGCTTTACATAAAGAACTTCATTTTGGTAATGTCTCAACAAAGAAGGCAAATAAAACTTCCCAATATCAAGATTGGACGGAAATTAATAGAGAGAACAAAGATAAAAGAATGAGTAACCTGTTTACAAACTCCAAACAAAGTGAATTGGATTATATGCATTTTCTTTTAAACCATAACAAAAACTCGACCTACTACACAAATTTACGAACTGTTAGTGAAGTTTTGTATCCAACTTTTGAAGATGCTTATAATGTTCTCTTTTTTTGAACAACAATTTTTTCTTTAGAGGTTTTTCTATTTCTTTGTAAGCTTTCGTCCAATAATAATTTCATTTCAATGTTTAAAATAAGAAGCCTAATCATTTTGAGAAAAAAATACACAAGTAAAATTAGAAATAAAAATAAAGATTTTCCCAAAACACACATATCTGATACAAAAATATATATATAATAACAAAAAAACATACGCTTAGAAATGCAATTTCAGAAAAAAAAACATACAAAACAAAATATATACCCGTCCTCTTAGGGCGGGTCAAAATCTAGTCAATACTATTAAAACAGGAGCAATTTTTATCTACTTACAAATAGTCTAGGTTGTTCCATGTCATTTATTTTTTTATTTCTCTATATTTAGCTTCCCTTTATTTCTAATTATATTTAACTTAATAATATTAAATATAAATCATGCCTAAAATTAAGGAGCTAACTAACAAATCTATTATTTTTTAAACTGATGAATTTAAATAATATTAATACGAAATTTAATAATAAATTAATTATATTTTAGCTATTGATGTAATAAATAATAATATATGTCTATTAATTTGTATATATACATCTATATATTAATCAATGCAAAAAAAAAAAAAATTTCTTCAAAACCCTCACTAAATATATAAAAATATAATTCTTATAGTTAGAGTATTAAAATTAGATATACATATATATATATATATATATATATATATATAAATGATAAAAAATAGCAATAGTTCGATACTATTAATATTTAGTATACGATGAAACATGTTATTATTGATATTTTGATGAACATATTTTTACGGGTTATTCAAACACATATAATATATTTATCAAATATTAACTAATCCAAAAACTATATTAACACAATTATATCATAAAAAACTACGACATAAGTTGATGTAAGAGAGTATAGATCAATAGTTTAATTAGTTGTAAAATATAATTATATATATATATATATTATAAAAATATATATCAAAATTAAAATTAATAAATATTTACATTTCTAATGCAATTAATGAAATTAACTTTAAATTTTAAAATAAGTCATAAACAAAACATCAAAAAATCTAATAAATGTGAATAACAAAAGTAAACTTACTAAATAAATTAAAATTATATTTACAAACATAAATAATTAAATTGTAATAGACTTATATAAATTGTTGATCATTAAATATTGTATATTTAATTTTAGTATGTATCCTCTCAAATATTGATTCATTACACTTACAATAAGATGAAAATTAAGTTTGACAAAAAATGTATTAAAATTGGAACACCGCTTTCATTATATATCCACTTCATATAAAAATTCATGAATATATATTAGAATACTTTAACTATAATAATTTGAGTCAAACTGAATTGCATATTGGGTCACATATCAGTTCAACCGATAATCAGGATCTTAGGTACTAGCTGTAATTGTGAGTTTTATAGGATTTTCAAATAATATTTTATAGAAAACTAAACTGAATTACATATGAAACCATATAATTTCCCGATTTAGCAGCGGGTCGAGACGGATTTTAAAATACTCAATATAACGTTTCATTTATAACAAAATAAATACAAATTAATATCAAATAAATTTGAAATGTTTCGAAAAATTATCCCGCGGTTTGAAACCGCGGGTCAAAATCTAGTTCCCATTAAAATACGTGTAATAAAATCAAAGTTTGATGGAAGCCTCATAATTTAAGGAAATGGTAAACGGAACTAAAAACTAAAATTGTTTTCTTACCATAAAACCAATACTAAATTGTCCAGTTAATTTTTTTTTGTATTAACCCAATTAAACCATCCTAAAATTAAATAAAAAAACAGATGATTGATCGGCTGCAGTTGTAAATGCTCTGGCCAACTAAAATTTAGTCTTTGAGCCATAAAGTGACATCATCCTCTTGACTCCCTTCAACATGTTTAGGTGCGTGTATTCATCAGAGCTCTCATAAAGCTTAGTCTTAAAATATGACATGACAAAGCAGATGAATTTTATATATAATAAAAATTATAGGACCGAATCAAACAACCAAGATGAAATTACAAAAGACTACAAAGACATTATAACAAAAAGAGTTTTCATAAAACGTGACCAGGTTGATTAGAGAGATCTCCAATGCTAAGAGCCATCATCATTCATCAACCTAGAAACAACCCTCTAGTTTCACTGACTCTATTGATTGTTTACACACGAAGACAAGAAAACAGAGAAAAGAGAACTGGCTGAACTCTCTCTTTTTTCAGTATGGACTCACATGATGGTGCATCGACCCTTTTCTTCATTTGGTTGCGCCGGCACTTGCTGGAACCGGTGCGACTCTGAGGGATTGTATGTGAACTCAGATGTGTCAAGCCCATACTGTTTCAACAAAAAAAAGAACATCAGCGAATCTCAGTATCACTTGTTGTTTCCAAACCTTTTAAGATATTTAATCATATGTTACCTTCTCCCTCATACGTGCACTCCAAGGGTCACTGCGGCTGGGGCGTTGGTCCAAAGTAGGAGCAACTGGGACACCGGTGACAGGGGCGGGCTGACGGTTGATGAATGGCTGCCTGATCTGTTGCCTTGGAGGAGTAATGAACTCATCATCACTGTCATACTCCGCCGGTGTATTAGCTGACCTAACCATAACGGCAAGCAAGAAAAGCAAAGCCTGCGAGTACACAAGACAGCATTAAGAGTTTTTTAGAGGTGATAACATGTTTCCATTGCGATCAATGTAAAGGCCAATACAACAGTCTACAAGCGAGTTTTCACACAAGTATAATTCATCAATATTCAACCTTGATAACCAAAAGTTGCTTGCTCATACCTCGAAAACAACGGCTCCTAGAGCTACCCATCTTACAATGTTCCAATTTTCTCTGAGGAAATTATAGATGGTATCGAAGTTCCCGGTCCTGTCAGAAGGAATTTCCTAGAGAACAGATAAATGGTTAGTTAAGATCTTCAGACAACATGAAACCTAAAGCCCAAGAGAACAAAAAACTCACATCTCTCCAGCTGTTGTCGAAGAATATAAAAGCAGCAGCACCAAGCTCGGCCAAGATCAACAAGATGAGAAGCAGAGAGTACTATTCTTAGTTAAAGAATTAAAAAAAGTTCCAGACTTTTGGTTTGTAAAGCAGAGAATAATACTCAAAAGGTTAAGACTTTCGGTACTAATAATGATATAGATTAACAAAAGGCAGTAATCAGAGGATACACAAGATAAGCAGCAGACGTTCCTTGAACAAGTACCAACACAGCCGCAGCACGAAATAACAAACAGAGCCACGCCGATACCAATGAACAAGTATATGAACCTGCAAAAACAGAACCAGAGATCAGTCAGATACAAACAATTGAATTAAAAAAAAAAAAACAATAAAACTCGGTAGGGAGGGAGGGACAAAAAGATACCAAGCTTTGGGGAGATTGTCAAAGACATTGGAAGAGAGAGCAACAGACATAAGCATGGGCCTCCCAAAAGAGACGAAGCTTTGGTCGTGGTCGGCACTGAAGTTGAGAGAGTTACCATCGGATGCTCTCTTGAACTCGACAAACAAGTAGATACCGTAACCAATCATGCCAAGTCCAGCAACAGCCAGTAGAAAGTTGAGTAACTTTAGCAAACACTCCAAACAACCTCTACATGCCATTTCTTTTTATATGGTTTCCTCAGCTTTTCCGTTGGGAATAATTCTCCTGAAAAATATATATTTATAAATATCAAAAAGTCAATTTTCAACGTAGTGCCCAAATCTCATGGAAAAGAGATGAAATTGATTGAGAGGTATATATTTACAATTAAATCATTCCTAACATCAAATCAAAAAGGCGAAACATTTTTGGTAAACAGATATCAAAAGGAACACAAATCGGAAGAGGGAAACGAAATCGGTGAACCTTAATTAGGCGATTGAAGCGAGAGGTTGAGAGGAGAGAAAGAAGGAAACTTACGGAGAACGGATGTGTTGAGTCTTCTCGATCTTCTTCGAGCAAAGGTCTCGGTAGATAGTTTAGCTTGTATTTTTTTGTCGTCGAGAGGAATGGGCAAAGCAAAAAAAAAAACACCGAAGGGAATGGAATTTTCTTTTGCTTTGTTCTGAATGTTATCATTGGGTGTGCCAGCTGGCATTTTGCTTTTATAAATGGACAATTTGGAGATATATATTAGGCCTTTTAAATGTCAGGAGCCCAAGTACGTGTCCAAAGATGATAATCTTTATTTATTATTCGGTCGGCAATCAAAATTAGTTTTTGTGTGGAATGGAATGTACTAAAAACAAATTCAACTTTTGTTTCATCTTGAGAATGTGGTTCAGAATGGTTCCAACCAGCACTAAATATCTTCAGCCCGTTTCGGGTTTGGGCGTACGCAGTTGAGTTATAACATGAACGTTACGTCTGGCCATTGCTGATTACCATTTCGATTCTACAGAGAGAAGAATTGTTTTCTTTTATAAACAAAAAAAAAACTAGTTTAGCCGGATCCGTGAGAAAAAACTGATCGTTATGGTTTTTCAATCGGTCCAGCGTAAATCTAACGTTCGTCGATATGATGTAAAATGCATAAAACATTTACGATAATTCCATGTAACGTTTGCAACAAATTATGTCAGGAGCCCAAGTACGTGTCTTTGGATGATAACCGTTATTAATATTCAGTCGGCAATTAAAATTAGTTTTTGTGTGGAATGGAATGTACTAAAAACAATTTCAACTTTAGTTCATCTTGAGAATGTGGTTCAGAATGGATCCAACCAGCACTAAATATCTTCGACCCGTTTCGGGTGTGGCCTTGCGCAGTTGAATTATCAATGTTGACTGAAAATACAATCTTCTTCTTTTTTTTAAATAATCATTTTTAACACGTGGCCATTAACTTTTAGCTGTAATTACCATGAATGTTACGACTGGCCATTGCTGATTACCATTTCGATTCTACAAAGAGAAGAATTGTTTTCTTTTATAAACAAAAAAAAATAGTATCCGTGAGGAAAAACTGATCGTTACAGTTTTTCAGTCGGTTCGCGTAAATCTAACATTCGTCGATATTAAATGGAATTATCGTAAATGGAATTAAGCACACACGACCAGCTGTATATGGGCCATCAAACTTGTTGGTAAATATCTCGATAATCTTCTTGGTCAACCTCGACTTGTCTTACAAACACTAGCTCAAACTGAACTGAGAATAAACCAAAAGGAAACACAAGAAAACAAGACGAAGATCATAACTCGGTCTATAACAATCAAGCGCAAAAAAAATAGAAATAACCTGAACTCGGACCAGAAGTCTTATGTGCAAATCGAGCAAAAGATGATGAGTCCCGACTGCTTAGTGATTCAATGTGATTAGTATGATTGCTCGTTTTAACATTATATATTGACTGTCTCTTCTTCTTTTTTCAAATAGTTTAATTGGGATCAGTGAGTTGTGCTGAAGTATTCATAGAAACTCATGCAAAATTTGATGGAACCTTTAGCGATTTCAAAACTGAAGAAGTTGTTGAGGTATACAAGAAGAATAAGCAAGCTAAGTTGGCCACTACTGAGACTGATAACACTGAGACCTCTGACGGCAGCCTCCACCTCTATCATTTGTTGAGAAGTTCTTGTCCTTAACAGACGAGATTACTACATCGCCAAAGAAACAACTTCATCTGATCCCCTCATGAATCCTGCCTTTAACCCTTGTCATGTATTCTATGAACTTAAAATTTATTATCGATTTTTGTAACTTGAACAACTCCTAAAGTTTTAAGAGTTATTTTGGATGTTTGTAAGAACCTCATGTCATTTATGATTTCAAAATCGGTTTTGTACTTCCATTGTTACATCCATTAATATCATGTTCAAAAGACAAATTTCCATCACAACAAGACAAAGAAATGAAAACCATATTGTAAATTCGATGTACATAACAGTCGTAATATAGTCGCAAGATAGCTGTAAAACAATCACTAAGCAGTAACCAATCAGTCGTCAACAATTGCACATATCAGTCACTAATTGATTGCAATTTAGTAGCAAAAGTTTGACGACTGTTTTGTTACTACCTTATAGTCGGTAAAATAGTTGTTAGATCAGTTGTCAAATCAATCACTACATCGCTCATTAAATCAGTCGTAATATAGTCGTTCATTTAGTTGTACTTCAGTCTTTGAAATTCCTACTAGGTAGCGACTGACGGACGACTGCTTAGTAGTAGTAAAACAATTGCGAAATAGCAATGATTTTTCGACTGTTTAACTTAGCGGCGAGAGATATTAACTAGTGGTAAATAAATTGTATATATCTCATTTAGCGACTAATTCCCTACTGATATTGTAGTAGCACTATGTTTTTTTGTAGTGAGTGAAGATGGTTTCAAAAGTAGAGGAATGACCCAACATTTACAACATACCTTGAAGATGTCCAACAATTGAAGCAATGTTTCACAACAATCTAGATCACTCTTATTTCCAGAACTCAAAATATAAGAGCAGAAAATCTTGCATGGATGCTCACAGTCAACCCCCTTATTTAGTCTTTGTTGACGTATAGTCTATATATATACTATTATTTATGAAGTGATTTTGCTTATTTGTCATGTTCAGAGCCGTGCAACAATGCAAAAAATATAAACATTGGCTTAGGGCATCAAAATTTTGGATAACAATTAAGGCATAATTTTATTGTTTCATTTATTCTTGCTAATTAAAAAAGAAGTATTGGAAATGTATTTAATATTTGGAAAGTTAGAAAAATTGAAAACAAGAGTATATATAAAAAAATTATGTTTTCCAAACTAAATGAACAAAATAGTATAGAAATCAGTGTATAAACCATTTTCAAATGTTATAATAAAATAATGAACTTACTTATCTCATTAAAAATTGTTTGCTTCAACTAAAAATTTATAACAGATAAATTATAGAATGGTTTAACTATTTGATCCATCTTAAAAAAAATTGGATAAAAATAAATTTAAATTAGTTATTGTTTGCTAGTTCTTTTAACGCTATGAATGTTCAAAATCATTGTAAATATTATCTATAAACAGGGCATTTGATCTATAGTTATGCTTATGGCAGCTTTTAATGCTAGCATGACATTGGTCATATTCTCCATGATTTTAGTCAATTTTGCTTATTTGTCATATTTTTATTAATTTTTATATTAAATCATCAATTTCTTACTTTAGATAATATAAATATTTCAAACTTTCTAATTAACTTATTAATTTAAATATTTAAATATTTTGAAATTTCTAATAAAATTATGATTATAAATACTTTAACTTTCACAAGGTTCTTATTAGTTTTTTTAGCTTGAATCATTAATTTATTAATTTAAAAATATATCTTTTTCAAATTTTCTAATTGGAATTACAATTATAATTATTTTTACAAGTTCGGACCAATTCTTATTTGAATATGATGTAAAGTGTTTTAAATTCTATAGTTTCATTTTTCTCATTCATTCCAAGTTTTTTCAATTATAGTTTTTTACATTTATATTTATGTATTTTTGATATTTATTTTTTAGTTGAAGTTCTATGTTTTTATTCTTTCTTTGGGTTTGAAAGACCAGAAGTAAATCGGTGTTGTTACATAGAGTATGGAATTATGAATTAGGTATTATGAATTACTTATGTAGTTATTTCACCTGTATGTTTTATTATTGTTTAATCTATAAGAAAAATATGCTTTGATATTAAGTTTAGAGAGTTGTCTGGGTAATCATGTGATGAACATGTGGTTAATGATTTAGTTTCTAAAATGGTTAAAGTTGATATATTTTTAATTAATAACTAGATTTATCATTATATAATTAACCATAAATTAATTTTAATGATAAAACTATCATTATCTATTTTTATTTTAATAAAAGTAAACTTATAAAATATTAAGAAAGGTTAATGAATATATTGATTGAGTAAACCAATGAAATATTGTTATTATCCTAATTTGTTTTCTTTTAAGTTTTTTTTTTCTAAATTATCATTGAACTTTAGTTCTTATTTACTTTTTACTTATTTTGTTCTTATTTGGATTTTATGTGTTTTTGGTAATTTTATTCATATTCTGGTTCAAAAATACAAAGTAGATTAAGAGAGATCAAAAGTTCACATTCTTACTTTACTTTATTGTGTGGAATATTTCATATGTAATTATGTCTTATAGTTTTATGGTTTCTTTTTGAGTTAAGGAGATATAGACCGAAATAAATATCGAAAAAAAACTAAAATGATTGTAAATTGATTATGCCCGCACGTGCGGGCAAAACACCTAGTACCAATAAAAGTAGAAAAAGTTCGAAGGAACAATTTATTATGATGACAAAAAAATTGATTAAAATAAAATTGACTTATAAATTTTTGAAGTTTTATACCAATTAAAGCAAAAGCTAAAACAAATTGTCACAAAAATACCACACAAACATGAATTTAAAAAAAAAAACTAATTACGCAATAAATAGTAAATTACTTTAAACTTTAAATATTAAACAAAAAAAAAGAAAATATAACAAATATACATGTACGTCTTGTATAATTGATTATTTGTATACTTCTTTTTTATTTTAACTAGGTGTTTGGCCCTCGAATGCAGGCATAAATAATATATAATTACTTATTAATATATTCATTACTAAATATATTTTACATGAAAAAATATTATTTATGTATTTATGTATTTTTTATGTCTTGTAAATTTATTTTTATACTAAAATATATTTAAATTATCTTTTTATTTTAAAATTTATTCTCTTTTCAATTATATAAAATATTTTTTTTTTAACTTGACTCTTTTATTATTAGATTTTTTACAGAAAACAACACAATATGTATAAAAATATTTTTTTTTAATATATAATTTATATTTTGGATAGTTCTTATTATTTTTTATTTTAATAATGTATCTAATCAAAAAATATATATTCGAAGATTAATTTATATCTAATGATAGGTGGAGACGGCGACGGCGATTCCCTCAAACTCAGCGACATCGACTCGGCGAACAAGGACACGGCGAACGGGGACAAGGACACAGAACAGGCAGTGCGTCAGATTGTTGGTGAAGACGAGCAGGATCCATTACGGGGTCTGGTTTCACAGGCGAAAGTGGTAGATCCGGTTGAGAATGATGGAAAGGTTCTTTATTCTTCGGTGCTGATGGAAGGTTCGGCTCGTCTAGACCTCAATCCACGCTTCGAAGTAAAGGATGGTGTGGCAGAAGTGGAGGTTCCGGTTGAGCCTTTGGAGGAGACAGAGCCACTATGGCGTTGCTGTCTGGTTGGTTATTTTATGAACGACGCTCCGCACATTGGTTCGATTCACGCCACTGTAAATCGAATCTGGGCGCAGCCGGGGAAGAAGTCTAAAATCGATGTCCAATTTATTGGAAAGACGACAGTGCTATTTAGGATTGAGGATGCAGCTACCCGAAACAGAGTTTTAGGTCGGAAATTCTGGCACATCTCAGAGGTTCCACTCATGGTTGGTGTTTGGTCTCCGGAGACAGCTAGCTCTCCCCCAGACCTCTCTGCCATACCATTGTGGGTGGATTCGGCACACGTACCAGGCTATCTTTACTCAAAAAAGGGCCTCAACTTCCTGTCTCGCACAGCGGGGAAATTTATTAAGCTCCATCCAAACACAGAGCGTTGTATACGGCTGGATGTTGCTAGAGTGCTAGTGGAGGTGAACCTAATAAAGCCGCTCCCTAATAAGATAACCTTTAAGGGTAGAGGAGGTTCTGATGAACTTATTTCCATCTCCTATCCTTTGCTCCCGCCACGTTGCTCTTCCTGCACTCGATGGGGGCATTCGGAAACTAATTGCACGGTCCAGATAGGAAACCCGGCGGATGACAAGCCACCGGAGGATGAACCAAGAAAACAACAACATGATTTTGTTGTACTGGAAGGCTTCGCTCCTAAAGAGGTACCAGAATTGTCAGCTGCTGTAATAATGACCAAGCTGATGGCTGAGCTTGAGTCTTTGTCTAACGAGAAGATTTTATCAAGTGTCTCTCTTGGAACTGTGGAGGAGCAAGTGGAGGAGCAGATACAAACCACTGCTGTCGGACCAGTTATGGAAGGAAGTTCTGAAGCAGACCAGTGGGCCCTCGTCTCTGGTCATAACACAGCTCCAGCTCAGACATTGCATGGTAACGTCAGTGATGGCTGTCTATCGCCGAACGGGTTTCAAGTACTGCAAGATATAAGGGAGGAGGGTGAGATTAATGAGGAAGAGGATGATGGGGATTCAGTGGAAGTATTTGAGGAGGAGCAGATTCTGAATGATGAGGCTTCCTATCCAGTAGGGCCTACTCTCCCTTTGGAGAATGTCCCTGTGGATTCTACCTCGGTTATAAAAAATCAGCGTCAGAGTAGCTCACAGCGTACTCGAGGAAGAGGTGCTAAGAGACCTATTGTTAACTCGCAGAGCTTAATACAATCTTTTACTCAGCAGCAGAAGGGCTTTCAGAATGCGAAAAAAGCTTCCTCCCGGAAGTAATAATGTCATCAATTTTTTCATGGAACATGCGTGGGTTCAACATGCCACGCAAACAAAAGGCAGTAAGGTATTGGGTTTCAGCTGCTAAACTGTCATTTGGTTGTTTGTTAGAGACCAAAGTCAAAGAGGAGAATTTTCAGAAGGTGTTTGATTCTACTTTTCCGGGTTGGAGTTGTGTTCACAATTACTCGAGCCATCGGTTGGGCAGGATTTGGGTTTGTTGGTCTGATGCAGTAGTGGTTATTCCGGTTTCTACATCTGCACATATGATTACAGTATGGGTGCGGTTCAAGGAGTCTGGTAATACGTTTTTGGCTTCGTTTGTCTATGCATTTAATTGCATGACAAAAAGAAGAGAGATATGGAGTGAAATGGAGACTATATCGAGATAAGTGGCTGGTGACACAAATGCGTGGATTGTCCAAGGTGACTTTAATGTCGCACTCTCTTCGCTGGAACACTCACGTCTTATGGAATCTGCATCCGGCAGAATTTCTATTAGAGAATTTCAAAATGTGGTTCGAAACTGTGATATGATGGATTTGGCTCAAGTGGGTCATTCTTTTACCTGGACAAACAATCAGGATGAGAATCCCATCAGTAAGAAGTTGGATCGGGTAATGAGCAATAGCTCCTGGATCAGTTTCTTCCCAAACTCCTACGTCAGTTTTGAGCCAGGTGGAGTTTATGAACATATGTGCATGCATATACAGCTCCGGGAGGCACCCCAATGGAACTCCAAACCTTTTAAATTCTTTAATCACACGGCATCTCACACTCGTTTTCTCGAAGTAGTGAGTCGGATATGGAATGAAACGAGGCCTCTTTTCCACTCCCGCTCTGCACTGCGGATGTTTCAGGACAAATAGAAGGCTCGAAAGCAGGATTTGCGGGGTCTCAACCGTGATATGTTCGGGGATCTGCCAGGGAGAGTTAAGGAAGCTTATAATGACTTGTGTACTAAGCAAACTGAAGCAATGCAAAACCCACAGACCTCTACTTTTGAAGCTGCATCTGATGCGTGGGAGCACTGGTACCATTTATCAGGAATAGAGGAGCAGTTTTATTATCAGAAGTCTAGAGTTTAGTGATTGGGTTTAGGCGATAGGAACACACGCTTCTTTCACAAGGTTACTCAGAGTCGAAATGCAAAAAATACTGTCAGGCGCATCGTAACAATGGATGGACGAATTCTAACTTCTCAAATGGACATCAAGGTTGAAGCCGTTACTCACTTTGAAAGCTTCCTAAACAGTGTGCCTCAGGAAAGCTCTGATATTCCACAAGAGGATCTTGCCGATTTAGTTGATTTACTTTGTTCTAATGAGGCCAAAGCCCTTCTTATGAAACCAGTGGAGGCGCTGGAGATTACAGAGACGCTCTTCTCCATGCCTGCCAACAAGGCCCCAAGGCCAGATGGCTACCCTATGGAATTTTATAAGGCTGCTTGGCCAGTGATTGGGCAGGACTTCATCACAGCAATTCAGTCTTTTTTATCTTTGGGTTTATGCATCATAGTGTTAATGCTACTCTACTATCTCTCATACCCAAAACGACTGATGCGGAAAAGATGACAGATTTTAGGCCGATAGCTTGCTGCAATCTTATACAATAAAAGAGACTTTTTTCTCTCCTTGGGGGAAAAATTGCCACCTGTCCTCTTTATGATGGGCTTTAGTGTGTTTAAATCTGTATAAGCCCACTCTAAAGTTGGCAGTGTATAGTTAGTTAGGATAGGCCTAGGAGAATCGAATGTTTTGATATCTATGTTCATCTTACCGGCGACGGAAAAATCTGGAGACGTTACAGAATGTCGGATCTAAACGTCTTTAAAGCAATCATTAACAACAGTTCCACTCCTTTCGCGATTCATCAATGAATGCATCACCTTCACCTCCTTTTCCTGAATCTCCGACTATATAAAGGTACATCTTATCCCGTTAACTCACCACTCCAATCCTCTCAAAAGAAGTTCGGCTATGAGTCTATGACCATAATCTCTCACTACATAAGGCTTTCCTGATCATGTTTAACTGTGTTCGAAATTTTGGAAGAGCTGGAAGGACATGAGTTTTTTTTTGGAAAAGAGAAGGACATGTGAAGTTGATGTGGACACAATCATCGTTGCTCCAATAACCGTAGTACAAACGTCTTTTCAGAGCGTACGTTAATTTAATTGCTAGCAAAGTCCCTCACCAGAATAAGATGTAGAAGTCGAAGAGAAAGAAGAGAAGCAGAGAAGAAAGACGCCAAAACCATTCACTCATTTAGTCAAGTCTTCAAACAGAGTTAATCCAAATCGAACCGAGTCTAGCTTTCACCATGGTTTCTCTCTCTTTCTGCAGCCTCATGTCTTCTTCGTCGTGTTCTCCCAAAGCAATGAGCTTCTCACTTCCGAGAACCTCCTATCTTCGTCACCGTCACCGTCTTTCTCTTTATCGCCTCGAGTATGTACTTATTATCTTCTTTTTCTGGAGCATTTTTCTGTCTGGATTGATTTTGGTAAGTATTATAATCTAATGATTCTTGGTTTCTCTTTCCTACTACACTACACATGATGATTTTTCTTTTACTTTTTGGTTTTGTTTATATTTTTTCCTAATTGAACAATAAGTATACATTGTGTCACAAAGAAAGATCTGGTTCCTCTTACGAAAGTTTATAACTTTGGATGTCATTAACAGATCCCATGTGGTGATATAATTGAATGTGTTTCTCCTATCTCAAAGAACCAGCTTTTGATCATCCTTTCCTTAAATATTACAAGATTCAGGTACATAGTACGACGTTTAATTATGTTTTATTTAAGGCATTTTGTTTAATGTTCTAAGTGCTATGTTTAGTCTATTTTATTCGCGGTTTATTCTTTGGATGAAGCCTAATTACCATCTTAAGGAACTTTTTGATATCCCTTAGTTATGGAATCAATATGGTAAATGTGGCGAAAGAATCATTCCCATGAGGAGGACAAAGGAAAGTGATGCCTTGAGAGCACTTTCAGACAAAATATATGGCAATAAGAAGCATATAGAACTGCCATCTTACCTACATCTGCAGAACCTGGCCTCATCAACCAAAGTGGTCACTAGGTGTGTCAAAGTTTCTTTTTTTGTTGGTTTCTTGATATGAGTTGTGTTTTTTGTTTCTATTTCTTGAACTGTAGCATGCCATAGCTTATGTGGACATGGATAAGTATCATGGAGCTAAAGAGACTATAATGTGTGGGAGCCAAAGGTACAGCAGCAGAACGAGTTCAGCTTCTCGCAAACATAGCCCCTCGGTGGCTCATTCAGCCAAGATCTTAACAGCATATAAGGTTGGTAGCTACACTTAGTTAGCTTCTAGGGAATATTAATATGATTTTGTTTTTCTGTGTAATGATTTGTATTAGCGTTACAATAGGCGAGCACGGATCTATATTGTGATGATAAAACATTACTCTTCCCTTACTGAATTGTAGGTTCCTGCGACCATCGTCTAATCAAATTCTTACGGTCATGTACATATCTTCCCTAGAAGTTAACTGAGTTTACCTACCAACCACCTGTCTAATCATCTCTATTACTAGACTGTTCACAGGGGTTCTCTCAAGTCCTGTTTCTCCACTGAAACACATATTTATTATCGCATATTATTTTCTCTCTGTTTCTCCACATGTGCGACTACAGAGTTCTTAATCTCCTCATTAAAGTGTCTTTACATGTTATATATGAATTCATCTCTTATAATTTGTTAATGGATCCTTACAACATAAGGCTAGGTCTTCATTTGTGTTCCTAGAAGGAAAACTTTAACTAAAACCTCACTCATTATATCTTGAAAACTACATAGTAATTTCTAAAGCCCTTGTCATTTTGGATGGTATGATTTATTTAATATTTTTCAAAAATAATTATGTAAATCCTTAAGTAGTAATGTGTTAGGCTATTAGATCTAATTCTTTTTCCCGTTGACTGTCGGGAATCACTTCTTCGCGCAAAACATTGTTAAAAATCGGACATTACACACATCACTTACAAATCCAACCTAACATAATTCCACCAAGAACTTCAAATTTTTCTATTCAAATAAAATAAATATAGCATATCCAACAAGAAGATTTATGTCTTCTATTTTTGTTTAAAGAAACATTTTACAGAGGTTTTCAGTCATGGTGTCACAAGTCACCGTTGTTTGGGTTGTATTTTGGTGAAATAGAGAAATAGTTAAAACTAGACTTCTCAACAACAAGGTTTAATTTTCTCTACAAACATGAGTTTTTTATGCAAGTTCTTGAATTGAATAGAAGCAAGAAACCAATATCTAATCTGTCTTCTTCTTTAGGCATACTCTTTTGTCCTTTTAGTATATTCTTCTTTTTATATTAATTTTGAAATCAGTATTCTTATAAAAACAATTTAATAAAAAACTAATAGTATAATATTCAATTAAAATGAATTGTAAATTTACGTAAAAATAAAACGTATGAACCCGGCGCGTAGCGCCGGAATACCACTAGTATTATATATAAGGTTGTTTCAAAGATTCTTGCAAAGCGCCTCAAAGCTACTCTGTCGGAAGCCATTGAATTAAATCAATGCGCTTTTGTGGAGGGCAGACTGCTCCTAGAGAATGTTCTGCTAGCTACGGAGCTTGTAAAGGATTATCACAAGGACTCGGTGTCGTCCAGATCTGCAATTAAACAGGATATCGCAAAGGCATTTGATACGATAAGCTGGTCCTTCATTGAGAACACGCTTAGATCTATGAACTATCCAGATATGTTTGTCACTTGGATCATGAGATGTATAAGTACATCGGCTTTTTCTGTATCAGTTAATGGAGAATTAGCGAGGTTCTTCACTAGTAGCAGAGGTATTCGGCAGGGCTGTTCATTGTCGCCATATCTCTAAGTGATAATCAGTAATGTGCTATCTAAACTCCTAAACAGAGCGATGGTAGAAGGCAGTATTGGTTTCCACCCACACTGTAAGGATATACACTTGTCTCATTTGAGTTTTGCTGAGGATATCGTAGTGTTTACTGACAGAACTCCAGTGTCACTTCATGGAACTCTCGAGGTTTTTGGAAAGTTTGTTGTGATGTCAGGACTAAGAATTAACATAGCGAAGTCTACAGTATTTGCAGCTGGCAGACGAAAGCAGGAACTTGAAGTTGCAGCAGCAGGTGTGGGTCTCTCGGTCTCTGCCCTCCCTATTAAGTACCTTGGGTTGCCTCTCACCACCAAAATAATGTCCAGAAGCGACTACGAGCCTCTCATTACGAAGGTCAGGAACTGTTTTCTCTCGTGGACCAGCAAAGCACTGTCATATGCGGGCCGTTTGCAGCTTATCAAATCCGTAATTGCCAGCCTCACAAATTTTTGGTGTGCAGCTTTTTGTTTCCCACAAAACTGTATTGATGAAATCGAAAGCATGTGCTCTACTTTCCTTTGGAGTGGATCACCAAACATCACAACTAGATCAAAGATATCCTGGAAAGAAGTTTGCTGTCCATATAAGGAAGGAGGCCTGGGCATCCGTAGGATTTAAGAGGTATGCTTAGTTTTCCAACTCAAACTAATATGGCGGTTATTTGCTCAATCCTCTTCGCTTTGGATGATGTGGGTCAAGCGATCTTTGCTTCGGGATGATAACTTCTGGGACGCCAAAGATACTGGACTAGGTTCTTGGTTTTGGCGCAAACTGTTGCGTGTACGTGGTATAGCGAAGAAATTTCTCAGATATGAGGTAAAAGACGGCACCACCACTCGGTTTTGGACAGATATTTGGCAACCTAAGGGTAGACTTATTGAGGTTGTTGGAGAGATTGGCACACAGAAACTGGGTATTAGAAGAGAAGCTAGAATTAGTGAAATCCACCGAGAAGGAGGGTGGCATTTCCGAAGATGCAGAGACCCACGCATCTGCTCCATGATTACTGATATTGAGGCTGTTAACATGTGTCTTACAGATGGTAGAGATGAAATATTGTGGAAGAGAGGGACTGATGACTATGTTCCAAAGTTTGTGGCCTCTGAGACTTGGCACCAGATCAGACAGATGAAGATCAAAGTGAGCTGGAGTAGAGTGGTCTGGTTCTCGCAAGGGATCCCTCGCTATACGTTCATCACCTGGCTTGCCATCCGTGATCGACTCTCCACAGGTCAGCGTACTAGCTGTTGGGGGCAACCGCAGTGTTGTATTTTCTGCGGGGAACCAGACGAGAAGTTTCATGGTTTGGTTAAGAGTGGCGGGAAGGTTATTTGGGAGGGATCCTGATCCAGATTGGAATATTACTTTGTCTTCCATCCTCGCAGGTGCGTATGATTGGCTAACTTTCATTCTACTGAGACTGGCCCTGCAAGTTACTATTTACCTCATCTGGCGTGAACGAAATGGAAGAAAGCACAACACTAGCAAATAAGTCAGTGGACCAGCTAGCTAAGATGATAGACAAGACCATCAGGAACCGGATCACTTCCCTCAACTATGTGCTCAACCCTCGTCTTCAAGGTCTGATGGTTAGGTGGTTTGAAGCTCATGGGAATGCAAATTAGTCATTTGTAGCCACCAAGTTGTATCTCCCCCTTTTTTCAATGTTTTAGCCATTTGATTCTTTTAAACTCTTTATAGTTGTACCATATATTCTTTCAAGATGATCAATAAATTTAACATTTCATCAAAATATATATATATATATATATATATATTCATTTTTATTTTGTGGCTAATTTATATTTTATTCATTAAGGATATAGCTGATATTAATCACTCTACCTTTTTAGTTTAAAATATATTTGTAGATTTTTGATAATTCTTATCATTATTAATTTAAGTATTTATCTAATTTAAAAATTCATTTTTATTTTATGGTTAAGTTTATATATTGGGTATAAACGATATTTAGATTTTTTTTTATTTTAAAATATATTCTCTTTTCAGTTATATAAAATTAAAAATTTTAATTGATTAATATTGTGTTTTGTGTGTTTTTTTTAAATTGACTCTTTTATTATAAGATTTTTAAAGATAACAACACAATATGTATATAAATTATTTTTATTTTAATATATATTTTTATATTTTGGATAGTTCTTATTATTTTTTAGTTTAATAATTTATCTAATAAAATAAAATAAAAACCGTTTTTATTTTATGGCTAATTTATAAGTTTTATTCATTAAGGAATAATTTATCTAATCAAAAAATTAAAATTCTTTTTATTTTAAGAGTAAGTTTATATATTTATTTATTAAGGATATAAATGATATTAGATAACTTATGCATTTTCGATAAAAAAAAAGACACTCTAACTTTTAACTCGAAAGTTTCATTACGAATAATCACTTCGCAAATAATAGTATAGATAGATTTTTTATTTGTGTTTTTTTTTAATTAAAATTTTGTTTTTCTTTGTAATCATAGTTGTGCATACCATTTTTAAAAAACAATATTAGTAAAAAGTCTAATAATTGTATTAAATTTGTGATGTTACATAATTATAAATTTGCACCCAGTATTTTGAAATCTGATTCGGACCTACAGTTGAACCGGGAAATGCGATGATCTGATATGTAGTCCGGTTTGGATTTTAGGAAAAAAATCATTATTTAATCATCCGGTAAAACTCAAGAAAATACGCTAAAACCCAAAATCTGATTATCAGTTGAACTACTAGTTGAAGTAATGCGTAACTTTTAATTATTAAACTTTTTATTTTTAGCTATATTATTAAAATTTGTTTGTATTCTCATTAGAAAGTTTGAGATTTATCTGCCCTCAAGAAGCCGGGTATATTTTTTGTTTTATAATTTTTTAAAAACTTAATTTTATATTTGTTAATTTTAAATCATATATGTGTTTTTCTATATATAATATTTTCTTGAATAATTTAAAAGGTGTGGTTGAACTATTTTAAAATCCGACCCAAGATAAATCCAGTTTGAATTTTGTGAAAATAACAATATATAAAATCCACAAAACCCGGAACCCAGTTATCGGTTGAACCATTGGTTGAATACTTTTCTTTTTAGTTTATGTTTTTAAAATTTGTTTTGTATAATTTTTAATAAAAAGTTAAGTTTTCCAATTTTATTATCAAAAATTGTTTCAGATGACGGGTATATTTTCTGTTTTATATTTTTTTGAAATTTATTTTTTATAATTGTGTTTATGAGGTTGCATAACTTTAAATTTTTACCATAATCATTTCACACATTAATTTGTAGTTTATCCTACACAGTTATACCCGTTCTTACTAATATATATAACAAAAAATATGTTCACTATTACTAAGATTAAGTTGACTTTTTGAAGAAATAATAACCAATCATAGAAACTGTTTTTTTTTTGTAAAGATGCAATAATCTTATCTTATTAAAGGTTAATTAGGTAATAGATATTTATAAAAATAAACATTTAAAAACAATAGCAATTTAAAAATCTCATTAAGATACAGATTGCAACAAATTATTAGATTTTTAGATGCCGTGTAATTTAGTCATAGAGGCAGTTATATTTAGATGATGTACATAAGCAAATATATTTAAATTGGACACAACATTTTATTAATAGGAAATACTGCATAATTAATAGAATAGATGAGTATTTTCTGATTAGCTGAAATTTCTAATTTAGTTGTATCTGAAACTGTTACAAAAAAGTCTACAAATGCCACTAGGTTTTTAACAAAATCAGACTAATGGTTTCAGCTAGTCTAGCTGCAACCACCCGAAAGATTAGAGAATTCAAAACCACAAATTCGAATACCGACATCAAAGAAGAAAAACTGATAGCCAACCTGTTATGGTCTTTGGCTTCCAATTTTAGGTCGACCACATAAAACAAATAGTATTTTAGGATACATAACCAAAAAGTTGGTTTAAACCTGAGCAACAGATACCTTTCGTGGTATATGCGAATCAAATCTGACATATAAAATTAATTGCTTCTCTATGGGTCAGAGGGTTCAGTATAACTGACAAGCAAACAAAACAAAGAAACAAACAAAAACATAAAATAACAACAAGACAAAACCCTCGCTTCTCTGTCTCTCTTTCTCCGCCCCTCCCTCCTTTCCTTCTGTATCCCCTCTCTCTTAAATATCAGTCTTAACACAAAACCTCTCTCTCTCTCTCTCTCCTCTGCTTTTACCTCTGTTCTTCAGGTGGTTGCGATATGGCGGCGATAGGTCAAATCTCGACAGGAATGTCGTTGGATCGCACTCTGTCCTCCTTCTCCTCCTCCTCAAGGATCATTGGAGTTTCCCATTCACCATCCCCACAGAGAACGCTAATCAACATCGCCGGAAGGTCCGGTACCTCTCACCGTCACCCGCCTCTCTCCCTCAGATCGATTAACACCAACGAAGACATCCGTAAAGTCAAGGTTTATGCAGACAATGGCGGCGCTTTCGATTTGGTCAGTACAATAATATTTCGCTCCTTCCACGTTTCTTGTTTGTCAAGCAAATGTTGTTGAACCTGTACCGTTTAGGGTTTGATTTTTGTGGGGGTTCATTGTAGGGAGTGATGGATCTTGATCCTTCGGTGGAGCCGTACAAGTTTGCGGAGCCGAGAGCAGTTAGTGATAACGATTCCAGGAGGAAGACTAAGATAGTGTGTACTATTGGACCTTCGTCTAGCTCTCGCGAAATGATTTGGAAACTCGCGGATGCGGGGATGAACGTGGCTCGTTTGAATATGTCTCATGGTGATCATGCTTCTCATCAGATTACTATTGATCTTGTTAAAGAATACAACTCTCTGTTCGTTGACAAAGCCATTGCTATCATGTTGGATACAAAGGTATATAACATCTTCTTTTTTGTCAACGATTAGAAAAATTAAAAAAAAAAGGTTATTTATTTTGAATAATATGTTTGTGAAAGGGTCCTGAGGTTCGAAGTGGGGATGTACCTCAGCCGATCTTCCTTGAAGAGAGTCAAGAGTTTAATTTTACCATCAAGAGAGGTGTCTCAATGAAAGACACCGTCAGTGTCAATTATGATGATTTTGTTAACGATGTTGAAGTTGGGGACATTCTTTTAGTGGATGGTAAGAGAGGAGATATCTTTTTTTTTTTTGTGGATATTGGAATCATTTTGTTTTTGTTCTTAACAAAGAAGATATGTCTTTTTTATACAAGGTGGAATGATGTCATTGGCTGTTAAGTCCAAGACTAGCGATTTGGTGAAATGTGTAGTTATTGACGGTGGAGAGCTTCAGTCTAGACGCCACTTGAATGTTCGAGGAAAGAGTGCTACTCTTCCTTCCATTACAGGTTGATGATAAGAGCTATTAGTTTTTTTTTTTTAATTTAAAATCTCTTGCATTAATGAAGTTTTGTAATTCAATGTTCTGGATATTAATGCTCTGGTTTTTAACTTGGCTACAGACAAAGATTGGGAAGACATCAAATTTGGAGTGGACAACCAAGTTGATTTCTATGCTGTCTCTTTTGTCAAAGATGCTAAAGTTGTCCATGAGTTGAAAAACTATCTCAAAAGTAAGTAAGCATGTCCCTTCAATAGCATTTTGGTGAATTTTCTGTAAAACTAAAGGAAACTTCCAAAATGTTTTGATAGCCTGCAGTGCGGATATCTCTGTGATTGTGAAGATTGAAAGCGCAGATTCTATAAAGAATCTTCCTTCGATTATATCTGCTTGTGATGGGGTTAGTTGCTGAGTCCTTTCTATGATCAGAACATACTGAAATTTTTCCTTAGCTTAAATGATTAACAATGTTTTTGCCAGGCAATGGTTGCTCGTGGAGATCTTGGAGCTGAACTTCCCATTGAGGAGGTCCCCTTATTACAGGTAAAAACCAAGACACGGTTTACAAAAAAAACATTACCATAGAAGTCTGGTGGTAGTTATGCTTTTGTCATCATCCCATGTTTTTTAGGAGGAGATAATCAGAAGGTGTAGGCACATTCATAAACCAGTGATTGTCGCCACAAACATGCTAGAGAGTATGATTAATCATCCAACACCTACAAGAGCTGAAGTATCTGACATTGCAATCGCAGTGCGTGAAGGGGCTGATGCAATCATGCTTTCTGGTGAAACCGCACACGGAAAGTTCGTAAAATCTAAACTAAACCTCTTTCAAATTCTCATCAACAGAACTGATCTTGAGATATTCTTTATGTCAGGTTTCCTCTGAAAGCTGTTAACGTCATGCATACCGTGGCATTGAGAACTGAGGCTAGTCTACCTGTCAGAACCTCAGCAATCCGTACCACTGCTTACAAGGTACTCCACAGTTCACACATTGCTCAATCCTCATATCGAAAATGTTACATATTGTTCTTTACTCATATGTTGAGTGTTAATAATACAGGGTCGCATGGGGCAAATGTTTGCTTTTCATGCTTCTATAATGGCGAATACACTGAACACACCGATCATTGTGTTCACGAGAACTGGATCCATGGCAGTGCTTCTGAGTCATTACCGCCCTTCCTCAACAATTTTCGCCTTCACAAACCAGTACGTGTTGGTTGTTTACATGTCATTCAGAAAATGTCAATTTTTAATCAGACGTATTGAGTTTTGTCTGATATGTTTGTTTCTTACCTTTTAGGAGAAGAATAATGCAGAGGCTGGCTCTTTACCAAGGTGTCATGCCTATATACATGGAGTTTTCTGATGATGCGGAAGATACATACGCCCGGTCTTTGAAACTCTTACAGGTACATTAACTATGTTTTACCTTCTCGTCTATCAACCTTGCAGCAGCATAACACTGATCTGTTTTTATCTACGTATCCTCAGGACGAGAATATGCTTAAGGAAGGACAACATGTAACTCTTGTCCAAAGCGGTGCACAACCCATTTGGCGCGAAGAATCAACACATCTCATACAAGTCCGTAAGATTAAGATAGGTTGATGTTTTTTTTACTACTTGAGCTTTTCTACATCTCTGACTTTATTTTTTCTTTACACTATTTGATATCCATATTGTTTAAAACCATATATATTTGTTTTAAGTTATTGAACCACATGACCGTAAAAAAACAAAACAGTCTTTTCAATGAAAAAGACATCCGATTCAGCCTTTTTATTTATCAATCAGTTTGTTTGTTACATCACCTTGAAAACCGAAAAATAAAAAGAAAACCAAACACACATGTAGTTAGACTCTAGAATCCTTCATTGGCTCCTCGTAGTCATCACTGTCGGTATCATTATCATCATCACTCACCATGTCTTGCATCTCATCTTTCGCTTCTAGTTTTATACATTTGTACCACCTTGCACACGCAATGTACACCACCAGGTCAATACTGGTCAACGCAGCCAGCAAGAAGTAGAATCTGTCCAAGTGACCTTTGTTGAGGTTCCTCGGAATCCAACCAGGCATGTGATCCTCTGTAGAGATCTTCACCACCATTGTCACCAACAAGCTGCTCACAAAGTTCCCCATGGACATTGACATCATGCACAGAGCGCTCCCAAAGCTCTTTAGCCCGTCTGGTGTCTGCGCGTTGAAGAACTCAAGCTGACCAACGTACATGAACACTTCTGATGCTCCGATGAGCGAGTATTGTGGAACCTGTAATGAGGAGGAAGATACATTCTCAGGACTTTAAAAGAGTTTCTCCTATTTAGTACTGAGTTGAGTTTTGGTGTTTTCATTACCTGCCAGAAGATGCTTAGTGAGCTTGAGCCATCACAGTGAGTGCAACTCTTGTCTGCATACTTAAGTCTAAAACATTCAACAACCCCAGCTGCAACCATAGCTAATATAGCTATCACAAGTCCGATTCCCATCCTGTGAAGCTCGGTGATTCCCTTCGTTCCATCCTTCTTCTTGAATCTGTTGGCTAGTGGCTCCAACACTCTGCGGTATATGAATATGAACAAAGCGACGCTAAGGATGTCGAAGCTGGACATACTTGCCGGAGGTATTTTGAAATCCGAGACAGTGGTCTTCATCGCCGCGCCTTGCTCCACAAACAGAGAGGCCATTTGGGTGAAGACCACCGAGTAGATGATAGTGCAGAGCCAAATCGGCATCAGTCTAAGAATACACTTGACTTCTTCAACTTGTGTCACTGGACAAAGCCTCCACGGATTCACTCCGCCTTGTTTCTTGTCGTCAAGATCTCTTGCTGTGATGTACGCTGCTCTGTCCAAGAACCTGCATGTCAGAAACAGAAACATGTAAGAACACTTCATGACATTAAAGTATATTGTCAAAACCAACCGCGGTTTTTGGGGAAACATACTTGAACTCATCAGTGTGAACTATCCTCCTCCCTGTATCTCCTGAAGCATTCTTTCCTTGCCTATCTTCATCATACATCTCCTCTCTCCCTCTCAACGGCGCCTCCATAGATGATTTCTTACTTGCAGCCACCAAAACCTGGCAAAACCTCGAAAGAGGGTTCCCCGTAGGCTTGAAGTTTCGGTATCTCGGTGTTCCAACGAGGAAAAGAATCAAAGCCAAGATGGCAGAGCCAGTGGAGGCCCAAAACCCGAGTGCCCACATCCCCTCATCTTCAAAGTATCCCAAGATTGTGTTGGAAAAGAGCGAGCCGAGGTTTAAAGCGAGGTAGAAGTAGCTGAAGAAGGCGATCTTTGAGTAGCATTCTTTAGGATGCTCCTCGTCGAACTGATCAGCTCCAAACGTTGCAATGTTCGGTTGGTAGCCGCCGTTCCCCAATGCGATCAAGTAGATTGAGAGGTAGAACATTGTGATCTCCATCGTTGAGTGTGTGCCGCAAGGTGTGACTTCATCCCCACAGCCTCGTGGTCTGATCAGGAACATGTAGGATGATAGCGAGAGCGAGGAAAGTCCCTGCGTTTTTTTACATTCCAAGAAAGTGTTATAATCAGATTAAAATTGTCACACGTTACACACAACACCGTATATAATTGATGTTACTTACGATGACAAAAATGACTTGGAAGATAGCACAAGTCTTGTAGCGACCCCAGTAAGAATCGCTGAGAAACGCTCCGACCAACGAGAAGATGTAAACAGTTCCTGTCCATTTGCTAACGTTGTTCGCTGCGTCTGCGTTGTTCTGCTGCAAAACGCGGGTTAGGAACAGCACTAGGTTCACTCCAACTCCAAAGAATGCCAGCGTCGCCAACCCTTGGTTCACTGTTAAATTAACAAAATTCGGTTAGAAACTGGTTTAGTAAGTTAAACCAAAATCAACCAAGTTGTTGATTTGAAAGGAACCGGAACTGATGAATGAATGGAAATGATTGCGAATGATTGCGTGTTCGTCAAGATGACGTTAACATTTACTTGGTTGGAGAGTATCTAATGACCACTCTGTAGTAGTTCGACCTTCTAACGAAATTAAAATTTCATTTGATAGTGAAATTTCACATGCGAATAACAAATCGGTGACCAATAATCTTTTGATTATTTATTAAAATTATTAGGTGGACTCTACTAACTTTAGCACACTAGAAAAAGAAGACCAACAAAAAAAAAATTAAATTTTGTTTTTTTTCTTCTTGCTAAATCACTGCATTCTTTTGTGATTCATACTAAATTATATTTTTGTATTATATATGATGTTTATGATTTTTTCTATTTATGTAGAGAAATGTTGAATTCGTGAGAAGATATGTTAAAACATTTAGTAATTATAATTCATTTTTATTATAAGTTAAATCTGAACAATGTTAGGAGTAAAAGAAGTTCTTTTGCAAATAAAACGTGACGAAGTGAACGTGGCATACGCTCCGTCATGAAAAGACGAGATGGGTAATTACGTGTAAGGCAACGTTATTCCACTAACACAGCCTTTCTTTGCACTTATATTAATATATTATTTATTAGTGTCGTCTTCCTATAAATAACTTTTATTTCTTTTTTTGGTTAAATTTTAGAAATGCACTTACAACTCTAAGAGTTTTCAATTTAGTTATTCTAAAATGACAAACTAAATCCGTATCACTAAAACACTCAATCATTCATTAGTCATTCATATCTATTACATCATATTTGCTGCGTTGTATTATTTTCAAAATGATTGAAAAGCATTCAAAGTAACCATAGTTATAAATTTAAGATAAATATTCATTCATTAGTCATTCATATCTATTACATCATATTTGCTGCGTTGTATTATTTTCAAAATGATTGAAAAGCATTCAAAGTAACCATAGTTATAAATTTAAGATAAATATTTTCATCATTTAGGTGTATAAGTGATAAATAAATACATTTATGCATATGTCATGTGGTTGGTGTTTTTAACCTCGACATGCAGGCTAAGTTCGAACACATGGATATGTCTTGACACGTAAAACTCGATGTAATAAAAAATAATAGTAGAAGTTTTCTTTTTGATAAAGGGTTTAATAGTAGAAGTTAATTTTAATGAAATTGTTGTTGGTTTTATTGTCACTTTCCTAGTTTCGATAACTTTATTACCTCAAAGATAAGTAGGCATGTTAATCAATCTACACACTTTTAGATATACATTATATCATACCATATTTATACGTTACATATAGGACGTGATGAACCAGAAATTGTACAGAGTAATTGTAAAGTATTCAAGACAATATATTTGTTTTTTTTTGAAACTATAACATATTTGTTTGATAGACCTTTTTGTTTTATACGGTTTAAATCGTGATTAGAGAAAAGAGACATACCGAGAATGATGATGCCAGCAACCCATTTGCCAGAGTTGGAACGGATAGAGGGACGACCATAATAATCAACAGTTCCATCTCTTGTTTCTTCTTCTTCTTGTCCTTCTTTCTTCTTCATCATCTGCATTTTCATTTATATCAATTCATTACTTGACAAAAAAATATATCATTTTATATATAAACATAGATAGAAAGATGCATATATGTGTTTTAACCTTCTTGTAGTATCTATTATCTACCACTTTTTGCCATGTTGATATGGAGAAAACTCATAAGTTCGATAGTTTTTTGTGTTTCCACCTTTTTTTTTTGTTTTCATTTCAGTTTGAATCTGTATTTTGACGTGATTATTATAGAATCACACTTTTTGTGCATTGCCACGTATTCTCGTTTCGTAGATACAGTTTCTTAGATTTTTTGGATTTATTCTCTACTTTAATTTGCAGCACAAAAAAAAGAACTGTTACGAAAGATGATTAGCTATAATCGAGCTTAACTAAAAGCTTTCGATTAAAACAAGATTTTGAAGGAAGGAAATAAAATAAAAGAAAAGATGTTGAGCTAAATGCATTTTGCACATAAAGATCGTGACTGTCTATTGCATTAAGCCTGCCCTTTGATATGCTCTTCTTGAGCCACCAAAGAAAAGTTATACTATCAATTACTTCGTTTTATAATTCATTTAACTCGGATATGTAATTCAAGAAACAAGAACCTTAATCATATAAACAAAATTTTATAAGGAAGAAAAGTGAAGGCCTATTAATTCAAACTCTGAGTAAGCAAAAGAAACAACTGACGAGAAAAGCTTATAAAGTACTTACATCTTTGTTATATATCTCTAGGCAAGACATTTTTGATGATATAGGACTATATGTGTTTTTGTAAGAGAACAATAACGAAAAGATTTTTCGTGTGTTTCTTAACTGATGGGGAGAAGATAACAAAGGACGAATGGAAGAAGGAAGAAGCAGAAAGAAAGTTCAAGCTTGGATGCTGTAGAGAAGAGGGGATTGAGAATAAATAGAAGTTTGGAAGATGATTTGAACGGTCCTGATTTTACATGGGACACTCACATGCCATATACCTATTTTAACTATATTTCCTATACAAATAATACAGTCATATAAGCATGTTGTCAGAAAAAAAGAAGCTCTAAAGCAAATTTCATTACAAGTAACTTTAAAATTTGCACAAAAAAACATTAAAATTTGCATATTCTCCAATTTGTTTTTGTTTTGTTGCTGAAAGAATCATCTTGGGTTGATCAGAAAAAAGGAAGAATCATCTTGGGCTTTCGAAGCTTCGAGCCAGGGATGAGCGGGAGGTGGATGGAGTCCAGAGGGTAAAGAAAAATGTAATGCAAAACCATATGTTAACAAATGAGGGTCACTACACTAAAGAAGTCTATATGCATTTAAATTTTGAGGTTAGAATTAGAAGCATTGCCATTACAAAAGGTTTTCAAAATTGAGCTATATATATATGTATATATATATATACAGTAAAGACTTTATAAATTAATAATGTTGGAACTTCAAGAATTATTAATTTATAGAATTATTCATTTAAAAAGAAAAATTTCGTTTTTAGATTCATATCTCTGAACAATATTTTTATTCTAGAAAACTGATAAATAATATTTCATTTGTGGTGTTATATATTGGTTAAGGTTTATAGAGATAATTTTCACTATTCTTATTAGATTATTTGTGTATTTTATGTATGATGATTAAATATCATTGAATACAAATCACTTTTATATGTAGTTTGATAAAATTATAAACAAATTAAAGGATAAAATTTATTTGGAAGAAAGATAAACAGCAAAAAGTCTTGTGTATATTTATATAAAATTTACGTATATGACAATATTATTATCTTATTATTTTATGGAATAATGTTATATTTTATAATGATCTAACTTGAGACTAGAGAAATTTATTAATGTACCATGTTTATAAGTTATCGAGTATTAATTTATAAAGTTCCTACTGTATTTTGTGTATACCAATTGAGTATATATCTCACTCTATTCAAAATAAATAATTATAACCAAATAAATTTGTATCTCAAATGTTGATGCTCATCTAAAAATATCTCAAGTATTTTTAATATACTTAAATTTGTTTTTATAGGTATTTTAACATTTGATATTCTAATTTATTTTTATACAAAATTATTTTCTTTATCTGGGTATAAGATTCTTCTTCTTTTTTAAAAAAAACAAATATTTCTGATCATAAGACTATGATATTAGCTAAAGACAATTAAGTATCTTTGCTGTTATAAATAAAAATATTGTTATTCAAAAATAATAAAACTTTACTTACACCTTCTATTTTAAATTAATTTGTTGGTGATTTTTTTTCCAAACAAGTTATTATTTAGGTTTTCAATGTGAATTTCTATTGTATAATTTCATTTCCATGTATTCTCATTTTATAAATAATAGTATTTTATATATTTTCTTAATATACATATGAAAATTTAGAAAATATTTTATATTGTAATATAGAAAAATAATTTATAGAAAATTTGTACAATTGAAATTATAACTGTCATTACTGGATTGGATTTGTCTTACAACAAAAAAAAGGTTTTGAAAAATATAACGTTTTAAGCAAGGATAAAATAAAGTGGAGTAAAACGATATGTAAAAAGAATTTGAAATTAATGGTTTTTATTATTTATGATTTATTAGATTTTATTTTACAAAAATCAAAGATAGAAAGACAGGAAAAATCTAGTATAAATAAATAAAATATGTGTATAGTGTGTTAGTTTTTGTTTTCTTCTATAATTAATCTATTGTTCAAAATTATGTTTAATATCTCTACTTAGTTCATTTAATTTGTTATTTACGGATATGTTCTCCGGTGGATTTGAACATTACAAATCAAAACACTTTATTACCTTTTGAATAAAAGATCTTTATGTTTACTTCAATATATCTATTTGGTTTGACCCATTAGTTTGCTTATTTTTTTATTATGTGTGAATCTGAATTAGAGCACCTCTATCAGCGTGGTTGGTAAATTGAGGTTCTTATTAAAAAGTAGTTTTCTTTTGTAGTTATGTATTTAAATTTAAAATTTAAAATTTAAAATGACAATTGACCATTGATTGATAAACATATAGAATTTACTGTTTCACATCCGGTTCTTGCAGATAATAGTTTTAGAACTTCTTCATTTCCTATTTTCTATCTTTTTTATTTTTTTAATTTTCTGTATCAGAGAACTTCACCTAAAAACTACTGATGGAAATGATCTTAGGTTCTTTCCTATTTACCTTCAGAATTTAAAAATATGTTTTACCTCATTTTTAGATATCTATTTTTCATCTTATTAGGGTTAAATTTCTAAACCCCAATTTATCCCCCAACAAAAATATGTGATAGTTAAGTGGACTGCTAAACTTTATATTTTTATACATTTATAAATAGTAATGATCATATCCTTTTATACAAAGACTTAACCACCTAACATTCTGATCATTGATCTTCTGAGATCTACATTTAAAATATCTACTGACAAATAAGTATGTCTACACAACCTAATTAAAGCAAACATGCCTTCAGTTTTCTATGTTTTCTCTTTGTTGATTCATGTATCTAGTGAACTTTGTTTTGTTAATTTTACTTTAAATCAATGACATAGACATTAAATACTTTTTTCTTTTCTTAGATTTCATTTTTCCTGCTTTAATTAGTTGTCCAGTCTTCCTCGTGTGGACAAAAAACGAGATATCAAAATTATTATGATTAACATTGAATTGGACACTGACACGAGAAACATCCTATTGAACAAGATGGTATAGGTACATTTTCATATGCATTTATTTTTGGTCGAAATTTTACGACCATGTTAATTTTAGTTAGTTTAGTTGTTTTCGTTTTGGCTCTTTATCGCTAGTCAATACAATAGTAAACAACAAGATGATTAACCAGTTGATCATTTGTTGATATATTGACTACAACCGGTGTTTAGATTAATTAATCAGTAGATGATCAGCCGGAGACATTGGTAACAGCCAAGAGTTTTAGTTGAAATATCTCATTTCGAATTGGAGATTCTCATTTAGGCTATATATAGCTTATTAATGGCGAATAATTTACATATATGACGTTTAAAACATGTTGCACGGAGCTTCCGAAGATGGCAGCATCACGTAAAATCTGGTTGGGGTTTGTCTCCTGATGGAAGAGTAATTCTGATTGTTTCAGTCTTACTTACGTTGATCAGCTGCTACCTCAACTGTAGACCCAACTTGTTGGCCGGCAGAGGAAATTTTAAAGATCATCTGTTTTTTATTTCTAAATGGTCGAATTAAATCTGTTCAGAACGGTTGAAAAGAAAATTTTTTTACACAAATTATTTAACTGACTTTTTGTATAAATTTCTTCTTTTAGTTTTGTATTGTTTTGGCTCTGAATAATTATGCGTACACGTATAATAACGATCACATAAACAAAATTTTCTAACCACCATATATATCTATTTTATAAGGATTCACATTTGAGTACACTTTCATAACGGCTCTCTGCAACACTTATATAAACATATAAGAGCTTTGATGCACATCAGAACTCTTCATCCAAAATTATATACAACTAGAGGCTTTACAATTTTTTTTAATTATTGTTAATGATGTTAACTGTTTAATAATTTTACTATAAAACTGTGGTAGTTCTAAATCTTCTATCAATAATAATGTACAACTAAAAGTTCAATAATAATTAACTTAATGATAAAAAAAATTATCCTCCCCAAAAATGCTATAGTAAAAAAACTTTTACTATAGCATTTTTTTTTTTGGGAGGATAACTCTTTTTCTGATAAAAAAAAACTTTTCAAGCTTCCTAAGCCAAAAAGATTGGCATGTCGGCACATAATAACGATAGTACATACAATTCATAGTATATTTTCCAGGCAAAAAATAAACCTCTGATCAAAACTAATTATCAACCGTTGAGTCTTCATTTATACATGCAAGCGTGTAACTTTGATTTGAGTTATGTACATAAAGATTCTACAACATACGTAAATAATTCTTGCAATAAACAATTTTTAATTGATGAAAATGATTAATATCAATAGAATTAATCATTTTTTTTCTAAAAAAGAATGAACCGTTTTTATTGCTCACATAGACGTATTTCAACAATATATGCAGTTATTCTCTAATTTCCAATTTAACATATACAAAAGGTAAAACTATGGACAAGTCTGAACGAAGTGTCAAGAGGTTTTCTTCAAACAATATTTTATGTTGATTATGTTTAGGTTTTATTAATCGGTTTCTAATTTAAGTTAGTGTGGTATAGCTATCGTTTGAAATATTTGGTAATTTTTTTTAACTCGCTGAATGATCGAGTGATTAGTAAAACAAGAAAAAAATGAATTTCAAAACTTTTTCAACTGACAAATCAGTAAGGACTTGGGAATGGATTGAAAAGCAATTGCTCGTATTACGTCCATCCACTTACTTATCAGAATTCCTTGCTTACGTAACCAAATCACCTTTTTAAAGTAAAACAACATCCGGTTATAAGAAAATAGGCTTTTGGTAACAATAAATAATAAATAAACAGTTGAAAATTAAGAACAAATCACTTATCAGGCTTTAGTTATGTCCCCCATCCGCACAATAGCGAAAATCTCTTTATACAATAAAATAGAAGTCCTTTTAGTGATTTTTCAATAGGTGGCACGCATAAAGAATTTTTAGGATTAATTCTCTTAATTTTATTGATTTATTTTTTGATATTTTTTTTTCACTTTTTTCATCTAATTATAATATATTAAAGGGTCTCAGCCCAATGAACAAGCTCAAACATCTTTACAGGAAAATATCAGAATACAAGTCCAACACTAGATGGGTCTTAAAACAGATGGATACTGAGTCCATTAACCACAAACCCTAATCTAAAAGGTGCTGCAACATGTCAAGAAAAACTGCCGGTTTCACCTCTTTGCAGCTCAACGTCAGAGAAAATCCATCGATTACCGGAATTTCAGAGAACTCGAGCCTCCACTATATTTTCTCCCATACTCTCAACAGAGCTTGACCACGACCAACGAAAACCCACCTACAACGACCAACTTTGATTACGTTTCCAAACACTCCAAAGCAATATACGATTATCCTTAAAGATTTATAATATTTCCTTAAAGATATTATCAAAAACACAAACACTGGGAAAGTAAAGAAAATTCTTTAATTTAAATCTTTTGACAAGTTATTTAGGCTTTGTATGTTTGTAATGATGATTTTGATATGACAATACGAGATTGTATTAATTGAAATAAATTTTTATTTAGTAAATAATATTTAGTTTGTATGTTATCTAGGATTGCAATGATTATTCATATTATAAAATATCTTTATAAAAATAAATAAAGCAACTGTTTTTCCTATATATACTCTCATTCCACACTTTGTCGAAAACCCTAATAACTCTCAAACTCATGTAATCGATTTTGAAAATAAGAACATATTTATGTACTAAATAAATTAATTTGTTTAAATCCCGTCACATTACTTGCGCAAGTTGTGAATCGAAAAAATTGTAAGTTACCTTATTTATTTTAAACATTTCTTACCAAAATTATTATCACATTTATTGATATTTTTAATGCCAATTGCAACCAATATAAAATCGACAGTAAAATAGTCAATAGAGGGATAACTTTATTTAACATATTTCAATATTTATTGTGAAAAATTTATATAAAAACGCATTTATTTTTAAAGTTCGACAATATATAGTTGCCTTATTGAGGATTAGCATTTGTTGTGCAAATTAGTTTCACATTAATTCGAGTTTATAATATTTCTAAATTGTTAATAATTAATTCCAACTCAAATTGTTTGGGATCCAAAAGCTAAGACATGTAACCCGACATTTAAGATTTGAAGATTTTTATTTTTAATTTTTTCCCTCATTTTTAAACTAAATTATTATGTGTTCGCTTAGATTATGTCTAATTTGTTTGGGATTTTTATGTTTCTAATTATTATCCATTTATTTGGAAAATAGTTTTATACAATCAACTATTTGGCAAAATAAGGACAACAAAAACACAAAAATGATCTTTCCATCGAACCTACAACGACATACTCTAATGGCTACAAGTATTAAAATCCATTATAAACACATATGCTAATTCGTTTAAATTTTTATTTTAAATATAATATGATAGAAAAATTTGAACAAGTTTTCTTATCACGAAACTGAATAAAGTACAAGATAATATAAAATGATATAGTAAAAGTATTGTTTATTTGTAATTGCACTTAATGTACATCATTCGTTAATACAATTGTTATTAATTTACCTTAGTTTGAATAAGGTTTTTTCGGAATTTAATATCATATTAATTGTAAATTACTTTATGTAAATGTCAATATTATATAGGTAAGTAAAGTTGTTTAAAAATTACTTTGCCAATACTCATATCTTGATCTCAAACACTACGAATGAGAAGATTTCACGTTGATGAAGGTGAATTACTTGACCAATACTGTAATCAAGATTTATGAAGATATTAAATTAAATGTGTTTCTACCTATTAGATTAGATCTCAATCATTGTATTTAGAAAGTAAATAGATTTCTGAATTAATGTCAAAGTAAAGTCAATCATTTATACTTACTTTGAATATGGAGTTGGTAAATATTTTTTACATTAGTTACAATTGATTTCAAATTTATGATTGCGAGAGTAAATATGCGTAGAGGATATACGCATAATAATTTTATAGACCCAATTTATAAAACATATATAAATTTAGCTTGGCGGACACACCATTAATAAAAATACGGTTATATAACAACACATATTTCAACCTAAAGAGTTCGTCTGACCTAATTTTAAGATCTGAATCATAGAGATGTCTACTTTCAGAATAGTTTCAGAGCTCGAGCCTTACAAAGAGATATGCCATTAATGTTCAGATTATTCGTCTATAGAAAAACTATATTGCAGCTGATCGATATACTATTGAGTTGGTGCTATGCGATGCCTTTGTAAGATATAAACTTTCATAGACTTTTGTATACCAAAGTATTTATGTATACCGACCTATAGATTTCTCCCTTATATGAATTTTTAACTTGCAAGGAGATAAGATTTATGCTTCTATCGGTAGTGCTTTGGTAGCACCATATGAGCGAAGATTCAAAGAAGGGTTATGGACAACTTTTTTAAAAAAAATCAATTGTCCAATTGGGAGGCGCATATCGAACCAGAAAACATGCATACATGATTGAGTTTGTCCGTAATACCCGTGTTTGTGTGTCTGATTTCCTCCCACGCCCACTCACTGGTTTCCATCCAGTTGCTTTCAGAAATATCTTGGATGGTTTGGTCAATACTAAGTATTTTGTTGGTGAGTATATTAAAATATGTTTTGGATGAGATTCATTTCTCAAGCGCTTATTCTGTTACGGCCACATCTATCTGGTCCATTTTTTTAACTGATATTTTCTCTGAATAGAAAAGACACTGAGAAGATAACACTGGAGCTCTACAATCAGTTGTATGTTTTTCAAATTCTTAAAAATCAATCAGCGCTTATTCATATCATAATTTTTAGATAATATATGAGATGTTTTTTTCCGAATTTTTATTGCAGTTGTGATCGCCTCACGGTTCATATGTGGGGTAGATATACCATGTTTGTTCATGATGCTAATCAAAACCTTATTCAGGAGAAGTCTATTATATGCATTCTGCGATTTGGCAAAATCAGTGTGTTCAAAGGTAACCTTCCTATATTTAACTACTACATTACGTCTGCCAAATGTCTGCGGTTTACTTAACTATTTTGATTATGTGACCAAAATATAGTGTATCAACTGCATACGGTGCTACTGACATTTTCCTCAATCCTGAAATGTTAGAGGTTGAAGTTTTTTCAAAATTTTAAGTGGTTCATAATTATTTAACTGAAATATTTTACAAAATATATATTATACCGACGCTTTTTTTTATCATAATTTAAAATATTTTCAGGGCGAACAAAAGAGACCTGCAGATAGCATTGGTGATGTAGAAACCATATTGTCTGCTTCCGGATTGTGAAGAGTATAGAGTTTTTAAGCTTATCATTCAGAAATCAATTATTGAAGTGTTGGAGATAGAACATGTAAAAGAGATGTTATATCTTAAGGTTGTTTTACGATTCTTTTATAACACTCTGTTTTTGGATACACAGTGGCATTGGTGTATTGTTATGTGTACAATTGCTGCCATTGATTATGATATGAGATGGTACTATATGAGTTGCAAAATTTGGTTACTACTAGGCAAAGATTGCTTACAAAAATTCATTTTTTTATGAAGGTTTCTAATGGATTTTTTTCTTTTATCGAGAATTGTACTTCATAATTTATATTATCTATGGATAATAATTTGAATATTATTATATTTTCTTTTAAAATGTCTACATAAATTTTACGAAATATTTAAACATAATCATATTATTTAGCTAAATAAAATGATTACAACAATATATAAAACAACTCTAATTAGTGACAATATAAAATCTGCTTCTTCTAAAACTATACAATTTTAATTCACACACAATAATTAGTGACGATCATATAAAATATGAAAGTATCTTTTTAAACACAAAAATTACTTTGTGACGTTACAATTATACTTACACACAATAATTGTCTCTTGATACTGAAGTTACTTTGTTCTTTCTCGTCCATGTCAAATATTGAGTAGCAGCTTTTCTACATGGCTGATACTTTCTCCCAAAGACGATGATATTATGATGTAAAATCCGTAACTTCTAAAGCTATATACTATTATGTTAGAAAATTCATCTTCCCTAATACCACTTGTTGCGGAATTCATCAGCCCTAATACCACTTATTAGGTATTCATACTTGCTGATACTACTTGTTGTCCCCTTGATCTTTCCCATTGATTCAATTCTTGTTCATGACTCAAAAAATTTTCACCCAGTTCACGGCCGCAGCACGCTACATCTGGGGTGGATCCAAGATCCACAACATCCACTATGAAGTATCGGAAAACACCTCCGATTTGGTTTACAAGATCATAGACTCTCTCTGTTCCTGGGTATGTAAACCCTAGAGAGTATAAAAGAGATAATACAAGAGATTACATGGCTAAGAGCTAAACCTAGAATAACGTTTGCATCTTTAGCTTACTCTATCTCTCTAAGAGACGCCATGGAAGCCTTCCTGGATGCTTGAGGCTCGTGCCTCCCAGAAGCTTGGCTTAGAGATCTCTATCGTGATCTCTCCTTCTTTTGTATGTCAGCACTTAACCTAATGGGCTTTTTCGATTAATCCCATATGTTGTATGCGCGTGACTTGTGCAACTCGGCCCAGCCGATAAACAAGTCCGATGGGCTTGACCAAATATTCAATAAACTTCACCTATTTGGTCAAAGTCCATAACTCTTCTTTTGTGCTTGACACCTCATGATGCTTGAGCAGTCCTGCTCTTCTTCTGCATCTCCTTGTCTTCTCTTATCTCTTTTCACTTCTCTTAGCTCCACCTTGAGCTAAGTTTGAAGTCCTTCCTCGATCTTCTTAAAACCTGCATAAGCTCACACTTACACACCACAACCGCACAAGTAGATTAAACACTTAAATCCACTAAGCCCCATCAATGAAAATAGACATCTCTCTTGATGAAAGGTATGTGACAATTCCATTGTCCTTCTGACTTTCAATCACCTTCATCTAATGTCTTGAGTTGCAAACCCAGCTGCTCCACTCCTAGTGTCAAGCTAAACTCCTCACTGATGTCGTGTTACTTCATATCTTACTCCTCGTGAACTTATCAACAACACAACCTTGCTGTCAAAATCACGAACCTATTCAAGTGCTTGAAAAGAACATGAACATCCTTCTGCAAGTTGATTTTCTCTTTGGCCTTTCGATTCCACTTATGCGCATTGAGCCTTAAACCAAATTCTCTGAATTCTGTGAAGCTACCTTTGAACCATATATGCTTCAGACCTGAAACAACCTCTGATTCTCTACTTGTTTAACACACTCCAGTCTTGAACACGTTTTGTACCGCTGCTAATCTGAACAGGACCCGCCATCCAACCATCACTGCTGGACAGACTTTCAACACAATCTTGGTTCACCCTTCATGTTGCTAACAGAAATTGCTACCACATAATTCTCCTTGAATCAACCGCAAATCTTGAAGTCACTTATGCTTCAAATCTCTGAAACAGTCTTTGACTTACCCTTGATGTTCTTGAGCAGATTATACTTGAGCATCACTATGTAACGCTGCACAAGTAGGACACGCCGCCTAACACCCAATGATTAGGAAGACTTTCGACACAAATATCTTTGCTCCACCATCTGATCAACCTGTTCTGAAATAACAGAACCCCACTAACAGGTGTAGACCCCACTGCTAGTTAAATGAACTGAGCCTCAAACCTTATAATCCCCGGTACGCCTTAGCTCTCCTCATGAGCTGCATGTGATATCTTATCTAGAATCTCTGATATCCCTCATTTATTCAGCTGTGAATTCCTTTCCTCAATACTCTTCTTGCATTGAGATGTCTCCAATACCGAAACCTGTGCATCACTAAAAATGACTTGAACACGTTTATATGTCATTGAACCTGCCATTAGCCAATGGACTTCCTTGAGGAACCTTCCTCAGTACTCCCTGTGACGCTTCCATATCCAGAACTACACTTGTTCTGTTCCCTTAAATGCACTCGGATTTTCTTTGCACATAAACCGAAACATGTGCATCACCATCAACGACTTGAACACGCCTGTTAGTCATTGAGCCTGCCATTAGCCAATGGACTTCCTTGAGAAACCTTCCTCAGTACTCCCTATGATGCGACTATATCCAGAACACCGCTTGTTCTGTTCCCTTAAATGCAATCGGCTTTTCTTTGCATTTAAACCTTCATGAAGCTTCTTTCAGTTCCATGACCTGAGCTTAAGATGAACCTGCTTGTGGAGAACAAGTCTTACCCTTCTTGAGATGAACAAACTGTAAGACAATTCCCTGCAATTCTTGCAATGTCTTATAACAGTTCCTTACTTTGCTTCATCTCACCATTCTTCATCTTCATTGCACAAAATTTCAGTATCTTTTGATACTTATTCCCCCTCAGTTTAACCAAGTACCTCACCACGTTTTACCTTGCATCATACTCGGCTCCCATGCTTCAACTTCACTGCAGTGTATTCTTGATACTATGCCGATTTACTTGTCTCGCCTACAAATAACCTTATGTATGACTCCTCTTACAAATCTCTTTATGATGCGTTTTGTACTTGTTAACTGAGTTAGACACGTCTGGTCTTGACACACTGAACATATCCACGACCCGCTTATCATGGAATATTGTTCCCTTTCAGCTCTTACTCCCTTGAGCTGACCAAGTTGCTAACTGAAACTTTTACCCTTCAGCTTAACCAATCAAGACATCTTCTAATAGTAAACATGTGATTCACTCCACCTGGAATCAGATTATATATCACTGATGCATCAATCCTCATATAATCTCAGTAGCTCCACCTGAATCAAATAACCCGGAAGAAGTACTATGTCTCTGCAAAGTTTCTGCAACTGTCTGTGATATATGTGTCCTTTGAACAATATCTCTCACCATCAACGTCTGTAATGCTCCTGAGATACTCCCTAACAGCTTCCTCACTCAAACTCGAACCCATGGTGAGCTCCTCTAGCTGTAATTTACTCGAAGTATGACTTGTTCAAGCATGAAGTTCCGACCTGATCAAGTCCGCAAATTTTCCTTTTGCCTTTGAGCTTTAATTCTCGTATGAGAGCTCCACCTTGACCATTGTGGTCGTGACACCAAAACCGGCATCCTTAACTTCTCCTCTGAGCCGATTCATCTAGAATTGCCGACTCAGACATCCTTGACGATTCCTCTAAGGTATAACTCACACACGCTTCTACTAGCTGTGGTAGCGACTTCCTGCTTCTTGAACAAGTGTTGAAGACTGTTGTCTCATACCCTTTATCCTCAGGATTACAATCAGTCGTAACAACATGTTCAATCCGATTCTGCCTGCGCATTTTCCTCTGCCTTTGACCAGAATCTTCAAGCTAAGTCTAACCTTTAATCACCTCTTTTTTTAGGTTTCTTCCTGTCACTCACACGATCTCACTAGAGTTTCTACATGTTGTTACCACAAATAACAATTTGCTCCAACATTCTCCTGAAGGTTTTACACACTTCGTGCCTTCGTTCTAGTTGCTTCTTTGTGGAGGTACAACTTATTCCTGCAACACTAACTTGGTGACTCTTCTTGGTTTCAACTTAGAGCCAGAAGCTTTTCCTGTCACTCACACGACCTCACTAAAGCTGCTACATGCTGTTACCACAAATAGTCATTTGCTCCAGCATATACTTGTGTAGACTTTTACACACTTTCCTTTGATCTAGTCTCTTCTTCGTGGAGGTACAACCTGTTTCAGCCACACTAACTTGGCGACTCCTCTGGCTTTCTTCATACAGCCATAAACCATTTCTCTCATGCACCCACGAGATTGACTTGAACTGACCCCAAACAAAATCAACTCTGTTTCGTCATATTGTTGTCACACGACAACCAATCTGTGCAACTGCAAGATCCGTTGATCATCTTTCGCGAAGATAACCTGCATTCTTTGTGATCTCTGAAAAACCTTCAGTCCATGTGAGATTGAGACCTTTGATTCTGTCTCCTTAACCCTAGCTTTGACTTAATATGAGTCTGTCTCCCCTTGAGATATCCTCCATCCCAAACGACTCAAATCAATCTCCAACACTCCTGATCACGAACACGCCCACCTGTGCAGCTGTTCTGTTGCAGCTTGCGAGGGTCTTCTCTTTCTTGCAGACAACCGCTGCATCCCTTACAAGTCTCTCATCATGATTTCACCAACCTGAAACCATCATGTGCATTAAAATATTTCCATGTGAACGTTTCTTCCTCTGCCCCCGGCGTCTCTTTGTCTACAACAAAGTAACACCATCTACTTCCTTTTCTGACGCTGACTATCCTTCAACATCAAACTTGGTTTGTCACCCTGAAAATAGTGATATGGTCGTGACTACTAATCTACTGATTCTCCTCCTCCAGAATTTTTAGCTGATGTCGATGCTAACTTGAAGTTCTTGCAGAACCTGAATCACCACTGCCTCAAACCAGAAGCTCTCTGACTCATTCCCAACTAATCTCAACAGCTTGTAGACACCAGACTCCTCATCCTGAGAATTTCCTTTGTAACAACCTGAATGAACACCTTATCTTGAACATCACTCTGAACCGCTGCTGTTGCCAACAGATCATGTCGCTTAACACAACTTGCTAAGAAGACTTTCGACGCAAAGAATCTCTGTTCAACCTCTGCTCAAACAAATAATTACCTCTGCAACTGTGATATCATGTAGACCCATTTGTTTCCCCCTCATATGCCTGAGATGCCAAAAAAAACTACTACTGAATCCCATGCAGAAAACCCGAAACATACATGTTTCAATCCTGAATCGATCCTGATTTGATACTGCCACCTGTTCAGCCGAAATCTGCCTTGAACAAGTAACTCCCGTTCTCGCAGATCCATTCTAGCAGGAAAATATGTGTTACGCCAAACACATATCTGCCAAGAAAACCACACTGCATTCCCTCTGAAAATAGCAGCCTTGTAGTATCATGTTCTCTGAACTTCTACCCAATTGTAGACTCTCATAATCACACATAGACAAACCCGCATGAGTCGATCTCTTCAATGCTTCTGCAACATCCTTCATGCTGACTAAATAATACCATCTAATACAGCCATGAAACACTCATAATTCAAGGTCCTAAGAAGTCTGCTAGTTCCAAGAATTATATGAGATACCGAGCTGAAATACCTACATAGATTTAACACCACCTGCCACTGATATACTATGTAGATTCAATCCAAGAACACCGTGAAAACCCTCACTGAATCTTCAGACAATCCCATACAAAACCAGTGTAAAATCCCTTGTGTTCCACTATGTTATCAGTTCCAATAACTTGCAGAACATGAAGAAGCCACGACTCCAATGCATATAGTCACACACAATTTGTGACTGTCACACACTCCTTGTGACTGCAGATCCAAGACAACTCTGAAAACGTCTGTTTCTTGTGCTAACAGCCTGCTACAATCTTGACTTGTGAGTAACCTGAAACCCTTCTCACACAGTAGCATATTCTTGCACCCTTGGAGAACTGTAGAGAAACTATGATTTCAAAACCTAGAAACCATCTCAACCGATTCAACTAACTTCTGAATCCTTCCTCCGTAACTTGTGCAGCTGCAATGAAGAATGTCCAACAGTTTTCCTTCTTCTCTTGTAAACCAAAAATCTCCTTAACCTGATCTGATCTCGGTGTATTACTCTGATTAGGATAAAACCATGTGACCACCACCTTCCATTAAACCTTGCGAGTTTCGTCTGACCCGCTTGGAAGTTTCTTCATATGTCTCTCATCCTCGAGACGTAGAATCCGTGAATCAATGAGCCTAAGCTCTGATACCACTTGTTGGAAAATCCATCTTCCCTAATACCACTTGTTGCGGAATTCATTAGCCCTAATACCACTTATTAGGTATTCATACTTGTTGATACTACTTGTTGTCCCATTGATCTTTCCCATTGATTCAATCCTTGTTCATGACTCAAAAAATTTTCACCCAGTTCACGGCCGCAGCACGCTACATCTGGGGTGGATCCAAGATCCACAACATCCACTATGAAGTATCGGAAAATACCTCCAATTTGGTTTACAAGATCATAGACTCTCTCTGTTCCTGAGTATGTAAACCCTAGAGAGTATAAAAGAGATAATACAAAAGATTACATGGCTAAGAGCTAAACCTAGAATAACGTCTGTATCTCTAGCTTACTCTATCTCTCTAAGAGACGCCATGGATGCCTTCCTGGATGATTGAGGTTCGTGACTTCCAGAAGTTTGACTTAAAGATCTCTGTCGTGATCTCTCTTTCTTTTGTATGTTAGCACTTAACTTAATGGGCTTCTTCGATTAAACTCATATGTTGTACGCGCGTGACTTGTGCAACTCAGCCCAGCCGATGAACAAATCCGATGGGCTTGACCAAATATTCAATATATTTATTTCATATTTTAAATTTTGTTATGTCCGCACAAGATGTAGACCGGTCACCTAGTACTTTATAAACAGTATGCTTTTACGCAAGAGCTCGACTCGAGTTGGATTCCACTTCACTTATCTGCGTATTTATTGGTTTCTTTTCTTTTGATTTATCAAGGCATCAACATCCGTACCAAATTCATTTGAAAATCAACTAATTTCATATGGAAAATAAAGGTTAATAAATCGTGGTGAAATTCGGTCATAATCGATCTATTTTCTTTTGTGTATATACAAATAAAAAGACAGTTACTAACATTTTAAAATTTAGAATAATGTAGGAATTGAATTCATCTTTCGAACATAAGATTCTAAGCTAAAAAGGACAAATAGTGATTTGCATTAAATAATGAGAGTATTTGAATGGCAGAGTAAAATACAATAAAAGGTAACTGCGGATTTGATTGTATAGCATTAACAGATTAAACAACTTATGTGAAAAGGATATTTCCCCGTTTACTCTATAAAGTTTCTAATCAAGTAGAAATTTTATAAAGAAAATTAAGAAAAACTACTCTCATTAGTATTCTAGGTTTGATGGACTATTTCATCTTAGTAACACTGTTTTTCTTCTTTTTACATTTCTCTCTTTTTTGTAAAACATTTCTCTCTTTTACTCTAGCAATTACCGGTCACTACCTACATGATTTCTTCTTTTTTTTTTCTTCTTGAATTGATGGTTTCATGTACAAATTGACTCTCTGATTCAGTCGGCGATCAAATCTTATTGAGTTATCTCTCCTGATCACGACTTGACCTCAGCCGAGTGAGTCTTTTCAATCGAGCCGAGATTTTATGTAAAATCTAATCTTTTATTATGCCAGGCCAAAACACCAAAACTGTTAAGGAGACTATATCCTGATTTATCTCAATGCGTAGCTCCACTTCAACTTTATTTCACTAGTCCAAGGCATTGCTCATTGTCTAGATTTCAATTTTCCATCTTGAGTATGTTTGTAATAAATATTTAGACGTTCGATGTTACTAATATTCATTACAAAAATAATAATTAATACTCAAAGTCCTAATAGAAAAAGCATCATGGAATCAAGATGAAGAACAAAGACCACTAATACATAATCATTCGGTTTTTAAATAAGTATCACTTTAACTATTTTTCTTGTTTCTACAATACCAATGCAATTTATAATAATGTTCAGCTCAAAATTAATTGTAAAATACATTGATCTTATAAATAAATAGATTTATCTAAAATACTATTGATTAAATATGTGATATTAATGAAAATATAAATGCATTTTAATCAGTTTTTTAACTGTGTGAAAAATGTATGAGTGATATTTTTTGTGAAACGGAAAGAGTATAATTTCATTTGTATACAATTTGTTTAGATGAAACAATACAGTATGTGATTTGATTGCATGTAGCATCAAGATGCACGTTTAAAAAAAATAAAAGAACATATGTAGTAAGCGTGTATATCATCATCTCTTAGAAATGTTAATATCATTTCAACAAAATATAACTTAATTACAAAGTGTGAGTGACAAAATGTAAAACTTCTAAGTTTGGTTCTACCATATAAGAAAAACCTGGAAATATAAAAATAATCAGTACTTTAGCCTTTCAGCTTGGTAGTAAATGAGATATCGAACCGAGACAGACATGGATGAAGATATCCCAAGACAAGTGAACGATGAAAACAAAGCAGGCAAAAAGTTGTTTCATCCGGCAGTCGACCATATAACTATTCCTCTGTAGATCATATGCATCATCATCATATTCATATGAAGAATAACTCATTTTGAAAAGCATAACGTACAAAGATGAGATAACATGTTAGAAATAATTCATTGAAAATCTAGTAGAGTAGCTTTGGACCTTTCTAGAGTGACAAATCCTCTTGCATAGACAGAAACAGTCAAACATTACATGACATAAAATTGAAAACCGTGACAAATCCTCTTGCATAGACAGAAACAGTCAAACATTACATGACATAAATTGAAAAACGTTACAAGGGATATTTTGTTTCTATGTTAAAATTGTAGTGGCATAAGAACGTGTCCGTGTGATACCTTCGAACAGATTTACTGAGTCACGTTGTCAATATATGTCCTCCTTATTGGATATCTTTTGCGTGAGAAATTTTAATTTGAAAGCATATACAATGATTATGTAAACAATAGGAAAATTATGAAATTTTGGTCAATAGAATCTCTCGGAATAAAAAGGACAACACAGTCCTGCCCACTATGCACTTGCCACAAAGGCAATAGGCCCCCTTCAAACTATTCATGTTCGATAAATTACACCATTTTCCCTTTGAAGCCATGACTAGACATTTCATCCGTTAAATTTGGATCGATTCAATATTCGTTTCAATTCGATTGAAAATTTTAAATATCCGTAAAATTTGGAAAAGAAGCAAAAATCAAAAGTAAATATCAGCTAAAATCAAAGGAAATCACAAACATTGCAATTTTGAGGAGCGAATATTCGATCTGATCCGACAATATATAAATACATCTATATCTTGAATATATTTAAAATTTTAAATGTATAAAATTATATAATTATTATTCTAACATATGATTTGATAATTTTTATTCACATTATTACTTATATAAAAGTATTACATGAAAGAGAGTACTCATATAAAAAGTATTATATAAAAAGAAGAGAAACAATTTATGACAATTATAACTTTTTCTTAAATTTTGTATTATTATAATTGTTAACTAAGTTTTTTTTACAAACTATGCAGATTCTCTACTTCTTTTGTTTTTTATCTTATATATCATGCAAAAATATATATTTTATCAAATTTTAAAGATTTTTTGTACTAATCAAAACATATGAGATATCTGTAAGTATTCGTAAACATCTGCAAATATTTATTCATTTTACGGATATTCATTTTTCCAAATATACATATTTCTCTAAAGCAAAGCAAATATAAAATTAGATATCTTTAACATACTGAGCAAATCACAACTGTCTTCAAAAATTCAGATATTTGATCCGTGCTTATACTTATTTGAAGCAAATAGCAAAAGGGTGTCGCGTTAGAATACAATATAAAAAAGATACCCATTGTTTAAACTAGGTTTAAATTGTCACAAATTAGGTAGTTTAAAATGGTTAGAATTAGAGCATTTGTAATATCCTTTTTTTAATTTGAGTAATTTCCAAATGAAATTGAATTGTATTTAAATTGTAATTTATTTGAAATGATAAATAGGATAACCATTAAATTATAATTAATTTTCTATTTTTGAAAGAAAAAATAGAGTATATCTGAAAGTCTTTTATTTTAAAATGAAGTTCTGGCAAGAAAATAAGTAAATCTGAAGAAGTTCTAATATATATGAAAACCAGACGTTTTATAGATAAATTTTAACATGATTTTAGCTAACGCATCTACTGCAGACGATATTTTTTTTTAGAAGAAAATTGCTATATTATAACTTAAGACATTGTCATTATTAAACATTAAACGTTAATCATATCTCTATCTTAAAAACCCAATGTTTCTTGAGACACATCTGCGAAACTATTGGTTTCTATATTTAATATATTCATGTATATAACTATATCTTATATATATGACTAGTTATCCACTCAATTCACAAGCTAATCACTAGAGCCTAATGGTGACCCAATGGATCAATTATATAGTTAAGGAAACAGAGTAGTTTATCTAGTAGAGATATGATTACATTTACTATTTCAGACATTTGTACAGCATTACATAATACATTATCGACTATCATGGAAGAAAAAAATATATAGAGCAAATCATGACCTAATTCTTCCATACTACAATGCCTTTTGTGCTAATTTGGAATTTAGAGTTCTCGTCGTTTTCAATTAGTACACTTGGCTCTTTTGTCTACACCACTAGTTTTACTTTCTACATTAAATTTATAGGTCATCATTAGATAAGTTTTCAACTTATTCATCACCCATCATCTTAGACCCGCAAAATGTTTTATATAGTAATAGCTTTAATAGCTTTTCGCTTGAAAATTTTGGTAATCCTGCACCGCTTATAATATTTTTTGCTATTTTATCAAATCCATATATATGTAGTGTGGCATGTCTCGTTTTTGTCGACAGCTAATAATGAGCTGTATATAATTAGATAAATTGTAGATTTCAGCGGTGTAAATAATCCCAATTATGCTTCTTTAGTGACCATTTGGAAGTGGATTATGCTTTGATAATTTGTAAGTAAATGTCTAAAATGACTCTTCATGTACACGACTGTGTTTCATCCCAGTGATTAATGAAAGGTCATTATACTTTTCAAATGATTGGTTCAGCGGTTCACAAGTAAGGAACTGGTTGTTTAAGTCAATTCCAAGTCTGGTCTATACGGTCACCGATAATTTTCCTGCCAATTTACATATTATTTTTATATTCTTAAATTTTAAATTTATCGCTTAAAATTAAATTTATTTACATTTGAAAATAATTAAACTAATTTTTTCATGAGAAAATATTTTTTTTTTAATCCCGTATATCTGAACCAAACTGATTTAGTTTTGGTTATATTCTTTATATCGTATGAATGTTTTAAAAAAAAACTAAAAGTATACAAATTCAAAACCAAGAATATTTATTCTTATTACAATATAGTAATATGTGAATAGTAAAAAATGTATACTAAAAAAACTGATTAAGTACAATATAGTAATATGTAGTTTTATAGTTACATGTAAACATATTGTATAAGTTTTAAAATATATATTTCTAGTTTTAAAATTTTAAATATAATTTATCATTTAAATATTTTATAAGCTAAAATAATTTATTTTTTTCATTTCATAAATTTGAAAGAAAATAAATTGATTTGTGTTAGCAACTGACTTTTGTGTAAAATAATATTTATTTATTGATATTAGAATAATAAGTAACCTTATTTATATTTTTTTCGAAAATGATTTTAACTTTTAATATTTTATGATTTTTTAAAAATAATTCCAGTAACCTTAACTAACAAAATAAAATAGAAACAGTAATCAATTTAAAAACTAGCGCATCAAAAATAATTTTAACTCATATAAAATAAAAGCCATAAAATTTTGTAAAAAAAAATATAATAATGTTTTTAGTTTAGACCCAAAAAACTGAAAATTTAAGATATTTAAATCAAATAAACACAAATTTAAAATGATAATTAATTAGTTGCATATATATATATATATATTCAAACTAAATTAAACAATAAAAGTAAGCAAACTAAACTGATACCAAAATATACTAATACAATATGTTTACATGTAAAAATAATTAATAATGGTATCATTATTTATACTTGAAATAATTAAATGTTAAAATTTTAATATAACAACAGTAAATTTAGAAATATTTAAGGTTTATCTATATTTTTACTTTAACGAATTTTATGTGACAACATTTACAGTGATGGAGTTACCCTTTTGCGAAGGGGGTCATATGACCCCTGTTATTTTCATTAGAAGAATTTATTTACTTGTATTTCTTATAAAAAAGTTGTGAAAATATTGAAAAATTAGCTCTTTAACCGTAATAATAATAATGTTGATTATATGATTAACCCCATCTATACAATTCAGAAACAAAATCAAGAGCAGATACGATATATGTTTCATAAAATAGCAAAAAAAATGAATGGTTATTTTTTTATTTTGTCAGAAATTTATTATCTTTTAAAAAAGAAGCAAAAATCTTATTATTGTTTAACTTGTTCTGCAACAATTTCTAAAGGAATGTATCAATAAAAATTTTGTTTAAAGAAAATTATTAATTTAGATATTAAATAATATAAATTTTAAATTAGATAGTTTTATCATTTTACTTATAAATGAGTTTACTTTCAAAAATAAAATAATAATGGTATAGTTTTTCAAAATATAATCTTATTGAAAGTTGTTTCCCCTAAAAACTTACTAATTATTAGAAATGTAGTATGGATGTAGACAACAATTTTTTAAAAAATTTGCTCAGATCTTGGATTTTTTAATTAGGTCATTCTACTGGACTTTTTACAAATTTGACTCAAAACTCAAAGTCAAACATAAAACTGTCAAACATAAAACTAACCTCTCATTCTTTTTTATTTTTCTTTTGTCATATTCACCTCACAAGTTCACATTATTCACGAAAATGCCATTAACTTTTTTTTTCGAAAATGACATTTTTACTCTCTCAACCTCATCATCTTCAAGTATTTACAAGATTGTCATTGTCATCAATACCCTAACCACCATGAACAACAATTTTGAATCTCTTAATGCACCTCAAATCAATTTACACTCTCTCTTTCTCAATTGTTATGAACTAAAAACAACATCTTTTTCACTTTGTCTCCATATTCATCCAAAAAACTCAAATATTTTTTTGTAATTTTTTTATGGTTCATAAAGTCATTCAAGCTTATGATTCTTGGTGGGTTACTTTCGTTTGAGGTTATATGTGGTTGGAGAAGACTTTTGTGTGTTAAGGAAATCATCTCACTAATTTAAGATATGAAATTGATTTTTTTTCCAGATATGTTCGTCTAGAAGACTTACGGGACGACTTACTTGTAAGTCGTCTCTGAGAAAAAAAAAATCAATATTTTATTAAAGGTAGACGACTTACAAGTAAATCTTTTCAGGTTAGTTTTGCAATTAGAAAACAAAAATTAAATATTTATTTTCCCCCAGAAGACTTAAACGTTAATCGTCCAGTCAGACAACTTACTTAAAAGTACCAAGATAAGTTAAGTCGTCCAGATTTTTTTTCTGAGATTTTGGTCAAACCTTGCTTATCTCGGACAACTTTCCTGTAAGTCGTCTAGCTAGAAGATTTACTTATAAGTCGTCTGGGAGAATTAAATAATTAAGTTTTATTTTCAAATTTTAAACTAATTTGTAACGACTTATACGTAAGTCATCTAGAAATAATAAAATATGGAGTTTTTTGTTTTCCCAGAGACGACTTAAAAGTAAGTCGTCCAGAAAAAGTAAAATATCTGACACAATTCAGTCATATGCAAAACTAACCTGTTTATCCTAGACGACTTACTTTCGTCTGATGTTTTTTTGACAAACAAAACTAGACGACTTACAAGTAAGTCATCCAATTTAAAAATCAATTGCAAAAATGACCTCTCTAGACGACTTACTTGTAAGTCTTCCGAAGAATTCTAGATGACTTACTTGTAAGTCACCTGCCTCAATGTTTACTAAACTTTCATTTTCTCTAATACTATAAAGAGTTTTGAACATTTTCTTATTATTTCATGTATATTAATCAATTTTGGACCACTGAATGAAATTTATAACATAATTGGTGATATTTATGAGGTTACTAATATTCATGTTAATCAAAGTTTATAGCTTATCTGTTTTTAACTCATACATTTTCTATGTTTGTTAATGTGTTTTATTTTGAATTTCTCCAGATGATGCGTTAGATACATGCATTTTATGGAGAATAAAATCATCCATATGCTGCAGATAAAACAATACAAGTCAGAACATTTAACATTTACAGAAGACTTATCAGACGACTTACAGGAAAGTCGTCTGATAAGTCTTCTACAAAGAAAATATTTTCAACACAAACTTGTAAAAAATGTGATATGCTTTGACTAGTTACTATTTTTTTTTTCATCAATGTTATAGACACCAATGATAAATATTGTTATGAGTTGGAAGAATGGTTAAAATGCGTCTTAAAATGTTGTATCAATATGAGGCTACCAACATTATTACTTATTAAGATGAGAAGAAGGCAATTGGAGTTTATTATTGCATATGCGAGATCCAAAGATAAGAGAAATCTATTGAAATAATTTATTTCATTGAATTGTAAATTTATAAACACATTGTTAGCACATATATTACATCTTGGAAACATTATTAATGATTTTACAAAACAATCACAACAAAGGGAATACACATGAAAATCACAAAACATACCACAAACAAAACTATTATAGATCATTCATCTATAAAGACAAGCTTGGACTCCACGAGGTCCAGACGACTTCCAGGAGGTCCAGACGACTTCCAGGAGGTCCGGACGACTTCCAGAAGATCCGGACAACTTCCAGGAAGTCCGGACGACTTCCACGAGGTCCAAACGACTTCCAGGAGGTCCGGACGACTTCCAGTAGGTCCGGACGACTTCCTGGAGGTCCGGACGATTTCCAGGAGGTCTGAGCGACTTCCACGAGGTCCGAAGGACTCCCACGAGGTCCGGACGACTTCCAGGAGGTCCGGACGACTTCTAGAAGGTCCGGACGACTTTAAAGAGGTCCAGACGACTTCCAAGAGGTCCAGATGACTTCCTGGAAGTCGTCTGGAAGATGGAAGACTTCCTGGAAGTCGTCTGGAAGATGGAAGACTTTCTGGAAGTTTTCCAGATCTGAAAACCCTGCATATCCATATCTGAAAAACCTGCACATCCAAAAATGTTCAAATGGCTTAAACCAGAGAAAATGAGTGGAAGATTAGATAGATATACTTTTATAGAACACACAACGTACATATCCAAGTGGAAGATGAAAACCATCTAATTAAAAACCTGCAAAAAAATATAGATTAGTGAGAAAGACATGAGACAAATCTGAAAAATTTATATAAAGTTTGGTGTTTTCAAGTCTAAGAGATTATAGTGGGTTTGGAGAGTTTTAGTTTGAGAAAGAGGTAAGAACTTTATGCAACAAGAAGTTACCAAATGAAGAAAAATCAGACATAAAAATACATTTCTAAAATTAATAGATCTATCTTTAAATAAGTGACAGTTGAGAAACATGTGATGAAAAACTTGCAAAAACAAGATAAATTAGTGAGAAAGACATGAGACAAAAACAATAAAATGATATAAAGCTTGGTGTTTATAAGTTTAAAAGATTAGAGAGAGGTTGAAGAGTTTTAGAATGATGAACATTACATTTTTGTTGCAGCCATTTAGGAGAAGGAGAGAAAATGTGTAAATTTTTCTTTATATAGGGAGACAAAAAAAATTCAATTAGGTTAAATATTTTCGATTCAGAAGACTTTCAAGTAAGTCTCCTGGATAGAATACTTTCTAGACGACTTACAAGTAAGTCATCCAGAATATTTCAATAGTTTTAGCGAGAAACTAAAATATTTTTAGCGGGAAATTAAAATATTTTTAAGCGTAAATATTTGGACGACTTACATGTAAGTCGTCTGGTTTAAATTATTCATCAGAAGACTTCAATATTTATAGCGGGAAATTAAAATACTTTAAGCGAAAATAGTTGGACGACTTACATGTAAATCGTCTGATTTAAATTATTTATCAGAATACTTCAATATTTTTAGCGGGAAACTAAAATATTTTTAGAGAAAAATTCAAATATTTTTAAGCGCAAATATTTGGACGACTTATATGTAAGTCGTCTAGCATAAATTATTCACCAGACGACTTAAAGTTAAGTCGTCCAAAACCCTAAATTTAACTCCTAAACTAAATTGACTAAATTAACTAACTAACCACGTTAGAAAAACAAATTAAACTTAAAAAGTGTTTACTATACTCAGAAATAAACACATATAGGCCAAAATTTAATTTTTCAAAAAAACATTCAAGCTTTCCAAAATCTAACCCTAAGAACACATACAATACTACAACATATGTTTGTAAAACTTAAACCAAAGAATATCATGACTCACTACTTTCACCCATCTATATTGAAAACAATTAAATTTTGTTATATCTTAATTTATATATCTTAGAACATATGTTAATTACATGATTTCAATTTTTTACTCATCAAAATATTTTTTAAAAAACATTTAAATTATTTTTAAGAAGAATTAGATTGGACGACTTTCATCTAAGTCATCTGGACAACTTAGCAAAAGTCGTCCGTCCAAACGACGTACGTGGGCTATAAACGTAAAAAAGAATTCGGTTTTTTGTTTGTACACAAGGAGCTGGTTGTAATTTCAATAGTCTTTAAAGTTATTTTTGCATTTGATTCAAGTTTGAGTTTACTTTTATAGTTTCAATCAAGTTTTGAGTCATAATTGGCAATTTTCCCCATTCTAATATCTTATGTAATGAATTGAACTATCATCTTTATTCTCTAGAAATCCAAATAAGGTTTCTAGCAAGAAGAAAAAAAAATCAAATAAGGTTTATATATCAAATGTGTCTAGTTAATTTATAGATGAATCAAATTTACTAATGAGTATCTAAGATGGCTCACGTGACATAATTATATATTTACAGTTTGTAGTTACCGATCGATGAGATTAATTGGCATCAGATCAAAGAGCAATAGAGCATGTACATTAGTGGGATAAACACCAATATCTAAATATTTTTAATAAATATGTCTATCTATCCTATTATTTGCGAAGTGATTTTTCGTAACGAAACTCGTTTGCTAAATGTCATTATTCATTAGTAAAATTTCTCTTATTATTTAAAATTTAATACAATAATATAATTAGATCAGAATTATTATTATAACTACTTATTCAAGTTTCTAAACCGTCCGCGTCATGCTCTAATGAGGTGGGCAGACTTACGCTGACAATCCCAATAAAAACACACATTTAGCTCTACTTCGGTTTAGTCTGATACATTTTACACCGGTTATGCTTTCTACCCAAATGTGTGTGTGTTTTTTTAAAAGCCCCCAAATGTGTGTTTTCATTGTCGTAAATATTTTTAATAAAAATTAAGTTCATAGTTCATCTCAAACGATCAACCATGAATTGGTAGACTACTTGTCAACTTGGTTTGTGTGTGTATGTGGTGGTTATCAGGTATGGGCATTTACAGATATGATTATCATACTTTTCCTTTCGTGACATTCTTTTAAACATTGTTGTCAATGTCGTCTTGATTTAAAGTCTTGCCTGTTTTTGTTTGTTCTCTCGAAAGTGCGTCTACTACTTTACTATTCATGTTATTCATTATTCTTTGTACAGACAAAGGTGATGTCAAGTTGCATAAAACCTCGCATGCACATATTAAGTAATACTAAATTAAGACAAAGAAGACAAATAGAAATTTAGGTCTTGATTTGAAAGCGAGCCTTTTAGGAGTAATTACAAAATTTGTGGACTAAAACATACGTAATGAAACGGATAAAAATCTAACTTAGGTTTATTCGAGTAAAAGAGTCGGTATAGATCTTAAAAATATAAAATGCACTGACATAATTCTACGTGATCTTATACGATATGATTGATGATAAATTTAATTTTTCCGACCTTTTTATTTTGTTTTACATTGATCGAATCATTATTCTTTAGTCCTTCGCAATTTGAATCTATATCTGTCAATATAATATAATTTGCATATTCTATTTGAACTTTATTTCTGATATAAGTCAGTTTATAATGTCTTGCCAACGCCAAAACCTCTTCGTAGTGTTTTTATATGACTGTTTTTTTTCTGTTTGGGTAATTGTTTATCGGATCTCGGCATCGCTCTAGGTATTATTTTAGCAGTATCCTTTAGGTTTTCTTATTATCACTTATTAAATATTTTGAAAGAATCTATGCATAGTTGATATCATTTTAGGTAGAAACAAGAAATATATTTATCTAGCATAATGCGGTTAGAAGTTAGAGGAACTATATTACATACTTGATGTGTTAACTTCTTCATCAAAAATATACTTGTGCCATTCCTAAGTTGCGGTTCACTTATATGTTTCATTTGAACAATTTTAAGAACTGTGTTTCTGGGGCATTGCCAAAACGTCCAATTTCGTTTACGATTCCAAAGTAGAAAGCATATCTTAATTTTGTACAAAGTTTCATGCTATAGGACTGGCTAATAAATAGGACGGGGAAGCGGGTCAAATCAGCACGTTTGATCTTATTATCTTGAGAATTTTGGTGCCGGATTTGCACAAGTGAACATAACGACTCGTTTGTTATTAACGAGTAATGTTTTGAAAACTCATGCACACATATAAATACCTACGAAATCACATACAATTATTATTATTATTTTTTTATCTCATACATTTATTAATATTTCATTTCCAATCATTCATTAGTTTTAAGTTATTTGTAAGTTATATGTATAAAAAGAATTGAAAATTATTGTAGAAATTAATATTTTTATCTTAACTAGACCTCTAATTTTATTTCAATAAATTGGAATCTTGTGTATACTAAGTTGCATAGATTTTTCTCAAAATGAACGACGCCTCTTTATAATTAGACTATATATATAAGGATTGCTTTTTGTTTGTATTGTTTGGTTATTTTTTAATTTTAAAATATATTGTATTATGTAATGCAAGATATATATATATATATATATATATATATATATATATATATATATATATTATTTCGAAAGATAATGGAAAAGATGAAAGGGAGATTAATATGAACTTGTATCAGAAAATAATGATCATTAATCTTGCAAAAGCTCACATGTTATGAATATTTGTAAAATAACTAATCGTAATGGGTTGTTATATTTTTTGCTTTCATGTTTTATACTCAAGTCGGACTGTATTTATATTTCTATAAAGAAAAAATATATTCTTTTTTAATATTAAATATAAGGATTTGGAGATGGTCTAAATTTAGTGATTTATCTGATAAATTTGGAGATGGTCTAAAATCTATGTCATATTATTTTTCGATGCAGAATCGAAGTCATAGTCGATGTGACTTTACATTAATATATGATTATATATACGACGAGCCAATCCAGCAAAAACTCGTTAGTGGCTTTTGATTGGCTTATGTAAAGCTCATACCACATCAGTGTGATGTGTTCTTTTTACGTCACATATAAGGTCTTCTAAATTTTTCAAAATAGTATATATGACTTCCCGTATTTATAAAAATATATTTTTTTGAAAAAGCTATTTATAAAATATTTCATTCACAAATATTCATAGTTTCATACTATCGTATGTCTTCTAATTTTTCTTTTTTGAGAAACCTCCTAAATGTTATTTGCTGGTACAAAACAAGGTGGGCGCAAAAAGTAATTCACATATAAATACTGTGCAGTTTGCTAGGATATTAGAGTCTCAATATTCGGATTATAAAATCGTTCGGTTCATCCGTCTATGTATATTTCTTCCTCAAGCTCGAATGGATCATCACTAACGAGAAATTTATGAGAGAATTGTGTGAGTTTGCGATGAATAAAGATCATGAATAAACGCATCAAAGATGTAAAACCTGACAATGGAGCTAATTTTCTAGATTTTTATCATTTTGTGTAATAAAAGCTGTTGACAATCGTTAACAGTACCATGATGATATAATACTCCCATCGTTCCAAAAATATCTATGTTTTAAGAAAAAAATTATTCTGAAATCAAAAAGATAATTTTTTTTTTACATTTTCATTGCATTCATTAATGGTAAATTGTAAAAAAAATCATAATTGTGTTTATTTATATTATATTGGTTAAAAGTTATATAGGATATAGTTTTTTAATAAAAACATTGCAGTTAGTATCATTTTTTTCTATGTTTTCTTAATATGTGTAAGAAATCTAAAACATACATCTTTTAAAACAAATAGAATAATATATTACTTATATATTTTGCAGGAGTTACGTTTTTTTCATTATGCATTCTATCCTTTTTATACTTTTATAGTATTTTGTTACTTTAACAAAATTAAGAAAATTGACACGGGGAACATATGTTATTTGGATGGTACTAACAATCCATTAACTAGCATCACTACACAAAGAATAAAATCAATTACTGTTTTGTTTGAAATTAAAACAGTGTGACCCAAATCCTCATGTTTTCGGCCTTTCTAGTCTAGTTTAGAAAGGTGTCACTGTAGAAGTTGAATATTTTATCTATATTGTTGCAAAGACAGCTAATTAAGACTATTCCCACATGTTTTTTTTTTTTAAACTAAAAAATGTTAAATCCGGGTCAATGATGATACAGATCTAATCTCTGGGTGGAGGTACAGTCCACGGATAGATCTTCTTTTGGACATTCAAATGAGCCGAAAGCAATAACTCATATCTGTGTGGCCGGTGAGGTTTGAACCCGGGTTCACTGTAAGCGCCACTAGGCCACCACCACCGGTTTATTCCCACATGTTATATGTACTATTATTTGTAAACTGATTCTTCGTAATGGAGCTCCTATGTTAAAAGTTAGAGCGAATAATATCGTTTATACCCTTTATTTTAAAGAGTAAGATAATTCTTAGATATAATTTAGGTAATATTAATATTACCATTAATTAATTTTATATTTATTTTATTATATAAATAAAGCAAATTTTATATTATCATTATTAGATTTATATTATTTTAGATAAATCATTAGAATTAAATTCAACAAATTGTCAAAAATATACTTTAAAAGTAACATTATCCTTATATATATTGTGTTATTATATGAAAATAATATTTTTGAATATAATTTAACAATATTAAGATATAAAACATTTAATAGTTAAAAAGTAATCAAACAAAACTTTATATGATTTTAAGTGAATCATTATAATTTAATACAACAATATGTCAAAAAGATATTTTAAAAATAAGATTATTGTTTTATATACTGTGTTATTATCTGAATATAAAATTTAAAAATATTAAGATATAATACATTTAATAGTTATAAAGTAATCAAGCAAAAAAATTGTATTTATATATTATTAATATTAGAATTATATTTTATTTTAGATAAACAATTATAATTTAATACAATAAATTATCAAAATATAATTTAAAAATTAAGATTATTCTTAGATATACTATGTTATTATCTGAAAATAATATTTTTTGAATATAAAATTAAAAATTAACATATAATAAACTTTATAATTAAGAAATAATCAAGCAAAACATCATCATGCTGGGTTTTTTAAATAAACTATAAACTAAGAAGTTTTCATAAGAAGATAATAATAATAATAAAAATATAATAATAATAATAATAATAATAATAATAATAATAATAATAATAATAATAACTATTATTTGTAAAGTAATTTTTCGCAACAGAGCTTTCACGTTAAAAGTTAGAACAGTTAATATTGTTTATACCCTTAATGAAAAAATATATGTAATTTAGCTAAAATATAAAAACAAAATTTCAATTATTTGATTAGATAAATGATTAAATTTAATAATAATAATATAATAAAAAGATAATTCTTATATATTGTGTTGTTATCGAGAGTATGTTTTGATATAAGTTAAAAAATAGAAAACACATAAATAAAAAACTATACTGTTATTTAAAAAAAAAATTTCTGATTTGTATTATTTTCAATAGATTCATGGAATTATGACTTTTTTTAAATAAAATTTATTTAAATGACTATTATGTAAAGTATTTCAGAGTATTTCAGCGATTTAGCTAAAATTTCTAACAATAAGTCTATATATCATAATAAATTTATATTATATTTATTTTACTAACATTAAAATATCAGATATATAATTATATTATATTTGGTTTAGTAATATTATACCGATTCTATTTTAGTACATATCACATAAGATAGAATGAATCAACTATCTTCCAAGATAAAATTCATATCATAATTAAAATCATTCATTGTGTATCAGCCATTCTGATAATTTATGAATTAAGTTGGTAAGGAATTCAAAATATATATACTACAATTTACAAAGTGATTTTTATGCTCTCACACCAAAAGTAAGAGTGTTTAAAATATTTTTTACCTTAATATATAATTAACCATAAATTAAAAATATATATAATTAATCTAATAATCATCATTATTTATAAATATTATATATATTATTTTATCCAAAATATTTTACATCATAATATATATTTTAAAAATAAATATAAATCTCTTTATATAATTTTATGTATATATGAATGTTTTTCAAATTTATTTTACGTAAAACATTATTTATTAAAATAAAAACTTTAATGTGTATTAAAAATTAATATTTATTTAATTATTAAATATTTTATAAATCCTGAAATAATTTATTATAGTAGTTTTTAGTTGATAATATATATTAACATTTTTTTTTTGTAAAATTATTAAGTCTGCAAGTGCTGGCAAAACACCTAGTCTATCTATATTATAATTTGCAAAGTTATTTTTCGCAACGGAGCTCTCACGTTGAAAGTTAGAGCGGTTAATATCGATATTAACCCTTAATGAATAATTATCATATATTTAATTTATTAGTTAATAAAAGGATTTATAAATCTGTATAAATATTAGGAAAAATTGACAACTATGACTCAAAACTTGATTGGAACTATAAAAGTAAACCCAAACTTGAATCAAATGCAAAAGTAATTTTAAATGCCATTAAAATTACAACCAGCCCCTTGTGTACAAACAAAAAAACGAATTCTTTTTTACGTTTATAACCTCCGTACGTCGTCTGGCCGGACGACTTTCGCTAAGTCGTCCAGATGACTTAGATGAAAGTCATACAGTCTAATTCTTCTTCAAAATAATTTAAAAATTTTGTAAAAAATATTTTGATGAGTAAAAAATTGAAATCATATAATTAACATATGTTCTAAGATATATAAATTAAGATATAACAAAATTTAATTGTTTTCAATATAGATGAGTGAAAGTAGTGAGTCATGATATTCTTTGGTTTAGGTTTTTCAAACATATGTTGTAGTATTGTATGCGTTCTTAGGGTTAGATTTTGGAAAGCTTGAATGTTTTTTTTGAAAAATTAAATTTTGGCCTATATGTATTTATTTCTGAGTATAGTAAACACTTTTTAAGTTTAATTTACTTTTATAACTTGGTTAGTTGTTAATTTAGTCAATTTAGTTTAGGAGTTAAATATAGGGTTTTGGAGGACTTAACTTTAAGTCGTCTGGTGAATAATTTAAGCTAGACGACTTACATGTAAGTCGTGCAAATATTCGCGCTTAAAAATATTAAAATTTCCCACTAAAAATAATTTAGTTTCCCGCTAAAAATATTGAAGTCTTCTGATGAATCATTTAAACCAGAGGACTTACACGTAAGTCGTCCAAATATTCACGCTTAAAAATATTTTAATTTCCCGCTAAAAATATTCTAGTTCCCGCTAAAAATATTTTAGTTTCCCGCTAAAAATATTGAAGTATTCTGGACGACTTACAAGTAAGTCGTATAGGAAGTATTCTATTCAGAAGACTTACTCGAAAGTCTTCTGAATCGAAAATATTTAAGTCGTATAGGAAGTATAGGAAGTATTCTATTTCAGATCTGGAAGACTTCCAGGAAGTCTTCCACCTTCCAGACGACTTCCACGAAGTCATCTGGACCTCTTGAAAGTCGTCTGGACCTCTTGAAAGTCGTCTGGACCTCTTGGAAGTCGTTCGGACCTCTTGGAAGTCGTCCGGACCTCGTGAAAGTCGTTCGGATCTCCTGAAAGTCGTCCGGACCTCCTGGAAGTCGTCCGGACTTCCTGGAAGTCGTCTGGACCTCGTGGAGTCCAAGCTTGTCTTTATAGATGAATGATCTATAATTGTTTTGTTTGCGGTCTGTTTTGTGATCTTCATATGTATTCCCTTAGTTGTGATTTTCTTTGTAAAATCATTAATAATGTTTCCAAGATATAATATATGTGCTAACAATGTGTTTACAGATTTACAAATCAATAAAATAAATTATTTCAATAGCTTTTCTCTTATCTTTGGATATCGCATATGCAATAATAAACTCCAATGACCTTCTTCTCATCTTAATAAGTAAGAATGTTGGCAGCCTCATATTGATACAACATTTTAAGACGCAATTTAACCGTTCTTCCAACTCGTATCAATATTCATCATTGGTGTCTATAACAGTGATGAAAACAAACAATAGTAACTAGTCAAAGCATATCACATTTTTTACATGTTTGTGTTTAAAATATTATCTTTGTTGAAGACTTATCAGACGACTTTCTTGTAAGTCGTCTGATAAATCTTCTGTAAATGTTAAATCTTCTGATTTTTATTGTCTTATATGCAGAATATGGATGATTTTATTCTCCATAAAGTGCATTTATCTAACGCATCATCTGCAGAAATTCAAAATAAAACACATTAACAAACATAGAACATGTATGAGTTATAAACACATTAGCTATAAAATTTGATTAACATGAATATTAGCAACCTCATAAATATCACCAATTATGTTATGAATTTCATTCAGTGGTCCTAATATTGATTAATATACATGAAATAAAAAGAAAATGTTCAAAAATCTTTATAGTATTAAAGAAAATGAAAATTTAGTAAACATTGACGCAGATGACTTACAAGTAAGTCGTCTGGAATTCTTCGGAAGACTTACAAGTAAGTCGTATGGAGAGGTCATTTTTGCAATTGATTTTAAATTGGATGACTTACTTGTAAGTCGTCTGAAGTTTTTTTGCTTTCGTCCAGTTTTGTTTGTTAAAAGCAAAAAAACTTCAGACGACTTAACAATAAGACGTCTAGGATAAACGGGTTAGTTTTGCATTTGACTGAATTGTGTCAAATATTTGACTTTTTCTGGACGACTTACTTGTAAGTCGTCTCTGGAAAAACAAAAAATTCCATATTTTATTATTTCTAGATGACTTACATGTAAGTCGTCACAAGTTAGTTTAAAATTTGAAAAATAAAAATTAAGTATTTAATTCTCCTAGACGACTTATAAGTAAGTCTTCCAGCTAGACGACTAACAGGAAAATCGTCCAAGATAAGCAAAGTTTGACCAGAATCTCGGAAAAAAAATCTGGACGACTTAACTTATCTTGGACGACTTTCAAGTAAGTTGTCTGAGTGGACGACTTACGTTTAAGTCTTCTGGGAAAGAAAAAATATTTAAGTTTTGTTTTCCAATTGCAAAACTAACCTGAGAAGACTTACTTGTAAGTCGTCTAGCTTGAATAAAATATTGATTTTCTGTTTTCCCATAGACGATTTACAAGTAAGTCGTCCAGGAAAATTCAAATATCTGACATAATTCGGTCAAATGCAAAACTAACTCATTTATCATGTAAGCCGTTTGGAGTTTTTTTTAACAAACAAAACTGGACAACTTACAAGTAAGTCGTCCATTGAGTAATCTTCTAGACGAACAGATCTGAAAAAAGTTCAATTTCATACCTTAAATTAATGAGATGACTTCCTTAACACACATAAGTCTTCTCCAACCACATATAACCTCAAATTGAGTTTTTTGGATGAATATGTAAACAAAGTGAAAAAGATGTTGTTTTTAGTACGTAACAATTGAGAAAGAAAGAGTGTAAATTAATTTGAGGTGCATTAAGAGCTTCAAAATGGTTGTTTATGGTGGTTATGATATTGATGGGAATGACAATCTTGTAAATATTTGAAGATGATGAGGTTGAGAGAGTAAAAAATGTCATTTTCGAAAAAAAAGAAAAAAAAATTATTGACATTTTGGTGAATAACGTGAACTTGTGAGGTAAATATAACAAAAGAAAATTAAAAAAGAAGAAGATGTTAGTTTTATGTTTGACTTTTGAATTTTGACTAAAATTTGAAAAAAAGCCCTAAATATTAATTATTAATCAATCAACATCAGCGAACCGTATAGGGACCGTATAACATGTCTTTAGTTATTATTGTTTTGCAGACAGCATTACGATTATGAGATCAACTAACCTTGACTGTTAGCTACTTTTTTTTTTTGAAACACAAATATATTAAACCATAAAGAGGGTTAGGTGACCGCCATAAAGGCTTCAACCTCTACGAAAGAGTGCTTTGCTAGTTTATCAGCAATACAATTTCGCTTTCTGGAAATCCAGATGAATTTAATAACATCAAAGGAGTTAGCTAACTCAAGAATATCAGAAACAATCCCGTAGAGCTCCGGCTTCGATCCTTCTGAATTGATAGCCATGATGAGTTGCTTGGAGTCTGACTCGCACACCATCTTCTTTATTCCTTTCTCTTTGCATCTGGTTAAAGCTTCACGTAAGGCTAGTCCCTCTGCAGCTAGAGCTGATCCCACGAATCTCTCGTATCCAGTGAAGGAGGACGAGCCAGCTGAGTCTCGAAGCGTCCACCCAAAACCAGCAAGTTGTAAACAAGCTTTCCATGCTGCATCTGTGTTGAGAGTATGGCAGAGTGTCGAAGAGTGTGTCAAGCAGGGGATTTTCCTCGGATTTATCAACGGTTTAGAGTCCTGGGCGTTCTGCCATTCTCTTGCTAAGCTCATAGCTCGAGTCAGTGTTTCCTCCTCCGAAAAAGATTTACCCTCGAAGATAAGTTGGTTACGCGCGATCCAAATTTACCAGATAATCCAGGGAGCTAGTTGAGAGTTTACGATTCCTGTCGGAGGTAAACAAGATTTTCCACAAAAATCAAGCCAAACTTCATTCAAATCTATCAATCCGCTGTACTCCAGGTCCGTTGCGAAAGGAGCTGCTTCCCAAATCTTTTGCGCGAAAGGGCAATAGAGAAACAGATGATTTATAGATTCGGATGCTCCGCATCTTTTGCATCGCACATCGGCGGCGATATGACGAGCGGCGAGGGCCTCTCCCACTGGTATAGCTTTGTGAAACATCTTCCACAGGAACATTTTGATTTTTACAAGAAAGCAGAAAGCTTAATATTGATTTGCTTGCATGTTCTAATCCATTTTGGTTTTAATTTTTTTTGTTCCATCCCCTTGGTTATAGTTTACTATTATTACCGTCATTACTTTCATGGTTATCCTTATTCTCTCTCTCCAGTGTTACAATCGTTGTGTGTACCATTTTCTTGTGTTTTTCTACAAAAAAAATATAAAATTTTGTTTTTGGATTCTTGACATATATTATATATATGGTTTGATATCTAATTATCTTTTTGTTGTATGCTAGCAGAGATACTTATATGTTTGTAAGACAATAGGACAGCTGATTATAATTCAATATAATAAAGTAGGTCAAAAATACGAATATTCAGTGATCTTCAAAATTTATTTACTAGACTGGATAATTGATACACATTAATACAATAACATGCCTAAAATAATAAAAAATTACAAGATTTATAATTGTTATATATATATATATATATATTATGTTGTTATCTGAATAAAGTATTTTCATTCATAAATGGTTAAAATTGTTTTTATAAGAAATTCTTAAATACTAATCAATTAAAAAAGAAAGTTGAATCAATGATAGTTAAAAAGAGATATTCAGTTGTTATCCAAAAAAATATTGTTCAATCATAAAAATTATACAACATAAATATGCATGATTTATCATAGTGATTTTTGAACTAAGACATAAACTAATAAATATTCGTAAAAGAATTAAGCCCGCATGTGCGGGCAAAATACATAGTTTACAATATCTTTCTATCTATAACTATTATTTTTAAAATATTTTTTTTGTCAACAAAAATAATTCTGTTTTTTTTTGTCATATTCCATAGTTATATGTATTTTTTACTTGTATGTTCTTAATAATTTTGACTGATGAGTCATCAGTTTAAATTTATTCTAATCAATTCAAATTTATACTTTTAATTGAAACTTATTAAATAAATAGAGATAAGGATTATGATATAATTCTAAATATTTTTTACAATATCTTTCTATCTATAACTATTAGTTTTAAAATATTTTTTTTGTCAACAAAAATAATTCTGTTTTATTTTGTCATATTCCATACTTATAGGTATTTTTTACTTGTATGTTCTTAATAATTTTGACTGATGAGTCATCAGATTAAATTTATGCTAATCAATTCAAATTTATACTTTTAATTGAAACTTATTGAATAAATAGAGATAAGGATTATGATTTAATTCTAAATATTTTGTTCAATCCAATTTTTAAAATCATATTTGTTATAGGATATGTAGCATACTGTACATTGGTTAATTTATAAGATATTTTATTTAATGAAAATTTCTATCATATGTAAGTACTATATACTATATGTTCATAATTTTCTTGTTATTCTTATTTTTTCTCAAAAAAATAATATACATAATGAGTTGAATGTCACTGTAGTAATAACAATTCTCAGTCTACATAAGTATAACACATAAAACATGTATTGTATAAATAGTTAAATAAATGAAACTAAGAGTTAAAATATAATTTTGAAACGATAATATCTTCAAAAAATATTTATTATGTTATATTAAACATATTGCTTCAAGAAATATCGATATTATTATTTGCGGAGTAAACTTTTGCAACAGATCTCTCACGTTAAAAGTTAGAGTGGTTTAAGTCAATGATATCCTTAATGAATAAATTTATAAATTAGCTACTATATAAAACGAATTTAAATTTATTTAATTAGATAAAATATTAGAGTTATTAATAATAAGAATTTTCCAAATCTAGAAAATATATGTTAAAACAAATAAAATAATTCATATATATATATTGTGATGTTATTTGAAAAATATTTTTAATAAAAAGTTACAGAGTCGATGATACTCTTAATGAATAAATTTATAAATTTACTAATATATAAAACACGAATTTAAAATTAATTGATAAGATAACTGATTAGAGTTAATAATATAATAAAAATTATCCAAATCTAAAAGTAGATGTTAAAATAAAGATTATTCTTATATATATTGTGTTGTTATCTGAAAACTATATTTAAATAAAAATTAAAAATTAAAAACAGAAAATACATAACTAAATATTAAGTAAGTAAAATGATTAGTCTTATATAATTGAAAAGATAATATTAAGTAATTTTAAAATTTTATTTATTAATAATGAATGTAATATATATATATATATATATATATATATATATATATATTAAAAAAAAAATTTAATTAAAAAAATTCAAATGAAAATATAAATAATAATTTATCATTATAATATTTTATTGATAATTTATTTATTAATAAGTAATTATAAAATAATTACGCCTGCATATACGGGTGAAACACCTAGTTTAAAATAATATTTCTTTTAGAAATGTGGCTTAATTTTTTTAATATGTAATAACTTATTTTAAATATCTAATTTATAGTTTATTATAATGATCATAATTTATTTCAGTTTGCATGATTTTAATTTTAATCTTCATCAGAATATAAATATGTATTTATCAGACAAACAAAATCATATATATCTCGAAGTGTTTTCAATTTTTTTCTCAGTTTATAGATATATTTGATTAGAATAATAATTTTATTAACAAATATATTATATTTTTTTATTTGTAATGTTTTCTATTGTTTTAGTTAATTTTCTTTATCTTTCATGTACATAATAATTTTATTATTGGGTGATGAGTCATCAGTTTAAATTTATATTAACAACTTTAAATTTATAATATTATTTAAAATTTTGTTAAATAAGTAAATATAAGGATTATGATAAAATTCTAAATATTTTTATCAATCCAATATTGAAAATCATGTTTTTTATAAGATATTTAGTGTAATATACATTACTTAATTTGTAATAGATTTTAATTAGTTGAAACTCTATAGCATATGTCAATGTTATATACTATATGCTCATAATTTTATAACGGCATCTCTAACTTATTGTTATTTTCACCACTAAATGCTATACTAAAGAAAAATGTGTCTCAGCTCATCTTTTCTTTTTCTAAATTAGAGATTGCTAAGCATCTCCAATTTATCTCTATTGAGACGAAGTCATTCTAACCCATCTCTAATTTCTTCTTTAAAATATAGATTTATATTTTTTTCTTCTATTGATAGGTGAATATATAACAATCCTATATATTGGACATCAATTATAGAGTTTTTATATTTTAGAGGTAAAAATAACAAAATACATTGGAAATGACCATAATAGAAACAAAATAACATTTTCTATTATAGACTCATACTTTTTATTTACAATAAAATTTTAAACTTTTATAACTATAACCAAAACAGATATATTTTAGAAAATATATTTTGTTTTCATAAACATAGGACAGCATTTTTTAGTTATGTTAGTTTTTTAAAGAAACTTTACTTTAAACAAAGACATAGTTTTGTGAAAATGTTATAAATTTTAAAAATACATAGGGTTTTTTAACACAAAAAGTATTTGTTGAAAAAAACTTAAATAATTTTTTTGGGAAAAAATTTTACGGGCAAAAATAAAAAAAAAATATCGGAGAGGAACATATTTTAAATTTTATAGTTTCATAGTTGTTGCGAATTGAAAGAGCCATCAAAGAAAATATGTTGTATCTATAATATTAATATAGAAGTCACAACTCTTTTCATGCGTGATTTTTAAGTTAGACATCCTTTAGAAAATTTATTAAACATATTTGTTATTAAGCTAATATTATCCTAACAATAAATATATTTACAAACCAAAAGATATTATGCAACAACCTTCCAAATTTAAATGATACATTTATATTTCATATAATTATACATAGATCATAAATAAGTATTATTTTTTATTAAAATGTCATTATAATATAGTCCCACGAGCAATAATAATAAATATCATTATATTTAGATACCATTATAAATTATTCCAGCAAACCAATAGAGTTTAAATTTTAAAATTAATATCAAGACATATATCGAAATAATTCATTCATATAACACTAAAATACACCCACCTCAGATATCATTTAAATTGTACTCTACACAAAATATCATTCGAGTTCTAAACATCAAACAGGTTTACTAAACAAGTTCAAATTTTTTTTTAGAACTACAAGTTTATATTTCATATTAGAAAATAATTATATATCTGTTTAATATCAAACCGGTTTGATTTGTACGAACCGGTAAGAGCTGTAAAATTATCAGAAAATTAAATTAAATTACTAAATTCAAAAGATACTTTTAGATATGATATTTAAATAATATATGAGTTAAATACAAAATGTATATTATATCATTTAAACTTTGCGAAGTTTTTAAGTCATCTAATAATTAAATGCAAATTAATTATATTTGGAAGCGACTATTCGTGGCAAAACTCTCTTTTTAACATTTGTTTACGGAGATCCGGTTCAGAAATTAAGGGAACAGGTCTGGGAACAGCTGACACGATTTGGACTAGCACGTTCTGACCCATGGTTTATAATTGGCGGCTTAAACGAAATTACGGGAAATCATGAAAAGGAAGGTGGGGCTTTACGAATTGTAAATTCTTTTATTCCTTTTAATGATATGATAAGGAATAGTGGTTTGTTGTATTTTCCTGCAAGGGGAAATAAGATGTCATGGCAGGGTAGAAGAGGAAAAGGAAAAGGGGCCGTGATGATACAATGTCGGTTAGATAGAGCTTTAGCCAATGAGGAATGGCACACTTTATTTCCTTGTTTCTACACGGAGTATTTGGGGATGGTTGGTTCGGATCATCGGCCGGTGGTGGCTTTTATTGAGGATAAAATGCCGAAACGGAAAGGTCAATTCTGGTTTGATAAACAATGGATTGGACAGAAGGGTCATTTAGACACAATTGAGAATAGTTGGACGGAGTATGACGAAAGAACTCCAGGGATTTTGTAGCGAAGATTAGTAATTGCAGACATGATATTGCGGCCTGGAGGAAAAAATAATCCCCCATATGGAAAGGAAAACATTGCAGTCCTACAAAAAGCATTAGAAGAAGTACAAACCAATGATGATAGGACACAAGAGGAAATTATGGAAGTTTCACGGAAATTACAAGAGGCATATAGGGATGAAGAGGAATATTGGTATCAGAAGAGTCGCAATAAGTGGTATTCATCAGGGGATCTTAACACAAACTTTTACCATGCATTAAAGAAACAAAGACGAATTCGGAACAGAATTGTGGGATTATATAATGAGGCAGGAGACTGAATAACAGATATAGCATGGATTGAGAAAGTGGCGGTAGACTATTTTGCAGATCTTTTTAGTACTACTTTTCCCTCAGAGTTTGATAATTTTTTGGAGGAAATAACTCCGTCCATCACTCATCAGATGAACCAAAGGTTATTAAAGGAGGCAACAGAGGAAGAGGTGAAAAATGCGCTATTTATGATGCACACTGAAAAGGCGCCAGGACCGGATGGGATGACGGCCTTGTTTTTTCAAGTATCTTGGCATATTATTAAAGACGATGTGGTACAGCTGGTTAATCATTTTTTGGTTACAGGGGAAATGGATCCACAGCTAAATATTACAAATATTTGTATGATCCCAAAAACGGACAGACCCACCAGGATGACGGAGCTAAGACCCATTAGCCTTTGTAATGTAGGATATAAGATTATTTCAAAGGTCTTATGCGAGAGGATTAAACCTTGCCTTCCAGGGATTGTTTCGGAAACACAATCGGTTTTTGTACCAGAAAAATTAATTTCAGATAATATTCTTATTGTGCAGGAAATGTTTCATGGTTTAAGGACAAATAAGTCTTGTCAGAACAAGTATATGACTATCAAAACGGATATGAGTAAGGCATATGATAGAGTGGAATGAGATTTTACTAAAGCACTGCTTCAAAAGCTGGCCTTTGACCCTCATTGGAATAAGCTAATGATGGAGTGTATATCATCAGTCCAATACCGGGTACTACTGAATGGGGAGCCAAGGGGGCTTATAATCCCACAAAGGGGTTTAAGGCAAGGGGATCCATTATCCCCATATTTATTTATCCTCTGTACTGAAGCTTCAATTGCAAATATCAGAAAAGCGGAACATGTGAAGAAATTGACGGGCATAAAAGTGGCTAGAGCATGCCCCTCGATTTCTCACCTTCTTTTCGCAGATGATAGTTTATTTTTTGCAAAACACAGAGGGATAAGTGTGAAGTTATTCTTCGGATATTAAAGGAGTATGAGGCTGTATCGGGACAATTGATAAATTTCCAAAAGTCGTCTATTCAGTTTGGACATAGAGTGTATGAGACCAGACAGCAGGAAATGAGGGATATATTGGGGATTCAGAACCTGGGTGGTATGGGGACATATTTGGGTTTACCGGAGAATATTGGGGGTTCCAAAGTACAGGTTTTTGGATTTGTGCAAGACAGGTTTGATTCCAGAATCAATGGGTGGACTTTCAAATTTTTTACTAAAGGAGGCAAGGAGGTTGTTATAAAGTCAGTAATGACGGCTTTACCCAACCATGTAATGTCATGTTATCGACTTCCAAAAACAACTACAAAGAAACTGACAAGGTCTGTGGCCAGTTTTTGGTGGAGTCCAGGGGGAAGTACAAATGGTTTGCACTGGAAGGCATGCGATAAGGTATGCATCTCCAAGGATGAAGGGGGAATTGGTTTTAAAGACATAACAAATGTCAATACGGCAATGCTTGCAAAGCAATTATGGCGGCTTATAAACAAGCCTAATACTTTGTTTTCACGAGTGTTTAAAAGATGTTATTTCAGAAATGGTTCACCCCTGGATCCGATCCATTCATACTCTCCATCTTATGGCTGGAGAAGTATTGTTTCTGCTAGATCTCTGGTTAGCAAATGACTAATTATACGGGTGGGAACAGGGTTATCCATCTCAGTATGGAATGATCCCTGGCTCCCAACCACTCGCCCGAGACCAGGAAATAAAAATAATCATAACTTGTTACCTGACCTTACTGTGGATTCACTAATTATTCCGAGGACACGTACTTGGAATTCACAGGTGATTGGAGAATTGGTTGACCCCCAAGATGCAAAAATCATTGAAAGTATACCACTGGGACATGGCACGTTGGGAGATAGGGATGGTTGGCATTTCACCAAAAATGGTAAATATACGGTTAAATCAGGGTATCAGATTGAAATGGTTTATCAAGATGGAGACAAACCTCTAGAGTTCTACGGACCTACAGTGAATGAGCTGAAAGCGTTTTGTTGGCATGTGAAATGTCCACCTAAAATTACACATTTTCTATGGCAACTTCTGTCAGGCTGTATTTCGGTAAGGAAAAATCTACAAAAAAGAGGGATAAAAGGAGATATATGTTGTGATAGGTGCGGACACGAGGAGGAATCAATAAATCAAATATTTTTTGAATGTCCACCAGCAAGGCAAATCTGGGCACTATCAAGGATCCCGACGAGTGCGGATATCTTCCCAAGGAGTTCTTTTTTTCACCAATATGGACTATCTCTTTTGGAGGATTACACCAAAGATGGAGGATCATCAATTTTCTTGGATACTATGGTATATTTGGAAGGCAAGGAATAATAAAGTGTTTAGTAATTTGGATATGGATCCTAGAGATACGCTGAAAGTGGCAGAAACAGAGGCGCATTTGTGGGCGGAAGCCCAAGTATTAACCACTCAGAGGTCAATACAACTGGAAGAAAGAAGTCTACCAAGGATTTCTGGTAGATGGTGTTTCACAGATGCCTCTTGGAAGGAGGGAGATTCTTTCTCGGATCAAGGATGGTATAGTACATTGGAAAGTTTTCAGGGATTTATGAGGGCAAGGAATGTTCGGACCTGCTTATCACCTTTGCATGCGGAGGTTGAGGCACTGATTTGGGCAATGGAGTGTATGAGAAATTTACGACAGTTCCAAGTTACGTTTGCAACGGATAGTACTCAGGTGGTGAAGATGGTGTCGGAACCTGACGAATGGCCAGCGTTTGCAACCTATCTGGAGGATATAAAAAGATTACAAGAAAGTTTTCAGAGCTCATAGATCATTCATGTTCCTAGGACGGAGAACAAAAGGGCGGATAGTCTAGCACGTGGTGTCAGACAACAATCGTCTTTCGTCGTACACATAGATGCAGAGTTTCCGGTTTGGTTTACAGAGTCTATATGAGTCTGTATCTTGATGACAAAAAAGAAATAATTAAATGCAAATTCAATGAAATGAATATAGAATAAGAGCTTAAAAATACATATGACAGTTTAAAACAATTAGTTCGGTGACAAATATGTAAACTTTAACTTTATTGTGTTTAAAAAATATCATATAAATATTAAAAATATGGTTAATGTTAATAGATATGCTACTAATGATGTAAAACCAAGATTTTTGCGTTTATAAAACAAAACTGAAATCATATACCTTGACGATTGCGCGGATAGAGATCTAGTCCCCTAGACATTATTTGCGAAGTGATTTGTACATGTGTCATCACTACATTCACTCTCAACAAAAAAATGATGACATGACTCAAAAGAAATATGACATGACATCAATCTAATTGAAACATGTAAAATTTCCTATGTTACGATTTACATTTTCGGCAAGATTTATTAAATACGGCAATGACTATTTTCTATATTCTGATTTATATCTTTGGTAAAGTTTCGTAATATAGTAATAACTGATAACTTTTCTATCAAAATATTTTTCTCTCTATAAATATTCATTTTTGTAAGATTTTAGAAAAATATGGCAACACCTAATAAATTTTCAATATTTATTAAAATAATATATCCCAATATATTGTTGATTTATAGTTTTGGTAAACTTTTTAAAATATGGTAATAACTTATACATTATATTTAATATTGATATTTATTTTTGTAAACTTTTTTAAATATAGTAATATATCATATATCATATATAAAATAAATATATTCATATATAAAATTACAAATTTCGAATATTTTATTTTATTTTCTATAATAATACAATTTGATTACTAAAACTTTTGAAATTTCTGCAATTAAAAAAAAATTCTAATCGTAAAATAATTAATTTCTAACATATCTACAAATTCTATAAATATTGTTTAGTTTAAATTTTTAATAATTATACAATTTTGTATCATTTCTTATTTTATACAAATTAATTTAAACAATATAAATAGATATAAAATATTATCTAAGATTATACTTTAAATATAAATATTTTATCTTAATTTAATATTTAACTAAATCAAATCTACATCTGACTATTGGTAAAAAAATAATTTTTTTTTAGTATTTAATAAATTTTTTTTTAATATAAATTAAATTTTGAAAAATTTCTTAGTGCACATGGTGCAGAAAAACACCTAGTTTGCACTACAAGGAAACAGACGTATACCGAGGGAAAAAATCGTCGGTATGTCGTCGGAATAACTGTACTCAGACAACATACGGAGGAAAGTTGTCCTCCGAAAAAAACTCCTCGGAATTTCAAATTTCTTCGGAATTCCCTCGGAAATTTCTGACGGAATTCCGAGAAACCCTAATTCTGAGGAAATACTGAGAACAACAGTTCGTCGGAATATACCGAGGAAGCCTTCCCTCGGTATATTCCGAGGGAATTCCGAGGGTGGAGATCGTCGGAAGCTCCGTATTATACCGAGGGAAGATTCCGAGGAAGAGCTCCCTCAAAAGAGGAAGACGTCCCTCGGAAAATTCCGCCTTGAAAAAAAAATAAATTAAACAAACATTAGTAGTTAGAAGAAATAAAATTTAAAAACTTAATTAATAGAATTAGAGCGATTAGCTTACCATACGATCTCACAGAGTGGCTATAGATTGAGCACCCAAGTTATGCTTGAAGACGCCCTTCCCTTTACGGTCGCTCCTGTGGTTGGTGGAGTTGGTGGAAGAAGTTTGTTTCGTCTCATCCTTACTCCAATAGACACACAACTCCTGCCAGACCGTGGGGTTCATCGACTTTGAGACCTTTTAACAAAAAAAAATTGTTAAATAAAAAAAATATTTAGTAAATTGAAAAGTTGTTTAGTAAATAACAAATCACCTTGTTTATTTTCCACTTCTTCTTCCACTCGTGGATCGGCTTTCCATAGTTGTCCATAATTTTATGGACGAAGTGGTTGTAGATATACAACATATAATCGGGATTCCAGTTGAATTCTTGCTGAAAATAAAACACAATTAGTAGAAAATTTATATTAAAGATTAAAAATATATGTAAGAAATAAGAATAGTTACCGCAAACTGTTGAAACCACAGATGCTGCTTGTCGGTTGGGAAGTGAGTGAAAGTTGGATGTCCCTTGTCGAGGGACGAGTACATCATACGGTTGATACAACCACTGATCCCGTTCGAGGATCGGTCGAACCTAATAAAAAACAAATTATTAAAAATAAATCAAATTTTAATGAAAAAAATATAGGTTTAATTACCATGTTTGATCCCGTTCATTTGGATGCGGAGTGAGATAGGGAAGATGGTCACGACCGGGCTGTCGGACAAACTCCGCAACTCTCATCACTGCCTCTGGACCCTCAAGGAGCAGGAGGAGCACCGGGTGGAGCAAGGGGGGGCGGAAGGAGTATGGATGGAAGGAGCATGAGAGGGAAATGGAGAGGGAGATGTATGGTAGGAGCTATGGGGCGATAGAGAATCCTGAACGGAGTTGCTCTTCGAGCCACGACTACGACGCTGTTGAGACCGGCTCTGATCATCATAAGACCTGTATATATATGTAAATATATTAAAGTATTTACATATATAGTTTAAAAATTACAAAAATAGTTTTAATATATTAAAATTGTTTAATAATTACAAAAATAGTTTAAATATAAAAATAGTTTAAAATTACAATTAATATATAAAAATATTTTAATAATTACAAAAATATTTTTAATATATTAAATTGTTTAATAATTAAAAAACAGTTTTTATATATAAAAAGTATAAAAAATTATAATTTGTTAGTATACATGATTTATACACACACACACACACATATATATATATATATATATATATATATATATATATATATATATATATATATATATATGTATAAAAAATTATAAATCATTTATAAATATAGAAAAAATGTTTATAATTTTTTAAAAAAAATTAAAAAACGTTTTATTATTACTGGAAACTTGAAAAAGTTTTTAAAAATAGAAAAACATTTTTAAAAATCAAAAAGCGTTTTCCGAAGAACTATACTTTATAATCAAATCCCTAAATCGAGAAGGTAAATTCCGAGGAAACCCTAATGTCCCTCGGAATTTCCTCGGTATTTTAATTAAAAAAATATAAAATAAAAAACTACCGTGGTTCCGAGTCATCATCACCATATGAATCTGAATCTAGATCTTGGTGAAACTCTCCAATGGTTCATCCTCTGCGTGAACGACGACTTCTTCTGCGAAGTCGGTCAAATCGACTACAAGGCCACCTTCCGCTACATCTTCTGCTGCACTTAAGTTGCCGGATGTGATTGGTTGTAGTGGGTCTTCCAGCTCAGAACTTCCCTGAACTCGGCCTCTCGGGTTAACTCTTGTAACAATAACCCATGGATCATCTGTGTTCCTTATTCGAGAGTACTTGATATAACAAACCTGTAACATTTAATAAATTATTAGTAAAAATATAAATTATGATCAATCATTCTGAATAAATAACATTTACTTACCTGATCGGCCTGAGAAGCAAGAATGAAAAGATCATAATATTGCAACTTTTGCCTCGAATGTACTGATGTAACACCAAATGCATCTGTTCTCACACCTCGATCTGGAGTGTTGTCGTGCCAATCACAATAGAAAACAGTACAGCGCAATCCAAGCATGCCCAAATACTTAATTTCCATAATCTCCTTTATGTGTTCGTAGTATACATCATCTCCTGATGCAGAACAAACACCAGCATCATAGGTCGTACGCGAACGTCTCCTCTTATCAGTTGTGAATGCATATCCTCGAGTACAAAATCTCAGATATGACTTCACAACACAGTTTGGGCCAACCACCATCTCGCGTATCCAATCGTCAAATATTTCAGCTCTGGCCAAACCATCAGACACCTATTAATATCACATATGTAGGTTATATTAATAAATATGAATTAGTATAAATATGTGATAAATGATATTTTAATTTGTTAAAGGCACTTACATAAGTAAACATCCATCCAACAAATTATCTCTACTTCATTTCTTCTAGTTCCACCTCTGTGGAGTATTTATATTCGAACCGCTTTTCTGCCATGAAAATCATGTACATATGATGACAATAATATAATTAATTAAGATTTAAATGTCAATTTGTTAAAATAAAAATTTGTAAGATAATAAATTTACCTCTCATATGGAAGAACATCTTCGCAGTTGGTGAGGAAATATGTTTGCAAATGACTTCGCTCCTGCTCAGTAAGTCGACGGTCCTTTGGTTTTCCGCTAAGTCGTCCAACATCTGTGAAAATGTCTGGAACCTTAACATGATATGTTGCCCGTTCGCCTCTATCATCATGCCGCGCAGGTCTTTTGTTTTTGGTCTGAACTTCTGCTGAAAAGTAGTACTCGGCAAAGTTTAAAATTTCTTCATTGATCATCTGTGCGACTATAGAACCTTCCACCCTTCTTAAATTTTTCACCATCTTCTTCAAATGGAACATATACCGCTCATACAGATACATCCATCTCTTGCCAGGTGAATAACAAGATGCTCCATAACATCAAAAAATGAGGGAGAAAATATCTTCTCAAGGTTGCACCAAATCACGGCTATGTTAGTCTTTAAATTTTCAGTCCCTTCAAAAGTCACTGATCTCGTGCATAAATCGCGGAAGAAAACACTTATCTCTGCAATTGCTTCATGAACATTTCGTGGTAATAGTTCCTTGAAGGCAAACGGAAGGAGGCACTGCATCAACACATGGAAATCGTGACTTTTCAAGCCAATAAACTTTCCTTCCTTTCTGTCGATACAGTTATGCAAATTAGATGCGTAACCATCTGGAAACTCCACATCGTTTAAAATCCAATCAAAGAACGCATCTTTTCCCTCTGCATCAAGTCGGTATATGGAAAAAGAGCCCTACCATTCCCATCATCATGAAGTTCTGAACGAGCACATATATCGACTAAATCCAGTCTTGACTTCAAATTATCATTTGTTTACCTTGAACGTTAAGGATTGTGTTCATAAGATTATCAAAAAAGTTCTTCTCAATATGCACGAAATCTAAATTATGCCTTAGCAGATGATCTTCTTAGTATGGCAGATCCCAGAAAATACTTTTTTGTGCCAGTTATGTAGCTCTCCAACAGCATCTACCGGAAAACGCTCATGTCCACCGACGTCTGACGTCCTTGCTGCACCATAATCTCTTAGTTGTGTCTTCAAACCTTTCCCACTAACTTCCTCAGGTGGACCATCAAACACCTGCTTGTTCTTCCTAAAAAAAGTCTTACTCCGACGGTATGGATGATCGGGTGGTAGGAATCGCCTGTGACAGCCAAACCAACACGTTTTTCTTCCGTTCTTTAGTTGGAAAGCATATGTGTCATCTTGATAATATGGACATGATAGCCTCACATGCGTTGTCCATCCAGATAACATACCATATGCTGGAAAATCACTTATTGTCCACATTAGTACTGCCCGCATTTGAAAGTTCTCTTTACACGAAATATCGTATGTTTCAGCACCTTCAGCCCATAGTTGTTGCAACTCATATATTAGTGGCTGAAGAAACACATCAAGTGATCTCTTAGGATGCTCTGGTCCGGGAACGAGAATGGAGAGAAACAAAAACTCTCGTCGCAAGCACAAGTTTGGAGGTAAGTTGTATGGTGTAACAATGACTGGGCATAGAGAATATTGTTGATAAAGGATTTTACTTAAACACTAATATGCAAATCAATGTAGTATAGATGAGTGTCAATCCAATCCTAAGTGACCATGATGCAACGAGAATGCAAGCAAATACTTAATCTAAGTGCAATCAGTTTAGTGAAGTGATATGATGCAACTAACAAGACTCTAAAGCAATAAAGGAACAAACTTTATATCAATGAGATGCAATAGGACCCATGGGACTAGGAATTTGACTTCAAGTGATTAAGATCCAATCTAGAAGTGGCAAGATGACAACAAATGCATTTCCTTAAGTCTAGACACAATGCTAAACAAACTCTTTGTCAAGATGAATTCTCATTTACTATCCTTAATCAAACACAATGTCTTCGCTCAACTAATTCAAGTAATCAATAAGAATGAGTCTATTAACTATCTAAGCTTTCCTAACACAAATGTCTTTGGCTAAGCAAGCAAAGAGCTAAGACGAGCTGGTTCAGACATTTCATCAAACACTTTGTGGGTGGGAAATGTCTATAGCTCTAGATTAGAGTGGCCAACACTAATCTAGCATTAAAAACACTCAACTAGCAAGGAAATAGATAAATCTAACACTAAACACTCTAGATCTTCACTCAATCACTCTAATCATCCTAGCCCATGAATCCAAAAGGTAACTACTCACTAATAGACATGATAAACCCAAAAATCAAAGATGATTCAAGGCTAATCATGCTTAGTGATCAAGATAAATCAATAAACACAAGAGATAAAGATGAAAAGAAGCTAAAGATTGAATCTTTCACCAAAATGGGTTTGTGTTTAGAGAGAATACAAGATAAATCCCAAAATTAGGTCTAAAAGGTATTTATAGTAAGCCAAAACGCGTACCGGGTCAACCCAACAACCCTGGGTCGACCCTACTTAAAGATGGATAAAGTCTATTTCGAACCACGGCCGCAGGCTTCACTTCCCGCGACCAGAGCCTGCGAAATGCATATACTCGTCGCGACCACCAACATCCCGCGGTGGCACCCGGGAAACGTCTCAGATTATTTGTCGAGACTTTTGCCGCGGCCACGTCTAGCCCGCGGTCGAACTGATCGTCGCGGCCATCACTTCCCTGCGGTCACAGCCTGCTACGACACCACTCTTCAACATTCTGAACGTTTTATGGCTTCTTTGGCTCCAAAACCTAATTTGCACTTCTCCAAACCTGAAATCACACAAATGCAATGCAATGCAACTTAAACAAACCTAAATGCAAGCTTGGATGATCAATACGTACACAAATGAGTGATTAAAACTATAAAATTCACAAGATATCAATTGTCTTTCACTCTTCCCATACAGGCTGAAGGCATCAATACATAATCCAAGGTAGACATTTCTTCTCATACACAAAGTCGGGATACTTTGATTGGAAATGCTTCCACGCTTTTGCATCTGAAGGATGTCTTATCTCACCATCTGTTGAGTTCTCCGCATGCTATCTCATTCGTTGCGGTGTGCGTTCCGAAAGATACAACCTCTGCAACCTTTTTGTCAAAGGCAAATACCACATCCTTTTATATGGCACCGGAACTCTTCTACTCGTATCTTTATAACGAGACTTTCTATAAAATTTGCATGTAATCCGCTGGTCATCCGCCTTCCAATTAATCATGCAGTTATCGATGCATACATCTATTATCTGATAAGATAAACCAACACCAGTTACGAGTTTCTGAATCTCGTAGTATGAACATGAAGCTACATTATCCTCAGGTAGAATACCTTTAACAAAATCAGCTATCGCATCCACACAGTCTTCAGCCAAGTTATAATATGTTTTAATGCCCATCAGTCTTGTAGCATATGATAAAGTTGAATGACCATCTCCACAACCTTCGTACAATGGTTGCTTTCCAGCATCCAACATATCATAAAATCTCTTAGCTTCTGCATTGGGTAAATCTTCCCCTCTAAAATGATCATTTACCATCTACTCAGTACCTACACCATAATCTACATCCGTTCTAATTGGTTCTTCTAATCAAACCGCCGGCTGAGGTTCGCTAGTACTACCAAGTTCATAATCAGTTTTCCCATGATGATACCAAATTTTGTAATTTCGTGTAAACCCACTCAAATATAGATGAGTCCAAACATCCCACTCTTTAATAACCTTTTCTATTTTTACAATTAGAGCAAGGACATCTTAACTTACATGTTTCTGCTTCCAGTTGGCGGCGAACTAACCCCATGAATTTGGTAATACCTCGTTGGTATTCTTCCGTAAGCAATCTCGTCTCCGGATCCAAATGAGGTCGATCGATCCAAGAACGAAAATAATTTGAAGAAGACATGTTTTTTTATATCAATTTCGTGATAGTAGGAGAGAAGAAGAAGAAATGTAGTGAATGAAGAAGAAGAAGGGTGGCTTTATTTATAGATGAAATTATGCCGACATACTGAAGAAATTCCGAAGAAATTCTGAGGAAAACCTACACTTCTTCGGAATTTTCAAAATCGCCCAACGGCTCTCCCAACGGCTCTTTAACAGCTACAAAAAGTCCTCAGAATTTTACAAATATCCGTCGGTTTTTTCCGACGGACATGGATTCCTCGATATTTCTTCGGAATATTCCGAGAAAATGTGACTTCCTAGAAATTTCCTCAGAAATTTCCGAGGAAATTCCGAGGCAACCATATTATTGAGTTTCTTCGGAATTTCCTCGGTTTTTCGTCAGGTATTTCTGAGGAAATCATTTTCCTTCGAAATGTCCCTCAGAATACTGATGTTTTTTTTGGAGTGTTAATATAAACAAGAAGATGACCGATTCATTATTTTATTTTCTTTTTATTTGCTAACACTCCCATCGCGTTGCTTCTCACTTTTCAGGAAGATTCATACACGAGAATACGAGATACAAGTGGTCAGTGCACAACTGCACATCATTTACAAAGGAGAAGTTAGAGAGGACTACGTTAGATTACATCATTCCGTGTTGATTCGATCCTCCTCTGTTTTGTTTTTGCCATAATATTATATATACATTACTACTGACTTCTTCCTATAGTGTATCCTCCTCCTATTTTTTTCTCTAAAATATATAAACTCTATGATAAAAATAAAATTCTCTTTAGTGTATCCGTTAAAGGAAAAGATAGCAATATCTATTATAAAAAAAAGAGAGATAGATTGAAATATTTTTTCTATTATAAAATTTACACATAAAAAAATCTATTGGACATGTCCTTATAAGCTCTAGATTTGACTATTCTTGTGTAGAATATTATATTTTCAAATATTCAAACTAGTGTTATCTTTACCTTGTGAAAAATATAACTATTGTGTTATTTTATCCTATTTTTAGATATTCTGTTTTTCAAAACTTATTTGCTTGATATAAAGTTCTAACTAATCCAATAAAAATCATTTATTTCTTGAGAAAAAATATCTATTATTTCCATTTCTAATTCTCACTTATCTAAATTCACTAATTGAAATCTAACAAAAATATAAGATTTTCTTTTAATATATTATTGTTGAAGGTAGTAAAAGGGGAAATAATTGATAAAAGAGGGATGGTAAAATGTAGAATACGAGAGAAAATAGAGGACTGATTTTCAAATTAAAACACCACTTGCTAACTTGCATAGACATATATAGTTTGTTGACGTGTAAATGAGCTGGCAAAGAATATTATAATCGTTTTTGGTCAAAAAAAAAGAGGCCAATAAATAAAAATAAAGGCAATAATAATCCAAACTTTTGTCTTCGAACTTTCCGTTTGCAATTGCCGTCCGAATCAACGAGGTGCGTCCTCCTCCGCTTCATCGATTTTGTTTTCTGTTTTCTTTCCCTCAATTTTTCTTAATTTTTTTTTTCTCTGCGGAATCTTTGAGATAAAAGAGAACAAATTTGGTCGGAGACAAAAAAAAACGGGATTTGATTGGGACTTGGTTTACTGAATTGGATAATTAGTCAAGTTTAAAACGTTTTGATCCTATTTCCCGAGAAAATCGCTAGGAAAATTAAAAAAAAAAAAGCGAAATTGATTTAGAATTGGGTTTGAGTTTATATAGAGGGTTTAATTTTGACTCGGTCAACGGAGTTTCAGGGTTGTTAAAGCTTTTAACATGTTAACATGTGTTCTGTCCTAAGATTTTATGTAATTATCTTGATTGGCCAATTAAGTTCGTCGTTGTGGAACCATTGTGATTTGATTCGTTTTGAATTGGTCATGTATTGTAAATTGTGTGTTTATGTAGTAACATTGACAATTCGTTTTGAATTGGTCATGTAATGTAAATTGTGTGTTTATGTAATAACATTGACAAGTGTTTTTCGTATAGACACAATTGTAAATACGGGTTTTGTTTCATCTCTGCAGAAGCTTGTGAAGGCATTTTGATTGTTTGATGGAACAACCCAGTAACGATATCTTTCAAGAACAAGCTCGTGAGTCTCTCATTGCTATCGCCTATACTTCACCAGAGGAGCAGGAGGTTGAAGAGTCTCTAACGCCCTCAGATGTGAAACCTGTCGTCGTCACTACCACCACAAACGGAGTCTCTAAAACAAACTCTGAAGCTGCTGAAAAGCTCAGATCTGAGCTGATCTCCATCTCCTACGACGAGTCACCGTCCCCTTCACCTGATGTAGCTGTTGTTTCTCCGACCTTGCCCCAGTAAACTGTACAGATCACAGTCTGTTTCCTTTGGTTTGGTGATATATCTCTTAATGTTTTCTTTCATCAACTGTATGAAAGTTTTTCTTGTTTGTGTTGTTTAAAAGTTAAAAAGCTCTCTTGAGTCTTTATTTGAATCTTTCAACCAAATTAGTATTACAGAGATACAAAGGTGAGAGAGATAGGAGTACGAAACATTTTGATAAGTGAAAGATTGAGAAACCCTTCTAGTGAGCTGCGTCTTCCTCTTCGCAGAACTTGGTGTATTCCTTTGAGCCCATCAAGGTTTCCAACTCTGCAGGGTTGCTTGGTTTCACCTTTATCATCCAACCATCTTCATAAGGGCTTGAGTTGATCTACGCAACAACTCAAACATATCAGTTTTCATACGCGCGCCACACGCTTGGTTAAGTGCAAGTTAAAAAAGAAGAAAAGCTTACCAAACCAGGCGAATCGGTGAGCTTTGTATTAACCTCAATGACTTCACCAGAGATTGGAGATAGAATCTCACTTGTGGCCTTGACACTCTCCACAGCTCCAAAGTTCTTTTCTTTGCTCACTGAGCTTTTCTCTTCTGGCAGCTCCACAAACACAACTTCTCCTAAATGATCCTGCACAACAGCAAACATCCATAATCAAGCAAGTACTAATATAACTGATCTATACTAGTAGTTCTGATGAGCTATGTGCTTTTTGTTACCTGGGCATGGTCAGTGATGCCAATAGTAGCCACTGAGCCATCATGTTTCACCCACTCGTGAGAATTTGCATACTTAAGTCCTTCCAACACTTCAACCCAAAACAAGCACCAATAATTTTCAGACAGAGCAATGCAACACACAAGTTGTGTAAAATGATGATGTTTTCTCTTACCTGAGGAGAAGCATCGGGAGATGGAGAAAGCCGGAAGGAGATGAGATTTGGATGCAGAAGAAGAGAGCTTGAGAGCATTTGCTGTAGAGGAAGCCCACATTCTCAGTGCCATTTTGCTCTGTGTTTCTCAAAGGAATGTGGGAAAATGGCAAAATGGCAAAGCGAGCTCTCTTAGTGGATTTTATTAACTTTTTCTTTTGCTATCTTTAGGATGGATGGCAGAAAACGAAAGCCTCATCTTAATGTTGGCGTGGACAAAAGTGTAACAACAAGAAAAGAAGTGTGACTCAAACCTTCTCTGCGAGTACGAAGGATTTGAAATTAATCCTTCTCTAGGGAAAAATGCTCAAGAGTCCAACATACCCATAAATTTTGATTTGATTTTTTATTCATTTTGTTTCAATATCCATAAAACCAAAAATATATCACAAATATTAATAATTTTTAAAAAATAAATATCCGATATGTTATATACATATATTTAAAGAATTACATATATATAAATTGTATAATTATTAGATGTTATGTATGTTTTATAATGTTTATTTATTAAATTCACTATTTTAGTTATAAAATTTTAAAGCTAAAAAACTTCTATATGTACTAAATATTATTTTTATATTATTTTTAGACTTTAAATTTAATTTAGTTTTAAATTTTTGTACAGACCATGAATATTCAGTCAAAATATATATAATTGGATACAGGATAAATCAAGTGAAATTAAAAATTTGGATATTCCATTCGTATTAACCTTGGAACTTAAGTGGCTTATTTAATAGTATATATATATGGTTGTCTGATGAATATAATCGATCTTGCTTTGTTTTAGTGACCGCAACAAGTGGCGGGCCAACCGCACTGTCAGATTGAGGCCACAATGGAGGGGGTACGTGGATCGAACTGGTCCATGTGACATCTCTCTATTACTACTTATCCATACCAATTTTATGATTCAAAGAGAAGACCCAGATTTTTCATCGTCAAGTGACGCATCTACGTATTTCCTGAAACTTAGTAAACATCCGTGCTCCAGAGCAAATAAGGCTCTCATGTTAACACTTAATATGAAAGAGAGCCGGAGGAAGTAGTTCATGACCTGCAGACTAGTAGAAAAACCAGTGTCTGCTTTATATGATAAATTAGGTAGAGATTTGTATCACGTGTTTGAGATTCCAAGAAAGAGTTGGTGAAAGAACAAAGTGGTGGTCACTGATTTGGACTATTCATAAACATTGTAATGATTTTCTGACACCAAAAAGAAGTTAATGTAATAAAGAGAGCTCTTCTAGAAATCTGCCAAAGTTTTCTACACCACATCTGTTTCCAGTCTGAGTTCTTACATCGCAGCTTTACCAGCTCCTTTGGGCATTTTCTTTGATGCATCTGAAATATTTGATTAACATGGGTTTTGTCGTTAGAGATTGAAAGATTCAATTCTATAAATAACTACAGAGAAATATAAAGAAGTTTTTACCATCTTCAACGTCCTTGAGCTGGTAGTAGTGAGGAGCTAACTCAATCAACCACTCTGGTTTCAACTCCGTTACCTGCAATTTTGGAGTATTAATATACAATGAAATGAAACCAGAAAAGTAAAACCGAAACAACTCAAAACAAAGATCCAATTATATGATCAAACCAATCAATAGTGAAACATAAATAATTACCTGTCGCATGTATTCCTTGGAGGTGAGCACTAGTTCATGATATACAACCCATCTAGGTAACACCTACAATAAGCATTGAGAAGAGCTCATCAATATTCAAACAATTCAAGGTTCTATCAGTACTCGTATATATTTCTGGTTCACATAGAGTGAAAATTAATTAACCTGAGATAAGCCTGAATTGGGATGTATGTGCACTGTCTGGGGATGCTTCACAGTTCTATATGATCCATTCTTCTGCAGCTTCGCAGTGTGCGGGAAAAAACCTGAACAAGGAGATCATTAGCAGATGTGTATACAATACAATACATTTAAAAATCAACAACAACGAAAGTGAAGAGTACCAGCTACAATGGACTTCCTAACGGAATCCAATTCGTTCATGTTTGAGCTGATTTCTATTTCCACTCTCTCGAGAAGTCCTTCCAACTGGTCACGGATATCTCTGGCTCTTTTCATGCTCCGTACCTGAACATATTCAACCCAAAACCAATGTCAAACGGATTCACATCAAATTTGATGCAACGAATAGCATAGAGAGACATCACAGTACCTGAATGTAGTTCTCATAACACCACTGTGTAGAGTAGTTTGTTTCCTTCCATGAGCTGTAAACCTTCAAAAAACAAGAAACAAACGATTAAAATATAAATATAATGGAAAAGGAAGGTAAGGAAAAGAAGAGAGACAGAGAAAAATTCAAAACCTTTAGCAAAGCAATGTGGTCACCGACATTTCCAGTGTGAAAATTCATTCTTGCATTATCAGCGTGAACCTGTTTGTCCTTAGGACGGTAGAAGACGGAGCCTCCAACTGACAACATAGCAGCAATTGATATTACCTCATCTGAGCACTTGTACTTGTCAGAAACAACAATCATCTTCGACAACATCGGATCAAGGGGAAACTCTGCCATCCTTCTACCAGCTTTGGTCAATTCACCCAGCTTATTCAGAGCACCTAGAGCGAAGAGAAGCTCTAAAGCCTTCACAAGTGCTTCAGCAGGTGGAGGGTCCATGAAATCAAAGTTTATGAGATCATGAATTCCAAGACTCTTCAAAGCAAGTACCACACTTGCAAGATTCGTCCTCTGTACTTCTGGCACCGTGTTCTCCTCCAAGTCGTTGTTGTAATTAAACGCTGTGTACAGACGGTAACACTTCCCTGCGCTTGTTCTTCCAGCTCGACCAGCACGCTGAGTTGCTGAAGCCTTGGAGATAGGAGTAATCAGCAAAGACTCCATCCCCGTTCTCGGGTTATATGATTTCATCTTGCTAAATCCAGGATCAACAACATACTTTATACCATCAATCGTCAATGATGTTTCAGCAATGTTTGTTGCTAGGACTACTTTCCGCGCCCCTTCTGGAGTTGGCTCAAATATCTTTGCCTGGAGTTCGCTTGGAAGGTTTGCGTAAATCGGGCATATGATTAATTCACGGATCTTTGTACCCAAACCTCTTATCCTTTGCTTCAAGATCTCTTCTGCAGTTTCAATTTCCTCTTGACCAGTTAAGAAGACCAATATATCTCCAAGCGGCTCCCTCACATGGATTGTAAGCACAGTAACAATTGCTGCGTCCATGTAATCAGCTTCAGGTGCACTTGTAAAGTTAATTTCAACAGGATACCTTCTTCCTGGGAAACTAAAAATCGGGGCCGTGTCGAAATAATCAGAAAACTTTTCTGCATCCATTGTTGCACTAGATATCAACAACTTCAAATCTGGTCGAAACCGCGCTATATCCTGTCAAACAAAGGAATAGCCAATCAGAATTTAATCAAGGGTCTAACCCTGATTGCATAAGTAAGAAGATCCACTTGCCTTAACCAATCCAAACAGTATATCGGTTGACAAGGTTCTTTCGTGGGCCTCGTCTACAATAACGACACTGAAAGGTTTTGCAATCAGTAAGCAAAAACGTTTATCTGTTCAATTGTAATAATTAGAAATGTGAAAGAATGCCCATTACCTGTAGCTGGCCAGATCTGGTTCGCCAAGCAGCTCACGCAAAAGCATTCCGTCAGTCATATACTTCAGAACAGTTTTGTCTGAAGTACAATCCTCAAATCGAATGGAATAGCCAACCTGTGACAAGCACCAACCACATTTTAGATTCTGAGATTGAACCGACAGTTGTGTAACAGTTAACTTACGAGCAGCAAAAGGGGGGGAAAAGCAAACACACCTCATGTCCAAGTTTGACACCCATCTCTTGAGCCACACGGGCAGCAACACTCATAGCTGCAACTCTTCGGGGCTGTGTACAACCAACCTGAAACATAATAGCTAAGCATTATGGTACTTTACTTGAGAAAGGAACTACTTTGCCAGCCGCTCTATGCTTTTGAACCTACTCAACCACAAGGTCATTAACAAGGCTTAGTCTTTTTTCATAAACAAAACTACATCGTTTATAAGGAACGAATAACCTCAAAGTAAGTTCATCGTCAACAAGCTAACAGCTGTCAACTAAGGACTAACACGCCAATTTATTAACGAATAATACACTAACAGTTCATTTTGAAAGAACTATGAGTGTTTAACAATATGCTTCAATTCCGCGAAGGGATTAGGTTTGTACCTTTCCACGCTTGGTGTAACCAGCTTCATGGAGATATTGTGGTATTTGTGTTGTCTTTCCTGAACCAGTGTCTCCCACAATGACAAGAACCTAATAAATTTAAAGAGGTTGGAAGAGTGTTTCAATTCAGTTACATGTAGCAGAAGAAACCATAACAAAACAAAATAGTCATTTTTTCTAAATTATGCACAATTTTACAATCATAAACTTCAATTCACATTTTCTTTTCCGTTGTACACGACACTGAAATTTGATGCTTCCTATAGTTTATGAGTGTTTTGTTCTCTATTGATCTTGTTTCACTTTCAATAAGGATGTTAAAATGAGCTTCTCGTCTGTTAGATGTCTTAAAAACTGTAAACATTTTCCTTTAAAAGCTAAGTGTCGCGGTATGTAAACCGACGACAAAGACATGAGAGCTAGAATTACCTGATGCTCTTCCACGGCCTTTAGCAATTGCTCACGATACCCATAAATTGGCAGGCTTTTTCTGACCTCCTGAATCACACAAACAAACAGATGCAATAACATGTCAGGATAAGTTTTTATTTTTGCTTACGGATATTAATTCATAGATAGCAGACAATCTGAACATATTCCGAACTGCATCTTAAAAAGAAGATTTGGTTGGTTGAGCTTGACAAAACAAAGTCAATGGGAATAAAAAAAGATTAAGATAGCACCTGAAGTTCTTCTAAAGCTGTTTTTTCAGCCGCATCTTGAACCTCTTTAGGACCCATATCATCTTCATACTGCATGGCAAAAACAAAAAATCAGCTACTAGTCCGCATATGCAGGGTCTCATCAGGTTTAAGATATATTCATAGGTAATACATTTTCACCAGCCATCACAGACTCCTTTATGAAATTTATTTGGTCCTCAAACACAAACCTGCAAGAAGGAAACACTTAGAATACACAGATCATAGGCATAATCCATGATTAGGAAGCTAACGACGAGTATTTTCAAAGGAGACAGACAAATCCCAACGTAGTAGAATAGGAACAAAACAGCAAATAGGTAACATGTCTTACTGATAATCGTCTGACGCTTTTTTGTTCTTTGAGCCATATCTTAGTGTTGCTTTTCCTGCACAGAAATAACATTTAAATCAGCATAAGACAGAACTGTGTCACTTAAATCAGTGGGCAGTAAAGACAAGACTGTCAACTGAATATAGTTAAAACAAAATTACCAATCTGATGGTCCTCCCAAGCTTCTTGCTCTGCAAAGGGATCCATCTTCTCCCTTGAATCAAGGTCCCTAAACAAAAAAAGATATTAAGAACGCCTAAAAGGGCCTCGAAAAATACTAAAGATAGATATGGCAAGCGCAAGCAGAATATAATGCTTTCGATCTCTAGCAAAGTGCTCTTTGTCAACTCACTTGTATCGTTGCACAGCAACAGCAAATCTCTTCTCCTGATCAACACCCCCCTGTTGATCATCATAAGCATCTGGAATTCTATACTGAACTCCGGGAAGTAGAAGTAAGACGAATATGGATTAGATATATATAAATTGTACAAAACCAGGGGGAGAAGAGTACAGCAAGATGCAAACATTACCTCCTCTACGTTGTCTTCATCTTGTGTTCTTTTCTTCACGAGATCATAAAGCTCTTTCTTGTATCTATAAAAGAGAAACAGACCATCCGAAACTCAATTAACCAAAACTAAACATACCTTATGAAATATGAATGTCACCATATAGCTTTTAAAATTGCAAGAAAAAGAATAAATCATAACTGAAATTTCAGTTTCCTCGTCAAAACAAGCGCATTGCATCAGATAGATTTTAGCAATGGCAACAATACTTGATGCAAGTAAGATGTAGCAGTTACCTAAAGTCACGAAGCTCTGCTTCTGTGAGCTTTTCACCTGCGAAAAGATACTGTTCATCTTCTATCTCATCCCTGTGGAAAAGGAGGACACAGTAGAAACCAATTAACGGGAAGATCGTAATAACAAGAACAAAAAGGTGCAACATTTACATGTTATGTACCTTAGTTCTTCCAGTTTCTTCTGTTCTCTCTTCTTCAAATATTCTTGTCTTGAGACTTTCCTGCATTAGAACCAACACATGATATCAATAATAAGGACAGCACGAAATAGCCTTCAAAGAGATCATTTCTGTCAGCATCAGTAGGAAATACGTCAATGGTTATTACACGCTAATGGTTAATAGAGTCAAGAATTGGTAATTAGCAATGGCAAGATTAATCAACGAGACAGAGGTTATGCTAGGCACTATACTTCATTACCTTACATATCTGTCAAAAAGCAATCATCAAAAGCACATAGAAGAAAGAAAAGGTTCATTACCTTAAAGCATGTAACTCATCATTCTCAAAAGCCTTCTCTCTTCGAAGAGCCTCCTCTGTTTTGAAATAAAGGAAAAAAAAGTCCGACATGAGACTTTCAGTTGAAAAGACTTATGCCTAGATCACAATGCAAAATAAAAATGTTAATGTAGGTTCATGCACAAATTATAACAGAGTGTACCTTGTTCTCTCTTTGACAACTTTTGCTCCGTTAGCTGATCATAAACAAATGAAATGAACATGTCACTGACTTTCACATCTACAGAGAACATCGATAAGTGAGCCATGCTAACTACACGTTTCGCATTCTAATATTACATATGAATGTGTATGCTATTGCTCAATTCATTTTCCTTAAACGAATCTAGATTTCCCTGGGGCCAGGCCGGCTACAACTACATGACCTATTCGGAGCAGAAAACATAAAATTATACCAAGAATGCAATTTGAAGGCATACCTTTCGTGTCCGTGCAGTATCACGATCTCTTAAATGCTGCTCGAGTTCTTCTCTCTCCTTTTGGTCACGCACTCTTTCCTCTTCTGACTATGTACAAGAACAAAGTAAACTATATTAGCGCAGGTGTTATTCAATTCTATCTATAGAAAAATCCTAGTTACTGCCTTTCTAAAGCAAAAGGCTAAGGGAATCATCAGATATACCTCAGAACCATCATCCTCGTCTTCAGAAACCTTTCTTCTAACGTTTCTACTGTCCTCTATAACAGGCACCTACAATGTTTTTCACAGATTTATCGCACGAGACGCCAGTAAGAAAGAAAGAAAGAAATTGGAATTTGGCAATGAGGAAAAGAAACTATACCTCTTCATCACTGTCGTCATCTGACTGCCCACTTTTCTTTCTAAACCTTTTCTTGCCCTTATCTGACTTTCTAGATTCAGAAGCTGAAGGTTTTTTCTCCTTAACCACCTCGTCGTCATCATCATCATCATCAGCTATAAGAGCATATGTTTGTTGCTTCCTCACTAGCATTGCTGCCTCTGCTTCCCGTTGTTGGTAGGGCTGAGAGAGGAGATCAGAAAACGAATTCAGAGAAAGCAAAAAAAAAAACGAATTCTACTTCCAAAAGGGAAACTCACATTGACACCAGCAGTTTTATGAGGAACTCTAGCAAAAATCTCTTCGGCAAAGGAACGAGTATCACCAGAAGAAGGAAACCCAAATTCCACCAACACTCCAAAAATTTCAGCTGGTGATTTTGATTCTTTAGCTGCACGAAGATCAACAACAACAACCCCCACATTAGTTAAATTATCAAGGAAAAAAAAGTGCTTCATAAGAAGCTCCATAAAACTGAAAGGGATCAAATTTATTACCCTTTATAATGAGATAGCTAACAATATTTTTTTCAGAGTAGCCAAGTAGGACCATCAGCTTGTCCGATACCCATGTCTTCAAATCACTGCTCCCCATTCTCACTGCCACTAACAAAACTCACAATCTTAGTTTAATATAACTTGAATCCATCAATCGAATCGGATACATCAAGCTCTAGATTTATAAGAGCGAAGATTCATCCTAATGTGATAAGTTACAAACCCTAGATTTGGGTAACTAAACGTCCAGGTTAGAAACAGAAGCTTACGGAGTGAGAAGATACAGAGATTTATAGGATGTCAGTTTTCGCGATAGAAGCGAGCGTACACGGCGGAATCTGTCGAAGTGTTTACACCGGCGACTGTGAGAGTCTCCGACGTCTATGGAGGTTATAGAGAGGGAGGAGAGAGGCGGCATAAAGAAATCAAGTGTTTGTTGTTTTATAAGATTTTAGATAAAAAGCGTGTGGTTTTTGCCAATCAAAGAAGTAAATCTCAAAAACCCTGCCGTTTCATATTTATGCAGTTATAAAAGGATGTAAATTACTTGGCCTTCGGATTCGGTTAATTCAGTTTCTTCGGTTCGGTTAGTTCGGTTTCTCGGTTTATTCGGATTGAAAGAATTCTACCGAATTGAACTATGGCAGTTTCGGTTAATTGGGTTTTCACTGGATAAATTCAGTTGAAGATGAACAATTTCGAATAATTGTATCAAATTCGTTTTGATTATAGATTAGTCCGGTTCGGTTCCGTTCATACCTGAAACGATATTGAGGAGAAAGGCCGAGATCTGATAGACTGATGCCGTCGACTATGGCAATTGAAGAAACGCCGATAATTTTGTCTGGTTATTTTACGTGCCGATAATTTTGGACCTAAACCAAAATAATGAATTATAAAGGTTGTAAATTGTAATAAAGTTTATCCAAATTTCGGAAAAAACTGCACGCTGTTAAAATTCACATAGAAGCCAACTGTTTGTTGTTTTCTCTTAAATGGGCCTAAACCAAAATCGATGGGCCTCACATAGTAATGAACACACATAGATGAATCGCAGGAATAACGCGTGAAAACCACGCGAGAGGTTTGAGATGGTCTTTTCAGAGCAAAGACTTGACGTGTTTCCTAGCTTGGTCGCGTATTTCCCGATTTGGAAACTTCTCGATCACCTCTGATCCAAAGGAGGAAATGAGAGCTCTTCTTGCAGTCTCCAAGTCGATCCCACGAGCTTGGAAATAGAAGAGCTGGTCCTCTTCAAGATCACTGATGGCAGCTCCGTGTGAGCACTTGACATCATCCGCAATGATCTGAAGGTTCGGTTTAATGTTCACGGTGGCTCGAGGTTTCAAAAGAAGGCTTCTTGTCAGTTGTCCCGCGTCCGTCTGTTGAGCGTACTTGTTAACTCGGACATTGCCATCGAACACGGCTTGACCAGAGGAGTGAGCGACGATACACTTGTGGAGCTGTCGGGAACAGCCTCGGGGATGGTCTAAGACAATTCTGCTATGGAGATCAAGAGTCTGGTCGTTGACGCACATGTGAAACGTTGTTAGCTCCGTGAGCGTATCGGGCCCGAGTTGCTGCACATGAACGTTGTGCCTCCCTAATCTCCCGCCGGTACTCACTTCTACAAGCTCGTACTCACTCTCTGCCTCCTACAGAAAAGATCAACCACATAGAAAATATTCACTCTCCTGAACAGTGCATCCGGTTTTAACCAAAACATGTCAAAACATCCAATTTTTTTTTAACTAAGCTATAAAGCAAAACTCACATGACGCTTAACTAAACCAATCATTGATCCTCCAGAAGAATTCAATCATAAAGATTACAACTTTTGAACGATTCAATACAAAGATTACAAATTTCCTATCAGATTGATACTCAAACATGTAGCTAATAACAAGGAGGTGTGCTAAGACTACTACATCAGTGACGTTTCTTCTAAAACCAAAACTAAACTAAAGCTAATTTGTGACCAAAGAGGACAAGAAGAGAACCTGTCGGACGAAAGTCCACTTGATATGAGCTGCAGCCGTAGACTCTTTCTGCAAGTAGGAATGCTTAACTTTCGCATTCTTTAAGACAACAACTTCCAAAACAGGATTCGTCCAATAAAACCCTTGTTCGTCATTACCCACGAACTCCTCAACTAAACCAATCTCTCCTCCTTCCTCCACCAACACAAAAACCCTAGGATTCGATACCGGCAACCTTTTCGATTCCCGGTCACCGGTTACGCCAGAAAAGTACCTCAGATGAATCGAATTCTCCACCTTGCATCCCGCCGGAACGTAAATCACGGTCAAATCCGGCGCACCCATGCCGTTAATCGACCAGAACAGATCACCGGAGTCGAAATCGCCGATGAATTGGGAAACCCGGTTCGCAAGGTCGTCTGGTAGACCCGAGAACCCCCCGAAGTAAACCCCGTCGGGCAAATCCGTCGGGGCGATCGTCAAATTGGAGACGAACCCGTCGACGATCACCGCGTTCGGGAAGTGGGTCTCCGTCAGATTGTCTAGAATCTCCGAGTTTCGTTGTTCGGTCGAGACCGGTTCGATTTGGGAGTGTCGGATGAAGGATGTGTCGGTGAACCGGAAAGGCTCGTCTCTTCGGGATGGCCATGGGGTTGATAGGAGGGACTCGGCGGAAAGGTCTCGGATTCTCTGGAGAGGTGATGAAGAAGGAGAAGGGGAAGGTGAGAGAGAGTCTTCGAGGGATTCGGCTAGTTGAAGTACGAATGGGTCGGAGAAAGAGGCTTGCGCTCGGACGGAAACAGTCGTAGGAGTTGTTGTTCTTCTGTTTGAAAACGGTTTTGGTTTGGAAGATAGGTTCGGTATCAGTGACAAGCGGCTGAGAACTGTGGCAGTCGCCATCTCTTTCTTCTCTTTTGCAGCGATCCAACCAGTTTTCTTCACATAAGGAGTCTCTTGTCTCTCTCTTCGTGTCTATTCTTTTTTCTCAAATCTTGTTTAATTTGGGCTTATTTTATAGGCCCATTTAATATTTTATCGGCCCATCAGCAACTAAAGTATAAAATTAAAAACTTCCAATCAAGTATGAGTAAGCGCAAAACTGAATTTCCATTTTTTCTAGTTCGGGATTTATGGAAATTTCCTTTTCTGAAAAAACAAGGACGCCGGAGACTATAAGAACGAGAGCATTCTCGACTCAAAAACGAATAACCCTTTACTGATAATCGAATGTAAAAAAGAAAAAAAAATGGAGGTGTTCAAGGATGTTCATGTAGAAGCAGAACTGAATCCAGGATCAATCCAACACTGGCTTTCCATCACACAACAAGGAAACAAGATCGACAATAACGGAACTCGACGGTCGTATCTATCCATTAAAGTGAAGAAACATCTCTCAGCTCTCGGTTGGGTTTTCTCCTACGCTTTTAATGATAAGAAACGGGAGATGCGCTATAAATCTCCAGACGGAAAGTGGTTTCACTCTCTAGCTGATGCTTGTCTGAGTTGTGTCGATGACGATGTCCCTAAACAAAAACAACAGCAGCAAATAGTTCCCAAACCTAACTTGCCTTGCTGTCCAAGAAATCTTGATGTATCAAACCAAAAACAGAAGAAGAGGAAGGATCGTTACACGACTGCGTTTAAAGCGAAAGCAACGAACAAAGAGAAGACTTGTTGCATCGAAATCGTACTCAACATTGATGTATCAAACCAGCAACAGAAGAAGAGAAGGAAGATCACTCCGGGTGAAGATAACGTTGCGAGGACTGGGAAGTCACTGCACAAAGTCTTACAAGTGATGGAGAAGAAGAACAACAAGTGTGAAAGAGAGTATATGAGATTCTGGAGGAAAGACTGTGGTCCGGAGATGAACTACGATGTGTGTTGTTTCTGTCACCGTGACGGTGAGTTGCTTCTTTGCGACGGTTGTCCATCAGCATTTCACTATACTTGCCTCGGTTTCTCGAGTCTTCCCAAGGAAGAGCTATGGTTCTGTCCTTGCTGCTGCTGCGACGTCTGCGGGACAATAGAAACATCGAGAAACAGCCAGTTGATGACTTGTGAGCAGTGCCAAAGAAGATTCCATCTCAAGTGTTTAAAGCAAGATCCTTGTCTCGTTTCGTACAGAGGCTGGTTCTGTAGTCGTCAATGCATCAGAGTCTCTTCCTCGCTTCAGAGTCTCATAGGACGTAAGATTGCAGTTGGTGACAATGGAGATTTGGTTTGGACACTGATGAGAGCTCCTAATGAGGACGAGCACTATGCTGATGATGATGATGATGATGAACAGATCTCAAAGCTAGGTTCTGCTGTTGAGATACTTCACCAAGGGTTTGAGCCAACGAAAGATCCTCTCTCAGGGAGAGACCTCGTTGAGGAGCTGATATTCAAGAGAGACGGTGTTGGCGTGGGTCGCGGGTTCTACACGGTTATGATCGAGAAGAACAACGAGCCAATCACCGTGGCGGTTATGAGAGTTGAAAAAGATGTAGCTGAGATCCCTTTGGTGGCGACACTGTCTAATTACAGGAGAAGTGGGATGTGTAGAGTGCTTATGGATGAGCTGGAGAAGCAGATGTCTAGAATTGGAGTCTGTAGATTGGTGTTACCGGCAGCAGCAGATGTTGTGAACACTTGGACTCAACGGTTTGGGTTCTCGGTGATGGAAAGGTGGGAGAGGTTGGAGCTTGTGAAACATGGAATGCTTCATTTTGCTGGTACTGTGATGTGCCACAAGTCTCTGATGGAGAGAGGAGTTTAGGAAGAGTCGAGCCTCGCAGAATAGGAGTCGAACAAAGTCATGAGTTTTTTTCATTATACTTAAGTTCTGAAAAGTATATGTGTAATAAATGTTGTATATTTGCTAATTGCATAAGTAAAGATAAGTCTTTAACAAGATTAGCTCAAAGAAATTTCCATAACGATTGCAACTCTGTGTACATATAGATAAAACTTGAGTCTAAGAAGCTTTGAGCAAGAAGCTAAGCATTTGTTTCCCCTTTAACAAAAGTTGGATACCTTCTCTTTCGCTACTCAATGTTTTAAGCTCGGCCAGTTCATTGCTGACCTTTTGGGCAACTTGCATTGCCTTCTTCTGAGCCCAATATATTTGTAAATAAAATCATTTACTTTTTAAAAAAAATGTTTAATTCATTTCTGAAATTGAAAACAATGCTTTGATTTATTATTTTGAAAAATGAAAAAATAAATCAATGTAATTTATGTATAAAAGTCATAGTATTTACGGTTATCTTGTTTAGTGTGTTCAAAATAATGTAAATTTAGTTAAAACCCATAAAATAAAATTAGTAAAAAAATAAATACACGTGAAAATTTACATTGTAAAGTGAACCGCCTCTACATAAATCAACGAAATCAAATAATTATACAAAATAATTTCTAGCCTAGATTTGAATTCAATAAATTTAAAATTAGCTAGATATTAGGTAATTTAATGTAATACCTATGATTTATAAAGAAACTCATATTTATCATGCTTTTACAAATTCATTTATTAAAACTAATTATATTTAAGAGTAAAAAATGACATTAGATGTAATTAAAAAGCTATTTCAAGTGTTAATTCATATTAGTACTTTAACTTTAATAATACGAACTAGATTATGGCCTGCCCTTCAGAGGATGGGTATATTTTTGTTTTTAATTTAACTTTTTAGCAATTTAATTTTTATATTTGTATTTTCTAATCATATTTGTGTTCTTTTGTAAACATATTTGTGTATACTGTTTTTTTCAAAAAAAAAATATTAGTAAGAAGTTTTGATAATTATAATGAATTTATGATGTTGCAATTTTTGTTTAAATCGGATCTGGACCTGCAGTTAAACTGATAAACTCAACGATCCAGTTTGTAATTTAGTTTTGTTTTAAGAGAAAAAAAATTATTTAATAATCCGGTATAACTCAAAACCGGTTACCAGTTGAACTACTGGTTAAACCAATACTTAATTTTTAATTATTAGCGCATATGATTTTTAGTTGTATTATTAGAATCTGTTTGTATTCTAATTAGGAAGTTTGACCTTTTATTTTTTTTATGAAATAAGCTTATACAATCTTATGGATCATGAAACTATTAACAAAGTTAATTGTTGTTATTTAGCATTAGTTTATTTTAGATTTAAAATTTAATTTTCTTATTCATATTAGACATTAATAATACTTTAAAATTTTCAGTTTATGATATAACTTCTAAACTGAAATTTTATACTGCTAGTTTAGGATATAACTCGTAAACACATAAGATGCTGCTAGATTTTGATCCGCGTTTTCAAAGAGCGAGATTATTTTCGAAGCATTTCAAAATTTATTTGATATAAATATGTATTCATATACATTTAGATTTATAAATGAAACATTATTTTGAGTATTTTAAAATCCGACCAGACCCGCAGTTAGATTGACAACTATATAGTATTTGACCCGCCCTATATAGTCTCAAACATATATTCACCCTCTTAGAAATGCAATTTCAAAAAACATACAAAACAGAACATTATGATTTTTATTAAATTATATATTTTAATTCGTTTATAAAATTTATCTTGAATTTATTTAGAAAGGTATATAAAATCAGTTTTTTAGAAAGGTAACATGAAATAGTATCTGTATGAAGATGTATACAGACATGAAATCAGTTTTCTAATCACGTTACCTTTCCATCTGTTAATACATGAAATAGTATCCGTATAAAAGTTCTATCCCATGACCAATCATAGATACATTTATATAAAATCATTTTTTTTAGAAAGGTAGCATGAAATAATAATAATTGGACATAACCCTATATCAATTGGTCATGCTGGAGAATTAATAGAATAGATAAGAAAACACGTTTAACTATTTTAGTATTTATATTGTTATATTTTAAGGAATACCTTGGAACATTCTGAATGGTATAAGAATTTCCAAAATATACTTAATATTTTTAATCGTTTGTTTTTTTTTTAATGATGAGACAAATTCGGTGACCATAATTTGAAAATATGTTTTAAATATATTTATATTTTCCAAAATCAATTTATATGATAATAATTATTGTCAAAATTAATAATTCTAATATTAACTAAACTTTAAAGAATAATCGACATATTATATATATATATAGTTCACATATGTTGTATTTCTATTTAAGAAGTCATCTATTTTTTTCTTGTATTGAATGATATTGATTGGTTGCTAGATTTAAAAATAAGAAGTATTGTCTTGTAAATATAATAAAAATTTAAGGGTGGAATCATAAATGTTAAGAATATGATCATGCTTTAATAGTATAGACTAGATTTTGACCCGTCCTTAAAAATGGGGGGGGGTGTATTTTTTGTTATTTTAAGTAATGAAAATTGTGAATTTTGATAAATTATATATTTTATTTATTTTTATGAAATTTATCTTAAATTCACTTATATGACTTATTTTTTTTTAAATATGACTAAATTTTGAAGACTCTAAATAATTCTAATATGACTTATTTATTTAACCCAGAGTTAAACTTATTTTGCCCTGATTTGCTTAATAAATATTTTATATCTTCAACATTCTCTTTATTGAAAAAATAATTTGTGTGTGTGTCAAACTTTTTTTATAATTTTATTAAATTTAGTTTATGTGATTTAGTTTTTATTATAAATGGAAATATATTATTAAGGAGTTTAGATAATTCAGAACTGTATTATGATTTTGTTGATTTAATCATTTTTTATTTCATCTTAATTTTATTTTGAGGTTTCATTTAATAAATGATTTCAAATAATTAATAACGTGAAAGATTTTTTGGAAAGATATTGCGCAAATATTTAGAAAACTAAATTTTCAAAAAGGGTAAGAACTAAATTATACTAAATACTCTTTAATGTAATTGCAAAATTACGACTTTTGCTTGGATGCAAATACTGTTGGCAAAAAAGTACATGCAGTTTTTGTAATTAGTTAGAAAAGTCAGGGGCATAATCATAAGAATTATTCTGCTTTAATTGTATAGATAATCGAAAATTTTGAAAAATTGAAATAGCATGTCTATAATATATTTTAAAAGGGTTACTAAACAAAATTAAAAATTTCAAGCTCATTGATTCGAAAGTTTCAAGCCCATTTCGTTTTAATAATATACTGAACAAAAAAATTAGGCTGTCAATTTATTTTAAGATTCTATTAGGCTTTTAATGGTCGAATTTCTCTTATAATGACACGATTTATTTTAACAAAGAAAAGGAATTTGAATGTTTTTTAATTTTCTTGAAAATTCAGGGACATATTCATAAGCAGTCATATGCTTTAATAGATAATCATTACAAAAATAAGTTAGTTCCTTATTTTTTAAAAATAAACTAACTTATTTTTTAAAAAAAGGAATTTCTCTTTTAATTACAAGTTTTAATTTAAAAAAGAAAAGGAAATTGAATGTTTTGTAATTTCTTTGAAAATTCAGGGGCAGATTCATAAGCAGTCATCTGCTTTAATAGTATAATCCTTAAAAAAAATAAGTTAGTTCATATAAATATATACTATAGTTTTTAATAATGGACATAACTGTATGACCATGGATTTTACACACTTTTAACCATGATTTTATAAAGGTTTTAACTGCTAATAATATTATTAGAGAGTCTATTTAGCATATTTATAGGTTCATGAGTGATTGAGAAGAAAGTGATGTCTTTGGAGCATTTCCGAGATAAAAGGAGAAAGTATCCGAGCTGACCATCGAGCAAGACCAAAGGTCGACATTCAGAGTTAATAATCGACCGAGTGTACATCTTGTAATATCGATCGACAGCGAAGAGAGCATAAGCCTGTTTTGTTCTAGCCTACTTATGGCTCAAGACTTCACCAAATTACAAGATTACCCCTGACAAATTTTAACCTAATTGTTATTCTTTGTCAAAGTGTTTGAGGCAAAGAGAGTTTTTTGTAATCTTATTTTCATAGCAAAATGTTTTCTAGGATTTTTAGTGTTGGATAGAAGATCCAATTATATATCTATCTATTTATGCAGTTTATTTACTTCTTCTTGTTGCTATGAATTGCTTATCCATGTCTGAATAGTTCTTATGTTAGATTTAGAATTCAAATATCTTATGAGGGATTAGCCCCAACTATAGATTGCTAAGTTGTGATATTCGTTGATAGGATTGCCATAATACTTGTTTTCTAGATTAGTTAACTAGAATAATGATCATAGTAGTTGTGGGGACAAGTGATGACTTGTAACTCACCATGAATTCATCCTCATCAAGCTAGAAGCGCTAGAGTAAGACTAAAGTTTATCTAGGCAGCCTAGTGAATGCATTCAACCCGCGCGCAAAGCTTAACATAAGCGCGTCAATCGATATTCCTGTAGAATAATCGATCGGCGGTGCAAAAGGTGTATCGATCGATATTCCTCTAAAATCATCGATCAACACTTTCTAAGTGGTCCGACCTACTGTTTTGAAACCATTAGATTGGTCAATAGATAAACTTATAAACCTAATGCATAAGAGTTTGTTATTAAATGTTGAGCTCTATAATATCATCCATACAACTGATAGGCATATGTATGATTATAATCTTGATTACTTGAATAGAAACCCTAATTCTAGCTATTTCATCTAATTGTCAAAACCCCATTTAAATCACCTGAGCAACTACCTTGCTCGCACCTGCCATTTACATTTAATCATAATCAACTTAGCTTAATCAATCTGACTATAGTTATTAGGTTCCCTAGCTTCTTGTGGATCGATCCCTAAGTACTACAATTGAACCTCTTATTTGACAGCACAAATCACTCCTTAGCATAATTTGAGTGGTATCAATAACATTCCAAGATATTCTGTGGCAGGTTTAAGTTAAGGTGTGGATGATGTTGACATCGAGATTCCCAAAGTAAGTCACATAAAACCACATGATAATTAGTTATGTAACTTCTCTGCTAAATCTTGAAAGACATGTTTGGATAAACTCAATTAATGGGGGTGAGGAACTTAAGACAGCAAAAGTCCGTTTTGCACTTGGATTTAGCGCGGCGATGGATAGTATGTTAAATCAAATTTCTAGAATTTTAGAACAGACTGCGAGTCATGTCCTCCATGATTACATAATCTCAGGCATGACCAAACGTCGACTGAACTGAAAGAAATAAATAATCTTCATAAGAGATTCAATAATTCAAGCTAGCTTACATTCCCACGAAATAAAATGGGAGTTCTGATTTTCTACATAAAACTGCAAGATCTTTCCGAAAATTTAGATTTGTTGGTTGTTCTATTCTGACATATCTTTTCAAAATCACTTATTGTTTGAGTGATAAAATAATTGTTTGATGTCAAAAGACATACCATCAAATTAAAGGGTAAACATATCACATGAATGTGATCACTTGACTAACACTAGTCATGTTGATCCAGTGATTAAGTTATCTTAACCCAATTCTTGAGGAAAAAAGTATGATTTGTATTGAAATCCTCTCATAGTTACGAAGGATGGCTGATTTTATAATTTTGAGTAAGTCTTGATTTGAGTAACTAGCTAGTGCTTAATATTAATGTTGGCTAAGTATTTTTTTCCTAGCTAGTAGAGATCAAGGCGCTCACCACATTGTCAATGCTGCAGGGAGACGTAATTGTAAACTTGTTTCTCGACCCTTCTTAGTTTTGCGACATGCTTGCAATCTAATTATACAGAAAACAGAAATGATGCTAAAAGTTGTTCAAATTTGTTACTGTCAACTTCATATTCAAATTATTGATTAAAACTGTAGCCTAAATTTTTTCTTACTTTTCAAATATTTACAATGGTTGGATGTGATGAAACGATTTCCCTCTCCTTGATATTCACAATCTAAGGGAGGATAACCAGAAAGATTTATAGACAGGTGACCAAATAAATCTAAATTGATGAAATAACCTCTGAAATCGTGACATAATGTATTTCATAATCATATGTTTTAACTGGCATTATTCTAGAGAAATTGGACTGGGAATCTTTATTCCATGAAACTGCCATTTGAGTGCTCTCCATGTCAAATTTATGCACCCAGTTCTATTTGCTTGATAAGTTGCAAGGAGGATGGTGTTGACATTCAGAACCAGTTCTCGGAGGATGCTGTAACTTCTCTGCTACATCTATTAAAGATGCTGAGGGAGTGCTTGTTGCAAATACCAGCAGTTAGATGAAAGGTGAGGATTTATGGCAGAAAAAATATGAAACATATGAAAACTTTGACCTTCATATGCATGGAAAGTTGGTGGAAGTCGTTAGTACATATAGAAAATGGGCACCTTGGAAAACTTCAGGTACAATAATGATCAGCATACATGTGATATCCTCATTGTGTAAACCTTAACATCTTGAAGCTTTGGGGGATAATGCACAATGTCCATTTTTGTGAGGGAGCATTGGATTTGGAGGATTAATGTTTTGGAGTTAATTTTCTATCTAGACAAGTGGATTAACACCCCATAATTGGGCATATTAACTTTGCATGAAAACAAAAAAAAATTAGACGTTATTATCTAAAACACCACTCTTCAGCAAGCAAATAAAAACAAAGCACTTGCATACACATGGACATTTACATTATAGGTAACTAGGTAAGCATAATTTAAATTTTAAGAAATTTGCAAATGAACATATAACATGTACATGTAATTTAGTTTCACTAATCTACCATTCTGGCGTATAAAATAATATTTTAGTTTTGTTTAAATACATTTTCCTAAAGATAATATTTTAAAATTTTCAAAATTTGAGTAGGATGGAAACAAATCTATACGACAGAGGACTTCTAATAAATTTTAGTGTTGACCAATAAACAAATATACAGTTACCAAATACACAAAAGAATAATCAAATTAAGAAGAAAATAATTAACTTTAAGACAATGAATTTTCAAATAAATCTGTTTAAAACAACATAATAAAATATTCTAATACAGTATGAATCTTATCCCCTTACTTTATTTCAGTTTTAGAAAAAAATTCAAAATAGAGTACGGAACAATAAAATGAACATACAGTTGTCATTGGTCAAAAAGAGATATCTACTCAATTGAGAGATTTTATTGGTCTTATGTCTTTATAATATTTTTCTTCCCAAATCCATTTGAATGTTTTAAATTTTCAGAGTCTGCAGATAAAGTTTCTGTCATCATTTAATAAATGTATAATATATATATATTTTCTGTGTAGAGTTATGGATTTTACAGATTCTGATACGCAACCACCAGAGGACCAGTTTTTAGAGATGGAGTTGGATTTCAATTGACTACCACAATTTGCTCCAGACTGTAACACTTTCAAATGGAAAGTAAAAATCAGAGGTAATGTTTAGTTTTTTATTGACATTTTTGATAACTAATATTTGTTTTGATAACTGACGCGTTGTCTGATTATTAAATAGATGCAAATGGAGAAATACAAGAACAAATATTGACAACAAAAGAAGTTTGGAAATTGCAAAAACATTTTGATGAAGATTGTGGTGATTAAGATTCTGGAGGTTTTTGGGCTCATGGTTAGGTCAGTTGAGAAGTGATGTTAATTTGTTGCCAGATGAATATACCGATTGGAGGTTATATGCTCCTCAAAAATATGACAAAGTCTGAGACATTATTCTGGTAACAAAATGTATTATGAATTTTTTTACTTTCCTAGACACTTAATGAGTTTCCTATTTCATTGTAAGGCACTTTGCACTTGAGACAACCTTTTATGTTAGTTAAAGACATCTATACCCTCTTAATAAATAAAATTGAACGGGCTTCTATTTGTCTAAAATCAATCAAACCAAATCCACACTATACCAATCTCCAAACCCTAATTGACTTCCACAATTCAGAACACGCTCTCTCTGTTTTAATCTCTCTTACAGCGAAAACCAGGAACCCTAGTTCTTCTCTAATCGACATACATCTCTGATTTTGTTTATTTTCTTTCGACAGAGATCAACTCTCCAACACAGTTCCAACCTTTCAACACTGTTCTTGTATCTGACCAACTCCCTCTCTGAATCAGTTCATGCTATGCGAGGTTTGTTTCTTTGAAATCATAACTTTTTTCATCTGGAATTTGACACAAGCCTTATTTTCTTTTAAGATCTGTACTGTTTCGATGTGTGAAGTTACGTTTTGAAGATTTGTGAAATTACGATTTTAAAATCTGAAAAATCTCTTCAAATCTTTAAGTGTATCATAAATTTATCTAGATTCATAGATCTTTAAAAAAATGATTTTGATTTTGTGTTATGAAGGTTTCATTCTTTTGTATCATTGTGTTACGTGATTTTCTAGGAACAACAAACCCAACAACAGCTTCCCACCGAAGCTTTTCTCAAGTTTGCATACCTCCAATTCACCCAACAAGACAACTCTGTTCCACACTCCACAACTCCCACACACACAGCTCCGCCGAACACCGCCAGTGGTGAACCCACTTAGTTAATAGGTGTGTCAAATGACACAGGTTAAATTAAAAAAAAAATAAATTTGTCAGCTGAAGACAGTAAGTTTTGTTGGTCATTTTGGTACAAATGTAAATCTATGATGACACCCCATAATGTTACGTTCGACTTCTACAAGTGTGTCACTGCCTTGTTTTTTTAATTAAATTTTCATAAAGAACTATTTGTAATTTTAACAAACACTTAATTTATTTTGACACCCCCGATAAAAAATCCTAGGTCCGCCACTGAACACTGCTCCCCCCATACACAGCTCTCCAGTAAACACGTCTGTTGTACACAACTCTCCTGAACACGCTTCATCCATCCACAACTCCTATGTCCACACCCCACCCGTCCACAATACTCCCATCCAGATCACTCCCGAACACACTATGTTCATCCATGATTCCGCTTCAAACACACCACTATCCTACGAACTCAAACTACTCCACCTGTCTGCGTGAAGTTGATGGAATTACATTCTCATGGTGATCCCACACATCACATGCAAGGAATCACTGGCACCGTTGATGATCTACGCAAGCAATATGCCGTGGATGTCTACAAAACTATCTCACGCTCCAACATTTGCTTGATCTCAACTTCATTTTGTCCTTTCTTTATAAGTATTGTTCAAAATATTGTGTCCACATAATTCAATTTTACATTTTATAAAAATTAAAATATCAAAATAAATATATACATATGGATCTCAAAACATAGAAAGAAAAAATTATAATTTACCGTATAAATTATATATGAAATTTAGTTACCAGAATACAAGATAATAATAATTAAAATCTGTTGAGTGAAAAGGATCAAACGCTAAACAATAAAATATTTATATGAATAAACATAACATATTAATGGATCTTAGGAAAAAAGACCAAACCGAACCAGTTTCCTATATTGAAATACCAAACTACCAAAACTCTTAACATGGGCATTGTTGTCTAACAACGTACTACATGAAAAAAAAAAAGTGTTCCAAACGTTGAATGTGTTTCTCAGTGCAAGACAAATTCAGAAAGTGACACATTGTGTAACAAACTCTTGCAACAGAGTTATTATTTTTTTATACTTTCCTAACTTGTTTTTGTTAAAAAAACTGTTGCTTTTGCTACAGAAAAAAATTTCTAGTTTGATAATCCAGACACAAAAAGAACTATGTTCTAAGTGTATTAGGGACCAGATGCAGTGATTTTAAAGTTCGTCTCTGGAGGATCTATAAACGGAATGACCGTGGTGAAACAATGATGAATCATCCTGTCATGGTCCCGGAAGACCAGTGGAATATTTTTGTTTTCGTTAGTTTTAATGAAAAATGAAAGGTATGCTTATGTATTGAACATACAGTACATTTTCACGTATTACTAGACTTGGTAGTAAATTTTTAGTATTACATATTTAATTTTAGAAAATGCGTGAATGAAATATCAATAACCAAAAAAATATTATGCCACATCTCTGAGGAATTTTTTTTTCTTTTTTTGATAAGAAAAATATGGTTTCACCTCTTTGCCGGAAATTTAAGCATATAAAATAGTTTCTTTTCTGTAAATTGAACCCTGGTGGCGGTAATTACAGCCGTCCGACCTCTTTACCATTAGGCCAACTCAATGCCGGTAAAGTGTTTGCGACGAAGCAACAAAACATTGTAAGTAATTTGTATTTTCATGATTTGTTGATTCATCAAACCATTGATGTACGTAATAATTTTTCTTATATTTTCTTTAGAAAGACCAAACAAGGAGCCAAACAAGGTGAACACCACGCAGAGCAGAATTCTTCATTGCAAGCCGTAAGAAATATGAAGGAAATTTTGTTTGTGAAGAAGCAAAATATCGTGCAGTTAGTTCTTTTGAATATAAAAAAATACATAACTTATATTTATAGAATAAATTATACATGTTCTTTTAATTCACTAAACTACCATTCTGAAGTATAAAATAATATTTTAGTTTTTTAAATACATTTTACTAAAGATAATATTTTTAAATTTTCAAAATTTGAGTAGGATGAAAACAAATCTATATAACAAAGGACTTCTAGGAAAGTTAAAATTTTTGAAATAAATTTTAGTGTTGACCAGTAAATAAATATACAGTTTCCAAATACACAAAAAAGAATAATAAAATTAAGAAGAAAATAATTAATTTTATAACAATGAATTTTAAAATAAATCTGTTTAAAACAACAAAATGAAATATTCTGTTATTCCCCTACCTAAGATTTCAGTTTTAGAAAAAAATCAAAATAAAGTGCGGAAAAATAAAATGAACATATAGTTGTCATTGGTAAAAAAAGATATTTATCCAATTGGGAGATTTTATTGATCTTATGTCTTTACAATACTTTTCTTCCCAAATTCATTTGAATGCTTTAAATTTTCAGAGACTGGAGATGAAGTTTCTGTCATCATTTAATATATATATATATATATATATATATATATATATATATATATATATATCTTATTTATGTCTTTCTTACATCGCAAATTCAAAATAACATCTCTCTCTCTCTCTCTCTCTCTCTCTCTCTCTCTCTCTCTCTCTCTCTCTCTCTCTCTCTCTCTCTCTCTCTCTCTCTCTCTCTCTCTCTCTCTCTCTAATAATATTAGGTTTCATTTTTGCTTACTATATGTGCCAATTGAGTTTCATGCTAGCAGGGTCATCAATATCACTTGAAAGTGGAGCGGCCGAACATAGTTTCAATGTAAAAGTAAAAATATACTTTTTAAATATATAAATAAATTAATTCCATTGTTTAGTTAATGCCGTTAACTGTAATAGCGGCAAGCATCCTTTAGTTTTGTCTTTCTTTCGTTCGTTGAGTGTTAACATTTCGAATATATTTTTCTTCTAAATTATGTACTCCTCACACATCTATCTTAATTTGGTTGTCTACTTTTGAGAAAATTTGCCTTTAGCTAATGTCCCTGAATGAAAGAGCGGCAAGCATGTTTTAGTTTTGTCTTTCTTTCTTTTTTCTTTTTTTTGACAGAATCTTTTTTTACCATCAAGTATTTTATTTACAATAATTTTTCTTACAATATAAAGTCCAAAACAAAAGGGCAAAGACCAATGGCATACATTAAAAGTAGCCCAATAAACTGTCCAATTAAACCCAAACCCAAAGTACACTCCAACCTTAGCAATGTGTCAAAAACCAGACACATCCATGACATGTGGTTGACCCTCCATCGCCTTCACCGACTTGAGAGTCGAGGCATGAAACAACCAGCCATCCACCGAAACTTACGAATCCATAACCACGATCAAAGCAAACCACTATGCTTTCCACAAACTATACCATCATCGCTTGATTTATGTCTTCAGAAAGCGTCAATAGACCAATAGAGATCTCATGCAAAGACATCAAGCTACCAAACACATCGGCATCTATTCATAATACAGATCAAAAAATTTCGGGGAGCTTAAAACGCCATGCAACTATAGCCAAGACAAACTCCTCTTCCGATAAAGGTGTCCCTAACAAACCAGTTAAGGAATCAACCAAAAGCGGAATCAATTGGAACAGAGAAGGCCAATGTGTTTGTTATCCAGCCGTCCCAATTTTTTTCTTATCTATTAACGAACAAAGTTTTGTCTTCGATCCAAGAAGCATGAATTTGATGAATACTAAATATGGAAGATAGAAAAACTTTTCTTCCATGCTTCTTTTCTTTTTTATTTTTAGTTTAAAAATTTCGAACTTTAATTTTAATTATATATTTAATTATTTTATTTGAGGATGGAAACATTTTTATGTCTTGTGTTCTTTTATTTAAACATATAATATTTTTAATAAATAATTGGGTTGACAAGATGACTTTAACATTCATAAAATATGATCTCAAACTAAGTAATTAGGTTTTTTCATATAAGAGGAACAAACCGAAAATTGATGGTATAAAAACTGAAACAAACTGAAGTTACGGATTTCTAATGGTAGTTTACCAACCGAAAAACAAAAAAAAAACAGAACCGGAACCGAACCGATATGACTTGATTGAACACTCGTATGTACAATTGATGAAAAAGCAATAGTATGATGTAAAAGCAGTACGCTGCATGAACTTCTGTATACTTACACTAAATTTTTAATAAAGTGATTTGTAGAGCAGTAGCAGCATACAATTTTAAAATTATCATTAAATTTAGTTTATAATTTATTTATTTTAAGATTATATATACTATATTAAAATATATATTAGTCATATACTCTTATTAAAAATAATAACCAATCTTATTTAATTATATAAATAAATGTAAAATTTAAATGTTTAAATGAGAAATATGGTTATTTAAAAAATAAATGTAAAATTTATTTTAAAATATAAATATATTTTTTATATAAAAATAAAATAAATTAATAATATGTAGTTTATATATGAATATTTTTTATTTATCGGTATATCAGTAAATCATTCATATATAATATGTCATAAAACAAATATATGATATCTAATTTATTTATTTCTTAAAAATAGTTTTGTTTATTTTATAAAATATAATATATAAATTTTCATTATGTTTTTTATTAAAAATAATGAATGGTATGTTTTACTATATCAATTATATTATATTTTAATGTGAAATATCATCTTTTAAAAAAAATTAAAAATATAAAAATGTAACTTTATTTTTTATTATAAAATAAACTAATTATATACAATTATTTTTAAAAATAATTATATATTCTAACAACAAAAGCTCTACCAAAAACTCCATATGAGAACATTGAACAAAGATCATTTGGATAGCATTATTATCTTGTAAATGCTTTTTAAATTGCTTCTGTGATAAATATTGATTGGATAATAAAGAACATAGTGTTTATACTAATGCTCAAGCCTTGAAAAGAATTTCAGTTTTGAAATTATTTGTTATCCTGCATGAAACCAACATGCACTATTATTTCCAGAAACATGTCATAAAGCATTTTTTTATCGATTTTTAAATTAACAGCACAACAAAACTCGCTTATGCGGTCAAACCACTGATATACCACATCTTGAAATATATTGATTTGAAATATAATTAAATTTAATATTTATTTGGATCTGGGTTAATTTAATTTTTATAACCAATATATGATTTTAAAGGTTTTCAATGCCTAAAGACTGGTCACCACGAGGTCCATAAAAATTGGTGTTTTCTTGGAGAAAACTTTAACTAGGAAAAATTTGATTTTGAATCTTTTTTTTTGGTCAAATTTGATTTTGAATCTTAATTTTTTTTTTCCTGGCATGGAACCAACCTGAAATATGGTGTAAAACATTTTTTCTACTGAGTTCTAGAGTAATAAATAGCACAACAAAACTCGTAGCCTAACAGAGTAAAGTAGTCAAAAGTATTTACACTATTCTATTTTTAGATAAATATTAACTAGATTATGATCTGTTGTTTAAAGAACGGGTATATTTGTTGTTTAAAATATTTTTGAATAAATTAATTTTTGTATTTAGGTTTTTTAAATCATATTTACATATTTTATTCATATTTGTATTTAATATTAACTTAATTTGATATAATAGTTCTTTAAATAAATGAAATACATTATTGGACCAAACACTTATCTACTGGACATGAAGAATAAATTTGAAATTTCATCAAAAAATAAGCACAGCAAAACTAAATTATGCATTTGGTTTATCAACAGCTATATTCCCCTTTAATAAAACTTTGATACCTTCTTTTTCGCTATTTAGTGTTTTAAGCTTAGCGAGTTCGTCGCTGACCTTTTGGGCAAATTGCATTGCCTTATTCTGAGTCAAATCTTTCCTTTTCTTTTTCTCAAGATCCTTGACATGTAAAACCAAGTTACAAAAAGGATGCTTGACCTGATGAAGCTGTGTGACAACCACACATATCTCCACCCACTGATTTCGAATAGGGGTGTCTGGATACCCAGTAAATTTAGGGTATTTGGATCCGAATCCAGATTCATCGAATTCGTTCAGTAATTCAGATCCAATTGTGTGGTTTCGGATATCCGGAATCTAGATACTCATTTAGAGATTGTATTTTCTGCGGATATCCGGATCTGGATTTATAAAAAATAATTAAAAATTAAAATTCTTAAATAATATATGAATAAAGTATTTATTCAAAATAAAAAATATACATATTTATATAATATTCAAAATAAATAAAATATAATATTATAAATATAACTTTATGTAAAAATATCAATATATCAGATATAATTACTAATAAAACAAAATATTAAATAAAATATGAATCATAATATCTAGATCTAAAAATAAAGATATCCAGATCTAAATTCGGACATCTAGAATATCATATTTTGGAGCGGGTCTAGAGCGAATCTCGAATAAAATCTGAATCTCGGATAGTAAATCCCAGACCTAATTCCAGAGTATCATCAAGGTTCAGATCGTGAAACTTCTCTAGCACAGAACTAACACTCTCTTCTACCACCTAACTTATGTGACTGCTCACAAGTCTCCATACTCACGTTATCATTTCAGATCAAATCTGCGTCTGCTTCTGCTTCTGCTTCTAACATAATGTTTTGGAATGAATTGGTACAAGAACATAAAATATTTAAAAATAATTAAATTTAATATTTATTTTAACTGGTAAATTTAGTATTTGGATATGCCACTGTTTACATGTATGGATGCAAGGTAGATCGTTTTCATTGTGTAAGTTGTATTTATGTTTCTTATGTATAGTTGCAATGAAAGTATTTTTGATAAATGTGTGCTTCTTTTCCATTTGTAATAAGTGTGTTACATATAGTGTCCTTTTCTTACTACAAGGTTAATGACCATTATGTATACAATTTATCTTTACGTATTGTTATTTATTTCATGTTCTTACATATTATAAAATTATAAATATAATAAATAATTGAAAATCAGTAACTATTATGTATATAATTAATATAGCACAAGCGCATAAATCAACAATCATTTTCAATCATTTTGTTGTCTATAAATCCAAATAATTACTTTTATCTAATTTATATGATATAATTAAATAAATGATATTATATATATTTTAATACGATTGTATACTAAATATGATTTCATATTCATATGATTTTAAACAATTGATAACAAAAATTTTAATATGGAGCTTTAATAGTTATAGTAATTTATAACCATTAAAAAAAATAAGTGAAAATAGTGCAATTAAAATATTATGTTCTCAATAGTTGTTCAATGAAATATTTGAAATCAAAATATTATGTATTTTATATGGTACGTAGTTTGATTTAAATGATATTCAAATATATATATATATATATAATATAATTTGAAAATATATTAAATGAAACTTCTTACTCATATGATTTTATGAACATTTTTATCATGCTATGACAAAAAATTAAACCACTGATCACAAATTTTTTAAAATGTGGGACATATAATAGTTTTAGTAACTCAAGTATAACAGTACGAAAAACTAAACTTTTATCATATAATTAGTGTGATTTTTTAATTTATTTTGATAATATAAAATTAAACAAAATGAAAGGATAAAAAATTGTTATCAAGTCTTTACTATTCAAAATCAATCATTGTTATATATATATATATATATATGTGTGTGTGTGTGTGTGTGTGTGTGTGTGTGTGTGTATGTGTGTGTGTTTATTTATTTATTCCACAACTTTTATACAAGGAAAGAAGAAAGAATATTTTGTATATTAGTAATTAATTTTGTGATTAGCTTAATGAAAATTATAATGTATGTTTAGATAGACTAGCTTATTTTTTCTGAAAATCTAATAATTATTATGGTGATAACACATTCTATATTTCAAAAATTTTAATGTTTCTCAAATAATATATAAGAGAAGAGATAAAGGTGTGCACTCACAATATTAACATATAAAGAAAAACAAATTAACAAGGGGTATTGTATGCATCTTCTTTAGCTAGGCCATCCCTGTTTTTAAGCAAGACGTGGACAATTCCATAGCCGCTCTTTAATGGCTATCCAAGCGTCTCTAAAGTCGACGTCAATGTCCAAAATGTTCTAACATGACCCTAACTTTAGTGTTTTTATCTACTTTTTTATCATTTTATAAAATCATTTGTCCTTTTATCCTTTTTCTCCCATTCCTCAAAATCATACGTACAAACATGTGTTGGCTTTGGTGGTCATGGAATGAGATTAAGAAATTCTCATGTGTGTTTGCTTGCTTCTGGAAATGGCATATTCTGTTGATATGTCTTTTACAGTCTCTTGAAAAAGATGTTTGGATTTTCCACTGTGGCCTCATATCTCTTGATCCCTGACTAAATGGACCCTTTTGTCCAATCTCTTAACAATTAGATACCATATTTCCTCGTTTTGAATCAGAAAGTTTGATCATACTATGTATCTTTCATTTTAAAATCTTGGCAATTCTTATTTTACATTCACTTAACTTATTTTTAAGGTGGTGTATTCAACTACGAGATTGAGGTGATTAATATCAAAATGATAATCTACTGTTAATTAAGCATGAATTTTATAAACTTATTTAAAATCCAATGTTATTAAATTTTATATTTCATAAAATACTCTGAAATTCACTATTATTGAAAATATTTTAATTTGTGAGTTTTTAGAGTTTTATAATGATTTCATAGTGTTTTCGTAGTGAGATTTTAAATTGTGAGTTTTAAAAGTTTTATAGTGATTTCATAGGTTTAGGTGGAGTTTGTTAAATAGAAAAATAAAAACTCAAATCTCATAGTTTTAGATAAATTTCATATTAGCTTAAAAAATCATATTAAATTCTCTGATCATCTATAGTTCATTTAAAAGTAAAACACAACATCCGACTGTGTTAAGTTACTGATTAGTATATTTTCTTAAGGGTAGTTAATTATGATATTATTACTGAATTAAGTTAAATTATGAATTTGTAGGTGAAGTTCATTTTTTTTCCCTAGAATAATTATCGAATACGTAAATAAACATAATATATTTATAATTAAAATATGTACCTCACTTATGTAAAAGATAAAAAAAATATGGGGATATGATTCGTGTTTTCCCTTAGTAATGTGCTAATTTTGAACTTGGTAGTGTTTCAGATCATACCTGCTATCTGATCAGACTGCAGCAGCAGCATGCAAGCAATAGCATGATGACTTCTTTGTCACTGTTACATTTTGGTCTGCTTAGTTGCATCTTCTGGACCCGAAACTCAAATCCTTAAATTTTGATCTTCGAGCCTTGAATATAACTCAGTTTGGTAATATCCTTGGCCAAATCAAGGGAGCTTTTTGATGAATTGTGTCTCTGCTAAGCTCAAGTCCTAACTAACCCTATGGTAATTGTTTTCAAAGCTAAGGCCACTGCTTCACAGAGATGGCATGCCCACGCTTATATTGAACAGAAATTCCTTTTGAAAAACTCTCGTATTTAGTGGCTATGCAGTTTGATCAGAAAACAAGTTTTACCACCAGACTATCGATAATGGTACAGTTAGAAAAATATAAGTTTCTCTACAACAAGATTGGGGATTTTCTATCAGATCCAGCAAGTATTAAACAAGAGGCAATTAAGCACTTCTAGAATTTTCTGCAATCTGGTTTTGGTAGAAATGATAATTTTACTATCGAGAGATTGCAATCTCTCCTGACTTTCAGGATGCTGCTACTGTTGTCTCTCCTACTTCAGGGTTATAAATCAAACAGGCACTGACATCATTACCAAATGGGAAGGTTCCTGAACCAGATGGCTCCACGAAGAAGTCTTTTATAGTAGATTGGTCTATTGTGGGTTCGTTTTGTTGTTGCAGTGCGATCGTTCTTCTTATTTGGATTCCTTCCAACAGGGATAAACCCTACCATCCAAATAAGTTACCAGTGCAGACTATGATGGACTACCATCCAACTAATTATCATAAAGATATCCACTACAAAAAGACAGAGTTCCTGGCAGAATTTCCAATGGAAAAAAGTTCGTCGAGTCTCGGTAGATTTTCGACTGACACCAAAAAAAATAATTTCCATCGGGAGTCCTTCAAAAATTTCTGATGGATACCAATTTAGAGTCTTGATAATATAACATTTTAAGGACTAACAGTGTCAAAAAGATTAACGGGTCATATGAAAAGTGTGAAGAAAAGTTTAGACGTAGTAAACACTCAACGTCTTCTAAGAATATAATCGCTTAAGAGGTAAAAATTGTATGATAAACTTCAAGATATACTTATTTCGAACCAATTTACAGGGATTCTGTCGGGAATTCCCAACAGATTCTTGACAAATAAAAAAAAAATAGCTTATGTCAGAAATACGTCAAAAATTTCTGACAAATTTTTGATGAATAACAACTTACGATTACCGTGTCATATGATAACTGTAAATATAGTTTTAGACGTAGTAAACAGTCACTACTTAAACACACACAAAAATCACCCTTGGGTGACTCGATAGAATGATAAACTTCAAAATTACATTCTTTATACTTATACAAACAATTAACATAATTTGTTGATATTTTTTCTTACAAAAATTGAAGTGTATTGATAGTCTGTGGTGATATAAGCCCTTGTATACTAATGGTATAACACAATAGGATGTTTTCGATATATTTTTCTATCTTTCTTGATTCGAAACCACAATCCATTGGGAACACGAAAAAAAAGATCTGGGAAAGTAGATTGCCGAAATTGTTGCTACTGTGAAGTAGAATTCTAGATGACTGATGATGGAAAAAAACTGGAATTCGAAATACATACTTACCTGAAAACTTCTTCTTTCTCATTCGTGTGTCTCTCTCTAAGAACATACAAAACGGCTCTCTCTCGCCATTCTCTTCCAAATCTACATATGTCTCTCCCTAAATCATTTGAAATCGTGTAATCTTTTTTTCAATAAAGATTGTTAGATAAAACTTTGTTAGGTTGTTGGTTTAAGTGATTTGTAATTTAGTTATAAGGATTTTATTTTTGAGTTTAGATTTAAGATTAAATGGTAGTTTAAGGATTTTATTGTTTGTATTTCATTTTGTTAGTTTTAGGATTGATATTTGTTGTTAGTGTTAAGATTTGTTAGTTTTCGAAAAAAACATTTTGTCAAATTTTAAACTTTTTCTATAGAAAATATTTTTTTACATTTCATATTAATTATGGTATTACAAAAAATATTATGAAACGTATTTAATATTTTCTAAAGTATAAACATTTTACGAACGTTTATGATATATATATAATTTTTACGTTAAAAAAATTGTTATTAAAAAATTATATTTTCTACAAATTATAAATAGTATCTTTAAATTCCGTTTAAATAAGTCTTTATATTGAAAATTGTTTATAACGAAGTTTTAAAAATTCACAATAGTATATTTAAAACTATAATCAATTTTTCTGAAAAAGATAAAAATTATTTTTACAGTATATTTTAATATTTTAAAATGTTTTCAAACAATAATTCAAACACTTTAATTTCAAATATTTTAATTTCTTTATCATTGAATACGTTTTTAGAATATTTTTATTTGATAACTCTAATCCAAATACCCCCAAAAGAGATTCAACTAGCGCCTAATGATCATCCACCGGAAAAATCTATATATAGTCTGTAAGGAAATCCACAAAAAGTATCCAAAGAGCTGGAGATCATCCTATGTTAATCCACCAGTAGCCACACACAACTTTGACAACGTTTTTAGAATTTTTAATATTTAAATGTTTTATAAAATTTTATAAATTGTAATTTTAGAATTCGTTAAATTATGATTTTATATACAATTCACAAAAAAACAAAAGAAAATTTTACGAGGGAGATCGCGACTCGCGAACTCACATGTGAAGTGAAGTTGACATAACAATATTAAAAGTTATTACTGTTATCTTTTTAAAGAAGCATTGACATTAGAAAACTGGGCCCATCAATTAATTAAATAATGGCAAACCAAAGCTAAAGTTGTTCTTGATATGATCTGCAACCTAATAAATCAAAACTATTGTAAATCTCGCCCACCACATTTGATGTCTTTCTTATGTGCACATGCATATAAAAAGTTCATTTTACCAATGAGCCAGTAGATGAATTCAATGAGCTGCCAAACAACACATTGTAGGTTTCGTAAAACAAAAAACACAGAAACCAAAAAAACAAAAAAAATACAGAAACCAAATTTTCAGCTTCCACAACGGATTGGGTAACTGAATTTCCTGTGTGCGTGGCCCATGGTAAGTCTTTATTTTGTTTCTTAGACTGGACGTGGTAATTTGGTTTAAGCGTGGCATACATTTTCTGGTTAGATTTAGTCTGTATTAAAAAAAAAATCCAACTGTATCCGTACTAGTAGCGGAACCAGAAACATTTTGTACCGGGGTCAAAATAATTTTATGGGGTCAAAAAATATTTTCTTAAACAAAATATATAAAAAAAATAAAAAATAGTGGGGTCATCTGACCCCACTACCCATGAACTGCCTCCGCCCCTGATCCGAACCCAGGTGGAATCTATTATACGATGTTGGATGGGGCAGCTGCCCCCCCCCCAATGATTTTGTGAAAAATAGTGTAATTGTTTAGAGAATTTTTATGGTGTCCCTTTGACCAGCCCTTAAGAAAATGGGTATATTTTTTGTTAGAAAACTATTTTACGTAATAAAATTATGATTTTTCGATAAATTATATATTTTAGTTTTTAAAGAAATTTCTCTTAAATTTACTTCTATTACTTATTTTTTTATTTTAAATATAATTAATTTTTTGAAGACTCTAAATAATTCTAACTCGTTATATGATTTTATTTATTTAACCCAAAATTAAACTTATTTTACATTGATTTTTTAATTCAAATAAAATATTTTATATCTTCGACACTCTCTGTATTGAAAAATTCATTTGTGCACTTCAAAAAAATTATATATTTTTTTCAAGCTTAGTTTAAATTTAGTTTATGCTATTTAGTTTTTATTTTAAATGAGACTATTTTTTAAAGAGTTGAGATAATTCAGACTTGTATCATGATTTTGTTGATTTAATCATTTGTTATTTCAACTTGATTTTATTTTAAGATTTCATTTAATAAATGTTTTTAAATAATTAATAACGTGGAATATCTTATAAATAATCACATATATTATATTCTTAAAATTTAGTGTGAAATATAAAAACCAAAATTTAAGTTGGTATATGAAATGAGTCTTCTTGTTTTATTTTTCTTATATATATTAAAACTATTTTTTAATAATGTTTATTAGAAAATATTTTAGTAAAATTATCTTTTGAATATATGCATTTGTGAAATCAATTTTTTGATATAAATCAAATTTAAATTATTATTTTGATTTGAAATATTTATATAAATTTTAAATTTTATTTTATGATTGTTTAGAAAAAAAAAATTAGGTAATTAGATTAGTCCATTTTGTATATTTTAAAACTGATACAAGTAGAGATAGTTTTATAATATAATTGATTTCCAATTTTTATTAATTACATAAGCCATTACTTTTCTCTTCTTGACATACTTTTATCCATGTTTAAAAATTGTAATTTTTTGCATTATTTTTCTATGGATTATTATTAATTTTCAAATTTTGTTTTTGAAAATTAAACTCATGAAATTTTTATATTTGACTAAACTAAATAAGGTAATAATATTGTATTTAATTTTCTTATATAATATAGAGATCACTAAAATATACTATTTATATTTCATTTTGTATTTTATTTTCACCATAAAGAATTGTAAATAAAAAGAATTGTAAATATAGTGACAAAATTATAAATTAAAAGAAATATAGAAAGGAAACTGTTTAATTTATTGTAAAAACAATGGCTAAATGTGTAAATAAAAAATTAAATATGATATTCATGTTTCTAAACAATTCTCATTTATTATTAATTTATTGAAAATACAGTGGCTAAAGAAAGTACATATTTCTACTGTTCATGTTTCAAAACATATCTCATTTATTCTACTATCCTTGTTTCAAAACAATCCAATTGTGTATTTCAACTTTAATAATATAGATGTATTGAAAATACAGTAGCTAAATGTGTAAATAAAAGAAAGTATATATCTCTACTATTCATATTTCCAAACATATCTCATTTATTATAATATCCTTGTTTCCCAACAATCTAATTGTGTACTTCAACTTTAATAATATAGATAGATGCTTTGCTTCTCCGAATGAAAATGGATTCTAGATCCGCCCCGAATTCTGTACCTATTAATTGTGACGTGAAATTTGAAATATGAAAGTACCGAATTTGATTGCAAACAAAAAGAACTACTACTCCCTTCAATAAGTGTCACTTTGATACTTTTCACATAGATTAAAAAGTTGTTGAAATATATGCAAATTGTTATTAATTACACTTCTTTGACTTATAGTATTTGAGATAAATAAAAATATTTTTAAAATCAATGTAGTTTGCAATTAATTTTGAGCTAAAAGTAAATATAATTTGTATTAGAATTGTAAATTGATACTTTTTGTGTAACAAAAAAACAGCTAAAATGACATTTATTATGAAACAGATGAAGTATTAGTTAGTGTTAGAGTATTAGCATGTGTGATGTGTCACATGTGTGTCACCTTTATCAGCATTACTCATAAAACTAAGATAAATAATTAACTTGTAATATCATATCGTTGAACCTCTATAAATTAATACTCAATAAATTAATAATCTCTATAAAATAATAAATTTGGATGATTCCATCTTGGGCCGGTTAAAAATTTTATGTAAATATATAGTCCAACTAAAATTATAAATTAATAATATTTATACATATTTATATAAGCAAAAACTTATTATTATATCATTTGTTTTTATATTTACAATGAAATCATCTTTATATTTTCTTAACCACATTTAAGTTATATACAATATATAATATATACACGAAATAATATAATAAAATTAATATAAATAGCAAATTTTAAAACTAACAACTAATTTCTTATACACTGAAATAAAATATATCTCTTATCTTTTAAGAAATCTAAATAAGATTTTTTTTCTAAATTAATATCTCTATAAATTAAAAATAATTCAAAATCCCAATTTTATTAATTTATAGAGGTTCTATTGTATTACTTACATAGACAAATTTGATAAATCTATTATTGTCAACTTTTACTAGTTGAATCATTATACTCTTTTATGTTGACAAAAAAAAAATCATTATACTCTTTTATATTAAGAGAAATCTCTCAACACTAAAGGAATATATCTTGAATTCCTAAATATAATATATAGATGACATACATTATCATTTAAAATGGTAAGAATAACATTTTATAAGTAATCTTCATTTTAAAGAGATTTGGATATTTTCTCAATATAGCTTCATACTAAATTTTTATTCATATTTAAAATTGTGAAATTATATTAAAATTAAACATTAACTTATATAGTAAATGACATTTCACTATTATATATTTTTAAATGTTTAGATTTTTGAAATTTGTTTCATAAGCCCTACACAATATTTTATTTTAATTAAATTGTATTCAATTTAGATGCTAAAGTTTGTATTAAGTGTCATTTTATATTTATTTAATTTTAAATATTTAGAATTTTTTATTTCAATTTTTTTGAATAAAAGTGTAAATTGCTTTATATTGGAATATGAAATATATTCAGTGTATAAATATATACACCTGAAATTTACATAAATATATTTGTTTAAGGTGTTATTCTAATCCGACCGGTTACTCAAACCAGCTCAAGTTTAATTAATAAAATAAACATTGTTTGAAAAAATGTATTAAATGTCACATTACTAGTTTATAATATCATGGTTTCCTTAAACCTTTCATTCTAACAATAATGTCATAATACTTGAAAATAAAAATTGAAAATGTATATAAATATATTTATACGAGAATAAATATAGAACAATTCATGTATTTAAATATATTTATGGAAATTTTATCAAGATAAATAATTATATATCTGATTCTTATATTTAATTTTATAAGATTTCCATGTATATTATTTTAGAACTTTAGACGGTGTTGTTTTATGTAGATATTTACTTATAATTTTATAATTTTGCAAAATAATTGTTTTATTAAAATATGTCATTTTATCTATGATTAAATTTGATAATTTAGTTAAAATTTTAGAATATATATAAATATATAATCAATTTTTTAATTTAAATTTTATATAATACTAATTCATAATTAAATTTTGATATTCCTGAAGTACTTAAGTACTTCATTAAAATAGAAAACAAGATATTATAAGATTTATTATGAAAAAATAAATATATATATATATATATATAAAACAAAAGAGAAATATATGAATATATATTATGAATTATTTTAAATGTTTAATTAATTAAATATAAGTTAATTGAATATAAGTTTATTTGATATCGTTATCTTCAATGAAATCATAAAAAAAATCTCATAGCACAAATCGTAAATAATTAGGTAAAAATTAATTTTATATGATATTCCTGTTATACATTATTTTAATTTTTCCTTTGTGTTTTTTATTTTCTTTTAGTTTTCTTTCATATTCTCTCTATTTAAATGATAAAAAGCAAGTTGCAAGAGAGGGTGTGTGTTTGCCCCACTCCTCACATAATAATACAGTCTTCAAACGTTTTACAATTCACATCCCTCTTTCCGAATTTCCAGATACATACACACGAACGTTATGTAACTGCAAAAATACATCGAAACGAGATTCCACTATTAGCTATGTACTAGTCAAAGAGCGTCATGGTGATGGTGTGACCCCAAAGTTAGTCTTCACATGTTTCTTAAGTTTCAAGCATTGAATTTTGATATTTATCCAAACAAAAAAAGAATTGATTTCTTTCCTTTTTACATGTTTATATTTTCTTGAAGATTTATTTCCTTCTTGGTAAAATTAAGATTTATTTTCTCTTTTTGTATCATTTTTTCCCCTTTGTGTTTGTTTGTATAGATGATGAAAGTGAGGAAATGGGAGAAGAAGAAGAATTGAAGAACACAAGATGTGTCTTCTTCTTCTAGGGCATTAAGAACATCAACAAGGAGAGAAACCATCATAGATTTATATATAGAGAGATAGAGAAGAAAGAGAGTTATCAAATCCTTTTCGTTTTTTGCAATAATCCATTAAGTGAATAATGCCAGTCCCCCTTGCACCATATCCAACACCTCCGGCTCAGCCATTGGCTCCACCATACACTCCTCCGCCGCCTGCAAATGGTATAGACTTTTCAAATAACAAAACTTTCAACCCAGATAGATCCTCTGTTTTCAGAAACTAAACAATCCAAAGTTCGAATTATGACATAAATCCATGTTTTAGTTTTCTAGAAAATAATTGAAAATCCATTCTAAGATTGTTTTAAATTATTTTCTTTTAACCGATCAAATATTTATAGATTTCTCTTTGTTTATAACCTCATGTGTTCTTCGTTACATTTATTGCAAATAAATGATCTCTTGTATGGATTCATATTATTCCCAGAAACCATTTGTTAAGTCCACATGAGTTCATCGTTGATCCAATTTTTTCTTTTGAACAACTGAATAGATAATAATGGTTTTGAGATTTATAGGTAGTACAGGTGGACAGAGCCAGTTAGTGTGTTCAGGTTGCAGAAACCTTCTGATGTATCCGGTCGGAGCAACATCTGTCTGTTGTGCCGTCTGTAACGCTGTCACGGCCGTTCCTCCGCCGGGTAACTATCAGTCAACTTATTTGATGAAAAGTCGATTGATGAGATTTTGGGTTTATAATAATTGCCCAATGCAGGAACGGAGATGGCTCAGTTAGTGTGTGGAGGATGCCATACACTTTTAATGTACATTCGTGGAGCTACAAGTGTTCAGTGCTCTTGTTGTCACACCGTTAATCTTGCCCTGGAAGGTTTGCATTTGATATATAAACATTTTAACACATGCATATCGATGTGTATGTTAATCCGATCTCAAGTTAATTTTAGTTTGGAGTTTTGGTTAAGAAATATAAGAAACGAAAACCAATATCAAATTAGTTCTTGGATGCGATTTAGAGTACAAATTTATTAAATATTTTTCAGATTAAATCAAAAAGAAATTAAAGTATCAGCCTTTTTTGTGGGTTTACTTTTCCTTTCTTTTTTTTGGGTAAAATGCTAAATAAATTTTCCTTTGATTTTTCCCATTAACATGCATTTTACAGATTTAACCCGAGTGGTAACATACTGAAGCAAACCATCAGGTTACAAAAGTTATTGTCGTTTTATGAGTCTTAGTTGGTTTCGGGTTTTAGATTTAAGATAATACAACCAATTTCAAGAGCTGTTTTATTTTCAGTTATTTGTGGTCTAGTTTAGTTCTGGACCTCTGGTTGTCTGATATATAATGCAACCAATTTCAAGATCTATTTTGTTTCAAGTTATGTTAGAACAGTTTGTTTATAAACAACAATATGAGTAACTCTCGTGTCCCTTGCATGTTGAATATTAGCGAATCAGGTAGCGCATGTGAACTGCGGAAGCTGTAAAATGCTACTAATGTATCAGTATGGAGCAAGATCTGTGAAATGTGCCGTTTGTAGCTTTATCACATCTGTTGGGGTAATATTATTAGTTCTCTTCATAAAAATGGAAAAATCGATTTTAAATCCGTTGCAAATAACTATCAAAATAACATTAGGATGCTTCTTTATATAATGTTTTGTTCTTGGTGGATATGGTTTTGATATTGCTTTGTAGGGTTCGACGAGCACGACTGATCAGAAGTTAAACAATTAAAAGTTGGTATGGATCGTTTATATATTGAATTGTGAGCAATATAGAGGAAGAACCAAACCCTTTTTCCCCTCCCCGAAGTAACTTGAAATATGTAATTCGTCGAAATTTCTGACTTTGGTCTCTTTGTCCGTTTGTATAGAGTTGTCTCTCTTCATTGTCTCTGTTTAAATTACTGCTTCTTCTCTTCTTCTTTTGAGAAGAAATTGATTCACCAGTTTGTAAGACTGATTCAGGAATAAAAGCTAAACTTTTTATGGATGATATTTCAAAGTAAATGCCATTTTTTAAAAAAATATCCCACTAATATAGATTTTACGAAAATGTTTTACATGTAAACAAATTCAAAACTTTTTATTTGACTACCAGTCTAGCACAAGGAAACAAAACATTCGTATTTGTCAACATATATAAATTATTTTATTTTCTAGTAATATATATATATATATATATATATATATATATAAGTGCGGATTATTTCAATTAGTAAATCAAGATATTGTTAAAAATGACACGATGCTTAAAAAAAATGAAACGATGCTTTAATTATTCGATGAGACGAGTTACAACGTCTAAATTACAGTATTAAGTTTATTTTTATATGTATGTGTATTAAACAGAAATTGTATACTATTCCCTCCGTTTCACAAAAGGTGTTACTTATACACTTTTCACACATATTAAGAAATTGATTAAAATACATTTATATTTTCATTAATATCACATATTTAACCAGTAATATTTTAGATAAATAAATTTATTTATAAGATCGATGTATTTTACAATTAATTTTGAGCTGAAGTTAATATAAATTGCATTGATATTATAAAATGACATTTTTGTGAAACAAGGAAAAAAACTAAAGTAACATTTAATATGAAGCCCTGTAAGTATATTATTGTGTTCTTTTAGTAAATCTTATTAGCTTTAGTTATCTCTATTATTAAAAGAAAAGTACACTTTAAAAATAATCTTTAGTTTTCAGTGGTATTTACAATGGTATGCCACTGAAACTATTAATTAACCTACCTTATATAATTCGTTGATTTTTCTCTTTAATTAATACATTTCCAAAATCAAATTCTAACTAAAAATTATGGAAACAATAATTAATAAGTCTACCTTTTAATATTTTTTATCTTTTCCTATTTTATTATATACATGTGTGTCTGAAAATAATTAATTATATATATATATATATATATATATATATATATATATATATTTCGTAGTTAAGCATAAATTATATGGTAATTATTTACTAATTCTATATATACATAATAATTAATTTCATACTAATTATCCTACCTTTTACGATTTTTTATGATTAATTATCTACCTATCTTTAAATAGTTATTATATTTTTATTATTTATAAGTAATAACTAAAATAAAAATAACAAAAAGAAACATTTATATAATATATAGATTGATATATAAATATGTTATGTTACATATATTTTCATAAAAATATTAGTCCAATATAAATTCAGTATAATAAATGTTAAAAACTAGAAAATATATAGGACCATACATTTTAAATAGTATATACAACTATTTAGTAATACATTTTCTTAAAATTTTGATCCATATAAATGAAAATACACTTTTACAGATATAGATGTCATATTTTAAACAACTAATTTTTAAAAAATACATTTTTTTCAATAAACTATTTTTGTATACATATGAATTTTATTAATTCTTTTTTAAATCTTACATGGACATTTTAATATGTTATATTTCCATACAAGATGGACAAATAAATTGATGTTACAAAATTATATTTATTTATCTATTTCATATATTTTACTAACTCAAAGTAATTTATTTTGAAACACATTTTAAATTAATTACATTCCTATATATATTTCAGTTATAATCTATCATTGTTGATTTGACGCTTTCACTATATACTATCAAACATTTTTCACACATTCGATTGTTATTACATACACACAAAAAACCAAAGTATAACATGTAACTATTATAAAATAGATCATTTAACATAAATACAAAAATTAAAAAATAAGATAAGTACCCGCCCGGTCGGGCGGGTCATGGTCTAGTTTTTAGTTTAAAGAACAGACAAATGGCTTATATATATTCAGTGACACTTTCTTTCTTATTTTGTCATCTGAAATTTCAGATTAATAAAAAAAGGGAGAAGAGATTCGTGTATAAAAGAAGGATATGAGTATAAAGAGTACTCAGACACAACTATAGATATTGACGATTAGAAAATAGGATTTTCGTATGGAACTTGCAGGTAATTTGGATTTTGATGGATTCGTAAGATGTTAAAATTATTGAAAACATCTCACTGAGCAGGACTCGGATGATGGATGGATAAAGATGGATGTTATTTTACAAAAATATGAGAGATATATGGTTAAATCAGAATATCGGATGAAACGGGTTTACCCAAATAAGGAATCATCAACTTTATTGAATGGACCCACAGTTGAAGCATTGAAAGCTTTTTGCTGGAAAATAAGACGTCTTCCAGAAAATAAAATAATTTTTACGGCAATTGATATCAGAATGTATAGTAGTTAGGAAAAATCTGCAAACGAAAAGGATACAAGAGGATATATGTTGTGCTAGATGTGAAGCCACATAAGAATCAATAAATCATGTGTTTTTTGAATATTTTCTAGCGCTTCAGGTTTGGGCGTTCTCAAAGGTTCCATCAAACCATCTATTTTTCTAACAAGTTCACTTTTCACAAACATGGACCACTTTTTTGGAGAGTCAATCCGCATATGGATGATCACAAGTTTGTTTGGATACTTTGGTATATTTGAAAAGAAAGGAATAATAAAGTTTTCAGTAATCTGTATATGGATCCAAGGGATATGCTCAACTTGACGGAACACTATGGTCGGAGGCACAAATATTAAATACACAGAGAACAGTACAAAATATGGAGGTTGCTACCATGCTGTCAATCCCAAGACACTGGTGTTTTACTGATGGCTCTTGAAAAAAAAATATTTTCTCTGGACAGAGGTGGTATAGTTTTTTAGAAGGTTTTGACGGTTTGATGGAGGAAAGGAATTTCAGGGCTAGTCTCTCTCCTCTCCATGCGGAGATGGAAGCGCTACTCTGGACAATAGAATGTATGAGGAACTTACGTCAGTTTAAGATCACTTTTGCAAAAGATTGTTTTCAATTGGTGAAGATGGTTTCAGAACCAGAAGAATGATCAGCTTTTACAAATTATTTAAAAGATATCAAGACTCTGAAAGAAATTTTTGTTAGATCAGAAATCATTAATGTTCTAAGAACGAGTAATTCAAAGCCAGATCGTCTAGTACGTATAATGTCAGAAGTTAACCGTCTTTCGTCGTTTATATAGATGCGGAGCTAACTGTTTGATTTACAGAATCAGTTTAAGTACATGTTAGTTGAAAACAAAAAAAAAACAAATCGTTGTTTAGTTTTGCTTCACCGAGTTGTACTGGCACATTCTGTTGAAAATTCTCTCTTTTCTTTTATTCATACAAACATTATAACTTTTATTTCATCTGATCAATAAAATATATTTGAAACAATTCATAATCGAGTTTTGTTCATCTCTTTAGAGCTGACTAAACTCAAATTCAACAGTTTTGGTCGGAGATATTTGGTTATTAAAACGTAAAACTACAAACAGTAGTACGACGGATATATGATAAATACAACAAATCCAAAAGGCTTTGTCTCTCGATTAGGACTAGTCTCTGAATAATTCCATGCTAACCTTGTCTCGAGATACTTGGGTTGGAGTTCACGGGGTCGCCTATGAATCATCTTTGGTTGGTTTAAGTGTCTTTCGAAAGTCTTTTCACTAGTTTGGATCACGGCAAGTTTAGTGATAAAGAATTATATATGATCATCTTCATTTTCCTGTTTTCGGGATAAGATTGACTTCTTTTTCTTGTCCGTCGATAAGAAGATCACGTAACTTTCAGATAAATATAATCTCATTGACTAATCAATTATGATGGTGTATTTGTATCATCCAACATTAATTCATATCTATACTATTATTTGTAAAATTTACAAATAATTTTTCAAAACGGAACTCTCACATTAAATGTTAGCTCGGTTAAAATTGTTTGTGCCATTAATATATATATATTAATAAAAAAGTAATTTTTTGTCTTTCTAAGATAACTAATAATAGTAAGAATCGTCCAAATCTTAAATATATATTTTAAAATAAAAATATATTTCATATATACTGTGTTGTTTTTCCAAAAATATCTTTTAATAAAATTCGCAACAAAAAAAAAACAGAAAAACATAACTAAACATTAATAAGTAAAATTCTTTTTTTTTGTCAGCATCTAAAACACGCATAACTTTTGATCTAACTAATGAATTCACCTCATCCAGTGAAATTGGAAAGCTGGCTCAATTATCTATCTTGTGTCAAAATATCAGATTCATCCACCAGTAAAAACAATTTCATCCCTTATAAATTAAAATAGAAACATTATAATTTAATGTTTTCACATTAGATTGGACATTTGGCAGCATCACATCGATTAATTTGAGCATGGTGACGTGTCGGTCTCATAATCATTTGACAATTAATGCGTTCACATTCTATTTTTTAATTTCACCGCAGAGAATTTGATGCGTTTATACTAATTTTTAATCAGCTTATTTTTACTTTCGACATTTTTAACTTTATATTAGTGAATTGAAATTTTATTTGTACAACTACTGAATAATATTATTTTTGAAAGAAAAATTACAAAATCATTAGGCTTCGCATCAACTAAAATGTTGGAATGAGAGTGTTTTGAGAAATTGAAAGTTTTATATATTGTCGAACTTAGCTGTGGTTGAGACTTCTTTACTCAAATGCAATAAATAATTGTGATTGGTTATGAATTAAAAAAAGAGGTAAAAAACACTACAGACACCAATTCGGATATTTAATTCGGCCAAAAAATATTTTTCTTTACGGAATTTTAAATTTTAACAAAAAATTTACTAGAAAAAATCAGAAATCAGAAACGCTTAAAAAAGATTCATGAAATCGATTGAAAAACATAGTTCTAGAGCCGAGTGTATAGATCACATTATTTTCCACGCATACGTTACACTTTTCACTCGATTGTATAATGTCTTAGTATATTTACCAAAAAGATTATAAGAAAATATACATTAGTGGTTATAGGCTACGTCAATTTTGCAACATACACAAAAATAGTGACATAACGGGCAACCTTTTTATTGGTATTATTAAAGTATAGTCCAATAATTATGTATGATAAATAAGCTAAAAATATTTGTTTTAAATTTATTTTGTTTTGCTTTATACTAGTAGAAGATAGTAAGTCTAGGTAAAATATTTGGATGCGTTTGACTGAATAATATTTCAAAGTAATATTAAACACAAATTTAAATTGATTAAATACTCAAACGGACCTAAAAGTTTAATATCCGGATAAATAGATCCGAATCTAATCCAAACTAAAATATTTTGGATACCAAAAATATCTTATATTTGAATATGTTATTTATCACAAATCCAAACTGAAAACACAATGATTCGAACCAAATCTAAACAAAATTGGTAAATATCTGAATACACTTTAAATTTCTAACTCTAAAATTTAAAATCCGAATAGATTTACTGATCCGAATGGATACATGAATGTACATCCCTACAAAAATCTTTACAGTAAACTTTTCTTCAGTGCTTTTGTTTTGTTTTTTATTTTAATTTTTAAAATTTAGAGCTTTGATATTAATTCCATGTTTGGTTATTTTATTAGATGATATAAGCATTTTTTGTTTTTTATTCTTTTATTTAAATATATAATATTTTTTTAAACAATGAATTTTTGACAACATAACTCTAAAATTCGTATAATATATAATATGATCTCAAACTAAATAATTATTTTTTTTGGTATCAGACCGAATAAACTGAAAATGGACGGTGTATAAACCGAATAAACTGAAAATAATAGTTATATTTTACTAAGTGAAATAGAGAAAAAAACCCGAATCGAACCTAAACCAACCTGATATCCGGATTGAACACCTTCAATCCAAGTGAAACCGAACTATTTTCTAAAACATAATGAAAATAACAACTTCATCTTGCGCAAGGCGCGGATCTTATCCTAGTAATTTGTTAAAATCTGACCCATTTGAACAGTTTTGCATCTCAAATTATTCTAAAATCTCAAAAATACACATAAACCTAAAAAGACCCTAAAAAGAATTCAAAACACACAATGTAGACTCTAAGACTAGTAAAAGCCCATAAAAACCATGCTATCATGTGTGGAGCCTGTTGCTTCCATGCTCCGACGGATATACTTAGATTTTGCCGGTAAAGATAACTCCTCTTTTTCAGGTATTCATCTCTTATCGTCTTTGGAGAAGAGCTGCCTTTCAGGTTCTATCTCTAGCTCACGGTACATGACACATATATCTCCCTCCTCTGGTGGATGAGGGCTGTTTCGATGACAAAGCAGCTGTCTTGCGATGTGGCAGTCGGGGTCAAGTTTCCGCTCTAGCGATGTGGGTTTCTCCGGCATGTTTCGTATCAGTTTGTTCTAGTTGGTTTGGGCAGTGTCGGTTAATCCCGGTTTTGGATTATGCTTGTACCGGTTTTGTTTCATAAAAAAAATGTATTTCATTATATATATATATATATATATATGTAAAGAAAACATTTGTCATTTTTTAAACATTTATTTATCAGATGTTAACTTATAGAGATTATATCATAAATACTTATCGCTTTATAACATTTTCTCATGGTTTAAAAAGATCAGATATTCAAAAATATTTTAGAAAAAACACTCAAAACTTATAGTTCACTACTACTCTTATTTTATTTTGAAAAAAATATTTCTTTTATTAGTAACTACATTGAAATTATAATACACTCTTTTTAAAAAACCAAAAATCTAGTAGGCGACTTACATTTAACCTGAGATTTGTTTACTATGAAACTGTATTATTTCAAAATTACACACAACACGGAGATAGAAAACAGAACAAAAAAACATAAAAATTAAAAATTGAAATTAAAGTACACAAAACGAGCTCAAAGAAAAAAAACACAAAACGAGCTCAGGCAGCAAAAATGACAATCTGACCACAAATTACTCCGGACAAAATGCAATGCATCGCACTCAAAAAGTACATGGAACATCGAGTAGCCCATTAAAAATCTGACAGCTTTTCAGCAACTGCCAAACCAAATCAGGCCAGAATTTTCGGGTTTCCTTGCACACAGAAATTGAGACAGTAACATTTCATTATGGAAAGGGTTGGTGTGTGTTTTTCAATCGGTTTTCAGCTTCGTGTCTTTATGTCTAAAGAGGTCCATTCTAAAAAATATCAATTAGGTATATTCTGTGTAAGGTTCTAGACTTCCAGTAAATTAATAATTCAATATTTTTTTTAATTCAATATATATTCATAAGAATAAAGCTTGGTAGATAACAAAGGAACAAAGCATCTTATACTAAAAGCATATCATATGCCCACACGCATTATTATCTCATATCGTCTCTTAAGGCCACAAGATCACTCTCGCATGGACCACACGAATGTAATTATGTATTCCTCCCCATCTAGGGATTCTGTTTGTGACCATTTCCTTGGATAGGGCCAAAGGTTGCAGTCACTAGAGGCTAGCCTAGCGATGTACGTGCAAAATGAATGTTTGAACTTGAAGTTTTGGTTGAAAGTTCATATTTTTCCATAAAATGTTGAATTGTTGGAAAGTTCATAATCGGAACATTTTTAGTTCGTTAAGAGATTTACGAGGATGCACCACGAGATTCAGGTCTATAAAGTAACACTCGCTACTGACTTCTAATACAAAGAGTTCGCAACTTTGCAATTTAATTCTACTCGTTTCCAATGGGGAGTTGAAGGGCGTAACTGTATCTTTCCTGCCGTGTAGCATCGACAAAATTGTTAAAGGCCCAATGACATAAAGGACCAATAGTTCTAAATCATTTTGAGTCCTGATTATAATACCTAAGTTTGATCTTCGACAACATATATTCTATAACTAGCTAGTAATAGACACCAATTCCAGTACACAATTTCATCAGTTTCTTAGGAGTCTATCTATCTATACTTTTGACCGTTGAGTCTTCTCTACTAATTTGTCGTTTTCTTGTTATGTTCAAGTTCCAAGTAACATAATCCGTAAGTTTCTTAATAGATGCAGTCTATCAATTTAGACACCATTCTATTCTTACTCGTTCGTTTGTTAGATTTAAAATATTTGTTATTCCCTCTGTTTCAGTTTAACTGTTGTTTTAGGAAAAAAATGTTTCAGAATAAACATTATTTTAAAATTTCAATACAAAATTTATTAATACTATTTTCCAGTTTATATTTCTACTAAGATAAAATCTGCGCCTTGCGCGTAATGAAGTTGTTATTTTTATTATGTTTTGGAGAATAAAATAATAGTTCGGTTTCATTTGGATTAGGGGTTTCCATTCAGATATCGGATGGGTTTCGGTTCGGTTTTTTCCAGTATTTCGGTTAGTAAAATATAACTATTATTCTAAATTCATATTTACTTCGGTTCAATTTGGTTTATATACGGCCAAAATATAACCTATAAGAAAAAAATCTAAATGTTTTTACTATAAATTAAATGTGATTGTTTAATATCTTTTAGTAACTTAAAATTTTTAAAAGAACTAAGATAGAAAAATTGTTATCAAATATTTACTATTCATAATAATTAATTTTTGTATTTTCATTAATCATAGCAGGTAAATTTCTTAGCTATTATTTTAAAGAAAGTGCGAGAATTTTTTACATTATTTATCAATTCGATAGTTAGTTTAATAAAAAGTGTAATATAAGTTAAGATGGACCAACTCATTTTTCTAAGAATAATATATTTTACATAGTTATTTATTAAATGAGAATTCATAATCATACGGTTCTGTAATCTTTCATATCTTTTTATAACAAAATATTTAAGATAACAAAATATTCAATGTGAGAACTTTAATAAATTTATAATTTATAAATGTTTTTGAAAATTCATTGAAAGTTTTAGTATTAAAATAATTATGTAATCTTATATGGTATATAGTTTAATATATATATATATATATATATATATATATTTTTTTTTTGTTTTATCATTAATATGGTATATAGTTTAATATATATTTTTTATTATTAAGTGAAACTTTTTACTCATATGGTTTTAAAATCATGTGTATCTTCTTATAATAAAAATATTAAACCACTGATCATTAATTTTTAACATAATAATTTTAATAGTTTTAGTTATTTATCGTTGTTTTTTAAATTCAAAGTATAACATTTACGAAAAAATCTAAATTTTAATTTTATAGCTAATTTGATTGTTTAATTTATTTTAATAATGTAAAATTAAAAAAAAATGGTGGAAGAGATATAAATTGTTATCAAATCTTTGTTATTAGAATCATTAATTGTCATATATATTAGTCATTTATGGTAATTTCATAGATTTTATTTAAGAAAAAAATATAATATCATATCATTATATCATATAGTTTGACCAACAAATGTATCTAGAGACATATAAAAATTGAATGTGACCTATTTGTCTTTTTAATTAAATGTAATTGACTACCTAATTGAATGACACCTAAGCATGAAATCTTTTATAATTACTACAAAATTGATGTTACAGTTTTGCAAATGTTTCTCTTTTAATATATAGGGGATTGACTATAAATATGATTAGGTGTATTGTTGTGTTTTTATCTTGGAAATATATAAAATCATATATTTTCTTAATCTACGTGCATAAACCTAAAACTACAATTAAAATGTAACAGAGAGAGTACAAAAATAGTGGACCAATGTTATTTTTGGCCGTTATTTTTTTGTGTTGCTCTGAGGATTTATTATTGGTCCACGGGTGAAGTATCTTCCAAATCGTAGTCAGTATACATATGTTCCATAAGATTTAGATATCTCTCAGAAAAATGAAATGAGAATTAAAATGTTACCTCATCTTCATCTTGTATTTCTACGTTAAAATGGTTTCCAAGGAAGTGCATATCCCTGCATTAAAAGCCTTATAGCTTAATACAAGATAAACTTTAAATGCGATAAGAACTGAAAGAACGCTTCTCTCTCATCAGATTCTCTCTCTCATGAAAGACTCACATCTCAGATCGGTATAAACTCTGGCGACCAGTCGGCGTGTGAGCACACATTCCGGCGCCGGAGGGAACCACCTCTCTCTATCTCCATCTTGTCTTTGCTTCACAGTAGAGTCCCTCTCTCTGCGTTTTATTCGTGGTTATGAGTCTGGAGGTCCCTCTGGTTTTTGTCTATGCTCGCTAGGAGGTCAACTTCATGTGGAATCTAATTGGTTTTGGAGGCACGACACGGTGGTTGGTGTGGAAGCTGATGGCGAAGTCGGCTCTTAGGGTTTGGAAAGTGGTCCTTTAAACAGATCATAGAGTCGTCTGCGCGTGGAGGGGGGGGGGGTTGTGACTCCGGTTGCATTCTGGTTGGGGTGGCATTTTTGGCGAGGTTTGTACATGCTTAAATGGTCTGTGGTTTTCTACTCTCTTTTGGTTTCTCCATTCGGCGTTCAGCATATCCCAGTGCTGTGACCTCTCAGTTGATTTTCCATGGTAGTGTTGCCCATAATTCATTTTGCAAGCCTTAGATCATGTTTGGTTCAAGTTGCAGTGGTCTCTTTTGGCCGTCTCTATTTCACCTTTATTGGTTTGGAAGTCCTTTGGTCTCCAGTCTATGAGCGGGTTTTGGCGTAAGAGGCAACTTGTATATCGTGGCTATTAGGCATGCTTCATGGGTTAGCATTTTTTGCCTTGTTTCTTCTACTTTGTTGCTACCTCGACAATGATTGTTACAAGCTTTGTTGCATTTATTGAGAGCCAGCTACTCCGATCACGGCACAAGTATTCTTGACATCCAAGAAAAAAAAAGAACCTCTCATTTTTGTGATAATCGTATTAAGAATGACAATTTAATCCTACAAATGTGAAATAGACTAGCTAAATGTGCCGGATTAGTGAGTAGACGAAAAACCAAGAGAAAAAAAAGAAGAAATTAGATTACATATACATAAGAGAGAAGAATATTAATGTTATCTTCTGGATATTTTATGTAATAAGACAATTTCTAACCTTACCTTCTCAACCGTTGATCAAATGTAATTTTTTTCTTCTTCCCTCCTCCCATTTTGTTTGATATGTGTCTTTTTTATTACATATAATCCATTCAAATACTATGTCAATAAAAAATATACATTTTTCTATATATGCTATAATTAACTTTTTTAAAAACAGTTTTTCACATAAATTATATTTTTTTCTTTTTCATAGTTTGTTTTATCGTGCTCAATTTTATAAATAAAATCTATACTAAAAACATAATTTTATAATAAAGTAGATATAGACCCGTGCGTTGCACGGGTTTGTTTTATGTTCTAATTTTATATAAACATAAAAATAATAAATCATTTATTATAGTTTTAGAATTTTTTGTGTATGTTGTATGAGTTTTATTTCAGAACTAAGAACTTTTTTACCACATAAATTATGGTTAATATGTGTACTCATCATTACTGAAAATACTCATATTTAAAAATTTACATCAAATTTAACCCGAAGTAATAATTAGACTGAACTAAGAAATTGAAAGTTAAATAAGTTAGTCAAGTCAATGACAACACCATACACTTTCTTATGTATTAATTAATTTTTGTATTAACTTATTATTTTCTATTCTACTCTTTAAATATATTCTAATGTTTCTTGGTTATTTAGTGAAGTTTGTATTGTCATTGTAGGGTGCTTCACTTTTTGTGTATTTATTATCGTCTGTGTGTTTTCGTTTGATCAACCAAAAGAAATTGCAATGGATTTTATTTTTATTTTTATCATGTAACTACTGATAATGAATTTGTTTTTTATAAAATTACTATTAAATTAAATTCTTAAAATTTTCCTTTTGTTAGGATATAGAAAAGGAAAACATTATATCTTATATATATTTTTACTTAGAATTTAAATATGAAAAATACTATCAAATACACTTTTACATTATTTTGTTTAGGATTTTTGAATATGAAAATCGCTATCATATAATCTTTTACAGTTACCTCATTTATATAATTTCAGATAATTATAAAATAATTATTATCAGTTAGTATTAAATAATTTTAAAATTACTATTTTAACAATTTGCATCACTACTACTTTAATTTATTTTTGTTAATTAAATAATTATTAGTATCAAGTTCATCATCAAACTCTTTTAAAATATATATTATCAAATAACTTTTTACATTTTTCTTTTGGTTGAAGCCTAAAATATGATAATATATCTTTTTAGGATTTATAGAAAACAAAAATAAAAATACCATCAAATATTATTTACGATTTTTATTGAATTTTAGAAAATGAAAACTAATACTCTACATAAGATTTTGCAGTTATATTTTTGATATGATTTAGAAAAATAAAATTACTATCAAATAATTATTTTCAGATAATATTAAGTATTTTAAAAAGTTGCTATTTTTATAAGTTGTTTTTTCAGTGTAAAGTTTCTATTTATAAAACATGCTATTCTTCTTCTAAGAGATTATATAATAGTAATTTTCATTTTTGAAATCCTAAAAAAAATAACTGTAAAGTATAAATTTTTAAATAATAATTTTCCTTTTTAAAATCTATTTTTTATCCCATTCATAAAAATATATTATATTTTTGACATATGTCACAATCTTAAAAAGAAATTCTAGTGTTTCTTAATCATTTAGTGAATTTTGTATTGTCATTGGAGGTGTTTGAAACTTTATGTTTATTTATTATCATCTATGTATTTTGGTTTGCATGATCTATGAGTTTTTAATTCATCAACCAAAATAAAATATTTTGGGTTTTTATTTATCATGTCATTAATGATAGTGAAATTATTAATACATGCATATTATAGCCACAAATATTTATATGCATGTTGAAGACCATATTTATGAATCTTAATCGTGTGAATAATTGTTTATAAGAAACATAAATCTCTTAATTATTTCTTGATAATATATTTCCATGATTAAATTTTAACTAAAAATCTTATAATGTTGTAATTTCACAAACACATATAAATAACTATAATGACAATACTAATAATATATTTTTACGACCAAATACAAAAAATTATATCAAACATGTGTTTGGTTTTTGTATGAGACACATATAAAGACCAGTGACAACAATATCAATTTTTTATTTTTATTAATGAAATAGTTTAAATATCATACTATCATCAAATTCTTTTTATAAAATTACTACTAAATAAGTTCTTCAAATTTTCCTTTTGTTAGGATACACAAAATGAAAACATTTTAGTTTACAAAACTTTCTTACTTTGAGTTTCAATATGAAAAACATTTTTAAATACACTTTTATTCTAATATCACATAAGGTTTTTTTAGTTATATTTTTTTCTTGGTTTAAAAAAATTACTGTCAGATAATTATTTTAAGTTAATAATAACTATTTTAAAAATTTGCTATTTTCAAAATTCGTTTTTTCAATGTAAAGTTGCTATTTTTAAAAGTTGATATTCCTTTGTAAAAGTAATAGTATTTTTCCTTTTTTGAAATCCTAAAAAGAAACTGTAAAGCATATTTTCAAATAATAATTTTCCTTTTTAAAATTGTAAAATAAAAAATATATTATATTTTTGACACATATCACAATATACACTTGCCATGTGTCACAATCATGTTAATTAGTAACTTTGAAAACCAAGCTTTATATAATATAAAAACATTTTAGTTTATAAAACTTTCTTACTTAGAGTTTCAATATGAAAAACATTTTCAAATACACTTTTTTTTTAGTATTTAAGAAAATGAAAACTACTATCATATAATCTATTACAATTATCTCATGCTTACAATTTCTGAAAATTATCAAATATTTATTTTTCAGTTATTTTTAAAAATAATCTATGTAAAGTTGCTATTCCCTTTCTAAAAGATAATGTAATAGTATTTTTACTTTTTTTTGAAATCCTAAAAAGAAACTGTAAAGCATAACTTTTTTTATGATTTTTATTATAGAATCTTAAAAATAAAAACTAATATTACATAAGGTTTTTTCAGTTATATTTTTTTCTTGGTTTAAAAAATTACTGTCAGATAATTATTTTAAGTTAATAATAACTATTTTAAAAATTTATTATTTTCAAAATTCGTTTTTCAATGTAAAGTTGCTATTTTAAAAATTTGTTATTCCCTTTGTAAAGGTAATAGTATTTTTCCTTTTTTGGAATCATAAAAAGAAATTGTAAAGCATAACTTTTTTAAATAATAATTTCCTTTTTAAAATTGTAAAATAAAAAATATATTATATTTTTGACACATGTCACAGTCTTAAATATAAATTTGCCATGTGTCACAATCATGTTAATTAGTAACTTTGAAAACTATGCTTTATATAATAAGATAACCATATGTTAACATTATTTATTTTTATGGATAGTTCTTCAACCATCTTATTACCTGAGATATTTTAATCTCGAACTTTTCTATATGTGAAGAACAATACATCTGAGGTGAAATAGACAAAAATAATTGTAACAATTATTGTACTTACTAAATAGATTATTCTATTTTATGATCATAATATAGAATATAATGCCAAAATCCTTCTCTTCCTCGTCCTATTTTTTTCATTCTGCCTTTTCGTTTGCTCGTCTTCCTCTTCTTCATTTTTTGGCTCCTCCCATTCTTTAGTCCTCCTACTCTTCTTTCATCCTCATCTTCTTCCTCTTCTGTTTTCCTCTTCATTTTTTCCATTCACTTCTACTTTTTTCACTGTGCTTATGTTTCCTCTTCAATCACTTAACCTCTATTGTTCACCACCATTTTGTATTGCATCATATCCATCATATTTTCTCCATCACTTTCGTTTGATACAATTTTTATACCGTCGTCATTTATTAAAGAATATTAGAAAAGATGAAAATTTTACTTTTTTTATTCTATTCTACTTTAGACTTAAAGAATTGATTTTTAACACAATATGTATTATGATTTTTTTTGTTATTATACTGATAATATCAACACCATAACTATTACGGTTGTCTCATCATTCCTATTATCATCTTCAGCACTATTGTTACCATCCATTATTTCTTCATCTCTTCCACCATTTTTTCAATATAATGTGACAACAACAATAATCAATTGTGCTGTGTTATTTGTGTAATAAATATTTTATTGTATGATTTTGTAAATCGCTTATGATGCACGCCACTCGCAGAGAAGGAACATATGATCCATTTATATGTGAAATTGTCACGTCCAAGCTTCACATTATTACATATTTCATTTGATGAATATTTTCCCTCAATATGAATATCCCATAAATTCACCGAGAAAAATGTGTGATATAAATTTGTAGCATATTTTGATAGTGGTAAAATCGTTGCAAAACGTCATAATTTTGACACAAACTTTTTGCGATTAAAAATACCACGTTTTGACAGACAAATTTTGTGGCTAATATGTCAGGAGATGGGGATGATTAATTTCGTGAAATTTTGCCATGAAATTGTCACGATTTATTTTGTGGTAGTTTTCCACAAAATGTCATGATTGCTTTCATGGAAATTTACCGCAAATTAGACACTTTTCGTAGCATTTAGTCATGTGATAGCTATGCTTATTTTCTTAGTATTTTGACACAAAACAGAAGAGAATTTTTCATGTTTGTGTATGATTTTCAACTAAGCAAATCATAACAATTTCCTAGCTATATATTGCCGCAATTATATAAAAATTGAAAAATAATATAATTATTTTTTTTTTTTGCAAATTGAAACCAAATTATATATTACATTGAGTTTCGGAATAAACATTGTTAAAAATATCAAAACTAACAAATGACTTACATGAACTTTTTTTTTTGTCAAGCAACAACACATCTAAAGTCTACAAACCAGGTTCTTTAATACACAACATGTCTAAATCGAATTGGTTAGTGATGATGATATGTTGAGGTTGAGGCTGAGATTGAGCTTGAGCTTTAGGCTGAGGCTGAGATTGAGCATGAGGATGAGGATGAGGTTTAGTTACTGGTGCATTTGAGGTAATATGAATGGAAGCTAGAGGCTGAACACCATGAGGTTGGAGGTTTGCAGAATCATGTTGAGAATCTCTTGTTAACGCTATATATTCCTTGAAATCAGTTTTCAAAGCATTGAGATCAGCCTTGACTGCATCAATTTTAATCTCTATGAGCATTTCCATGTCCAAGCTTCGCTTTAGTGAGACAGACACAATTTTAGAAGGATTATTGTTCTTGAACTGAACAGTGCCAAGCCCATATGTGTTGTACCCCAGGTTTGTGTTAGAATATTAGGTGGAAAGAGTTTATAAGAACTAATTTGGTTACCTATGATACAAAATGCATTTACCTTTTCGATTAACCTACTGGAGTTAATGGTAATCAAGCAGGAGCAATCAAACTATGGGTGACATATCCAGAAACTGGTGCAAGCTTGTTAATTAAACAATGTACTGTGTGAGTGTAGACAAAACACGAGGAACAATCATGTTGTGGTTGCATGGTCAATATATCAATTCTATCAAGGCTTTCTGGTAAAGCACCAGATGTCAAATGAGAGTGAGGCTCACATGCCAAAAGTGGATGTGACGTTACATTTGGTATCATAGCTAAAACCTAATGAGAATGTGAAGTCAAGTAAACTCACACCATCAAGGATGTAGGCACATGAGCTGATAATGTAAACTGCAAACATGTGGCTAGTCTGGATTCACTTCTGTGGGAGCCAAAATACCTCTGTATAATTCAGAAAAAAAAAAGATGATTGTAACACAGAAAACCGATCTAGATTAAAGTCCAACAATTCGACCGCCCAACAATTAAACAAAAACATAAACGACCAAGCAAGCTTCTGTCGTGCAATAATCAAACAAGAACATTCTTGTTTTCTGTAAACGTTAAAAGCGCCTTATATAAAGGTTTCAGGAAAGACAACTAACTAAACCCAAAATAGCTAAACCAAGACAAATTCAGAGAACCAAGATAAATGTGATAAACTGAACTGCATTTTCGGTAAACACGAGCTTTCGATGGGCTGAGTAATAAACTCTAATTAACATCCTATCGCTCTGTACGTTGATCTAACTCTTTCGTATTTAGGGCATACCGGTTCTTTTCCATTAATTTACTTAAACCGGGTTGACAACTCTTACCCGTCACTTAACTGGTTTCCTCGCCTATAAATATCACTCCTAAACTCTTAACGAACTCTTTTTAGGGCAGGCCATACGCCATTTACATCGTCACTCAGGAAATAGAGCTTTAGATCGGTCTCAACCAAGACTTAATCCATTGCGATTGCGAAGAAAGTAATTTCTTCATCGGAGAAGGTAGATCCTATAACTTTTGTTCTTTATAAATCTTATTGAGTTCACCTCGACGCGGAAGTGTGATGTTTTGATCTAAAATCTGCAGGTGAAAACGGATCTCAGGGTATTTGGATCCGTTCTCGATGGAGAACTATAAAATAATAATACTTAACCACTCGACTATTTATGCAGCAGATTGTTTTATGAGAGTATTATAAGTCACTACGTTTAGTAATCAACTGTTGTTTTCCGAAACGAAGTGACTTATAATAATCTCATGAATGGATCTATATTAACTATCGATAGTTTATTTTTATCTAATGATGTTTTGTAGCTTGCCGCCTTTATGGTTCGTTCACTCTTTTATCAGGTAATAACAAGATAAATCTCAAGCATCATCCACCTTATTAGCCCTTGAACATCAAAGGCTTGTAAAATGGATGATGTTTGGGATTTATTTTGTACTCTTCTAAAAGAGAAACGTTACACCATAGGACGATCAGTGTTACCTGCTGCATAGGACGGCTAACGATTTCAGGCTTGTTGAAGGAAACGTGATGCGTCTGCTTATAGAAGCAATAAAGATTTGAATATTCTTAACGATTGTTTTTTTGTACTTTACTTCTTACTAAAGAAGTGATAACCAAGAGATATGAACATGCTCTAGTTTAGTCTTTACTCTCACTTCATGTATCAATGGAACAAGGTTGGTTTCCACAGCAGATTAATGATTATAGAAACCAAGTGAACTAACCAAAGTCCGCGGAATCAATGACCTTTGTGAGATCCTATCTTGTTTTTTTTTTCTATCTTCTGTAAATGTATTCATACCTTGTGGAATAACAATTTGGTGCCAAACATCACTCTAAAACATTTCTTGTTAACATGCTCCTACCTACAATAATTCCTCTTTGGATTGGACATTGGGAAGATAACTTAGCTCTACCAAAGTTTTTTATATAAATCACTGTCTTTTTTAAGCAAGGGTTGCCAAGACTTTTGTTACTTCCCACAAGAGAACATTTAATCAAAAGTTTTGTTGATAGGTGGTTTTTATTATGATTTGTATAGTTAATGACCCAACCACCTTCTGTCAGCCCCTTTATTCAAACTTTTCAACAAAAAATTGGTATATTTGTGTTTGTCTGCATCTCGAGGTGGATAGATTTTGAGACGAAACAAATGGGAGCGGTCAATACCTTCTGAAACTAGCAGACATGCATGCAATCACATAGTTTCGTTTTTAAAGTTTCCTTCTCTCTCCCCACCATGCATGCGTATCTATACCTCTATAAAACAGAGAACAAGCCTCCACATCTTTTGGCCATTGATAGAAAATGGAATACTTCTACCAATTCCAACAGCGGCTTGTCCTCTTCATAGGTATTGGCTTATTGCTGTCTCTTCTTCCTTCATGTAAGTTCAGTTTTATATCCTTCTCTCTCTCTCTTTGTTTTCTCCTTGTCACTTTACACCAGTTTTCATGTTTGAATTTTGTCACTGTTGCAGTTGTTATGAAGTGCAATGCCTTGGAAGATTCCACTGATAGAAGCGATGCAAGAAACTTCATTTCCAATTACAAAAACTGCACCGGTCTCTCCAGAAAGCTTCTGCTATCTCCGGGTAACTCATAGACCCACTTAAACTATAAGATCACTCTCTGTTTTATGCTTTATGAAACCCTTAAGACATATTCAGACTATTTCATCACGTTTCCTTACTATAATAATGATTAATCTGGCAGTCTGGCTTCACATATAGGACCAGTCTCTGTGTTTATATATGTTGTAGAAACCTTAAAGATACGTTATCATAACTCATCCATTAACTAAGCATGTACATTGTTGGATTTATATGCATATAAGACCAGTTTCTGTGTCTTTTTATTTATTTATTTTTGATAACCCTAAAGACACATCTTTGGAGAAACTTTCAGATATTGGCGACGGGCACCAAAAGGATAGGAGAAGGATGCTCAAAAGATGACATTGTTGTCTTCCAGGACTCAACGGTTCCACTTCCAAACGGAGTACCAGCATTTACAGTTGAGATCTTAAACGCATGTGCCTCTGATTGCAGCGTTGCGGAGATCCACGTCAGTTGTGGCTGGTTCAGCTCGGTCAGACTGGTTAACCCTAGAGTTTTCAGGCGACTCTCCTATGATGATTGTCTGGTCAATGATGGTCAACCTCTTGCTCCTGGACAGACACTCTCCTTTCAGTATGCTAACAGCTTCTCTTACCCTCTCTCTGTTTCTTCAGTCTCTTGCTTTTAATTTTTGACGGTATTTTCCACGGAACTGTGCTTCAGTTTTTCATCAAACCAAGATCTTGGATTGAGTTTGTGTTCATCAAACCAAGGTCTTGGTAACCTTTTGTAAGCCAGTTTTAAGTTTATTAGTGTTAATGTCGAATTAGTGATTGTGTTCAAAATTACTCAGGGTAGACAAAAAGAGTTGATTAAATTTAAACATAATTAATAAAAGATGGTAATGATGGTTAATCATCACCATGACACCATCATCCAAGCAAAAGCTTATAAACACAATTTCTTTCTTGTTTTCACGGATACCCTGTTCTGGAATAACTGAAGATGGAGAAAACTAACAGATGGGACTAAAAATCTAATTGTGACACAGTAAAAAGAAAAAAGTCTCATATTAGTTTCTCACCAAATATATAAGAATTATATAAAATTGAAATGAACCAAAACCAGCATATTGAAACGTAACTTATCCAATAGTAAAACTGAAATTGCTTCTTGAGAAAATGTCTGAAACTCAAAACCATAACAATGTTTAACAAGGCATAGTAATGAAACACTAAAAGAAATATAATTGACTTTGCGTTTCCAACAATACGATAACTTTCTTTAATTCTTCACGAACTTTTTAGTTGACTTCACTTTTCTCTGGTTCAGATTTTCTTCCTCTTCACGAATAAGCTCTTCTTGCATTTTCAGTGAAATAGCTTCTTTATATGCACCTTCAACTTTGGTGCATAAGATATGATCAAAAATATATACCTCCAACGTGCCTCTAGCAAACTCAGTCAATAGCTTCTCATCTGCAAGCCCGCCGTCGTTACTAACCTGAAATTCACATGAAAAATTAAAATAAATTCATTACGAAAAAAGAAGTCTAATCATATCTGGAGCCGTGTATAAACAATGTGAAACTAACCTCCTTACGGTTTTGTGGATCCCTTTCATCAGGCAACGGCTCAAGAACAGCTTTCTCCATGAGTAACATTGCATCATCAACTAAAACAAACATATCTTTGTCCACACTAACAACAATTGGAGCTGGCAAGTTTTTGAAATCAGTTGCTCTCTCTTTCCATACGAGAGAGTTTAACCCATGAAACAAGAAATCCATCACCAAAGAGGATGTAACTTCCTTCTTGATGAAGAAATGTTTCACAACTAGTTTCAGAATCACATCCATTTTCTCTCCTGACATCTCTCGCCTTGAATTTTGGTCCATCTCTAACCAAAAGCCACATAAGCTGCACCAGGAAATCATCAAGATCCATTCCTTGTATTTGTAATATGATATATGCATATCTGCTATTAATTAACAAACATGAAAACTTTTGTACCTTGCCCATCTCGTATTGTCCTCCATCAACTTGCTTCTTTTCTCTTTCATAAATCTCAAGAAAGTAGACTCCACGTTTTTGAAATAAACCCTAACAAGTTCCCTCCTATAGTGAACATCAAGGCAGGGAAAAGGTCGGTCCACTCTGTCTCTGCAAGAATCAATTGTAAGATAACTTGGCTACATGTTTATGGTGCCATCATATAATAAACACATATTTACCTAATGACCTGGACTTGAGCCATTATTGTAAGAGAGCCGTACTCATCAATGAAACCGTCATGTAACTTAGGTAACTCAATATACTTTTTCCATCCCCAATCATGCTCTTTTTTCCAAAACTCGTGTAACGAATCTGCAGGGAAATGTAATCAATTTCGTATAATGAGGATTCAAAAAGTAAAAGTTGCAAAAGAAAACCTGAAAGCTTTGATTTCTTTGGATCTTTATTAACCAGAGATATAGTAAACTGAGCTAAATGACTCCAACCTGTCACGAAAAGGTTAAACTTAAATGAACAATTAAAAGTTTTGTTGATCGAGAGAGAAAGAAGAAAACAAAAGAGACAGTAATACTAACCTGGAAGAAGTTTATCACAGTTTTCAACACAGAGAAACAAAGAGAGATGGGTTGTTACTTCACAGCCTTTTGGATAAACTATAATATACCTGCGACAAAGAAGAGAACATGATAGAAAATATCAAACGAGTTTTTAAAGCTTGTTATATATCCAGAGGAGAAGAAGAAAATGGCATTTACCATTGGTGGCCACCAGCTTCAAAAACATTGCTACGGATCTCTGGCGTACTTATTTTTGAAATGTTCTCAATTCTCCATGTATGTGTCCCATATAATTCAGAGGGGTTTGCTCCTAGGAATAATAAAATAAATAAATGATAAACACCATGACAATACAACAAGAAAAACAGAGTATCTTGAGAGTAAAAGGGTTTATAGAAATTAAGTGCATACCAGACTCTTTACTAGTAACCTCGGACATTTCCCTGGAATTTTTTCTCTCCTTCAAACTACAACGTTAAGGTTAAGCAACTGAATTGTTATCTCCAAATTCTGCTAATTAAAGATGATTATCAACACCAAAAAGAAACCCTAAACCTTAAATCAATCTAAAATGTAAACGAAATAATCATTAGTTGATTCGTCTCTATCAACAGAAGGAAAGAGAAGAGAGACGAGCGAATCAAACCTTCGAAGAAAGAGCAAAGAGAAGCTTGAGTCGTTTCTAAACGATTATAACGAATAACATGGAGTAATAATACGCTTTAAATTTTCGAATACGATTTGTGATCTTCAGAGATCTTTTATGGGAAACATTAAACACTAATAGTGAAAGATAATATATGAAAACGATTTTGAGGATATTTGATTATCCAATTTAAAAATTTCCATCGGTAAACATAAAAAAAAAACAAATGATTTAGGAAACCTTCTTTTAAATATCAATCTTATTACAAATAAATTAAAAAGTAAAATATATTTTTTTTCTTCATCTCTTAAGCAAATTGACAACTTTCTAATACAAACCGTTCATAGTGCACAACAGGCACTAAGCCTAAAGAGTAGAGTGAAAGAAGAAGACAGAGAACATCTTAATTACTATTCTCTCCAAATGGTGTTGGCGGGAAAACAAGACCAGTAGATGCATGAGGAGGCCGTGGAAACTTGCCCGGACCAAGAATTCCACCTTGAGCCATTGACGAGGATGTGAAACTTATTGGTCTAAGTGGTGAAGGATATTGAACTCGTGGTGGAGTGGGTAATATCCCTGGACCGTCGAACCTAGGAGATTGCAAAATGGGTACACTTGATGCAGAACCATTGAACCGTGGTGGTGGTGGTTGTTGATAGTCGTGAGATGGTTTCTTGGGTCCTGAATCTCCAAATGAGCTTTGAGGAGAGGGAATACACACAGAGACAGGAGTAGGCAATATCCCGCCACCACCACTGAACCTAGCTGGAGGACCTGAATCTGCTGATGAGCTTTGAAGAGAAACCGAGACAGGAGACTGTGTTAGAGCAGCTGCTAGTCTAATCGTCGGCATCAGAGAAGATGTTAGCTGTGGAACAATGCTTCTAGCTAAGCGGGTCTTGCTTGTGTGACCATTTGAGAGACTGGGTAGGTGTAAAGGAGTCTTCTTGATCTTCTTCCCAATCTTTTTCACACCTAACTGATCATTATGCCGAGGAGGCTTATCCATCTAACGCTAAGACTAAAAAACTCAACCCTAAATTCTGATCTTAGACAATAGAGAAGAGAACTTTAAAGTCTCAAGCTTTCTAAGAGACACAGAGTAACCTAGCTATGAACCCTAAGTAAGTGAATCAAGAGATTGCCCTCTATCCAATTATACATCTAGATATCGAATCACCTCCGTTAATCTGAAATCTCACGATGCCTTTGCCTTCGATTCGCAGAGTAAACGAAGGTTTTGAACTATTAAATAATTATGTTTCTGTCCTAAGCAAATCGGTCGTTGAAATTAACGAGATCGTAGAAAGGAGAAGAAGGGTAAGAAAGTTTGGAATTGGGTCAGATCCCTTTATTTCAGCAAATACAATGCAGAGAACAAAAAAAGGATTGGGAGAAAGCACTGTGTCATTGGAGTTTGTTATTAAAATAATAAAAATTGGCAACAAAAGAGAAATGGGGTGAGAGAGGCTCGAACTCTCGACCTCAGGATCACTCAGTAGCTATGAGACCTACGCGCTAGCCAACTGCGCCACCACCCCATTTTGATTGTTGAGTACAAGCCTTTGGTGAATTAAATATATACGCGACAAGGACTCAATAAAATTATGTGCAAGAAAGAAAAGAGACTTTAACCGATTCACAGAGAAGAAAGAAACAATCTCTCTCTCTTTCTCGTTCCTTCTTAAAAGCTCGAAGCAAGCAGAGAACATAATCAATCGCTCGCTACTTTTAGTTTCTTTTCTTCACCGAAGCACATAGCACTCACAAAGGTATGACCTCTATTGATTCCTATTTCGTTCTGTTATCATTTTCTCAATCGCCGACATTGGTATTTCCGGATTAATCCTCTGAAAAAGCAACCCGGTCTTCTTCTAACGAATCCTTTCTAAAATCGAAAAGAGGATCTCTTTGTTAGTATCGAACTTCTCTGTTTTTTTTTCAACTGAAACCAAAAAAAAAAACCAACCTTTCTATTTCTGTTTGTATTGATTTGTTTTATGTAAGTTATGTTGCTTCTTCTTTGCTAGCGTTTATGATTTGGGCACCCCTTAATTATTATTTCAGATTGATTTGCTATTAAATAATCTCCATTTCAGTTATCCTATATTTAAAACCCTTACATTTGTGTATGTGTTTGCCTTTAAGCAACTGAATCAAACTTCTAGGGTTCTAGACTGTTACTTAGATTCTTCCTTTTAATAGCTTACTGTCTTATCCATTCTTTGTCTTTTTTCTAAATCAGTTGTTTTAGTGATGGGAATTGAAGAAGAGATGGGTATTAGTGGAGGAGAGATACAAGATGCTTTGATGATGAGCGTTGATGAGAAAGATGATTTGATAGACAAAGACGAAGTCAATATCCGTCGAATGAAGAATCGGGAAAGACAACGCAGGTACAGAGCGAGGAAGCGGATGCGTGAAGAAGCAGGGTCTCGATCTCGATGATGAAAAGTCTCACTTTCCAGACAACCCTCACGGGTCAAGAAGAAGAAGGAGAGGACGAAGAGGGAGGAGGCAGGAGGAGATAGAGGGTGATAATGTCTATGTTGACGACTTTGTGAGACGCGTTTATTGCCATAGAGATTGGAAAAAAGAAGCTAGAATAGCTCATTTAATCATGGACAAGACTCGGGATGGTTGTTGTTTGGTTCATCGCAAGATTCGGCCTCGTCCTAGAGACTGGAAAGCTGAAGCTCGGAAAGGTGAAAACTTGATCAAATCCATGTAGGTTGGTTTGGTTCTTAAGGAGTCAGTCCGGTTTGCTAGAGGATTTTGCAAGTTCAGTTTCTTTAAGATTGGATTTGACTGGGAAAAAAAAGAGAATGCACAGAGCAAACATCCTAGTATAAGACTAGAACTGTTTCTGCTCTTTCTTTGTTGTGTATTAGAATATCCAGACGTTATGGGAATTGTAGTATGTATACGAATGTTTGATTTCAGTTGCACCAGCACTAAAACATTATCACACAAAAATAAAAGGGGATTCGACCCTAGTAAGGAAATGGCGATAAGTAGCGTATATTTCCAAAACCTATGGCATTTCTGTGTTGTGTATACTTAACACTTGCCATCCAGATCATTTGAAAATTAGTTTGTTCTTAAGACATTCACCGGTCCTTATCAAAGTGGACGTGAATATATATTTCTAGTCTGGTGCTGTCGAACAATAGTATGGTGATTGCTATAAAATTCATTCTTCTCAATACCGATTTGGCCGATAAGGAGCTCAAATCGCACAGGAGAGAGAGGAGGATTACGAATCGAAGAAGAAGAGTGGATCGATGAGCTGAACTCGGCGAGATTCCGGTGAGAATCCGACGAGAAACGAGAAATCGATAAAGTTGCGATCAGTATGGCCGTTAGAGAATGCACAGCTCTGATACCATTTTAGTAAAATAATATCATTCTCTTGAAATGTAAAAATGTACAAATGTGAGCTTATATACAGACATAAATGAAAGAGTAAACCGACCCTATTCACAATACCAATTACATCCGGTTTACACACTACCAAGATACAATATATATGTTAATAGTTATCAAGAATATTATTCAGAAATCAATCCAAATTCCAAGTTCTCTGCATCAGAAATTTAGACAACAGATTCATTCAAATTGTAGACCGAAATGAACAATATTGTATTAATGGGAGGTGTAGACATGACACTGAAAACTAACACTGCGTAGCGTAGTTGTCGGAGCACGTATTCTACACTGTGAACTTGCATAAGATAAATAACAGAAAAACTCGAGGAAGCTTTACTGAACCCAGTCTTCATTGATCCGGAACCACAGAAGCTCAATCATTCTAAATTTGTTGTGAGGCCACTGCATACACCACTGAGAACTCGAGATTGGCCACCAAAGCAATTTAAAGGTTTACCAAAAATGCAGTTGAAGCATAAATGCATATTAAATAAAAGAGAACAATGCCTCTAAAGTACCACCGAAATATAGCCAGACACTGAAAGTGCAAAAGAAAAGAAGATCTGAGCGCATAAGAACATCTGTAGGAGCAACTTGTATTTGAAGTTTGAGAGTGTTCTTTTTCAATGAAAAAACTTTAAAGTTAACTCTAAAACTTTTATATTTAACATTATAGTTCTTAATTTAGACAAAATTTTAATAACAACTAAAAACATACAATAAAATATTATGACAATATAAATAATGAACTATCACGGGATTCATTTTAATTCTGACTGAACATTTTTACGCGTAGATTTACTATTCTATTTATAGAGAAAGAAAAGATGTAGATTAATAGCAAATTACATATCAATAAAAACCTTACATACTAAATCATAAGTTTAAAAGTACATAATCATTCATTATTATGATTTCTATAATTCTCTCATATATGATCAATAAGTGCATTTCAAATGATAAATGAGCTTACTTTTTATTTGTAGTTTACACGCAAAAAAGTTGTTGAAAACCGAATATGCCTTTATTTCCAATCAGTTTAAGTAGTGGTGATTTTTTTTTTTTTTTTTTTTTGTCGACGTTTAAGTTGTGGTGATGGTGGATCAAATTCATCACATTGTTCTGTTGAATCAAAGAAAGAAAATTTCAAAAGAAAAACTTAGAAGGTAACAATTCTTCAGTTGACACTTTACTTTCATTAAATGAAAAATATTTTAATTTCTTATAAGGAAGTCCATCATCTAGAGGGATAATTAAAAAATAGTTCAATTACGTATGCAAAACCACTTAAGAGCTCAGAACCAGATTGCAGACTTTCTAGTTAGAACTGTTCGATCTTTTTATAGGGAACTTTATTTTATTAGTTGTTCTATTCCAGTTTGGATGTCAAGCCTGGTAATAAAATAGCCGTTCGATGCCAAAAAAAAACCACTTACGAGAATGCAGGAGGAAATAAAATGTTGTTGACAGACCTAAAATCTATCAGTTATTATGCTACTCGTGAGTTTATTCGATTTCTTTATGATTATTTCTTGTTCAAATTGGATAAACTCCTTGTTTTATATATATATATATATATTAATTTTTATGTTAAATTTAAATTTATAAATACATATCTTATTATATAAAGCTTAGTTTTCAAAGTTATTAATTAACATGATCGCGACACATGGCAGTTATATATTTTAGATTGCGACATATGTTAAATCCAAAGACAAATTAATTAAAAAGATTTTTAAAAATAGTAATTATCCATGTTTTTATAGAACCTATATACCAAAATAAATTTGTGTAATATTTAACATTGGTTTTTCCTATTTTCCTACTTTCATAATAAAGAAAAGATATTTTTTTGAAAACAAAATTCGTAAATATTTTTTTAAAATAGTAACTTTCATTTTATACAAATCCTATATACTAAATTTAATTTATATAATATTTAACACCAATTTTCCTATTTTTCTTCTCTCATAATAAAGAAATTAAAATCTTATTAAATAATCGTAATTATCCTTTTAAAAATATAAACCAGAAAAAATGTCAAAGACTGTTTAACGTTAATTTTCCTTTATAAACCTAAAAAAAATCACATGATAAAACAATTTATTAAAAATGTAATAGTGATTTTAGTTTTAAGATAGCCTATACCAAAACCAATTTGTAAAACTAATTTATTTTTGTAATTTATTTAAAACTAACCAAAAAGGCAACTTAAACAAAAAAATATCAAAGATTGTTTAATGTTAATTTTCCTTTTTAAAGTCATAATTAAAAAAAAATAACCCAAGAGGAACTATGATTATTCACACTTCTATATATAGAAGTAATCTCTCTCATACTTGATCACCAAACATAATTATTGATTCATGAAAAATATAAGATGATGTTCAATATCTTCTTTACCGCATCTTCTTTTCTTCATAGAAGTGATTTTTGTTTGTTTTGTCCATATTATCATGCTACCTACATTGATTACATAGACCAAACGTTATTGCCACATTAATTATTTGTACTCCTTCTTTACCGTCTAATACATAATGATAATAATGATCATTACTTTTCATTTCATAATATTGCTATTATGATTGCTTATATGCGTTTGTTCTAATTATAATTTTTTAACTAAAATTGCAATTTATTTTTATTTCAGGAATTATCAAAAAAACGATGACTTCAGTAAGTTATTTAACACTAGATCAGTTAAACAAAAAATATTCTTACCGTCGTACCGTAGTTCGTCTTATTAGAAAATAAGAAGCAAGAAATTTAAATAAGAACAATGAGCTTATATGAATGAATTTTCTCTTACTCGATGAGAAGGTAAATATGTTTTAATTTTTCTTAAAAAAATCTTATATAGTTTTATTATTAAATATATAATTTGTTTATTATATAGAAAAAAAATATTATTCAAGGTTGTGTGCATTCTTCTCTTATTGAAAAGTTTGGAGATGGATTACGCGAATGAGCCATTATTAAAATCTGCAATTTTAATATGCAAAACTGCAATAAAATCTATTGAATTTGATGATGAACATGATACTAAAAATTATATAGTTAATAAAAGAAGTGAAAATTAGTATTGATACAAATTGTATAAAAAGTAATTTTAAAATTAATTATTAGTAACTAAAAATAATTATTTGATAGCATTTTTTTAAATTCTAAAGAGAAGATAAATTGTAAAAGTTTCTATAACAGTAATTTTTTTTCTACATCCTAAAAAAAGGTAAAATAGTATTTAATAGTATTTTTTTTCAAAATTGTAAATAAAAAGAAGATTTATAAAATAGAATGTGTTCATTTTAAAACAAATTCTAACATAATAAAATTTTAAAAATTTATTCAAAAAACATTAAATTATTACATATGAAAGTGTTTGATGATGTCTTTGAATCGATTGACGCTATTTGACTTTTATATTTTTTCATAAGAAAATGCATAGTTTTTTTCTCTAATTTAAATACAAATTTGATAGCAATTCATATTTGAACCCTGATTATAAAATAAATCTAACATAACATATGCAAAAAGCAATCATAAAACTATAAATTAAAACATCAAACGAAACTCATTGCAATGCAACGGGCTCATATCATAAAATATATGATAGATATGAAAAAACTGTTAAAAGATATTCACGTACAAAAACAAAAAAAAAAGTATGAAACCTTAGATTATAAGGTTCTGAACAATAAAACCATAAATATAAGGTTTCATTAATCAAAACCTTATATAATCTGAAGTGCTCTTGAGGTATATAAAAATTTATATTTGAGGCTTTCGGCTTTCGGCTCGGCTTGTTTTTGTTTTCTTAAAAAAGATATTCTAAGTCGAATCATTGAAAGAAAAGACGCACCAACCACTGTGCCTCTCTTTACAATTCGTCGATCAATGATCATCTAAAAGCATCAATGATCGATGGCAACCACAATCTACCTAGAGATGCCCCAGACAATAAATTAGCCCTCTTCTGAGCTTGCCTCGAGTTAGATCTAAAATTGTGTAGAAATCGATTAGGTAAGTAACTAACACATAGTATAAACTCATACAGTATATACATGTTACACATTTTAGATCCAACAACAAACGATGCAGACTCGAGGCTCGAGCGATAGAGCGAAACAAACTTGTCGCTCTATTTTTGGACTTTCTTACATAATAATAACTACAAGCTACAAAATTACTGGAAACCCCAACTAAAACGAATTACTCATGATGTGACCCCATAACTTTTCTTACTCTTTACTTTTTAACCGATCTTTGAGATTAAACTCGCCCGGAGCTGTTCCTGCGTGTATATTCTGAACCCCATCTTCACCGTCGCTTGCTGAATCATCAGATCGTTAACCACCGACATGCTCGCGTGATTCACCTCAAGCTCCAGATCCATCAACGCCGACATCAACCTCGCCGCCGGATGATTCCTCTTGCTCGACTCCACCCTTATCATCGCATCCCAACCGATGATCTTCACCTCGATCTCCATCCCCACCGGTTTGATCGCCGTCATCGAGCAAGACGACGATAGATCTCCGCCGGCGCTCGCCTTTCTTCCGGCGAGCTCCATTTTCACTTCCTCGAGCTGGGTTTTAATCTGGGCCTTCTCAGACTCCGTCTTGGTCACCTTCGACTTCAGCTCGTTGATGTAAGAGATCGCGTCTCCGAGCAGAGAAGCTTTATCCATCTTGGAGACGTTTGGTACGACCGCACGCAGCGCGTAGAATCGTTGGTTCAGCTTCTCGCGTCTCTGTCTCTCCGCTTCTACGTGGTTTAGCGGCTCCTCTCTACCGTTCGCAGGTTTTCTCCCGCGTTTCTTGGGACGTTTCTCCGGTATCTCTTTCACGACGGAGGCTTCTAGATCGGAGTGATCGGATTCTCCTCCGCCGGTTCCGAAGGTTAGGACCTTGTCGTCGCTCAGACCTGTTGATGACTTCTTTCTCTTGTTTTCGAACTGAGTCTGACCCGAGTAAGAACTTGGATCCGGGTTAACGGAGCTCCGTTTACCCTCGTCCCCGAAGCTGAGTATCTCCCCGGGCCTTGGTTTCACTAAGGTGGTGCTCGACGTCGAGAAATTTAATTCGCGGGAGAAGTTGTTACCGAACTTCGGATTCTGGATCTGGGAATGAACCGGGCTCGGAGTCGGATCCAGATTCGGGTTTTCGGTTACGGTACTTGAGCTACCACCGTGCTCAAACTGAACCGACTTGACGAAAAGCTGTGAGCTAGTAGAGCTCGGAGCTCCGTTACCCTGCTCGGGTACTCCAATCGGATCATTAATCCACATAGACGGATCGTTCTCGCCTTGATCCGGGTCGAGATTCCAGTTATTAAGACCCGATAAATCCCCACCACCAGCGTTGAAATTGAAAAGCACGCGGACCTTGTTCATAAGATCCGAACTCTGTCGGATACGCTCCGTTGACCCGAGCTCCACAACCCCGTTCGCCGAAGGAACACACGCGATGGTCTGCATCCCAAACACCCCTCCTTGCTTGGCCCGCTCACAGCCCGACCCAGTTAACTGCTCCGGCCCAGAGACCCAAACCGCGTTAGCCGTCGAGAACGCCTTTCCCGCGAGTCCAGAACCGCAGGCGAAGCTCTGCGTCATCGAAACCAAGAAAAACCACTCCGTATCCGTCACCTCCTCGTCGACGGCGTCATCCGTCGGACCGCCTCCGCCGGAGATCAACGAGTTGAGCTCACGCAGCACTTTCTTGCGATACTCCTGATCCGCCGGAGTCGAGAACGGCGGCGGAGACGTTCTCTGTCTCGGCTTTCCCTTGTCCTCTTCTCCTTTGTAGTAACCATCGCCCCACCCGAGCACGGAGGCGCCGGAGAAGTCGTACGACGGCTGCCAGAAGATAGCGTAGGTCCAGCCTTCGTTCGTCCCTTCGATCAGTGCTTGTAGCCTCTGCTGGAGAGTCTCCTCGTTGAATCCCGCCAGCGCCGGAGCTGTGGTCGACGCCGTCGCCGTTGCCGTCGCCGGTGGCCATAAGGCTGAGATGTCGGAGGAGGAGCTCATGAAAGCTTCCATCATGGAGGCGTTATCGTCGGTGGTCCAGAGATTCATTGTCGGCTCCGTCATTAAAGTTAAAGTTTGTAGAGAGAGAGAGAGAGAAAGAGGAAGAAAGTCTTCGTAGTGGAGAAAAATGGTAGTGCTCTGCTATTATATTATATCGAGGGGGTGCGAAAGTGATTATAACGTGGCTTATTATTTGATTATAAAGCTCTGAAGCTTCGATTTTTACTTTCACCCCCTCGACTATTGGACCTACTCCGTAATATCTTAACGAGTGAGATCGTGCGGTTGTTGTTCGCGCGTCTGGTGCACTCTCTCTATTGTTCGGTCAAGATTCATTTGTTTCTATCAAATAGTAGTGGACAGTGATGTGAGCTCAGTCGAACCGGGTTAGTTTCTTTCTTTACCATGTGTGAAATTTCACTCTTACTCGATTTAATTTTTTTTGGAAAATATACATACTCGTTCCGTTCCAAAAAAGCATACATGTTTTTTAGTAAGTGTCACTTTGATATTTTTCATACAAACTAAAAAATCATTTAATTTTACATGTTTTTATATAAAAATATCATTATTCATACACCTACTCATATTTCAACCATTAGAAAAAAAATCTGAAGAATAAAATCAATAAATTTTGTATCGAAAACCTAGAAATTCATTTATTTGCAACAAAAAATTTTCTACAATGACACTTAATAAAAAACAGAAAAAATATGCTTTAAAAAGATATATTTATAACATTTCCAATGCATTTTTGTCAAATAATAATTGTAAATTGTAAATTTCAGAAAAAATGTTAAAATTCAATTTGTTAAAATTTGTGTGAAATAGTTAACTACAGAAATCAATATATTTATAATCAAAATTTAATATGATTTTAGTATACCGAAAACTTTAAGACCTTGATCAATTTGAAATAGAAGAACAGTAAATAAATAACTATTTTACAGATAAAAATAGCTATTTCTTTTTTTTTTATTGTTAAGAGATAGTTATATATGTGGAAAAAAAAGATTCCATATATCTATATAACGTGGACAGTGGCTAATTAATACGTTAAATTGCTGGAAAGAAAATAGTTATTTTTGTCTTTAATATGTAAAATTACAACAAGGTGCACAACAAATGAGAATCTCAATCTCCCAAAATGATTCTTGTCTCCTTCGCTAATTATTTTGTTGACGAAACAAAAGAAAACTAATTATTCACTTGACCAACGATATTATTAGCACATGCTTTAAGAAAGAAAGAAACTCTTTATAATATTTTAGTTACATTCACACTACACGATGAACACATGCTACCTAAGTTCTATTGTATTATTTATTTTAAAATATTGAAATCTTATCTTAGACCATCTCAAATAATATAGTTTGATATATTTTTTCTAGAATAGAGGATTCCTGTAACTAAGATGAATTAGGTCTATTGAATAACATAATCATTTGGCATCTTTTCGTCAATACATATATTTATCACAACAATGGACCATGGTCCCATCACTCAAAATTTCCTAGTTCTCGTTTTTTTTTTTTTCTGAAAACCAGCTTGCACCACTCTACTTCTTGTGTCCTAACTCTTAGTTAAAAGCCAAAAAGATTAATAATACTAAATATCAAATAGTATATACTTAAATACAGACTAAGCTTACTGTTTGGCCCAAATCTTGACCATGCCCATAAAAATTGTAGACAAGAAGTCGTGATTGATGGTCACATCGATTAAACCTCGATGAGAGCTGCTATCATTAAAAGGAATAACAAAATCAGGTTTTACTCTCTGAAGTCGAACCAACAAATATCTTAGGCATTTGCGATATTCACGAACTTAGATCTTGACTTGACCCCAACTTATAAGGACAAGGCCGGCAAACAATCTCTACAGCTAGAATTCAATAGAGAAAGAAGCATCGAAGTTCGATCTAGCTTTACATTGATAAACAAAAAGGATATTCCCAATGGTTTTGAGATTCGCAAAGACGATATTGGAAACAACTTAGATCATAGGGATCAAGCGAACAAGAAGAAGAGACGATATCGTGGGAACGAAACAACCAGAAAGAGAATAAAGAATAGGGAGAGGAAAAGAGTTGGGGAAATGAACATTATTGCTTAGAGCATTTCTAACTCTACTACATAATTTACTACAAAATAGAATGGAAAATGCACTCATAAACAAACATATAAGTCAATATTATATATATAGAGTAATGCTTTTTTATTTGTTTATAACTGCATTTTCCACTATATTTTACAATTTTTTTCAGTAAATTACACAGTGAGGTTAGAGATGTTCTTTGACAAAAATATTCTCTTCGACCTCAAGCTCTCGTTCCCTAAACACTTTGACCTTGTTTTATTCCTTGTTCTTCATTACTTTAGTTTTGTTTTTGTTTCATCAACACTTGTAAACCCTTTTGATATTTTTATATAATCCATCTTATCAACTTGAATATTTTGTGGGGATTTATATGATTTTTTACCGAGGGATTTATATGGTTTTCCAGCACATGTCCAGGTTCGGTGTAGTATATACCCGATATACAAAATGCCACTTTGCAAGATCTGTTCGGTTATTTACAAATCTGTTTGGTAAATTTAGTTACATAATTTAGAGGAGGTGTATTCGACTGAGAGTTTTAGATGATTTGTATTAAAAATGACAAATTCACTGTTATTGAAACATGAATTTTAAGAACTCATTTAAAATTCATTGTTATTGAACTTGATATTTGGTATAGTACTCTAAAATCCACTGTTATTGAAAATATTTTAAGTTGTGGAGTTTTAAAGTTATTAGGTGATTTTATGGTGTTTTTTTTTTTTTGACAACGAACAGCTGATCTATTACTCAAGCTTGAGGTGGTCTGGGAAACCATACCGGAATAGAACAACCAATGTAGTACAAGTCCCTATGATAAGATCTCGCTATCTTAGCTAATGAATCAGATAATACATTTTCGGAACGGGGAATAAAAACAATCGAGAACTCTGGAAAACTACTCTTCAGCTTCAGTAGTTCATCTAATTCAGTGGAGAAGTTGGGCCATGCTCCTGGGTCTCGAATCATTGAGATTAGATCCTTGCAATCGGTGGCAAAGGTTTGACACGTCGATTGTTGAAGCATGCATTCCATAGCCCAAATAAGGGCCTCTAGCTCCGAGTGAAGTGATGAGATTCGCCGTCTTTGGTTTCTTGCTCCCAGAAGTTGTGTTATACCTCCTGCTGTTTTCCATGTCCATCCATAACCACTGAAGAGTGTGTCATGTGTCCAAGAACTATCTATCATACACCTTTCAGTATTTATCCTCTGTTGTGGGATATCATTTGTTGTGTGTTCTTCAGTTCTACCATTTGCTTCATACCACGCATGACATTCTGATTCAGCATGTCAGACAGTTTCCAAAGGGTCCCTGTCTATTCCTTTGAATAATTTATCGTTCATTGCTTTCCAAATGTACCACATGATCCAAGGATATGGGTCTTTATCCAATTCCAGGTCTTCTATATCATTCTTCCTCCAAAAGAGATAGTCTATATTGGTGTAGTGACTTGTGCTGGGAAATCTTGATGGCGGAGTTGGGGTTGCAGCGTGTGCCCATGTCTGTAATGCTGGAGGGCACTCAAAGAGGGCATGATTTATGGTTTCATCATCTTCTCCACATCTTGGACAATGATTATCACATCGCATATGACGGTGTGTTAAATTGCTTGTTACTGCTAGTTGTCCAGAGATAGCTTGCCACATGAAGTGTTTTATCTTAGGCGGAGCTTTTACTTTCCAAGCAAAGGCTTGGAGCTTTGTGATACTCGGTTCGTCTTGAGATACTATTGTTTCTCTCCTGAGTATGTTTCTAGCAACCCAATACCCTGATTTGACAGTATACATCCCATTCTTAGTGTAACTCCAACAATATCTATCCCGTTGATAACTTTGACTTATGGCCAAGGATCGAATCAGAGGGATATCATCTGTGTGTACATAATTTTCAAGCATCGCCAAGTCCCATGATTTTGGTTCCCCTGACATAAGATCATGTGCAGACATCATTGGATGAACCACTGGTGCTACTGCTCTTGCTGGTCTTGACGGTATTGTCGGTATCCAGTTGTCTTCCCATGCTCTTATCTCATTTCCAGAATGAACCTTTTTTCTGATCCCCAGTAACATAAGTGGCTTCGCCACCATTATACTCGTCCATCCATAAGAGGGTCTATCTGACGTATTTAGCCGCAAGGGCGTGCTACCTCTAAAGTACCTTCCTCTGAGGACTCTAGCTACGAGAGAGTCTGGGTTTTGGACTAGTCGCCATAGCTGTTTTCCCAGCAGGGCTAGGTTGAATTCATGTATCATCCTAAAACCAATTCCTCCCTCCTCCCTTGGTTTACAGAGTTTTTCCCATTTTACCCAGTGTATTCTCCTTTTAGGGAGGTTCGAGCTCCACCAAAACTGTGCAATGGCACTAGCTAAGTTGTCACAAGTCTCTAAAGGAAGTAGCAGAGTCGACATTATATAGGTAGGTAGCGCCAGTAGAATAGATTTGATGAGTACCTCCTTTCCTCCTTTTGATAGGTAGCGTCCAGTCCAGCCATTCACGCGATGTTGTAACCGTTCCTTCAGGAAAGCAAACAGTCTCCTTTTTGATCCACTGATATCCTCAGGAATACCAAGATATGTTCCCATCCCTCCTTCGTTTGTGATCCCCGTCAATGTCTTAATGGTTTCCTTCAGCGGCCCAGGTATCTTCTTACCAAAGAGTAAGGAAGATTTATCAAAATTAGTACATTGTCCAGAAGCTTTCTCATATGTCTTAAGAACTTTCATAACTTCATCACATTCACGGGGCTCCGCCTTACAGAAGAACATGCTATCATCAGCAAAGAGAAGGTGTGATATTGGGGGACTAGCGCGTGAGACGCGCATCCCCGTTATCTTACCTTGATTCTCTGCATGATTAAGAAGGCTAACGAGCGCTTCCGTGCATAAGATAAAGATGAAAGGAGACAGAGGATCTCCTTGACGCAAACCCCTGTGTGGGGTTATATTTCCTCTGGGCTGTCCATTAAACAGAACATGGTACTTCACTAATGTTACACATCGCATTATCCATTCTATCCACAGTTCTGAGAAGCCCATTTTTCTCAATACCGCACTTATAAAGTCCCATTCTAGACGATCATATGCTTTGCTCATATCGGTCTTTATTGCCATTCTCTTATTTTTCCCTCATGGATCTGTACGGAGTGCATGGAACATCTCTTGTGCTATTAAAACATTATCAGATATTTGTCTTCCAGCAACAAAGGCTGACTGGGTTTCTGATATCCTATTCGGAAGTATTTTCTTTAGTCTCTGGCAAATAACCTTTGATATAATCTTATAGCTAACATTGCAAAGACTAATTGGTCTGAACTGAGACATTTCATTTGGTTTGTCCTTCTTGGGGATGAGACAAATGTTTGCATCATTAAGGCCATGTGCCATTGCACCCTCGAAGAGAAATTCATTAACCATACGAGTTAAGTCGTCTTTCACTGTATCCCAAAATTTCTGATAAAACAATGCTGTCATACCATCAGGTCCAGATGCCTTTTCTGGGTGCTTCGCGAATAGTGCCAATTTTACCTCCCATTCTGTAACAGGGGCTGTCAGATCCATATTGGTTTGATCAGATATTGTCGTTGTGACATTGGCTAAGGCTTCATCAATAAGCTCCGGATTGGATGTTGCAAAGATATCTCTAAAATAGCTAGTAGCAATGGCTACCATTTCGTCCTCGTCCTCCACTAGATTCCCAGCAGAATCTAGCAGGCCAGTAATTTTATTCCGAGCTCGTCTCTGTCTTGTAATCGCATGGAAGAACATTGTGTTCAAATCTCCATCTTTCAGCCAGAATATTATGCTTTTTTGCTTCCAAAATCGTTCCTCAGCTTTAAGAGTTTCGGTTAGCTCTTTAAGAGCTACCCCTATTTCTTCTGTTGTAGCAGCATCATCAGAGTAGAGATTGTCTACCTTAGCCTTTAGTTCCTCAATTTGTTTTGCAGCATTTAATTCCTATTTCTTTTTTCTTTTTATGGTGTTTAAATGAAGTTTCTTAGTTAAAAAAATTAAAACACAAATCACATAGTTTTAGGTGATATTCTAAAATGGTTTAACAAAAAACTCTGCGACTTATTGCAATCATCTAAAATTCCATTGAAAATCAAATCACTTCAAATGCTAATTTGAATACACCTCCATAAATTTTTTTGGTCGGTTCAAGTTTTGGGATTTTGCCTAGACCTAATTATGTATCTCAATATTCAATTGATGTTTATTTTGATACGATTTCTAAAAATACTCAAACCCAGTGTTGTTTTATCAGAACCCAAACCATGTCCGATTTCAAAAACGAGTCTTACATAAGATTATAAATTATATATGAACATGAATGTTATAAACTGAGCCCAGTCCTATCAGATATAAACCAAAATGGGATCTACGATGTTGAACTCAAATATCTATAAGCCATATCCGAGTCTGAACAGGTTCTCAAACACTCATGCTTAATTTAGAGCACTAATAAAGTGTTTTGAGAACTCTTTGATATTTAAATTGATATTTTTGTCTTAACATTTGATGAGAACTATATAGTATCAGAAAAGCACAGAAAAATCATTCTAACATAATATTGTTTATAAAAAATGCTGATATTTATATTATAAGTTTATCATAAATTTAATTGGAAACCATGAACTATCAAAATGAAAAAAAAAATTAAAATAGTATTATGTTTACAAAAGTTGTCATTTTCTATTGTTATATACATAGGGAACCCCTTTTCCTTTTGACAAATTAAAAGGTCTGTTATTGAAAATGTGAAAATAGAGATTTTCATGTGAATAAATGCTAAGTATAAAATTCAAAATGTATTCATTTAAGAGTATTTTGAGAATTATAATTATAAGAATAATTTTATATTGGAAAAGTCTGGCATTTTTTAATCTTTTAGTCACTTATCAGCAAATTATTCCTAGATAAATAAGCATATTCAAACTAGCACCTAGTGTCAACGACAATTAACAATTGTTTTACCCGTCAAGTTTTTCAAATTTTATAGGATCTTGTCCAAAATATCAAAATTAAGTTAAAATTTGACACTAATTGAATAGCCTAACTATAATAATAAATAAATAAAATAATTACCTAAACAAAAATACAGATGGTAATACATAACTCGTTCAAAATAGTGGATGATATTTAGCCTAAACACATTTCTAGTAAACACATGTTTAGAATTATTATCAAGATCAGTAGTTGAAATAATTACCCACACATTAAGAATCGTATATTTGATATCAATATTAATGTTTTCTGTTTTTATTGAATTAGTTTTAGTATTTGTTAAAAAATAATATACAATTCAATTCTCTTTGCTATAGTTTGATAAAATTATTTTTCATAGCATGAGTTGCAACAACGTATATTTCCTCTTTGAATTTTAAATTTGAAGAATTTATATGATAAAGATTTATACAACGTGATGGATGGTAATAAACATACACAATACTAAGAAGCGGCTAAGGTGGACGGGGCAAATGATTATTTCAAAAATCGGTGTAAATCATCGAATAATGATAAACTTTAGCGAAATCTTTGAAGGTTTCATTAGCAGTGTGCTAATGGGATTTAATTTTTAACTACAGAGGTTAACAATGAGGAGGTAAGAAAATCAGTTTTTGCGATCAAATCTGGTAGTGCGCTTGTTCCAGACGGTATGACAGGTATGTTCTTCCGCAAGTATTAGGATACGATAAGAGAACATGTGCATCAGCTCTTCATCTCTCGAGTTTTTCCTGTATAACGGAATTATATGCATTTATATTTGCTACCTAAAACAGTGGATCCCGCATTGATGACAGATTTAAGACCCATTAGCCTCTTTTCAGTTCTTTACAAGATCATTTCAAAGATTCTGGTGAATAGACTGAAGCTTTTTCTTGCAGAAAAAGTTTTTTCTACGCAGTCTGCTCTTGTAGAAGAAAGACTTATCACAGACAACATCCTCATAGCTCACGAAATTAATGATTCATGACTTGAAGGCGAATGAGAAAGTGACATAGGAGTTTATTGCTATCAAATCAGATATGTCAAAAACTTATGACAGAGTCGAATGGGGTTACCTGAGAGCTTTTCTCCTTGCCTTGGTTTTTGATAGTTTGTGGACTGATAAGGTCATGTTATGTGTAACGTTGGTTACATATTCTACCTTGATTAATGATCAAACTTTTGGGTGTATCCGTCTAGAGCGGGTTTGCGTCAAGATGCCCCATGTCCCCTCTCTTTTTTGTTTTGTGCACGGAAGGGTTCATTCACATGATGAAGCAAGCGGTGAGAGATGGAAGATTACAAGGCATCCAGTTCTCAGAGAATGGTCCGATGATTCATCACATGCTGTTTGCTGGTGATAGCTTAATGTTATGCAAGGCTCGCTTGTTCAAGTCTCTGAATCGATGCATATCTTGCGGGTGTATGAGCGATTAGGCAGAAGGTTAATATAGAGAAGTCTGCTATTACCTTTGGAGCAAAGATAGATGAGATTTCTAAACAACTGCTTAGAAACCTCATTGAGATTGAAAAATAAGGGGGCACATGTTTTTATTTGGGATTACCTGAGTGTGTCATTAGATCACAAACAAAGATGTTTTCTTACATCTATGATAGACTCAAGGACATGCTTTCTTGATCAAGTTGCTGTCTCAGGGAGGGAAGGAGGTTTTGATTAAGGATGTTGTTATGGTGATGCCAATTTATGTGATGTCCTGCTTTAAATTAACCAAGAACCAAGAAGTCGTGTGAAAACTTGACGAAAGCAATGGCATATTTCTTGTGGAACTCTTTAAAACACAAGAGAAATATTCATTGGCTTAGTTGGACGAAATTTTGCCTGGAAAAAGAATAAGGTGGTTAGAGTTTTAATGATATCCAGCTTTTCAATCAATATCTTCTACCTAATCAAGCGTGGAGAACCCTCAACATGGAGTCTCTCTTTGCTAGAGATCAAAAGTAGATACTTCAATCATGGAGAGTTTCTTTGGGCAAGCAATGGACCGAAAACTTCCTATGGATGGAGGAGCATCCAGTTTGGTAAGAAGTTGCTTCAACAAGGCCTCATGAAACATGTGGGAAACAGAAAGTCTATCTCAGTGTGGGTGGATGATTGGATAAAATGTGATGTGAGAAGAAGACCCCTGTTGAAAAACATTTTAATGGATACATGATCTTATTGATGCCAACAATAATTGCTCGAATATTTAGATCCTTAAGAATCTTTTTTATGATGAGAATATTCATAGAATCCTCAAGATGAAGGTGGTGATAGATCAAGAGGACTTCTAGGTGTGGATGCACAACAGAAATATAAGCTATTCAGTAAGGTCTGGTTACTGGTTCATTAGCAAACAATCAGATAGTGATTTATCCAGAAAAGCTGAGGTGATACCGTCTTTAATTGACCTCAAGCTGACTGCTCTGAAAAATAAAACATTCATGTTGAATGCTTTAAGCAATGTGATTCCGATGGGAGAGATGCTTGTGAAGAAGGACATCAAGATGGATCTGTGCTGTCAGGCTTGTGGATTTGAAGGTGAATCCATCAACCATATTCTTTTTGATTGCCCTATTGCTATAAAGGTTTGGACATTAGCCAATGTTCCATCTCTAATGAATGGTTTTGATATGGTCTCCCACTTCTCTGATCTTCTTTATGTGATGATGCTGATGAAAAAAATCAGAAGCTGGAGAGAAGATTAGGAATATGTTCTCATGGATTGTCTGGTACTTATGGAAGACTAGAAATGTGATCATCTTTGAAGGTAGGGCGTTTATTGCTCAAGATGTGGTTGGAAAAATCTCGGAGGAAACATATTTCTGGCTCTTGGCACAAAAACAAGAAAGAGAGAAAGAAGAAGAGGAACAGACGATTCGTGATTCTTTCCAGAAACGATGGGAGCTGCCTCGTCTTGGTTGAGTTAAGTGTAACATTGGAATAGATTTCGACAAGAATGCATCAAGAAGTAGATGAGCTTGGGTGGTGAGAAATGAGCTTGGCAAGATTCTCATTCATAGTCAGCATGTTTTTTTATGGTTTATGCTCTCTGGATGAAGCCAAATACAAAGGTCTTCTCTGGACTATGGATAGTCAAAATTCTCATCATCTCAACAGAGCCATCACTGCAATGGACGATAGACTATGGATAGTCAAAATTCTCATCATCTCAACAGAGACATCACTGCAATGGACGATAACACTTTAAGAAATTGATTCTCATACCAAAAGCTTGGCCTAATTTTAGAAGTCAATATGTGGAGTTGGAGAAAAGACTGAGACAAGTGGAATGGTGGAAAATTGTAAAGAAAGATATATCAACAAACAAATGAGCTTTTCATATAGTTCAAAGTGCAGCGAAGAATGGTTATCTACAATCCTTGCGGTCCTTGCTGGCTGCAAGTTTTGTTTGGGAATGAAGAAGTCTATCCTCTCTGTAGTTGATTATTGTCATGAGTGAGATGACTATTTTTAGGAACTTGCCTCAGGTTATCTTATGGTCTTATTGTGTGGAATCTCAGCAAAAACTCTTGATCTTCTGTCTCGGATTGTTTTTGGAAGGAATGATTACCCTTGTGTTTTCTTAGTTGTAACCAATGTTTTTAAAACCGGACCGGCTAGCAAACCGGAAATATTTTGGGTCATGGGTCATTATGGTTGGACCGGGTTTTATCGGGTTCAAACCGAGTTTGATCAGATTAAAATAAATTTAATGCTATTTTGAATTTGCATATTCTTATAAAGTTATATCATATCAAATAGAATATTTCAACAACCATATAATGCTTAGAAAATCTTTAAAAATTAACAAACTGAAAATGTAATAAAGATAAAAAAGCAGTTTAATAGGTCAAATCCAAAATCAAAAGGAAAGAAACACATTTCAACTTTATTCTCCAGATTTTTATCAATTTAAATCTTCATCACCTTAAAAATTATAGACACATTAGTTTAAACTGTAAAGTTTATATTTTAAAATAAAATAAAAATTATACCATGATCGATTATCTCGTAATCTTTGGGATATTTTTCAAGAAGTTTATCTTCTAATTCAGAAAAATCAAGTTTCCCTTCTTCTTATTTAATCTGAAATCTTATTTGATTTTTTAAAAGGAAATTTGAATTGTTTTATTAATAAATTTTTGTTTTATTTGAGAACCAGAGTTTGATCAGTTTGTTGGGTCATCGATTCTCAAATTTTTAACGGTTTAATATGAGTTTTTAACCGGTTCAATTTTGGTTGAGTTTGGTATTAATCCAACTCAGATTTGTGTCTGGTTCGTGCTTGAACCTGGTCCGACAGCCGGTTCGGTCCGGGTTTACAAACATTGGTTGTAACCCCTGTTCTAAAATGCGGCCGCCGAGTCCGGAAAAGCGGCGAGTAAACGCTCGGCGGCCAAGGACCGTCGCGATTTGCTTCTGTTCGGGTGAAAACTCGGAAAACTTGAAAAAACTTATTTTGGCACGTTTTTAGTTAATAATCAAAGAATCTAAGCAAGATCTATTAATTTGAGTTGAAAAATGATGAAAACTAAGAAAAACGGCCGTACTTTCGAGTTGCTGAATTTTGTTTTGACCAAAATGAAGAAGATGAAATGTCAATTACTGCTATACCTTTCATTAAAAATGACAAAAATAAAGAGATATAATCACAGATGGGGCGGGGAGCTCTGGTTGCCTAAGGACCTAACAGAAAACAGCCCGAGTAGCCACTTGGCCAAACGAAATCCATGTCGTTTTAACTAACGTAAGATACATAAACGAAAACATGCGTAAAACCTTTTAAAAAAATCCCCGATTAATCTCCACGTAATATCTGATTAGTCGATTCGACGTTAGGTCCGGGATTACCGCCCGACTTACGCCTATAGTTTTGAACAAAGGTTGTAACTGAATGTTGGTGTTGATCACCTTTTATTAATCTAACACAAAAAGTTATATAGCACAAGGAGGAGTCCCACTTGTCACGCCAAAACATATTCAATCTTTTTCTATTTTGTAGTTTGTCAGTGGTTATCTTCAATTACCTGTCAATCATATATATCTTAAAGTTTAGGTTATATGTCCCTGTTCGAAAACGCGGACTAGGCGGCCGCCTACTCGGCGAGTATACGCTCGACGTTCATCTACCGTAGCGGATTGACCCTAATCGGTCATAAAATCGGATCTTCAAAAAAAAGTTTTCTTTTGCTTCGTTTTGTGTTAAAAACAGGTTTGTTTTAGTTAGATCTATGAAAATTTGATATAATTGAGTCGTAAAGTGATGAAATCGAATGTTAATGAGTGAAAAAGTTCTGGAAAAAATGGAGGCGTCGTTTACAGATATTAGGTTAAGGAAGAAGATGATATGAAAAATACGATTTTGCCCTTCTTTAAATGAAAAAATTAAAAGAAGTGGATATAAAACGGTTGAGGGGGTCGAACCCAGGTTCACGCTAAAACATGTTAAGGCACTTACCACCTGAGCCAGAGGAGATCTTTAATATTTATTGCATAGCTTATATTTGTATATGAAATGTACGTAGTATGGTTATAACTACTCTCCGATTAATCCCCGACTAATCCCCGATTTTTTGTTAACTCGCTAGGCCCGGACCAACCGCCCGACTCACGCCTAGCGCGTTTCCGAACAGGGGTTATATCAATGTCAGATGATAGTTTAATCGTAAACTTTTCTCGTGAGTATTTTTAATAGTAAATTGTAATATTAAAACAACACTAAATTGTAGGGCTAGAACTATTATCCGAGATCCGGATCTTATCCGAGATTCAATCTGGATCCGCTCTGAAAATAAGATATTTGGAACGCCCGGATCCAGATCCAGATAATAAAATGTCGGATCCGTTAAATTTGGATCCAGATATCTGGATTTTAAGTCCGGATATTCGGATCCGGATCCGATCTTTTAAAATATATTAATTTTTTTTATTTTATTAATAATTATAGTTAATTTATTAATACTTATACATAAAATTAGTCGTATAATATTATATTTAATTTTAATAATATTATATGCATAAATACATTCATAATTATTTAATTTATGTAATATTTATAGATTTTTTGAACTTAATTTGTATTTTAAAAAATATTTTAATTTTTTTAATTATTTTGACGAATCTGAATCTGAATCCGGATACTCGCGGGTATCCCGAATATTCCGGATATCCGTATCCGTCCCAGCCTAAATTGGTTGTCTAAGTTTTACTTCTTCGCTGTTTAAATTCATTTTTTGAATTAATCAATGATTTGCGGGAGGAAAGTTTAAATACAATTTCTGAAGCATCAAATCAAGAACACGAATCAGTTTGCGTAAACTATAATCATATTGAATTAAATTAAAATAAATGAAACTTAATTCTAATCTTAATGGACGGTAGGTGGGACTGTTTATAATTTAGCATAGCAATTCACATGGACAACGTGTACCACCGTGCTTCGTTGTCCTCTCTGCCTTCAATCTTTTTTGTTTGCTTACAAGATTTGATTCCTTTTATCACAACTATCTAACAATAAATTATGTTGGAAACATTTGATCAGAAAATAAAAATAAAAAGTGACGTTGAAAACATTTTCCCACGTAGTGAACCATAAATAAACATTAGGACCCTTTCCAACTCACTTCTATAACCACTTCTATATTTTTTAAGGCATCTTCAACTCTATTTCATTTCTACTTTAAAATAGAGTAAAATAGAATATAGAGCAAAAAATGTTCCAACTCAATTTCACATCTCACTATATAACGAAGTTTATTTATGAACAGAGTAAACTATTTTTTTGTTCATCACTCTCCATCATAGAATGAGATATAAGGTTAGGTTAGAGTAATTTTACTTCATTTTGGAAAAAAATAGAACTTTATATTAGAAATGCTTTTATACATAAACTTTTTTTTAAATGGATTTATTCTAATATATGTTTTCATTTCAAAAAGTTTTAAAAACAAAGAAATTCTATGATAAAAATCATACATTAGAAAAAAAAAATTACAATAGAATTCTCTATTTTATAAAAATATATAAAGATGTCCATTAGAAATCTATACAGACATGATTGGAATCTAGGTATATATCTAGCTAGTTATCGTTGACTACAAAAAAATGTTTTACATCATCCGTGTGTGTACCCAATGAATCTGCAGTTCAGAATTAGTCGAGTTTTACGTATATATATACTAAATCATTATTTGCATTCTAGGAGTAGTATAATCAGGCAAAGATCTATTGGAATCCGTTAATGTTATAAATCAAGGACAGTTAGACCATCTCTAATGATTTATTCTATTTTTCATATTAAAATAGAGTAACTCCATAATAGATTTGAGTTCTACTCCAATGATACTCTATTTTAGAATAAAAAAATAGAGTGATGAACAAAGAAAAAAATTACTCTATTAATAGAGTAAACCCATTTTACTCTATTATAAAGTAGAAAATATAGTATAATTGAAGCATTTTTATTCTAAATTTTATTTTAGAATAGAAAATAAACTAGGGTTAGAGATGCCGTTGCAGGTATACTGGGGTTGGAGATGCCCTTAAAGCATCTCCAATGTATTATTCTATATTTTACTTCAAAATGATGCAACATCAAAATGAAGTAAGGGTTTATTCCAATGAATTACTCCATTTTCTACTCCAAAATAATATATTTAATTAAAAATCTTTAGTAAGACCTTATACTTATAAAAATTTACCAATTAATCCAACTATTTATGTTTACAAACGTTCCTTAAAATATAATTTATTTAAATAAAATATTTATTATTAAGAAGTACAAAAAATTATAAAAATCAAGTAAAAAGATAATATATATGTTGGTTTAACAATGACATTATAATATTTTTCTCACAAATGATCAACTAATGCATTTACAATGAAATATAAGTTTTTTTTATGATATTCCTAAATCGAGCAAAACAAAATTTGAAATCAGATATTCTTATCTTCTGCAATTTTGGTATCTGAAGGTGGGGCTTCTCTTTCAAGGTCAATTTGTTCATCGAATTCATGTTCATCCTCAATTATCATGTTATGTAAAATTATACATATATCCATGATGTCATATAGCACATCTTCTCTATAACAGAACATGTTTTTTACAGTAGCAAAACTCAATTGTAGATCTTTTTAGGTTATTTTTATTTTACATTATTTTTATTTTTAATGATATTATATATTTTAATGCAAAATTACTAATAATGGAATATCTTGTTTATTTATGTTATTAGATTATTTTAAAATTTTATTTAAGTATAAAAAAAATATTAAAAATTTAAAAAGCCATTTTACAAATAAAAAAGTTCAACAAAAAAATGGAGTAATGAATAAGATTACTCCATAAATGGAGTAACCCTAGCTTACACCATTTTGGTGTTGAAAATGAAGTGGCGTTGGAAAAGATTTTATTCCAAAATGATGTTTGGAGTAGAAAATGTAGTAGGGTTGGAGATGTCTTCACAGGTCGATGATAACACCATTTAGGTTATGATTGGCAAAGCATATGAGAAAGCAGTTGCAATATGCTATAGAAGCATTATGCTGCAGAAGCTGTATGGTTTTGCTAAACTGTTTAAAAAATTGATTGGTAGAGCAGTATGAACATGCTATTTAAATTTATTATTAAAACTAGTATATAATATATAATATATTTATTTATAATGAATATATTTGTAATATATATATATATATATATATATATATATATATATATATATATTATATTAATATATGTAATTAATTATTTATTTACTAATTTGAAAATTATGTATACAATTAAAATGTTATTTTAAAAATAAATTTTAAAATCAAAATATATATTTTTAAAAATAATATTTTGCATTTAAAATATAATTCAATTTATATAATTGATTAAATTATATTATATTTTGAAATATAATTTAATTTATATAATTTAGATAATTAATTTATTAAATTTATATAATTAATTTATATAATTTATATAATTACTTTATCTAATTTATATAATTAATTTAAAATATAAATTATATATTAATTTAATCAAATATAATTAAATTATATTTAAATGTTAAATAATATTTTTAAAAATATTTATTTAAATTTTAAATTTATTTTAGAAATTAAAATTTTATTTTCTGGATATAAAAATAATTTTATGATATTATTAAATTAAATAAATAAACTGGTTATATATTTTCATAAATCTATAAATTATAAATGCAAATGCAATTCCAAAAGCTAGAGCATTTGCTATAAAGCATTTAGAAAACATTAGCATTTAGTAAATGCTATTCTAAATGCTTTTGTAACAAATGTTGATTGGATAATATAAAACGTAATGCTAATGCTAATGCTAATGCTCTACCAATCAAATCATAAAGAAAATTTTGAAACTTTCAAAATATCTTGTTTCTAGCAAAAATATTTAGACCACTAGGTGATTACCTGCCCCCTGCGTAGGGGTGTCAAAATGGGTCAAATGGGTCAACCCAACCCATAACCTAAATGGGTTGACTGTTAGTGGATCATGGGTCTACCCAACTCATTTAATGAATGAGTTAGATGACCCATGATCCATTAAATTAAGAGGGTCAGATGGGTTAATGGTTGACCCATCAACCCAACATCTTTATTATTTGTAGAGTATAAGATTTTTTTTGTTAAGTGAAAAACTGAAATTTTTAATTTTTGTGAAAAAACAAGATTTCTCGGTTTTGGCAAAAATGAGATTTTTCGATTTTGGTGGGAAGACATAATTTTCGGTTTTAACGAGAAAACATATTTTACAATTTTGGCGGGAAACTTTTCGGTTTTGGCGGGAAAACGCGCTTTGCGATTTTGGCGGAAAAAACGAGATTTTTCGGTTTTAGCGGAATAACATTTTTCGGTTTCGACAGGAAAACAAGATTTTCTGGTTTTGGCGGGAAAACATATTTTGCGGTTTTGGCGGAAAAACAAGATTTTTTTGGTTTTAGCCGAAAAATACGTTTTTTGGTTTCAGCAGGAAAACAAGATTTTCTGGTTTTGGCGGAAAAACATGTTTTTGCGGTTTTGCCGGGAAAACGAGATTTTCCGGTTTTAGCGGAAAAATACGTTTTTCAGTTTCAGCAAGAAGACAAAAAATTTTGGTTTTGGCGGGAAAATGCGTTTTTGCATTTTGGCGGGAAAATAAGATTTCTCAATTTTGGCGGAAAAACGAAATTTCTCGATTTTGGCAGGAAAACAAGATTTTTCGATTTTGGCGGAAAACGAGATTTCTCGATTTTGGCGGGAAAATGAAATTTCTCGATTTTGGTGGGAAAACGCGTTTTTGCGGTTTTTGCGGGAAATATATTTTATGGTTTTGGCATGAAAACACGTTTTTGAGATTTTGACATGAAAATACTTTTTTGTTGTTTTGGGATTTTAGTGTTAATTTTTTTTTAATCACAATATTTTCTTTTAAATTTAATTAAATTAAATGGGTCAAATTTGATCCAACCCAATATACCTATTTAACCTGTTAACCCATCAACTTGTTAACCCATCAACCTGTTAACCCATTAACCTGATAACCCATTAACCATTAAATCAAAAATAAACAGTTCATTTGGGTTAATGGGTCAATTTGGATTGGGTCAATCCATGGGTCATGACCCATTTTGACACCCCTGCCCTTGCGCAGGGTGAATAGACTAAAAAAATTGTAAGTTTTAATATATAGATATCCAAAAGGTAAAAGTGTGGATACCATATATTACATGTTATATAATGACAAATTGAATTAAATTGATTACATTTATATAAGGTAAATTATATTTAAAAAAAAAATTGTGTTAAATTAAAGTTTAGTATGTGGAAGTAAGTCTATAGAATAAGCAAGAACTTATATAAACTTAGTTATGAATTTCAGATAAAATGAAACAATAGACAATCGAATTATTGCTTACATAAGATAAATCCAAAACATATGAAATATAACAATAAGTTATGAAAGGCGGAACTTATAAAAAAAATCTGTAAACAATACTGAAAAAACCGCAATATAAGAAAAAATGTGGCTTGTATGGCATTTCTCTGTTTGAGACACGTAAAAATGAGTTAGTAAAAACTTAAATAAATTAACATAATGAATCCATGTAAGTTTTAACAATAAAAAGCTCACTTTCCCATCTCCCAGTATAAGTTTGGTTTTCTTGAACCTTGATCCAACTTATGTTTTTTCTTGCAGATAACCTTAACACGAACTGAAAGTAAAAGTTTAAGAAGACTCAATTCTTTCAATAATGTATGACTACCCATAGCAAAGCAATGTAAGAACAATGAAAACGTTTTAGCGAGTTGATGTCTATCTATTAAATATATAATATACCTCGATGTGAATAATTAGTATTCACACAACTTTACAACCAAAAATTAATAAATTTAGAGATTAATTGGCGGCAATCATATATTGACTTCCTTATTTATATTTCGTAACTTATACAATCAGCACTATGGTGATCTGATGTTAAGGCTCATATATTATTTTCAAAATAACACAAAACTAATGGTAATATCAGTGTATTAGAAAGGAAATATAGCTTAATCAAAATGCAAATTACGTTATTTTCCATTAACACTTATGAAGATTTTTTATTTACAAAGTATTGGTTCTTAAGCTAAGGGTTTGCATGAATGTACTATGGACTTCCTTTTTGATTTTTTTGTACTATCAATCATAAATTTTTGTCTATTAGCATTGACATTTTGTATCTGCAAAAATATAAAATAGATTTAAAATACAAACATATTATTTTATGTACTTTATTATTTTCTGTACATAAAAACTATTTTTTATGTTTTAATTAAATTAGTACTCACACGATTTTACAGCCAAAAGATAATAAATTTAGATATTGATTGGAGACAATCATATATTGACTTCCTTATTTATATTTCGTAACTGATACAATCAGCATTAAGGTGATCCGATATTAAGACTCATATATTATTTTCAAAATAACACAAAAGTAATGGTAATATCAGTGTATTAGAAAGGAAATATAGCTTAGTCAAGACACACATTACGTTATTTTTCATTAACATTTATGAAGATTTTTTTTTTTAATTACTAAGCATTGGTCATTAAGTTAAGGGTTTGCATTAATGTACTATGGATTTCCTTTATTTTTTTTTTACTATCAGTCAATAATTTTCGTCTATTAGCATTGACGTTTTGTATTTGCAAAAATATAAAACAGAGTTAAAATACAAACATATTAGTTTATGCACTTTATTATTTTCTGTACATAAAAACTATATTTTCTGTTTTAGTTACAAAAGATTGGTTAAGTTAAGGGATTGCATGAATTTACTATGAAATTATTATTTTATTTTTCTGTACTACCAGTCAATAATTATTTGTCTATTAACATTTACCGTATATAAATACAAATATTATGTACTATATAATTTATAATTCAAAAATACAATTATTATGCTAACTAATAATAAAAAAACTTATATACAATACGCAGTCATATTTTTATTCATGTTCCGAATCTGTGATAAATAGAGTCGAATACGATAAACATCCAACAATATTTATATGTGAGTGACTTAGAATTAAAGATCTTTAATTTATTATACATGAATAAAAGGCATAATTAAACTTGTAAATTCCATAATTAACGTAGGATGATTGATCAAATCACGTGGTTTATCACACAAGTACATATTTGATTGAGAATTCATAGTTCTATATTTTCAACTATATTAATTTTGATTGACCAAATCATGTGATTGGACTATCTGTTTGTTGTAACAAAGGAAACTTTTTGAGAATATGATCTTCACAAAATTAAATTTTAAAACCAATAAGTGTCAAATTTCATGTACTTTCTATATTTATCTGGATATTAAATTTATTCAAAATTATATATTTTCGAAAGGTTTAACGTCATTTATTTGGCCAAATCAAACCATTGGACATATTCTTAAACGATAATTAGTATCAGATTCTAAAAAAAAATTATTTAAACTTGGCAAGTTGTGTAACAACATGCCATAAAAATGGACACAAAAATATATTATAACTTGAATCATATATGATACACAATCCCCTAATATATGTAACTTGGCGAGTTGTGTGACAACGCCAAGAACGTTTGATTTAGCAATCAGTGTATCGAATCATATATGATACATAATCCCCTAAGATATCATGAAAAAATGTGGCTTGGTCGCTTGATGATAATTATTATCAGATTCTTATAAAAAAAACTTACATCAAACTTGGTTAACTAAGTTACAACATGTCAGCATCATTGGTCCGAGAGTGTATATTATATACTTAACGTTGTGTTCATAAATATTCTTTATATTATTATCATTTAAACTATGCTAGTAAATGATAAGAGTGAGACACAATATATATTTTGAAACCATATTTCAGAACATGATAAAAAAATAATAAGACATCCGTGTGAAGAATAATTGAATGCATCCAACATATTATATGTGACTCGGAAATAGCTAAATAATAATGCGGGAACATAATCAGTAGAACATAAGTTATTTGGTTAGTCAATAATTAAATCTTTAGATTATATTAATTAAGTAACAATCTAATGACCAATGACAGTTATTGTAATTAGTCTAGTAATTTAAGGGTTTTTGAAATTAGATTGTGAGAGAGCTTGTGGTGATGACACCTAGAAAATGATACACTTGTAAATCACACATGAAGTAAAAATTAATTATTTATAATGCTCCTAAAATAATATAAAGGGATAGACTTTATATGTGTTGTTATGTTACTCGAAGACGAGCCAATACGGTTTCTAATGAGTAAGGACTCTTTGGTGAAGAAGAGAGTAGTTCAAAAAAGTATATATATAGTTATTAAGCAGTACAATTGATCCACTTAAGGACAATTAACTAATTGATGATGGCTTAGTAGTTGAAACGTTTAATTTGAATGTCTTCATTTAACAGAGTTTGAGTCTTAATTTCTTTTATGATTTTAATCATACGTAACCGTACGTAGACGTTTTCATGTAGTCTGAATTTCGATCTAGTACTCTACAAAAAAATACATTTAGGCTGAGATTTTCTTAAAGCAGGTGCAAAATACAGTAGAAATCAATAAATTAATATTCAATATATTAGTGAACGCTATAAATTAATAGATTTTTAATGGTCTCAAGTTGGACCAAAGTAAAATATGACATGATTTGATAAAATAAATAAGATAATAATATTTAGAAAACTCTTGGAAAATTAATTAATCCTATTAAAATAAAATAAAAAATTACTATATATATAAACATTGTAAAACTTTTTGTTGTTTCTTTTTCTTCAAAATAAACATCATCCCTAATTTCTTTTTTTTTATTTTACCGAATTACATATAAAAGTGAATCTCTACTGATATGTATCCATCATACAAAAATTATATCAATAATATAATAAAATAAGTAAACTAAAATATATAATATCATGACTGAATTTTTTTCATTTTTATACAATGAAATATTCTTAATATAAATATAAAAATATTTAAATTAATAAATCTTGAAGTGCTAACATTATTAATTTATAGAGTTTTTACTGTACATCTTATATATAGTCATAAACAATTTACTCAATTTAGAAAATTTATTATAAAAATTTAAACTACTGCGTACTTGTTTCATAGCTTTTAACTGAGTGGCATACGACTCGACTGGCAGATAAGCCGACATCAATAGCAGGTAATTATAATAACCCGATGATAATATGCAGAAAAAAATTTGTCATTAGGATAAAATCCCAAATTTTGAGATTTAGGTTAACCTTTCTTTTATTAATATGGAGTATCATGAGCCTATAGAAGGGAACATACTAATCTCTTTTTTTTGGGCAACTGAAACATACTAATCTCTAAAAATATGTATAGTCCATAGATGAACTTTCTTTTGAGATATTTAAATAACTATAAGCAATGAATTCATATCTTCGTGGCTATATGTAGATAATTTTACATTAAAGAGTAATCGATCTTTGACTTTGATCAATAAAATAATTTCTGCTCAAGTGAAAACCACTAGATCATCCTAATGTGGTTAGGTTAACTTTGAGTCCATAGAAGAATTTAAGAAGATAAACACATGTTTCATGCCGTAGACACAATACTGGTTAACTTATTTTTTTTCTCAATAAAAAATATTTTAACAATTATGTTAAAATTTTCTTTGAGTCAGCATTTTTAAAATATATTAAATAGAAATAATTTAGTTATCTGAATACAAACGAAAAATAGAAAAAAAAAGATATAAGAAAATAGTAAATTGTAATAATTTTTTTTTTGAAAATTTTGCACACTTTGTGGTTAAATATATATACTTTCTATTTACCAAATATGACAACGTTGCCAAAAGTTGAACTAAAAGAGTTATTTTTATTTTAAGACCTAATTTTATCATTTCGATGATTAAGGTGGTTCACTAAAGCAAAAAAAAAAAGAAAACTAAAAGAAAGGAACAATGATATTTTGGCCATATAATTTCGATAAAGAAAAGTTAGATTTTTAACGGATGTGTTGTCGTCTACTAGGGGTCTTGTCCATAGCGGCCCATGAAGAAAACGACTGTCAATTTGTTTTTATTGTTTTTGTTTATTTATTTTCATAATATTTATAGCACGTTGTGTAAACTATTGCAATCCTATCTACTCCACAGTTACTAAAGATTCTTTTACTAAAGATTCATAATCTTTCAAAGTTGCATCTTTTTCAGTGGACCAATGTAATTATCACGTAAGTTAAAATACTAAGTTAAAATACCCTCTCTATCCCTTATATACTTCTTGCGTTTGAAATTAGTTATCGTTCTAAAATTTTCACAAAAGGTAAGAAACTAGTTAAATGTTCAAAACTACCCTTGTTTAACCATTATAATTACATAACATTTATTATTTATCTTAGGCTTTGATTGGCAAAGCAGATGAGAAAGCAGTAGCATTATGCCATAAAAGCAGTATGCTGCAGAAGTTGTATGCTTTTACTAAAATGCTTAAAAGATTCATTGGTAGAGCAGTATGAACATGCTATTAAAATTTATTATTAAAACTAGTATATAATATATAATATATTTATTTATAATGAATATATTTTTAATATATTTTTAATATATATATATATATATTATTTTATATATTAATATATATAATTAGTTATTTTCTTTACTAATTTTAAAATTATGTTTACAATTAAAATGTTATTTTAAAAAATAAATTTTAAATTAAAATATCTATTTTAAAATTAATATTTGCATTTGAAATATAGTTTAATTTATATAATTTATTTAATTATATTATATTTTGAAATAGAATTTAACTCGACAAAAAAATAAAAAGAATTACTTTATATAATTAATTTATCTAATTTAATTAAAATATTCTTAATTTATTTAAAATATAGTTTATATATAATTAATTTATATAATTTCTATAATTAATTTATATAATTAATTTATCTAATTTATATAATTAACTTATCTAATATATATAATTAATTTATCTAATTTATATAATTAATTTAAAATATAATTTATATATTAATTTAATTAAATATAATTAAATTATATTTTAAATATTAAAATATATATTTTTAAATATATTTAAATTGTAAATTTATTGTAAAAATCAAAATTTTATTTTTTGGAAATAAAAATGATTTTATGATATTATTAAATAAAATAAATGAACTAATTATATATATATTTCTTAAATTTATAAATTATAAATGCAAATGCTCTTCCAAAAGCTTCATATGAGAGCATTTGCTAGAAGACATTTAGAGAGCATTAGCATTTAGTAAATGCTATTCTAATTGCGTTTGTAACAAATGTTGATTGGATAATGTAGAGCATAATGATAATGCTAATGCTCTACCAATTAAAGCCTTAGTTTAATTGGGGTGAAAAGGTCAGTGAATAGAAAAAATTCTATTGAAATCAAAAAGCAATACTTGTTTTATGGCAATTTTTTTATGTTATAACGATGCTTAATTTGAAACAGGAGGAGTATTAAGTGTCATTTTAACTTTTTTGTTACAAAAATGTGTTGTTTTTTTGTCATCCATGTGTTATTTAAGAATTATTAGTCAATTTTCAATTTTATCTTAATTACAAATGCATTAAGTTTTAAAATTATTTTATTTATCTTAAATACTATTGACTGAATGTATGTAATTAATAAGAACTTAAATGCATTTTATTCATTTTCTTGATTTATGTGAACATGTCAAGTGATGATACTAACATCTATGGAGTTACTAGAAGTGTAAGCAATGAATTATTTTGATAGTAAGTGCTAGGTTAGTATTCACATATTACTCCTTAAAGCATAACCAATTTAGTTCTTCGGTTATCTAATTAGTTTAGATTAGTTAGATTCCATGTATTATTTTCATTTACATGGCTGGTTGTTATCAATTGCTCGGTTGTTATCATTTACATCGACTAGTTTTTATCTACTTGTATCGCGAATCTTAAACCATAAGTTGTAGTTTAGATTGACAATTAGTTGTGTACATGTTAAATTTCTTTAATACACACGATTATTTCTGATATCAATATGGTAGACTAGTTGGTTATCCCAAAATGCTTGGCTATTTATCATTGATATATTTTCTCTTAATACTTAAGATAATATAATGGCAGCTAACCCGCTAGCGTAACCCTTAATCAGTGTATGCAACGGTTATGGGTTTTTGTGTTAATTATCAACTACATTAGTCGACGCACTATTGAAGCCCTTTACGGTACGAATGTGCAAAGGAGTTCCTCAAATCTCTAGTCCAGTCGATGCAGCCGTCATGGCTCCTTCTTGAAACCCATGCAGTGCATGACATTGGTGGGTGTAAAGCCATAACCAACCGTGTCCAATCTGAAGTAGCGAAGCAATTGCTAGTCAGGTTCTTCAGAAACTTGAATCTTCAATTTTGGCAACATTTTCTTACCTAAACTTTATGAACATGTACTGTTGCAATCTTCTATTTGGTACTTTTTAAATAAAACCCGCTATGCATGTATGTCGATTATTTTAAAACGTGGCTAAGCTACAGTGAATCTCCTCCATAATTATTTGGTCTCTAACTATTTTATGAGGTCTTTACAGAGTATGTGTAAAGTATACCAGTATAGCTAAGCATCTTCCTTAATTGCTAACTTAATTTTGGAGTGGCAAAATTTCTTTTGACTGTATTTAATTTATGTTTTTTTTTTAATTTAATTTAGGTCACAATGACGATTTGTCTTAAAACATAGTACAAGTGCGATGTTGGTTAATCGCATTTGTTTTTTGATAATATTATCTTGCTATTACTAATAATGCTTATGTCTTTATACTAAATTATACAAAATATTTCATTAACCTATTTCCGATTTGCATATATATATACAATGATTTCATTTTGATCTTAGTTAATTTTCGTGATGAAAAATAGTTTAATGTTTTAAAGTTATAATTTAAGGTTGGGTTTGAAAATAGGGTTTGGGAAATGTGATTTACAGTTAAGTTTAAAATTTGAGGTTAAAGTTTGAAAAACTAGATTTAAATACTTATAGATTTTTATAAAGTTATATCTTAAGCATATAATAATATTTATTTAGAATTTATGGTCTATGATATTTAATTTAAGAATTCAAAAGGTCACAAAAATATCTTGACAAATTTGTGGAACATAAGTATGATTTTGTCACCTTTTTCAATTGTATATGATTAGTCACAAATTCTTTTTTTTGACAACAAACCACTATTATATTAATTCAACTTGAGGTGGTCTGGATAGTTATGTTTATCTATGGCTATATTATATATCTGTGTCTATTTCATGACAAATTAACCATGTATACCGTGTCAGTTTAGTCATAAAATAAAAATACATAATTTGTCTAACGTAGTCACGTTATATTATGATAAAATGTGATTATTCTACCACGAAACTGCTGCAATTAGTCACATTTTATCTTATTTTTGTGTTTTATAACTATCTGTGACTTTTTTCATGACTATTAAGAATAGTATATACACAACATGACTAAAAGGTAGCTATAGAATTACTTTTAACTTGTGGGATATTTCAACAATTCTTAATCATATAGCTATAATTCACCGGTGACTGTATGAACAATTAAAACGAATAAACTGCAAGAACTCGTAATTTCCTGCTTTCTTCATTTGGCCGAATATGTTTTTTACTTTAGTATATCCCTTTACTTCATCAGTTTCATCTACATTTTTTTTTTGTTTGTTTGAAAAAAAGGCATTTCATTTACACATTGCCCTGAAGTTTGGAACCAAATCTAAACTTGTTCATTAACTGTGAATATTGGGTATCTTTACCAATACAAAAATATATAATAGACAACCCTCTTTTATACTGTACACGACAAAAATCTTATAAGTAGTTTCTTTGATTTCCAGTCTAAAATATGACCAACCAAACCTCATTAGTATATATATAGTATGTACATTACAATTGAAAACATATAAACAATAATCTCCAAACAATATATTTTTTTAAGACGATCAACAATCATTAACTTTTCCTGGAAATGAATGAAGAACTCTATTATAAAAAATTGTTTTTCAAATAGTAGTATAGATATTTAACCAAAATAATAGAATAAATCTTTAATTATTTTTCAGAAAATTCGACAGATTGATTACTTTTTGTAACAATACTTTATAGTTTTAGTGGTTAGTTAATTGCCTTGTATAGATAAATATACTAGACACACTGTCACGTTTCGCTTCATAATGATTCTTCTTTAAACTGTTACTAAAATCCTAGTTGATTTTCCAGCTAATCTCTGCAAATGCAGTTTTTACGATTGTTAGCGATTTACAACAATTACAAAGTAAATTATAAATCGTATCTAACCGTTACAACCCTTTCAAAATCAGAAACTTGTTTCTGATAGTGTTTGCGCATGTGGGCGATTACATAAAAAGATGTAAATGTTTTCAAAAATAATTTTAAAATTTGAAATTAAAATTTATAAAAGAAATTATATATTATTTTAATTCAATAACAGTGTCATAATTTATTTTATAAAAATTTAAACCAAGAATATTCACTATAATTTTTAAAAATAAATTTGAAAATAGATAAATAAACATAATATTGTTATTAATTATGTTATATTAAAATTTATTTTATTTTTATCATAATTTATATATTTTTATAATGGTACAGTGTATTAGTATTAGTAATTTATTATTAAACTGCTAAAGTACCTTATAATCAACTTGTCAAAAATATTCTTTAAATGCATCGGTTTCTAACTATTTTACAAGTCATACAAACCGCTTAATAATGAAATAAACCACAGCTATCTACAACCGCAAAATTTCCCACAACCACAGATTGCTGTGTTTCACCAATGAGACCCTAAAATTATTCTTACGCCGAGGATTATATAATAGAGGTCTTCGTTCTTTTCGATTAGTTCTTAGATAAGACATTATTAAATACATGGAACCATTTATATTTCCTGGCTTTAAGTTTTTACGCTGGTGTTTAAATACAATTACAATTTAGTTCACCCCCAACCTTTTTTTTCTTTGGTTAAAGAGTTCACCAATTCTGGATCAACTTAGGATTTTAGTTTGGAGACAAATTCATGTCCAGCGCTTTAAAGATTGATTTTTCCATTGACGGGTAGATTTCATCTGATCCTATTGAGGACGAAAAAAAGTTTTGAGAAATGTTTTGGTTGTTTAACTGTATTGATCGCTAAGTTGAATTGCTATTACTAAACCAAATGATTTTATCTTTGAACCAATTTATCAGTTATTTGATTAAACATTGCTCTTCAGTGAGATCAAACCAAAACTGGGTTCTCGTCCGATTATAAGAATACAGACCGCTATTAGCAATTTTAAAACCCTAATTATCTGATCAACAGATAAAAGAATTTTACCTACCATTATTAGGGTTTAGCTACCTACCAAACCCACAGAACCTAAATTTAAGGACATAAGAAGTGTTGGTCCCAAAATTCAGTAAGATAAGAGGCTCGTTTAAATTGTTTCCACACAATCTTACAACCCCACCAATCCGCATTATTATGATAGTGTTCTTAGCAGTGACTCTTTACTTCATTGATTTAATTGATATATTATAAAATAACAACTTTTGGCATCATTTTCTTTTGGAATTTAATTAGTGCACGTGACGAAATTGTCATCCACATATGGAATATGGTTGTGTCAATAAGATTGGCCATTTTTACGTGTGATCTTTAATTACTTGGTAGGTACCCAGTCCTATGTGGAGAGATGTATAATGGCGACAGATGCCAACAAAATAAGTGGTGGAAACAAGAACAATATAACAAATCTTTTAAGATGTTTTTGCTTCCATTTTTTTTCCATAGTTTAGCACATGAACAAATCTATTCTTTGCAAAAGGTATTGCAACACAGGATTTGAGTTTCTACAGCATTCTTAGGTTGTATTTGTGTATAAATATAATATATAATATATATATATATATATATATATATATATATTGTTAACTATTTTAGCAAAAAAAAGATATTATTAACTATGTTATATACCTATATTATTGAAACAGGAACATTGTGACTTTTCTATGTGGATTTTTAAATTGGACCTACTAATAGATATGATATATTTTCTGATCCTATTATCATCATTTAATGTTAGTAATTATTTCCCTATTCTATTTTGCTAACTTAATATCTTATATGTATTCATTTTACATATTCTTTATATTCAAAAATATTTCCTTGCCCAATCAATTTCATAACCAACATGCAATAATGTTAAACTTGAGATTTCATAACCACTATCCAATAGATACAGATGCGATAATCACTATACAATATATTACTCTTCAAACAATTGATTTTATGTAATAGCCATACTAAATGTAATATACTCAAAGTGGGTTCAAGTCAAAATTCGTAACCCATTACACTTTAACCAATCCAAATAGGATTACATATCAGATTAACGGGTTTACGGACTACGTAGTCTAAGTTGGATTTAAAAGTTTTGAATTAAAGCAGTTTTTAAATAGATAAAATCCTTACAAATTAACAAAATATTTGTAACATTGTTACTAAAATTTTGAATCGAAAAATATCATGCCTTCCCAAGCTTGGATCACAATCTAGCGTTCTATTAGAATAGATAAACACATTTATAAGAAGTAACAAATAATTATATATGTCACAATGTATTTCTACGTTTTGGATTAAACTTTTTTTTTTTGTAAGCGAAAAAGTACAGTAAGATACCTTCTTCTCGATCTTTGTTGGAGGCCTTCTTGCTTCGCCGTTGTCTTTTTTCTTTTCCCGTTCTTCTCTCTCAGATGTTAGTATGCTTCATAAGAAAAAAAATTTTACTCCGTAATTCACTGTTTCGTCCAAAGTCCCTATGATAATTGAATGTGCTGCTTCTGCAGCTCATTCGAATAAAAAGGCTAAATCCATCTTTACCATCGTGGGATCTGACATTAATCCTCTCATACCTCTAATTGATGTACTTGAGTTGCATTTCCTATTAATTGTTATAGCTCCCAGATTTTAGCTAATAAAGTTATTTATTAAATCTTCTTCACTAATAAAGCTCTTACACCGGCACGTTACCACTGCTTCCCAGCAATTCAATTTGTTCTCGATTAGGGCATATGCTAGGCTTTTTTAAATCTAAACTGAACTATCTCACTTAAATTTACTTGGCATTAATCAATTCGGACTTCACTAAATGTTTAAATCGTTGGGGTTCTTTTGGGATTTGTTAGTTACGGTCCATGATCGAAGAGTCCTTCTATTTGCTGCTTCAACCGTAGAGTTTCAGAAAGCGGAAACCTGTCCAAAATTGATATTCTATTGTGTGAGCCATATAGTATTTGTGAATTCGACTCTTACAAACTGCACTGCATATCAGATATTACAAAATATGACTTTTTGCAAAAGTGACTCAAAACTTGGAGTCAAACAGAAAACTAACATTTTCTTTTGACTTATTTTTTTTTGAGATTTTCACCTCACACTTGCATTTAATCTACGAAAATGCCATTAACTTTTCTTTTTCTTTCGAAAAGTGCTTCTTTACTGTCTCAACCTTATTTTCTTCAAGTATTTACAATAGTGTCACTTCCTGAATAGTTCCAACAACCTTGTACTAACGGTTTGGAGCTTTTAATGCTCTTTAATGCACGTAAATCTCTTTACACTCTCTCTGTTTCAATTGTTATGAACTAAAAACAACATTTCTTTCACTTTCTCTCTATATTCATCCAAAAAACTCAAGCTTTTGATTCAAAATATTTTATGGTTGACAGAGCCATATTTCTTTCGTTTTGACTTACGGTTGCTTTCGTTTTGAGGTTCTGGGTGGTTGGAGAAGACACTGTGTGCAAACGAAGTCATCTCACCTAGTTTAAGGTACGAATTTGAATTTTTTTCAAGATCTGTTCGCGTAGAAGACTTACTAGTAAGTCATCTGTAGGTAGAAGACTTACTGATAGTCTTCTGGTCAAACGGACGACTTAAACTAAGTCGTCCAGCTTTGTTTGTTAAAAAAAAAACTCCAGACGACTTATATATAAGTCGTCTACGAGAAACGGGTTAGTTTTGCATTTGACCGAATCGTGTCAGATCTTTGACTATTTCTGGACGACTTATAATTCAGTCGTCTCTGGAAAAGTTAAAATTTCAATATTTTATTAAACTAGACAACTTAAACATAAGTCGTCCTAGGTTAGTTTTGTAATTGAAAAATATAACTTGAAATTTAACTTTCTCCAGACGACTTAAATGAAAGTCGTCCCACCAGAAGACTTAATTTAAAGTCGTCCGGGGAAAGCAAAGTCGTCCAGAATATTTCCAAATTTTCTGGTCAAACATTGCTTAAGCCGGACGACCTTAAGTTAAGTCGTCTAGCTGGACGACTTTCATTTAAGTCGTCTAGAGCTGGACGACTTTCATTTAAGTCGTCTGGAGAAAGTTAAATTTCAAGTTTTATTTTTCAATTACAAAACTAACTTAGGACGACTTACGTTTAAGTCGTCTAGTTTGAATAAAATATTGAAATTTTAACTTTCTCAAAGACGACTAAATTATAAGTCGTCCAGAAATAGTCAAAGATCTGACACGATTCGGTCAAATGCAAAACTAACCCGTTTCTCGTAGACGACTTTTATATAAGTCGTCTGAAGTTTTTTTTTAACAAACAAAGCCGGACGACTTAGTATTAAGTCGTCCCTTTTCATTTTCAATTGCAAAAGTGACCTCTTTAGACGACTTACCTTTAAGTCTTCTGGACGACATAATTCTAAGTCGTCTGCGGCAATGTTTATTGAACTTCTTCATTTTCTCTATGTTTACTAATGTGTTTTATTTTGAATATTTGCAGATGATTTTTCAGTTACATGCAGTGTATGGAGAATGGTTGTTGAGAGATTGCCGTTGGGATTTTGTGGTTGTTGATCTCAAAGGAGCAAAATTGTTTTTATTGAATGAAGATTCAACATATGCTGAACTTGTTGCAATGGCTCAAGAAGATTATAACCTGGACATGAGAACAATGACTGTTGAGATTAGCTACTCATTACCAGCAGAAATGATGATGGCTCCAGGCAGTCCTCACATTCATGTTACAAGTGATAGACAAGTTCGAAACTTGCTCGAGATACTCAAAACGCATAGAGTATGTCTTTGTGTATCAAGCCACAGCAAGGTGGAAACGGTTTCAGAGGAAAGAGATAATGATGAAGCTGGTGAATGGGAAGAAGATGTTGGTGATGATGAAGCTGGTGAATGGGAAGAAGATGTTGGTGATAATGATGAAGCTGGTGAATGGGAAGAAGATGTTGGTGATAATGAGGAAAATGGGGAGGAGAATGGGGAGGAGGAAAATGGGGAGGAGGATACTGATAACTCTATTGTTGGTGAAACAGATCAGAATGGTGGGGATTACAGTCTTTATGGAAAGGTTCAAGATGAGGATGAGGAAGATTATGATAATATTTGTTTTGAAGAAATCGAAAAGATATATGCTAAGACAAAAGCTATTGAAGGAGGAAAATCAGATGGTACCAGTATCTATGTCAACCAGAGTTTTGATAGCAAGGATGCACTGCTTTCAGAGCTGCGGTTGGCAGCAGTGAGGGGTAGGTTTTCTTTCAGAATATACAAATAAACGAAAACTCTCCTTGTGGCAAGATGCCGGGTTAGCGGTTGTGGATGGAAGATCAGAGCGAGTGTGAAACATGAGACAAACACGTTTTGGGTAACAAAGTATGTGGAAAAACATTTATGCTCAGTGGGAGACCGAATCGCTCAGCGGAGACACTGTACTCCGAAGTATGTTGGTAGTCTTTTCATTGATCGTGTTGGGATCATTGATGGAATTACTCCGCAGCATATCACTGATGCAATGAAAAACATGTTTGGCATGGAGCTTGATTACACCACTTCATACAGAGCACTGTTATATGCACAAACATTGGTAAGAGGATCAGCAGAAGAAGGGTATTCGTGTCTGGCATCATATCTCGAGCAAATCTCCATTGCAAATCCTAATTCTGTCACGGCTATAGAACTTGATTCTGTTAAAAGATTCAAGTATCTATTTCTCTCTTTTGGAGCTTCTATCACAGGTTTTAAGTATCAGAGAAGGGTCATTGTGGTGGATGGAACTCACCTAAGTGGAAAGTATGGAGGTGTTATGTTAGTTGCAGCCGCACAAGATGGCAATTTTCAGATATTCCCATTGGCTTTTGGGATCGTGGATGCTGAAGATGAACCTTCTTGGGAATGATTTTTCACAAAATTGGCTACTTGTATATCTCATGACAAGCTTCTGGTGATAGTCTCCGACCGACACTCGGCCATTAAAGTGCGTGTGATAAGGTGTTTCCTTGGGCAACCCGAGGAATATGTTATTTTCACCTTCAAGATAACATTGTCAAAAAGTTTAAAGGGAAACATCTCATGTACTTGGTGAAAGGGGCTGCTTATGCTCACACGGTTTACGATTTTTTCTGGTACATGGCTGAGATACGGAGTGCAAACCCGGAACTTGCAACGTATTTGGAGAATGCCGACGCCAGCCTATGGTCAAGGGTTTATTGTAAGGGGAAAAGGTTCAACATAAAAACAAGCAACATCACTGAATCTATTAATTCCGCACTGAAGCGAGCAAGAGGATTTCCGATTACGTTCCTGCTGGAGTTCATAAGGCAGAAGTTAGGAAAATGATATGTGAAAAGGAGACAAGATGCTTTGAGTCTCACAACTCCACATAGCCGGGGTGTTGAATACTTGCTTGCTGTTCGAACAGAGATAGCAGATACGATGACTGTCCAACCAATTGATGGGTGGCGATACTTTGTCAAAGGTGGCAAAATGGACTGTGTGGTTGATTTGGAACATGCAAAGTGGGATTGTGGTGTCTATGGAGTGGAGAAAATACTTTGCTCTCATGCTATAGCTGCTGGAAATAAAGTTGGTTTGCATATCTCCACACTTGTATGTCCACTGTACTTAAAGAATTATCTGTATGCAGGAAACTTAGAGAATATATATCCTATCGTGTCACAACATATTGAGGAACGAGAATGCTTTCCTCCATAAGTAAAGCGTGGTCCGGGGAGACAGAGAAATCAAGATGGCAATCTTGGTTGGAGCTATCAGGATGAGAGGACACAAACCCAGGAAGAAACACAGGGCACGGAGATGCTCAAACTGCAAGGAAACTGGCCATACGAAACCACAATGTAAACAACCAGTTGACTAGTTGTCCAGACGACCTTAATTTTAGTCGTCCAGTCTTGATTACCCGTCCAGACGACTTATATCTAAGTCGTCCAGTGTATTTTATTTTTAGACGACCTTCTACTAAGTCGTCTAGTGTATTTTATTTTTAGACGACCTTCTACTAAGTCGTCCAGTGTATTTTATTTTTAGACTACCTTCTACTATCCCTTCAAGTGTATTTTATAACATTTAGAAGTCCAGTGTATTTTATAAAATTTAGTCGTCCAGTCTTTGATTACCCGTCCAGACGACTTATATATAAGTCGTCCAGTGTATTTTATTTTTAGACGACCTTCTTCTAAGTCGTCCAGTGTATTTTATTTTTAGACTACCTTCTACTATCCCTTCAAGTGTATTTTATAAAATTTAGAAGTCCAGTGTATTTTATAAAATTTAGAAGTCGTCCAGCTGGAAGACCTTCCAGACGACTTCATCCAGATGGAAAACCTTCCAGACGACTTATTTGTAAGTCGTCCAGCTGGAAAACCTTCCAGACGACTTATTTGTAAGTCGTCCAGCTATAAAACCTTCCAGACGACTTACAAATAAGTCGTCCAAATCCTCCAGACGACTTATTTGTAAGTCGTCCAGCTGGAAGACCTTGCAGACGACTTATAAATTTACAAATATATACAAGGGAAGACAAGTTCAAATACAAATTCAAATATATACAGCAGACAAGTTCAAAGCTATACAAGAGGAGTTTAAATCTATACAAGAGACATGTTCTAAGCTATACACATTTTCTTTCAAGTTCAAAGAGGAGTTCAAATATATACAACTAATCATACATGCCCACGAACCTATCACCATCCACATTTTCTTGCAAATGCTGATTAAGAAGCTCCGTCCATATATCCACCGCCATACAATCTCTCATAGTCTTCGCGTTGGACCTAGCAAAGTCTTTAGGGTTAAAGGGAACCCCAAGAGCATGACATTCAATGTACTTTAGAGCGTACACGCCACAATCACCATTGTTGGCCAAGGGTACTCCTCTCAGCGGTCTCTCATAGGTGTATGGCTCCAACCCGCGTTCGACCCGTATTTTTTCGTTGGGAGCGCACTCAACAAGCAGATAAGGAACAATATCGAGAAAAGACTGCATTATCTCATCCCATGCTTCTGGTACCAACGATGAAGGTATGCTGTCCCAGACGACTATGTGCCTCTTAGAGATCGATATCCAAATAGCAACCCAATGCTTGTTGTTCAAGTTCACTGGCGCATAGATATCATCAACGTCCTCCCCCCACTTCTTCATTGATTGGCAAAATGAAGGTATTGATCCGTCATAAAACTCTCACGCCCACCAGGTAGAGCTCTACCTAAACCTTTGTGATCAGGTTCCGAGGCTTTGAAGACGTTATAATGTTCTCTCCAAGACTGGGAAAAGTTGTGATCCAGGAAGCACATTTGCTCGCTCCTGAAAGCTTGTGGGTTCTGCTGATACCTCTGCCTCAGCACATTAATCCAAGCATCTATATACTGCATATAAAATAATACAAGTTATAAGATACCAGACGACTTACGTAGATGACTTACGTAGACGACTTTCCAGACGACTTATATTTACCAGACGACTTAAATATAAGTCGTCTGGAAATTCGTCTACTTGGACGACCTATATTTAAGAAGACTTACGCAGTCTTCCAGCCATTCTTTGGCTGTCCGGAGGATGTGATACCACCAAGTTGGTGATGTACGTGGTTTGTCCTCTTGCTTAGTGTAATAATGACTGCAAACAAAAAAAACAATCAGTTTTGGTAGACTAAATCAAGCAAAAAAGCAATCAGTTTTGGGTAAAACAATCACTTACGGATCAGTTTTCATCCAATCAGCGAGATCCTTCAGATTTTCTCTGTTTAGTGGCGGAAATGGCTTATAGGCTGCCACTTTATCTTTTTGTTTCTCTGCTGTATAAGGAGATATCTGCGTGGGAGCAGGTTTCTTCGCTCGTTCACTCCTTGCACGCACAGTAGTAGTGGGAGCTATTTTGTCCAATTCAACCAGGCTCGGTTCTGTGGCTTGAACGCTTGATTGTGGTGCTGGAACGCTTGATTGTGGTGTTGGAACGCTTGGTTGTGGTGCTGGAACGCTTGATTGTGGTGTTGGAACGCTTGGTTGTGGTGCTGGAACGCTTGGATCAGTGGAAGCGACGCTCGGTTGTTGGGAGGTGAAAGAGAGGCTCGGTTGTTGATCGGTGGAAGCGAGGCTCGGTTGGTCAGTGGAAGTGACAGCAACAATCTGTTTGGAGGAGACACCATCTGCTTTATCCTCCGGCAAGATCTTATTTACCGAGAAACCCTCATCTGCTGTATCCTCCGGCAAAAATCTCTGCAATAAAAGTTGCACACTAGTTAACCATGGACGACTTAAATAAAAGTTGTCTGGACGACTAGTTGACCCTGGACGACTTAAAACAAAGTTGTTTGGACGACTAGTTGACCCTGGACGACTTAAATGTAAGTTGTCTGGACGACTAGTTGATTATGGACGACTTAAAATTAAGCCGTCTAGGGTCAACTAGTGGTCCAGACAACTTACATTTAAGTCGTCCAGGGTCAACTAGTCGTTCAGACAACTTTTATTTAAGTCGTCTGGACAACTAGTTAACCCTAGACGACTTAATTCTTGTTGGGAGATGATTTGATACTAACCTCTTTGGCTTGAGGGGTGGTCTGTTTCGTTTGAGGAGGAGGCTGTTTCCTTTGAGGAGAAGATTGTTTCCTTTGAGGAGAAGGTTGTTTCTTTTGAGGAGGAGGCTGTTTGGTAGGAGGAGGAGGCTGTTTCTTAAGAGGAGTACGCTGTTTGGGTTGAGTAGTAGCCTGTTTGGGTTGAGCAGTAGGCTGTTTCTCTTGAGGGGTTGTCTGTTTGGGTTGAGGAGTAGGCTGTTTCTCTTGAGGGGTTGTCTGATTGGGTTGAGGTGTAGGCTGTTTCTCTTGACGGGTTGTCTGATTGGGTTGAGGTGTAGGCTGTTTGTTACTAACCATGGTTTGTTTGGCTTGAGGGGTAGCCTGATTGGTGACACCAACCTTCTTCTCCACAGCTTCCACCCTATCGGACAACTTCCTAATCTCCTTGATGCACTTCTTAAACCCTTCTTTCATGCAGTCAACTACCTCCTTGAACATATTTTCCAACTCTTCTCTGCTCAACCAACTAGCCTCTTCTCTAGCCTCTTTAGGAGCCTCTTTAGGAGCCTCTTTACGAGCTTTCTTCAGAGGTCTTGGAGCCTCTTCCTCCTCCTCCTCCTCCTCCTCCACCACAACCATCTCTATCTCTTTGGCTTTCTTCGATGGAGCCTCTTTAGATTTCGTATAGACCTTAGTACCAGTGACTTCCCAGCAATCCATGGTCTACTTCCACGGTCTCCGATCATACATGAGTATAATGATGTTCTCCGTGGGCAGGTCCTCAACCTCAGAGTCCCATTTTGGCCACATTTCACTAATGTCCTTCTGGACAAAGTTGATCACCCGGGTCTGCAGTAAATAGAAGAATCGAGTTAGATATTTGAACAAAAAGACTAAATAAACGACTTAATTAAGTCGTCTGAAAGGTCTTCCAGCTGGACGACTTAGTAGACGACTTTAATATAAGTCGTCGTCTACTAAGTCGTCCAGCTGGAAGACCTTTCAGACGACTTAATTAAGTCGTCTAATAAGTCTTCCAGCTGGAAGACTTTCCAGACGACTTAATTAAGTCGTCTGCGCAGTCTTTTGGATTGAAGTAAATACCTGACCCAAGATAGCAGCTTTCATTGATCTGCGACCTCTGCTGCCTCCGTAAGCAAGTATCGGTGGAGACGGACTGTTTGCTCTGGGACCACCAATACTAGCACCCAATTCCGGCATAGCTGTGTACACCCAGACCTGAAGATCTTGTATTAACCCATCCACAGTGTAGCAGCCAGTAATATCTTTGTTCCACAAAGAGTCCATCAGCACCTTAAACGCGACTCTCCCCCATGGATGATTCTCAAACCGATCTAAATCCATCACTAGCCTTGCCAGAGTAGATCGTGTAGCGGTTGAAAACTTTCTCCCTTCAATGAATCCTGTGAAGATGGAAAGGTACGCGAGCCGCTTCTGATCTTCTGTGGACCAATCCCCGCATCTCTTCAGTGGTGCTATTATCTGATCTGTAGTTGGCCCAGCTTCCAGATGAACTCCCAGCATCCCCCAGAAAGAAACCATCTCTTTGGTAACTTCACATTTTGGTGTCTCAAGCTCCTCGATGTACTCGCAGTTTAGACCAGTGAGGTTTTCAAACTCTAACAGTGAAAACCTCAAAGGTTCTGGACCAACGAGAGACCACATCTCATACTTCTTCTGAATGTCCAGTTTGAAACTGAGCATGTGGTGAACCAGCCTTGAAGCCCAACAAAATCCCTGCTCCTTGAACTTGATGAAAACTCCCAATCTCGACTCCTTGAGCTCTTCAAATTCGTCATCAGTAAGAGCTTCCCTAAGAGCAGTATGCAACTTGTTGTTATCCGTGTGATACGAAATGCTATTGTGGGCTGGTGGCTCAGAGCCTGGTGTGTATAACCTACGGGGAAGTTCAGGAATATCCATCCTTTTTGTCTGCAAAATAATCAAAGACAACAATAGAAGTCAGAACACAAGCTAAATCAATCACGCCTTAATTGTTACTCCAGACGACTTAGTAGACGAGACTTATAATTAAGTCATTTGGAAAGTCGTCCAATTGGACGACTTAGTAGACGACTTAAATGTAAGTCGTCTGGAAAGTCTTTCCAATGGACGACTTAGTAGTCGACTTGTAATAAGTCGTCTGGAAAGTCTTCCTGCTGGACGACTTAAATTTAAGTCGTCTACTAAGTCGTCCAGTTAGAAGACTTTCCAGACGACTTATCTTACAAGTCTTCCAGTAGAAAAATTTAAAGCGGACCTGACTAGTCGCAGAAGGAGTTGGAGTACTCGTCATTGCGGTTATAGATCTGAAAAAATAAAAGTGAAACGGTGAGAATGAGTAAATTGATAGAGACAACGTTTTATTTTCATCTTTTCCTCGAGATTGATGACTTACCGGCGTTAGGGTTTACAGAGAAACAGCGCTACGGTTTACAGAGAAGAAGCGGCGGCGAAGCGGCGGCGAAGCGGCGGCGCTAGGGTTTGGAGGAAGCGGCGGTGAGAACGTTGGTGAGCACGGTGGCGAGGGCGACGGTTTGTTTGGAAAGAGTGGAAGCGGCGGCGCTAGGGTTTAGAGGAAGCGGCGACGCTAGGGTTAGAAGAAGCTGCGGCAAGAACGGTGAGAATGAAGTTAGATAGCCGACGTTGAGAACGATGGTTTGTTCGGAAATAGTGGGAATTCGAAATCGCCTTTGATATCGCCGGTGAGAGAGAACTGTTAAGGTTTCTGAATTTCGCGAAAAATGAACAAAAAAAAATCACCTTATATATTGGGTAAATAATCCGGTTAGCTTTAAAAGTACATTGGTAAAATTTAAGGTTTGGTCCGGTTTAGACGACTTATTCTGGCTGATAATGTACATCAGACGACTTAATATTTAGTCGTCTGTTCACAGACGACTAAATGTTAAGTCGTCCAGACCCTAAAATGAACCCCTAAACTAAAATGACTAAATTAACTAACTAACCACGTTATAAAATAAAAATATACTTCAATAGTGTTTACTATACACTGAAATGAACACGCTTAGGTAATTTTTAAATTTTTCAAAAACGGCGTAATGTTTTCCGAAATCTAACCCTAAGAACATACACAATACTACAACATATGTTGATGAAACCAAAACTGAAGAATATCATGACGACTTACTTTCACTCATCTATGCTGAAAACAATTGAAATTTGTTATATCTTAATTTATATCTCTTAAGACATATGTTAGTTACATAATTTCCATTTTTCACTTATCAAAATATTTTTTACAGAATTTTTAAATTATGTTTAAGAATAACTGTCAAGACGACTTTCAGTTAAGTCGTCTGGACGAGTTATTTTTAAATCGTCTAAACAGACGACTTGCGAGAGGTAAAAACGTAAAAAAAATCCCGTTTTTTTGTTTGGTCACAAGGGGATAGTTGTAATTTCAATAGCTTTTTAGGTTACTTTTGTCTTTGACCCAAGTTGGGGTATTCTTTTGGGTTTGACTCCAAGTTTTGAGTCACACTTGGCAATTCTCCCTACAAAATAACTTAAGGACAAATTTGAGCTTATTATTATTTCAGTTTCTAAATTCCTGTAATAAGCTGGTTGTGTAAAATTGTAAAATTCAAAAGATATGAATTTAAACATTTGGACTAAAAATGTATATATTTATGTTCTATAAGATATTGTAAGACATAATTAGTACGTAAGTATTTATGTAGATTGTAAACTATTTTGGTACATGTTTACATATATTCAAATGTGTGAATATATATGTTGATCTGATTTTTCATAGGGAACACCTAATTATACAAACTAGAGATTTTATCCGGGCTACGCCCAGGTTTATGCAAAATCATTATATTTAATACATATATATTACAAATATATCTAATGTGAATGTATATAGCTGTTTGTTTTAAATATGTATAGGATGGTGAGAAATGTGAAATTAACAAATAAATTGTTCAAACTTAATTTAAATCACTAAACTTGCATTTCTTACTTAGCTCATATTTTTCTAAATATTCCAATTTTTTTTGGAAAGATTTTTTGTTTTAAATAAATTGTTTAAAATGTCAGTATTAAAACTAAATTGTAGAGAATTTATAAATAGCTAAATATATAATCTAAATAACTGTCTAATATCAAGAGTATTCTAATTTTAATTATGCTGGTAAGTAGCAAGGAATAAGATATATTAAACCAAAATGCATGACTCTTATTTAGTTCTTAACAGTAACATCTAAAAATGATAAGAGTAAAATATGAATAGTTATAAATTTTAATTATACATGAATAAATGTATTATGTTCCTTCTGTTTGTATTTCTTGATGTTTGTATTTATGCACACAAATTAAAAAAAAAATTAGTTTGTTTTTTATATTTTAAATAAGAACACCTTCACTATTTATCTAATCCAACTCAACCATCAGAATATATATATTAGGAAATATTGAAAACCATCATAAGAATAATTAATTTCATATTGAAAATTAAAAACGGTATATAGTTTGGAAAAGAAATCTCTAAAACCTCATCTATTAGAAAATGGAGGGATTTTTTTTATTGTATATATGAATAATATCAGTTTAAAATATTATATGAGGGCTCAAGAAAATACATACACTTAATGCTTAAAAATTGGTTATGAATATGTATATTTCTAAGTGGCTTTATGAAGTTTTTTAACATTGAACTTAGTGAATATAATCAACACTTGGAATCATATTCCTTTGTATATCTAATGTAAATCGTATTGTATACAATTATCTTTTAAGAACCCATTAGAATTTTTTTTATATACATAACGTACTGCAACTTCAGCTAAGCTTTGAATAACTAATTTTAATTTGAAGTTATCATTCCATCTCTCTATTTGTATTTTACTAAGCGCACCATTTTGGCAATGAAAACAAAACACACCAGAATCCTGAGGAACACACAAACCCTTAGAAATTTTTTAATCTTCCCAATAAATAGGGAAAACATAGGAATTTTGCAATTTTAAAAGCAATGAAAGCTAAGTGGGATAGTTTGATCGTCTTGAAATTATTACTCATGGGAGCATTTGCAGCTATTTCTTTGTCTTCAAAGTCGGGAGGATGTGCTTCGTCAACTCCCATAGCTCTCTTCGCTGCATTAACCGTGTAGCTGGTTGCTGCTGTTGCTTATCTACCTTCCCTGTCAACGACTTAAGCTCGGTTGCTTGCTACTGCTACTCTGTGATACAGCTGTACATGTGTTGGTTAAAGAAGCTATTATCACTGATTGCAGAAAATCTGAAGGTACAGCGATTTGTGGTGAACTTTTATTGAGTGACACGAATCTGGAAAATGTAATCCTTGCCAGCTAGATCTTCAAGGCATCTTGGTAGATCCTGCCCTCCACCGCCACTCATCTGTAGTAGGTTCGAGGTTTGAGAGGCATTCAGATAGATTGTGATCATTTAAAACGCAGGAAAAATGTAGTTTATGAGTAAAATTGTACCTCCTCAAGAGCCAGAGTAGCTGCATCTTGCTTGATGAGCTACGTCAACTCCCTGCTGAAGACCACAAACGTGACACTATCTTTGCCGTCATTCACTGCTAGTTCAACACAGACCCTCTAAAAAGAACCCAAATTTGAACATATAGCTAAAGTAGGTTGGTTGTTCCATTAACACATCGGAGCTTGACAAATACATGTGTCTTCACAGAGAAGACATATATACAATTAACTGGTACTATTTTAAAACTTCAAAGACCTAACTAAAAGAAAGCCTGAGAATATCCTACTTGTTAGAATTGGGGATGCATGTGTTTAGATCTCTAAAAGATGGATTTGTTTACCTTACATTGAAATTACAATCTAATAATATGATGGAAGATTTCAAGTCTCTGTGAATGATCGCTGGATGACAACGTTCATGTAAATATTCTAGGAATCAAGAATTGTTGTGTAAACATACAAGAAAGCATAGCCTGCTCCACCTCGCTATATCAAGAGGAATCGTCATCCTCATAGGCTTTGTGATTGTGATCGCTGAACCCCAAGAAGACCCTGAGAAAAATACACATGTTATAATGTCTAACCTATTCAGCTACTAACACAGCACACAGCGTTTGCAGTATTCCTCTGATCAGGACCTAAGGAAAGCGAGAGACATAGCATAAGCGTTTTTCTACAGAATCAGAAGCACATCAAATTCAATCTAGTTCTAGAATTTTCAATAATTCAATCTAGTTCTAGAACCACATGAAACAATGAGAAAGAGTTTTAGTTTCTTTAGAAGAAACTGAAACATAACTTAACAAAAGACACCATCCCCACATCACAAAATCGTATAATGGGACACATTCAAGAAGCTTGTGCAACTGACCATTCTCCACAGCATCTGCAAGATAAAGGCAGTGACTTTTAAACTTAGAAAAAATTAAAGCTGCATCAAGGAGATAAGAAAAAAGAAAAAAAACTGTGAGGCTTAGAATCAGAGTCACCAATATGCTTGTCGTTGATAAAAACTTGGGGGACAGTCGGACGACCAACAATTGCCAGAAGCTCTGCTGTATTTGATCTCCGTCCTCTGCATGCACACACACACAGACAAAAGTCAAGTTAGTTTTTTAAAGAGCTAATCCTCATGTGACAAAGAGAATGGGAGAAAAGAAAGTGGTACCTCTAGGATCAAGCTCCACAACAAAAGGCTGTTCCTTAAGTTCTCTGAATATGCGTTTCGAGCGCAAGCAATACCTAACGCAAATGTCAGACAGAATAAAATCACAGCTCTCAGTCTTAAACAAATAGAGCATATGTTCCCTTCAATCAAATAGAGAATGGGACAAAAGAAAGTGGCCGGTACGTTTGATCGACTCGGCAGAGGGGACACCATCCTTTCCGTTTGGTTTCTTCAAGAGAGATCGCTGGAAACAGAGGATTTGTTGTTGGAATTCACCGCTTGGAGAGGATATTTTTGAGTGTGATAAATCTGGGGAAAAGAACGGTGATATAAAGAAAGTTAGAGGGAGGAATGCGAAAGAAAGCCATAAATGAGATTAACGGAGGATTAATTGCACAGAGTCGATTGATCGCCGTTGAGGAACACAATAGAGATGGAGATCGTCTTTCGATTCATGGGCTTATGGGCCAATTTCAACATTTTAATGATAAACAAATAAACAGCCCAAACCGCAAAGCCTAGCTGACGTGTCAAAACGTTATAACGTGATTGGTCAATTTTAATGTCCGACGTGGACAGCCTATCTGATCAGTATATTCCCCTTTTAATACTTGTGTGATCCTGACATACATAAACACGTTAAAGAACATATTGTTGGTTTTTGATTTGCTTAATCTTTTTAGCTAATAAAGTTATTTATTAAATCTGCTTAACTAATAAGGTCATTTCAGGTGCTGACACGTCATTTACCCGTTTTCTCTAACACCGGCATGTCAGCACTTCTTCCCAGACAATCCCACCGATTCAATTTTTTTTCTCGATTAGTACATATGCTGGGCTTTCTTTTCTATCTACTCAAAATTACTAGGCATTAATCAATTCGGAGTCCACTAAATCGTTGGACAGATTAATGTTTTTGTCTCTTTTTGGATTTGTTTGTTACGATCCATGATCGAAGAGCAGTTATATTTGCTGCTTCAGCCGTAGAGTTTCAGAAAGCGAAAACCCATTGATCCCGATACCACTTCGACGGCGAAGTAATGCTCCGGAGTTATGTCATTCATTCACGAATAAACACTTTAAGAATAAACACTAAACGCATTGGGAGGCAGCGATGAGGATTCTTAAGTACTTGAAAGGGAGTCCAGGTCAAGGGATTATGTTGAGAGCAGACAGTGATCTACGGGTGCGAGCATACTGCGACTCTGATTGGAATTATTGTCCTCGGACGAGACGATCTCTGTCTGCATATATGGTGCAGTTGGGTAATTTACCAGTGGCTTGGAGAACTAAGAAGCAAGATATGGTGTCACATTCATCAGCGGAAACGGAATATAGAGCCATGTCTAATGCTTTGAAAGAATTGAAGTGGTTGAAGAGGTTGTTAGCTGATTTGGGAGTCAAGCATGAGGAGCCAATGGAGTTATATTGTGATAGCAAGTCAGCTATATACATTGCAGCAAATCCGGTGTTCTATGAGAGGACGAAACATATAGAATCGGATTGTCATGCGGTTAGAGATGCAGTGAAGGCAAAGCTTATTACGACGGTGCACGTTCGGACGAATGAACAGCTAGCAGACATCATGACGAAGGCGTTGAGGAGTTCGGCATTTCGTTACTTGTTGTCCAAGTTTGGAGTGTGTAATTTGCTCTCTCCAACTTGAGGGGGAGTGTTAAGGTTCTAGATAGTTCTAGAACCGATATATTATTGTATACGTAATATACGTTGTAGATAAGTACAAAGAGGAGATCACGTAAGATCTTGATAAGGTCTAAGTTGTTATACGAGATCTCCTCCATCGAGTTGTATATATATCACGTTAGGGTGATGATGTGAATGACAAGTATTCTCCCTCATATCTCTTGATTTACAATCTCCTCTTCATTACAGATTTATTCCGGTTCTCTTTAGGTTTAGTCACAGTATATAAAAACCTCCCAATTTTCCCTACACAGTGACTCTCTTCCTCCTGCTTCTCTACCCTTACACCAAGGCCCGATCATCACTTTTAATCAAACCACATCAGCTATTTCTCAAAAGGGCTCCAAATATATCATCGCCAACCTTCCAACTGTTTTCTTCCATGACACTGTTCCTGGTGTGTGTCTGAGGGGAAGATGATTTTAAACTCTATTTTCATCTGCTCGTATCCTTTCTTTGATCAGGTATCAGCAATGATCTTTATCTGTGACAATTCCACTTTTTATAATGTATTCATTGGTATGTATTTTATGTTTCGCATCTTAAGTTGCATTCATTTTATATATCAAGATCATGTTTTGCAGGAATGTGTTACCTAATTAGGAGAAAATCTTCTACCTAAGATGCATGGCTGTGAAGAATTAAGATTTGTTTAGTGATTTTTTTTTCAAATTTAGTTGCTACATGATTAGCAACATGATTTTATAGTTCTGTTGCATGGACGCGACAAGTAAGGGTATGATTACTATTACTGTTATTATGGTGGATCAGAAAATGAGTATGAGGTTGAAAAATTACCTCAAATGGAAGAATTGGAGTATCTTCAATTGCGCTAAACAAAAAAGGAGTCCATCAGGTAAAAAGTGGGCAAAGGATGTGTTAATGCTCAATTCAATTTCATATATCAAACGATAAAGTTCATTTCTGATGACATCTCTTTGTCTGGTTACATGTTTCTTCCATCATTGAACGTATAGGATCTTACCACACAGAGGAGTCCAACCAGGGCTTTGAAGAAGTATGTTGTCTAACTGACATAAAATTTCTTTTGATTTCTATGTTTATTTATTGTTCAATTTAGGGTTTTTTATACGCTTACATGTAGCTTATCTATGTTATCTCAAACTATTTACAGTGATCTGTGAATAATAAATCTTCATCATTGTCGACTTATGGTATGTCTATTTTATTTAAACTACTAGTGGTATTCCGTGATTTTTTTCTGATCCCATTGATACAAGTTAGCGACCTTAGTGTATTATTTTGTTTTTAAATTGTTTAGTTCAAATTGTAATAGCATATATGGTTGTAACTAATCAATTCAATAAAAGTAGAATAAAAAACTAATAGTAGGAATATAACTAATTTAGTTGGAATTCAAATATAAAATAAATTTGATATTTTATTTAGAGAATATAAAACATTTGCCTGATTACCCTTCTCTGTACCTTCACCATTGCTCGTCCACCAACATCTTAAAACGCAAAGAAAGAAACAAACATTTTTTTTTTTATCAAAAAAAAAAAAGAAACAAACGTTTTTTAACATCCAATAAAAAGTCTTGTCTCTGGTCCTCTGGAGCTATTGTTACACTTTTCTCAGATGATGGATAACAAAATATTTGTGTTAACATTTTCTTTGCTTCTTTCGTTTGAATATATTACTCAAGTAACATTTTCTTGGTTTTTTAATTGTAATCAGAGGAGTTGTTGCAGATCTAGTATGCTACAGTATAATTAGTTAAAGAAATATGAATAAAGAAGAGTTTATGAAGATTCAGGTTGCGCACCACTTTTTTCTTTCTGTTTAGATTTTTAGTATTCTTACAGTAATATAAGAGTTCACTTTATTTTCTTCTCTGTTCTAGTGTTTTCTTGTGTAGACTTGTGTTCTAAAAGTGAACATTCATTGCGATGGTTGCAACCAAAAAGGGAAGAAAATTTTGCAGAAAATCAAAGGTCGAGAGTAACAATAAAAGAAAAATAAATTTTCACCTTCTACATATGACTTTCTGAAATCTTTTCATTTCAATTCAGATTTTACTCAACTCCAGGCTAAGTTATTTTTGTTCTTGGAACAGATGTTTTCACGAAAAAGATAAGACGCAGTGCAGGAAAAGTGACAAAGATAGACACAGAGCAAGCTGTACAATAAACTATGGCTAATATAATCTATCCTCTGTAGTATAACACTTGCAAGTGCTGGTTAGTTTTGTACTAATGAAGGCTGCATGACTACGCAACTTATGAATCCAAAACATGTGGATGCTTATTGTTAAAAAGATTTGCATTGATAAAAGAAATAACAACCACATCCCTGAGTTTTTTTTTTAAAGAGAGAAATAGATGCAAGCAAAGTTCTGTGTCCAAAAAAATCAAAATGTAAGCGAAGTTGAAAGATGCTAATACATTTATCGATAAGGACACCTTGTTCTTTAGCTGCTTTCTTTGGGGCATCCTCTTCCAGATCAATTACTCCACCAAATATTAGCGTACCTAGTAAAGAATGACAAACAAACCTGAGAAGAGTATGGTACTCATCATGTCTTGAGGGTAATAAATGTATCTCAATATCTGGAGAAATTTAACCCATGACTAAGATAATTTGCTGCGAGCGTAGAATTTTATACAAATTTCATCCCGCTCGAAAGAGCTTCAACCCCTCGTCTTAGCGCTCCAGTCTCCAACCACTTTGCTTTCTTTTCCCCAACCAGTTAATATGCTGCCAAAAATAAAAGGTTAGAGAGAATTACTGGGTTAGTTTGAAAGTTAAAAAGAGAAGCTAGCTCTTTGTAGCTTGCCTCATGACTTCAGGTATCTCATAACCTCTTAAAAAGAAGAAGCTCTTTGTAACTTGTCTCATAACCTCGTAAAAAGAAGACACTCTTCAACTTCTGTCATGTAAGTTCGAGATACAGCGAGAACATACGGCACAAAATAACTCCAAGAACAATTATCTCTTTATTAAGAATCTCTGAAACAATCTTTTACAAAGACTTGTCAAATCCGAATTACTCACCGCCACACACGGCTTGACACGGATCAATTCTTAATCTACTCTTATGAGGAACCAACCCCTGTTGATCACCTCTACAAATCACTCACTGTCTGAAACCTCAAAGCTGCTGCTATGTTTCTGTGAGAATTAAAACGTCAAAAGCTCTAACCCTAAAACTAGGTAAAAGCCAAGATATATATTAAATAACATTTTCTTATTATCTAATATATTATTTCCTATATTTTAGCATCACCAAATCTTCCAATTTGTGATCTAATCACGTTCCTTTAGTGCTTATTTCGTCAACCAAGTATATGGAAATATTCCACAACAGCACATCTTGATGTTTCCTTTTTATTCTCTGAAGCGTGTGTCACACACCATCCTCCGTGTGTAACACATGTACACGAACCAAAGCTCCACCACTGCAGCAACCCATCAAGCTCCAAGTTCTTGAACTTACATTCTCCCCCTTTTTCACTTAGTTTTACAACTCAAGCTCACTCACTTCTAAGACCAATATGTATCATGCATACCACCGAAGTACTAACTTAAACTCCCCCTGAATCAAGTATCATCTCCCCCTACTTGAGTGAAAAACTATGTGAAAAAATCTCAGTACCTCTTAAGCCATCGAACTGGTTCTTCAAGCTCAGTATATTGATCCTCCATTCGATTGTATGACACACTAGTATGTTCGCGTGACACACCTTTCGTAAACTTAGGATACAGATCCTTCTTAGCTATCCATACATGTCCATACCTTCTGGGTTCCACATAACAAAAGTTCATCCTCCAAGCTCGTTCAGTCTGGTTTCTCCTAGAATAACAGAAAGCAACACTATGCCCTGTCTTACCACAAAAGAGACAACCATTCATTCGCTTAGCAACAACTTTTCTGTCTTCTATCTTTGGAACCACAGTCTTTGCTTGAGTTTCATCCTTGCTTCCATCTGAAACAACTGAGATTGAAGGTTTTACAAACTTGATTCCTTCATTCTTGTCAACCTCCTGTGAAGTCATCCCTTGATAACCCAAACCCAATTGATTTTTGGAGACTGTCCAACTGTTAAGATATGATCCAGACTTGCTGATCCAGTGTTCAACATTCTCACTTTCTTGTAGTTCTCAGCAAGTTGTCTTTCCAGAAGCTGACTCTTCTCAAGTTCTTGATTCAACAGTTGTTTCATCTGATGAAACTTTACTTCAAACTCTTGTTGAACTTGATCCTGCTCCGCCACAACTCTCTTAAGAGATTGAAGCTCATCTTCATCATCATTCTTTGTCACCCTACACTTTGATTCATCCTTCGTATCAGTTTGTTCCATCTCTAAGGTGTTGACTTGATGTTTTAAGACAGCTTTATCCTTGATGAGCTGCAGATTTTCGTGACTGAGCTCTGCAAATTTACCAAAGAGAACCTTATACTCGGCTAGAAGATCTGCGTCTATATCACTTTCTGTATCACTGTGTGACGCATCTGAATTGGTGTGTGACACGCCTGACATACGAATTTCATCCTTGGTGATGTCTTTTTCAGACCCTATAACTCCATGAAGAGCCACAAAATTGAGAGAATCTTCTTTTCTCTCTGTCATTTTATCACTGCAACGTCTCTTCATCTTCATCTTCTTGGTGTTCACACAATCTGATTTTATGTGTCCATAACCATTACATCAATTACACTTGATTTCTTTTCTCTTGAATGATGGACAATCTGTTTTGACATGCCCAATACCATGACAATTAAAACACATCACTGCCTGCCATTTATGTCTTTCTTTTTCTCTAGGCAGTCTATCGCTGGACATCTTATTCAAAAGATTAATGGTTTCTTCAAGTTTCTGAATCATCAAGTGAATAGATTCTTCAAGCTTCTTAGCTCTCTGGATGTCTTCATCAACTGTAACTTTGTAGTCTTGAGCAGGCTTTAAATACTTAGATTCCAATTCCATCTCCTGAGCCTTTAAGATCCCTACCACCTCAGCAAACTTCAGTTCATCAGTGTTCATCGTCAATGTTATTGCTGCTTTATGTGCTGCAAACTTAGTAGGCAAACATCGCAGAAATTTCTTCACCAATTTTGCATCTTCATATTTCTTACCCAAAACTTGTGCTTCATTGGCTATGGAGCTGAGCTTTGCACTGAACTCTCCTATCTTCTCATCATTACTCATCCTTATGTCTTCAAACTGTGATGCAAGCAAGTCCAATCTTATCCTCCTAACATTCGCAGTACCCTCAAATGCATTCTGTAGTATATCCCAAGCCTCTTTGGCTGATTCACAGCCCTGTATAAGCTCAAATTGCTTTTCATCTACAGAACTGAAGATTGTATCCAATGCTCTTGCATTAAACCTTGAAAGTTTTTTCTCTGTTGCTGTCCACTTTGTCTTCAATTTAGGTATCTTCAAACCATCCTCTTGCATCACCCACGGTTCTTCCCATCCAGATTGAACAACTGTCCATATATCTTCATCAGCTCCACGTAAGTTTGCTCTCATTCTCACTTTCCAATACCCATAATTCACATCATTCAACAGCAACTGATTTTGTGCCAAAATCGCCATAATCCTTTCTCAGGATCTCACCTTGGTTCGAAGATCTCTTCTTCGTTTAGGTGTCCTGCTCTGATACCAATTGTAAGTTCGAGATACAGCGAGAACAGACGGCACAAAATAACTCCAAGAACAATTATCTCTTTATTAAGAATCTCTGAAACAATCTTTTACAAAGACTTGTCAAATCCGAATTACTCAACGCCACACACGGCTTGACACGGATCAATTCTTAATCTACTCTTATGAGGAACCAACCCCTGTTGATCACCTCTACAAATCACTCACTGTCTGAAACCTCAAAGCTGCTGCTATGTTTCTGTGAGAATTAAAACGTCAAAAGCTCTAACCCTAAAACTAGGTAAAAGCCAAGATATATATTAAATAACATTTTCTTATTATCTAATATATTATTTCCTATATTTTAGCATCACCAAATCTTCCAATCTGTGATCTAATCACGTTCCTTTAGTGCTTATTTCGTCAACCAAGTATATGGAAATATTCCACAACAGCACATCTTGATGTTTCCTTTTTATTCTCTGAAGCGTGTGTCACACACCATCCTCTGTGTGTAACACATGTACACGAACCAAAGCTCCACCACTGCAGCAACCCATCAAGCTCCAAGTTCTTGAACTTACGTGTCATTCATTTTAGCAAAAAAAAAAAAAAAAAAAAAACTCATGTCATTCATCCAATTCATTGCCTCCGATCTAAAATCCCAGAAACCCATAAAGTAGAAGGTTTGAAAACAAAGTATCAGCAAATGAGCCATTGATCAAAAAAAAAAAAAAAAGCAAATGAGCCACAACAGCCTGAGAAAGACCCAAAGCAAAAAAAAAAAAAAAAAAAGAAAAGAAAGCATATACCTTTGATTCGAATCTTGGACTCGAGGAAACCCCTCCAGAAATATCGCCATGGTCATACACCACAGCGGATACAAAGTGTCTATGCACATTTCGGGAACCACATCATCAAAGAACACGTGTGGGGAGAGAGACGCCTTCGCTTTCAAATTCTTGGAAGCCATTGCTGATGAAGGTCTGTTTGCGTTAATAAGATTAGGGCATCAACAAAAACTATGCAGTCAAAATAAAAATGACTTGGCGAATGAGGGTAATACATGGAAAATATTAAGTGTACGTAATAGATTGTAAACACACTGGCAATATATCTAGAGCCCAAAACAGATGTGATCAGCAGTAAAATCAACCAAATAATGACAAAAATGTTAACAAAGATCTGAGTAATATTGATTACACTTACGTTGGCTTAGCTTCACCACACGTCTATGACCATAATAATAGTCATTTGTACTAAGTGGCTAAGGAAACTGAGAGATAAGAGCAAATGCTTCAAGGTGAAACTACCATATACTATGCATGTTCCACTGGAATTGGGCAATACTCCAAACCCCTGCGCTTGCTGCTTGGTAACCCTTAGAAAAGCACCGGCTTTAATCTCTCGGTCATAAGCTGAAAAGCCTATAGAGATTAAAAAAAAAGAAGAGGATTTACAATCACAAAATATTATTCATAATCATATTATCCTATTCTTTCTGCACTATTCTACATTTACTTGCCCAATCAACCAAAACATAAAGAGAAAGTCTGTAATTTCTAGCAGACGAACCGATACCAAAGATATCAAAGTCAGATATGCGTACACGAGTCCATAGAAATGTAACCACCTATTGACTGAAGGAGTCCGTCTAAGTAATCGGCACAACAAAAGTGCAAAACAAAAAACTTAAGGCAGCACTCATCTATATCTGAAACCCACAACTGACCATGAAGAAAAAAGAACCAATATAAGCACGCACCTCGTAAGAGCCGAGCTTGACCTAGCCATGATTTTTTGGCTGTAAAGGAAACATTAGAAATTCATCCAAAACTTTAATGAGTGTTAAGAAAGATAGGAAAAATACCAGAACAGAACATCGAGAGACACCAATCAAAGAGTGGATATAACAATGACTACCTCCCTCTCTGAGAGTACTGATTGCTCTTTGTGACATCAAATGAACTCAGCTCATAAGAAAAGTGTACAACGCGGAGGACGTTAATTGATCCCTGGATCATCGTAGACTGCATCCTTATAAAAAAGAATACATTATAAACACAATTATCTATTACAATAAGAGAAATAAACAAAAGATTCAGTGACTTCTTGATCTATAAGAGAGAATATAACGTTGGAAGCAAAACTCCAAAGTTTTAAGAAACAAACGTTTCCGAAGAGCCGATTTACCTTCTCATCAACCAGAACTATATCGATCCCCATAAACTTTCCACGGCATTCCTAGCTTCCAAGAAACCGAGGAGTAGGGAGATGGTGTATTTGTACTCGTTGCTTCAGTCGGTTTACTATGGAATGTGATGAGGTCGATTGGATGCTGCTCAATGGAAGAACGTATTAGTGAAAGGTTGAGCCGTTACTGGAGAGATCGGAATGGCGCTTTAGTTCTGGAAACTTGGTCGCTGTCAAACGTGAGAAGAAACCTAATGTCGTAATGTTTTCAAAGGCCCAATCACATGTTGTAATTTAATAGCCCAGTCCAGAATAGAAGCATGACACCTGTCCAAAAACGCCTCATCTTTCCTGATGACATGGCAGCCTGTGGTGTCATCCCAAGTCAACTTTATATATAAAGATTATTCAACATTTATGACTACCTTTTGTTTTTACAACCTTGTTTTCGGATCCAAACTTCGGCACAGACTACAGAGTTCTGAATGTAAGAACTATATTCTTCGACCACGAAGTCGAGAGTGATATTCTTTGGTAGACTCCAACAGGACAACCTGTTGTGTGAATATTAAACGATGATGAAATTCATGGAAGACATCTGGCAAACGAAAATGAGTTCTTTGCAATCCAATATGTCCACTACAAAGAGAAGACTAAAGGCCGAGGATTCAGATAGAAACTTGGATTCATCTGAGAAAGCTATTGATGTCCAGTTGTCCACTGATTTATCTGGAAGTGGTGAATGCAGGACCCTTGGAAGAACTAGAAGTCTAGGTGTGGCATTAAGTGTGACAAGATAGTTAGCAGAAGTATTCAGACAAAGATCTCAATTGTTTGGTGATGACACAAAATTGTTGATGAAATTGAATCTGGCAAAGTGAAAGCAAACTTGAATCCGCAAATGGGTCTTAGGAGGCTGAAAAAGATGTTTGAGACATAGAAAAAGAGTTATGGAGGAAGACTGAGGGAGATAACCGATACTTAGCAAACTTGGTAGTGAAGAAACTGGCAGTTCAGTGGAGAAGGTGAAGACAAAGTAGTGGGGGAGGTTAAGCAGTACTTAACAAACTATAGACTTATAATGACATGTTTCTTTCTCGAGATGCACATCTTTTTTGAACATGTTTTGTGTCATTTGAGGTTTTCTTTTTGTTACTAAAACATTAGCAGTATGCTATAAAAGCAGTATACTGCAGAAGCTGTATGCTTTTGCAAAACTGTTTAATAGATTGATTGATATAGAAGTATGAACATGCTATATAAATTTATTATTAAAATTAGTATAATATATATATATATATATATATATTAATATATAAATTATATATAATTAATTATTTTATTACTAATTTAAAAATTATGTTTACAATTAAAATTTTATTAAAAAAAATTACAATTAAAATATCTATTTCTAAAAATAATATTTTGAATTTAATATATAATTTAATTTAGATAATTAATTTAATTATATTATATTTAAATATTATATAATTTATTTAAAATAATTTATATATAATATAATTTAGATAATTTATGTAATTTATATAATTAATTTAAATTATAATTTATATATTAATTTAATAAAATATAATTAAATTGTATTTTAAATGTTAAAAAATATTTAAATGTTAAAAAATATTTAAATTTTAAATTTATTTTAAAAATCAAAATTTTATTTTCTGGATATAAAAATAATTTTATGATATTATTAAATCAAAAATGAACTAATTATATGTTTTTCTTAAATTTATAAACTGTAAATGCAAATGCTCTTCCAAAAAATTCCTATGAGATCATTTGCTAGAGAGCATTTAGAGATCATTAATATTTAGTAAATGTTTTTTCAAATGTTTTTGTAACAAATGTTGATTGGATAATGTAGAGAATAATGCTAATGCTAATGTTGTACCAATCAAAGCCTAAGAGAGGTGAAAAGACCCCATTGTACTAAAAATGAGTCATGCTTCCTTTTTTGCTAAAGATCAAAATGAGTCATGTTTCTCATTTCCATCCAAATTCAGTTCACAAATTCGGTGAATTTTTAGCATCTGCCTATAATGTCAGAGGATCCAAAAATCATGTGGACCAACATGTATAGTGAATTGTTTTTGTTATCTAGAAAAAGCTCATGGATTTTAAGCCATTTGTTAAAGAAAAAAAGCCCATGGATTTTGAAATCAGATTTTATAGACTTTTTAATGATCTTATTTTAGAAAGGGATTTTATTTTTTTTACAGAAAGTCTAAATTCTTATCTATATAAGTTCACATAACTTCAAGCATACGACATTTTTTTTGAACAATAAGCATACGACACTTCATGCAGCTTTTATAACATAAATACTTTTACGTAAAAAAAAAAAAAATAAATAAATACTTTTACGTACAAATAAAACATATTCATGTAGTAAATAATTTATATTGCATGGTTTTATAAAATTCAGCAACTAGGAGAATAGAGATGTACACTAAACAAGTACATCTCATAGTTTTAAACTGTTATTGTTAATTTGGTTAAGAAAATTGCAAAAACCCTTCAAAACACACACACACACACATACAATATATATATATATATATATATATATATATATATATATTACATTTAAAATATATAAAATATTTATCAAAATAATTATATAAATGGCTTCCAATTATCAAAATTGGGATACTAAAATATTCCAATTAGCCTAAATGAAATAGTAACAAATACATGTGCATATTCAAACCATAAAACAGTCGTACCTTTTCAATTTATAAATAGAAAAAAATATTTTTTTTATTTCTCATGAAAGAAATGATATAATATGATAATTACATTTTTGTTTTACAAATCTCTCAAATATCTTTTAATATATTTTCGAAATTATTTAATTAAAATTATAATTATCACAAAGTATAATTAGAAACATAATTTTAGTTTAGTTTTGATTGTAAATGAATACTAATAATTATATAAAAAATTAAATTAACTTAATTTCTAAATTAAATTTTAAAAAAATATTTTAAAAATAAATATTCATTTCTATTTCTAATTTGAAAGTAAAAAAATATCTTATCTATTTAGCACATAAATTATGACTTATTTCATATGAATTGTTTTTTGATTTAGACCACTTAGAAGTCAGACCTTTAAATGCTTAAACCATGTAATACAATTAATTTACACCTCCCTTCATAGATGAAACATTTGATATTTATTCATATCGTATATATAAGACTTTGGTCTACTGTTATTAAGTTAGGTGTATTCCCGTGAGTTAAAACCAATTCGGTTTATTATTTAAACATCTATACTGAATCGGTTTAATTAATCACTATATACCAAATTCTCTATTATGTAGGTTCAACTTAATTTAATTTAGACATCTATTTCAAATTTAGAAATTAAAAAAAATTATGTAAACCAGTATTATTACATATTTTTTTGTCAACTAGTATTGGTACATAATAATGTTTTCGAAAACAATTTTGTTACAAAAATAAAAATGTTACAGAAATGCATATGGGGTAAGTCAAGAATTCCTAGAAGATTTCCCAAGAATCTGGTATGGTAGAAAATTTCCTAATTATTATTTTTTCAATGGATAAAAATAATATGTATCAGGGTACAAATTTACTTACAAATGATTACACACAAGGTATTAGTGAATTCATGGTGTTGGCTCAACGACAACCGGAAAAAACAAGCGGTAAGTTGAAATGGTCCTCTCTACTTGTAAGAATAATATAGATGTTAAGAATGGAGAAGTTTAGAAGCATTTATATTTGAAAGGGTTTAAGCCGAGTTACAAGATTTGATATCTTGATGCAGAACAATCAGATTATAGTAGTATCTACTGCAGATTGGTTGGATGAATCTAGCACAAACATATATTTTAGTATAGTTCTATTCCTATGGTACATGATGCGGATAAATGACGATAAAGACGTATTATTATTTAGCTCAAGAATGTTTGAATGTGATTTTTGAGAGATATCATACTTGAAGATAATCTTGTACATGGTTTATACTACGAAGAATACTAGAAGATAATTACATTGTTTATTGGAGAGCAGAAGAGATATAAATTTTGTCAAAATTATCTCTATCATGAGGCAAGCAGAAAAATTACAGTTCCATATACAGCCAGAACGCTAAACATGACCAATGAAATGGCTTGCAGAGCACTCAACAAATAGTGATATTATTGAACGCCAGGATCCAAATAAAATCTCAATCAAAAACTAAATATTGTGGAACCTCAATCTTATGGCATTCTTCAAAAATAAATCGGGTTGCATCTCCTTCAAATTGTGCAGAAACCATTGTTCTTCATGAACCATGCCAGGATTGTGTATGACTTATGTCGATGAGTCATGAACAGGGACGGATCCAGAAACTTATTCTGTTTGGAACACATATTAGAAATGATCTATAGACTTAAAATATTTAAATAAATTAGAAAGTAATTATTAAAGAAAAAAACAGTGTGTGGCACATGTGCCACCTGATTTTTATATGGCTCTGCCCATAGTCATAAATAGGGGTGGCATTTGGTACAACCCGCCCCGCCCGAACCCGCCCCGCAGCGGTCTCCATCTCCGGCGGTTCTCTGCGGTCGTGGCCCGCCAAGCATGCGGTCGTGAATACTCTGACCAAATCCGCCCCGCAACTTCAACGGGTTGTTGCGGTTACGCCCGCGGATTCGTTTATTGCGGTTAATGCGGATGCCCGCGGGTTTTATAGTTGTGCATCATCATCAAACATATGGCAATAATCTTTTTTTTTGTATTTTTGATAAATATCATTTTGACGTTTTAAATATTTACCTTTGAATAGCCATTTTGCAGTTCTTGAATCAGACAACCAGATGGTCTTCTTCTGCTTCTAGTGATTGGACTCGGCCGTAGGCTATCCAAAGAGACATCAACAATCGCCCAAGTATTGTCACTATGCTGCTTACAGTACCTCGCAAAGTAGTTCTCACGTGTCGGGACGAGCGGTGAAGGGACTTGGAACTCAGCTGTCATCTTCACATACAGTAAACAATATCAAATACACGAGAAACTAATGTTTAAAACATGTTTCTGAGTAATAGCTTGTGAAGCAAGTAAATGAATAGATGTTCTTGTACCACTTGTAGTGCCCCATTGTAGTTCCCTGCGACGCCCGTTGATAGAACTTCTAGCGTCAATGCTCTCGATACAATCCCACAGAACACAGTAGTCCATTCGTTCTATACAAAAAAAATAACAAAGTGTCAACTAAACGTGGAATTTATGTTGAAGTTTGAGGAGATAAAGAGTTAAGGGGAACAAGACTGATACCACGTCCATTAATATCTCAACGAGATTGATATGACATCATAATCACTATGGAGTCGTTGGATCTTCAGATTCTTCTTCTTCTCCTCATCATCACAATCATCATCATCATGGGATAATCAGATCAAGATTCTTGCCTAAGATGCCGATAAAGCGAAGCATGAGAGCTAAGAGTTCGAATCTTTTCTTGTTGTTGTGAACATATGTATAGGAACAACTTCAACGGGTTGTTGCGGGTTCGTTTCCCCTATTATGAGTCTAGTCAAGTTAGTTCTTTACCAATTAAGATTCTCTAACTAGGGATTTCATAGCTTTCACCACTATCCTGTCTCTCTCCCTCCTCCTTTGCTGTTGCACAAGAAATTATATCTTTCTGTGTATATATATAATATCTTCAGAGCAATGAACAGTGTTAACTTCAAAGCTCGTGCTAATGTCTTTTTTTTCTTGTTGTCTCTGCGTCAAGTTTACTCATTTTCTTCGAGAGATAACACAGTTTCGAAGATAGTGAAGCAGTTGAATGAATTTATACAGAGAAATTAGAGGGTACCGATAGCTTTAAGAGACTGAAACCTTTCAGAGAATTGTGATGCTCTTTTCTTTATGATATGCATGTTTATGCATGTTTTGTTTCCATTATGCACCAACAAACACAAATCTTAACCAAATAGCTCTTAAATTGAGGTGTGTTGATAGTGCATAATGGGATAATGTCTTAAAATTGAGCACTCATGCCACCCCTATTCATGCGACATTATTTGTAACCAAATAGCTCTTAAATAGCCAAGGGGCTCTGAAATTTTTTGTAAGTCTTAACCAAACTCAAATTAAAGAAAGCACCAAATCCAAACAATGAATCCCAAAGGTAAATAAAAACCAAATCCAAACAAGCATTCTAAATATAGATAAAAGCAAAACAGCAAATCTCAATAAAAATCAAACTTCTTCTTCTTTATCTTTATCTTTATCTTGGAGTTTCTTATCTTCCTCATGGATTTCATCTTCAGAAAATATCATAGTTGAAGTTAGTAAAGAGCAATAGTCAAGAAACTCAAAATTATATGATAATGTGAATATTTTACCCTGTGGATAAGATTCATATCCCTTAAGCCAGTTCCTGGTGCATATCAGAGCCTGCACATTCTCAGGGAGTAGTCTGCTTCTGTATTTATTAAGGACTCGCGATCCAATGGTAAAAGAAGATTCCGAAGCCACAGTTGTAATGGGAACACTGAGTAAATCACAAGCCATTGCCGACAAATCACCAAATCTGTGAGAATTATCTTTCCACCATTGGAGAATGTCCATGCTTGCGAAATTATTAAACTCCAAAAGTGGTTCATCAAGATAAGTTTTTAGAGGTGTTTTCCCACTCACAATGCCAGTAACTTTGCGAAACGCAAAGAAATCCTATGAAAGTTAAAAATATAAATTAAAAAACAATTAAAAAAAAACAGATTGTTACAAGAAATCCAGAAACACTCACACTGTAGTTCCCAAACATTCCCATTGACCCCTCAGCACAAATGTCTTGTGGAGCTGTCTCACGTGGCTCTGTAGAAGGTGAGTCAGTCTTGGATTTTTTGTCGTAAGACGCAAACAGAGTAGTGAGCTTCTCACGCAAGTTTTTCAACTTTTCATCACGTGTACTCATGTCAAGTTTGCCTAAACAACATTCCACAATAGACAACTTAAAACGTGGGTCAAAGACAACCGCCATGGCGAAAAGAGAACTGACTTCTTCCCAATATTTATCAAACTTCTCTTTCATTGGTGGCACCATCTCTCTGACAATCTCATCTACACTTTCTTCATTGATTCTAAGCCAGTCGTGGATTAACCAAACCTGATAGAAATACAAGTTAGAAGTCGTGTAATTATAACCAGAAATGAGACAGCGAGATAAAAAAATATTATATCAAACCTGATAGAAATACAAGTTCGAAGTCGGGTAATTAGAACCAGACATCAAAGTTGTAATCACAGCAAAAGGACTCAAAAAGCGGCTGATATTCTCTGCTCTTGTCCATTCCTCATATGTGGGCGCCATTGTATAACCTTTCCTATCAAATGTCTCTAACTTAACAAACGCTTTACGGAACTTGACGGCTCTTTCAAGCATATAGAAAGTTGAATTCCATCTTGTACTCACATCCAGTATCAGACCTGCCTTCTTGTCCTTTATACCAGCAGCAACCACACATCTTTCAAACAATTCTTCACGCGCTTCTGATGCTAATACATACTTAATACTCTCTCTTATTTTGTGCAAAGAACCTCTAATAACCTTCAAACCATCTTGCACTATGAGATTAAGAATGTGAGCTGCACATCTGACATGAAAAAACTCTCCACCACACAACAAGTCATTGCTCAACATCAGTTGCGATTTCACAATATCTTGCATTGAGTCATTGCTAGTAGCATTATCTAATGTGATAGAGAACACCTTTTTCTCTAAACCCCACTCGTTCAGTGTATCCAGGAGCTGCATCGCAACATTCATACCAGTATGTGGTGGCGATAAAGCACAAAACGTCAGGATCTTGCTGTTCAACTTCCAATTTCGATCAATGTAGTGAGCTGTCACACACATATAACCCTCACGTGTCAGCGACGTCCACAAATCAGACGTGAAGGAAACTCTTCCAGGTAGACTCGCCAATTCCCTCTTCAATGTATCTCTCTCGCTTTCATACAATCGGAACACATCTTTTTCGCCGTATTTCGACAAATGGTTTTGACATCAGCATTCAAATAACTCCAAGTTTCTCTCACTTTTTCATATTCCACATATGAACATGGGAGATCATGCTGGACTATGGTCTTAGCTACCATCTGTCTAAACACGAGATGATCATATTTGCGAGGCACCAATTTGCCGTCAGTAGTGACATTCATCTTCCCATTCAACCTTGAATACATTTTGCATATACCAAGATGTCTTTTCAACGAGGTAGTTCCATGGCCATGAGAGCTCCAAGCATATTCATTCTTGCAGTGATTGCATTTGGCTTTCTCCTCGCCATTGGGCTTGCTAATCACAGTAAAATCATTCCAAACAGGTGACCTTTGCCTACTCTTCACATCATCATTGTTATCGTCCTTATCACCCAACTCTTGAGGCTGCAGCGAGTCTGCCTCGGAAACCTTCTTCTTTCCATTTTTTGGAGGCCGCTTGGAACACCTCCTCCCTCCACGAATTACAGCAGCAACGGGTTTTGCTTTCCCTCGACTCCCCTTTGAAACACTCCCTGATTCAAACTGAGTGGGAGGAGGAGTGATCTCGACATCACTATCATCTTCATCAGTGGGTCGAGATGAATCATCACCATCTACTTCTATAAGCCTTCGTTTCTTCTTTCCATCAGAACAAACAACCCCAGGACGAGTATCACCAGCAGCCTCAAAAAGTCCTAACAGCTGTTGAGTGTCAAGATCAACTGTATCCAATGGCTTGAAATTAGGATCCATTGTCTCTACACTCTTGCTCTCTCTAGGTTTTTTTGTTTTTTTTTTGCTAATGAGGCGTCAGACGTGTTTAGGTGTATTTAGTTAGGGTTTTCAATTTTCAAAATATTTTTACTTCTATTTTTTAAAAAAATTGTAGTAATAATTTTCAGCAACAAACGTGAAAAATATTTTAAGAATAATTACTAAGACCTATTATAGTTTTTTACTAACACAGAACAAAATATCATAAACAAACTTGTTATTCTACGATATTCAACAAACATATCAACAAACATATCATAAACATATCACAAACATATCATAAACAATGAAGATCAGACTTACGCTGCAGATATAGTGTTTCTACGCCAATACAACGATGAATGTAAGACAAGGCTCTAAAAATCTGATAGGTGTAGAGTTTGACGCATATAAGAGGCATCCGCTGGTTGAGTTTGTTGTAGTGTTTGATAACACGATGAACCGTCTCCGGGACGTATTCGAGAACCAGGTTGAGGTAAAGCTCGTCTTTCTCGGTGGTTGAGAAGAAGCAGTGTTTTAAAGGGACGACGTTGGGATGGTCAAAGAGCCTCATGGTCTGAAGCTCACGGTTCTTGTACCTCCGGTCTTGTAAAACTTTCTTTATCGCAACAGTTTCTCCTGTCTCAAGACACTTCGCCTGAGGAAAAAAAATAGAAGAGGGTAAGCTATCTCAGTCCATTGGTTTGTTAGACTATCATATAGTATTACATTATGGAGAAGTAAAGGTAGAGAACTTACTTGGAAGACAACGCCAAGCTTCAGCCTGCACTCTGATTATAACAACAGAGCTGCAGCCATGGTTCTCTTCTTTATATTATCACACTCTTCAGCCTGCAGGAATATAACAACAGAGCTGGTTGATAATAAGTTGGTACCAGAATCGTGAAAGAATCTTTATTCTCTTGTGGCTTTTACTATTTTGATGTCTTGAGATTTGCACATTATTTTGTCTGATCAGTTATGTAACGAATCTTATGATCTCAAATCGGGCTGTGTTTTGTGTGCTATAAAATCTCTGTGCTGTAATATCAGAGAGAACAAATGTTGCTTAGTTATTTCTCATAAAGCAAGAGCAAAGAAACAAAAGCGGTCATGTTTTTGTTTAGGCAGAAAGAAACAACTGAATCAATGAAATTTAAATACAACTCTTTTGTTTTTGTTGTTGTAAGAAAAGACTCTCCTCTCTGTAGTTTGTTCTTGTTCGTGTTTGATCATCTGTGATCTGCACCAATTGCTTCTTGAATCGACTTGAAGCCGTCCCTTTCTAGTTCCTTGGTAACAATAGTTACTCATCTCTTTTTAGGTAAAGAAAAAACTTACTCGTGTCAGAGTGTACATCTCTCTTAACATGTTGGCGGAGAGAGGAAAGAGCGGCTTCCCGCTCAAACCACCTGTTTCTGTTGACACAGGGTTGTTCCTTACAGGATCTGGCCTCGAGACTGTTGTATTTGATATGATCTATAAGACAATAACAAAAACTAATATCATCACCATAAGAAGTTTTTATGGTTTTGCAACACTACGTTAAACAGGTTAGTGGCGCAATTAATGGACACTGATGAATCAGTTCGCGTATAAAGATAACTTACCAGCCCATCCAAGTGGAGAGCAAGAGCAACCTACACAAACCAATACAATTCAATAAAATGTTGTAAGAGCCATTTTACTTGGAATGGAAAGTACTGACTTTTGTTTTTCCTTAACTAAAACTAACCGCAGCAATATCTTCAAGCTCTCCTCTGGATAGATCAGGAGCAATCTTCACAAGAAGAGGAGGAGGACCATCATCACCCCACTGCATCTCATCCCTAGCAGCTTGTACCTTCTTCACAAGATCCTTCAACTGTTTCCTTCCCTGAAGCATCCTCAGCCCTGCCGTGTTGGGCGATGAAACATTGATAACCTGTAGTGACAAAAAAATGATAATTAATTCTATGGTAGATGATAAGATCAAATGTCATTAATAAGAAGTTATTTCTTACATAGAGCTGGAAGAAAGTCCCTCCAATCGTCAGCAAGATCCTAGCACGAGGAATCAATCCCTGCACACAACAAATCAACGGAATAAAAACACAAATAAACACAATAACGATTTTAATTTTAAGAAGGAACTAGTAATATAAGAAGTCAAGTAATAGATCTCTGACCTCAAGTCCTTCACTGTTTAAGGCAAGTGATCTCTCCCTCTGGTTCAACAAGCTTTGGTCGAAGGGAGGAGTAGTAGTTGCAGTCGTCTTAGAGGAGCTGTTTCTAGTTCTTTACCACCAGTTTTGATCTCATCAACATCGACTTCATAGTCTTGAAGCAAAGAAGTAGGAGTCATGAGCAGATGATGATTCCTCACACGCGGGTCTCGAGTGTCCCGCAAGCCCGCAACATACCAACCCGCTTTGGCCCAAACCCGAATTGTACCCAGCCCGCTAAACCCGCACTTTTTCGGGCCTAATTTTTGCTGCCCAAACCCGCCCCGCAATGAAACTTAACGGGCCATACCCGAAAACGAATCAAATTAACTCAAAGATGGTTATACCAAAAGCGATGGAACAAAATTTATCCCTCTAATATTTTTCTCATATATAAAAGAATTCGAAAAAATCAAGAAATAGACATCGAATATATATATATATATATATATTTTTGTGTGACCTGTAAAAATATATCCATCATTTTCATAGACAGATTACGTCACTATATTTTCTTACTTGCTATGATATTTATCCCATTAAATTTTTTGATTATTATATTTTTAACAAAACAACACGTAACACAAAATAGATAATTAGAAAGAAATGTCACAGATAATATCACAATGATAGTGATTATCCAAAACTGTTGACCGAGTTTCATTTTTTTATACATTTCATACTAGTATAAATAGACATCCTTGTTTCGCTTGTAAAATATGATCAGAAAATCAAAAACTTTCAGTTTCTCCTCTTTCTTTTGTCGTCATCACTGCATACAAGTCAAAAACAAAAGATATTTATAAGTACAAATTTTATATAAATCCACATGTAAGTTACAACAATATCGATTGTTATGAATAGTTGGGTAATAACTGTTGAGTGACATGCATGTTTTTTTACTGTTTTGGATATAAGCTTAAGCTGTGTTAAAAAAAAAAAATATAGCAGTGATTTTAAATTCGGACCGTGAAGCTAAACCAGAAAATATTTGGATCACAGTTCAATATGTTTCGACTGAGTTTATATGATTTCAGTTATGTGGTTCAATATATTTTAATACTATATAAATTTTAAAGTAATGTTAATAAATATGCATAATCTAAATATAAATAAATATTAAGATGTTGTAAATATAAACTAATTTTGGGTTTATATAATTAGTTTATAATTTCTTAAAGACTTTAATTGTTTTGTTCATTTCAATCTGGTTATATGACTGAGCCATGGTCTAACATTTATTAGACCTAATCCAGTTATATGGCCGGTTTATGATGAAACCTGATCTAATTATTGGATAGGTCAGATTTTAAAAATATTGGATATAAGCTTAAGCATTTGTCGTTTTATTTTACATGTGAACCAATATCTCTCATACTGCTCACATAAGATTCGATCAAGAATACAAATAATTTGACATCATATAACCAAATAATCTTTAAATTAAATTTTAAAATATTTCCATTACTGTTTGAGTTCGACTTAAATTATTGTGATAAAGATACACAGAATCTCTGGGTAGATTGATTAAGGAAAGTGTATATATTTTAGTATGTAATTACCGCCAACAAATAACGAGGTTCAACGAATCTAAGGAATCAATCGGCCTTTCTATTAATCAATTTAATGAACAAGAACCGGCGTATTTAGTTGGTAAATTAAGGGGGATGTATTGAATTGTGGATTTAAAGATCTGAGTGGATTTGAAAAAATATTGGAGTTTGAAGAGATTTGAACTAAATCTCATTTATATGGGTGTGATTTAGAAAAGGAAAAAAAAAATTTGGATGAAGTTTTTCCTTAAATTTCAGAGTATTCTAGATCATTAGATTTTAATTTTCAAAGTACTCTTCAAACTCCAATTATTAAAAAAACGTGAAGTAAGAATCTACTTTTTCATATAGCAAAATTTTGGATTTGAACTGTTAACTCTTTCACATTACAGAAAAAAAAAAGTAAGAAAGGAGAATCATCAGGCCCATCCTCTAATCTCTTTTGTTGCTTCTTTCTTTTCCTCTCTGTTTTCGTATCCAAATGTGCTTCTAGGTGTTTAGCTTGCTGTGATCTTATCTTCATTAGCTCCGCTTTAGCATCTCTAAAAAGAGCATCAGAATTTGATTGATGCCATATTTTACTGTGACAAATAAGAACAAGAAACCACAAGTTCAATTTTTTTTTCTTTTTCTTTTCCAGTGAGATTCAAACAACAATTTACTACTGTTGCCACCTAGAATCTCTTGTATTGTCACAAGATAGTTTTACCTTGACTTTTGGTCGTGCAGCTAGCAGTGTTACTAACTGATTGTGATATGCCTGTAGTACGATTGTTGCAATCCTGCAAACTAGTTCTACCTGTGTGGATTCCAAATCAACAGTTTTCAGAATAAAAAATCTTTGGTAATTGATGTTAATAATATATATAACCCACAAGCATTGACATACATAAGGAGATACAATGAAAGATACTATTGATGAAAAAATAAGGAGTAGAGAGTCACCTTGTCGGAAATCAAACTCCAGCGTTCCATGTACGAAAGCATTTCAGAATGGTAAAGGCTACACAAATACAAAAGAAAATAGCAATTGATTACCGAAAAACCTTGGACCAAACAAGAGCTAATAAATCCACAGAAAGGCAACTAACCAGCAAGATTTGCTTAAGATAGTTTGCTCTTCCTTTTGAGAACAAATTCAGACGGAGAGAGACCCAGCATCACAACAGGAGTGAAATCAGGAACCTTTCCCCTTAATTTCTCCTCCTGAAAACCATGATGCAAGACAAAATATTACAAAACAGGAGATATTCAAAACAATGTTGTAGGCAACGGCTTAGATCAGAATCTATGGCTACAATGGGAAACAGAGATGCACATATATTTTCATACATATGTAAATATGCAAAACTCACAACCCTTATTCAGCAATACAGTTCTTTCATTGTCTACTGCCTCTAAAGCTTCTATGATTGAATCAGCAGCTGATGTCATCTACTGTCGTCTTCTTAGCTATAAACCTGCAACACCTTCCTCTGAAAATCAACGTATGATATTGAGAATCCTGATACGGAATCGACGAAGGCGGCAGATTGTCACCATTGTGCTTGTGAGCGAAAGGGTTCGGATGGGTAGTCGAATCAGATTCGAGTCAACAGTGAGGTGTAGGGAGAAAACTTTCTGGTGTAGGTGGTTTATAACAGGTACAGAGATGTGAGCTTCACTGTTGTGCTCGAGATATGGATTGTCGTTTCCTTTGGTCAACTTTTTATTATTGATTTTGGGTCTTTCTAAAATACCAGGTACAAAGGTGTGATTTCTCTTACGACAGTTTTGACTGAAAATAATAAAAAGTTTTACTTCAAATCCATTTCATAGGTTTTTCTTTTGAAAATTGTTTGTCTTTAAATAACAGTGGATTTGATTTTGTTTTTGTAAATTGTTAATTGAATAACAGTAGATTACAAGTGATTTGTAGTGACTTTAGATAAATGACATATTCAATAACAGGGGATTTGAAAAAAAAAAATCAGAAATCATTAGTTGAAATAACAGTGGATTTTAAAACAAACCCAAAACACTCTAAAATCCATGATTCAATACATCCCCATAAGTAAACGCATAGTTTATTTTCAACCTATAATCCAAATTATAAGTATATCATACCGAGTAGCATATAAGATAAAAGATCTGTATACTAGAGGTAAATGCCAAAAAAGTATACTAGAGGTATGTAACATCACAGGTCACAAAACGGATACATAGACATAAATCAATACTATTAAAACAGAAGGCTCTTTTTTGAGGTGCCCTTTTGTTTCAATCATATTTACCTCTAAATGCCACTGAAACATTTTTAGTCTATTGTTTTCATTTAATGCTATATTTATAAATAAATTAAACAGCTCATTAATTTTTGGTAATATCTGGTATCGATACATTCCATGGAGATCTAAAGGTTTGAAATAGAGAATCCGCACAAATCTGCAGTCGGTGGGTTTGAGAGTGCATTCAATCGTTTCTTGTGGTGGTGTTAACTTTTTTTACTGTGAATACTGGGATTAATATATCTCAATGACACCATAGGGTTTCAAAAGGGAAATCTATATCATGGCGATGTTTACAGGTTTTTGGTGAAATCCATGACTAAGAAGATCTTTGCTGTTAATATTTAGAAGACTATCGGGATCTACAAACTCTATAAACGGTTTGAAGTGATTCGACAAAAATTAAGGAACCTGTATCAGAATTTTTGGTATATTTATTTATGGTGTATATTTTAGATTTTGAGAATGTGAACTAATACGGTTCTGCAACTGGGGAATCTTAAGGGAAAGTGTAATTATATCTGAAGATAACAGTGAGTGGTTGAACTAAGGATTATGTTTTTGGGTTTCAGGATTAAGAGTTTTTTGACAAGCAAAAAAGATCTCCAAGTTGGAGTTAAGAATAATCTATTGAGATTTTAGGTTTCTAAAGGTGGGACAAGAAAAAATTGGAAATTTAAAGAGGATATCTGTCATGCCTTTAAAGGTTTGTGGTCAGTCTATGGCGTATAGGGAATTTGAATGTCATTAGATGACTCGGAGGTTGGTCTCTTGGGATAGATAAGTTTTGACCTTCTTATACCATAGTATTACCTCTCTGAAGTTATTTCGTTTCCTTTGGTGTCCCGGTGAAATCTCTTCTTAAAGTAACCATGTCAGGAATCAAAGCAGCAGATTGGAGACCGTTGGTTTCTGAGTATACGGTTTAGTTACTAAATGATGGTGATGGGTATAATAAAAGAGTAGAGTGGACTACGGTTGACCTTGGTAACCTCTCAATCTACGACTGTTTTCATACAATTCTACTGCTATATAATTATACAAAGAGATATAGTAACAGATGTCTCCGGTTGGAGGGATATACATCACGTTATATATGCTGAGCATTATACAATATGCGTTTTTCAAGAAATTATATATGGCACAAAAAAATAAGTTGGATAGTCATAAACATATTACTATGTGAGGGTGAGAATATATATAACAAAAAAAATTGGCATGATAATGTTTGGGAATACAATATTTTAAGAATCAATAGGAGACATCTGGAAAGAAAGAGAAGCCATCTTCCCATTACATTGAGTACAATTGGATTGAACTCTCATGGCTATGATATTTACATATTGTTGGCTTTAAGAAGAAAACTAACGTAACAAGTGAAAATAACAAAACGTGGGCAAGTGAGAAATTTAAGGAGAACTTTGAGGACATTTTAAACTTTAAAATCTGAATGGAAAAAAAAAAACAAATTTTGGAGATTTTAGTAAAAGGCTCTGAAGTTAACCCAATCGTACTCATTGTTTTGCGGATATCATACGTTCATAGCTATTTGAATAGTTTTCGCGGTGCATATGTTATTTCATACACAGCTGAGAATGTTTCTTTCGTTTTAAATAGGTTACAACATTCTTTTTTTTTCAAAAAAAAAATAGTTACAACATACAATATTTGAATAATCATTTTTTGTAATTAATAATTAAATATCTATATTATTAAAACAATTTTTTTTGAAGTTCTCTTTTGTTTTGACAATATCAATACTACTAAAACATGAGAACTTTTTATCGATCATGTTTTGGACTATCTAAAAAGTCATAACAGTCCGACTAAAATAATTTCTTTAGTTATTATCATATAATGTTTTTCTAAATTAACAATATCTATTAATATTTCAATATTTGTAAAATAGAATTTATTTAACCTCTTATTTTTTTTCTCTTAAAACTAACCTAATAATATTTTCAAAATAAGATATCTAAAAAGATATTGTCAAGTATCTTTTTCTTAGATTTTATTATAAAAATATTATGTAATATCTTTTTATTTAATATGTAAACATAAATTCTTTTAAATATTTCTATTTAAATAATAAAATATGCAAGTAATATTAAATAAATTATTAACGAATATTAATTCTTTCATTATAGAATAAAAAAAATTCCCATAATATTTATATTCGTAATTAAATTAATAAATCAACTAAGAAATAAACAGTAAATTAATTCATTTATTAAATATTTTATAAATCATAAAATTAAAGAATAACATACATTCATGAATTTTACTACATACTTCAACGTATTAAAATAAAATAGTAAAGTAAGATATATAAAATAATAGATAATTACATATTTAAATTTGAACATTAAAAATAATTCGATATAGCATGATACGAGTTGAATGAAATATATTTTGACCAATATAAAAATTAAAAATATTTTTTACTATAATTTACAGTTTTAAAATATAAGTAATATTAATAGTGACGGGTTTTAAAAATCTATTATCTTATTTTCAACAAATTATATTCATCAATTTTATTTAGTCATCTATAAAATCTTTTTAATAAAAATACATGTATGAAAATTTTAATTTTCAGTAAATAAATTTTTGGAAAAAACTAATCCCATAGATCCGGATCGGGTAAACACAAGTATAAATATATTAAGTTATTTAATAACTAACTGAACGGTTTATATATCTCTTGAACCAAAAAAGAAAAAACCATAATCAAACTGAAACCAAAATCCAAAAGAGAAAAACAACCTAAAACCAAATTAAAACCGAAAATCAAACATTATATTTAAACATATTGGTGAACAAAAAGACGAATTAATAATTTTTTTTTACTAAATCAGTCTCTGACATTTAACAAACGAGAAAGATCAATACATGATGACAAAAATAAATTTTTTTCCCGCCCTTTAAAAGGACGGATCAAACTCTAGTTAAACAAATAAATTTTTTTCCCGCCCTTTAAAAGGGAGTTTATTGTCTAAGTGGGTCACTTTCAAGTTTATAATTCGGACTTTGGGCCGCAGGTAGTTTTTATTCAACAAATGGGTCGCTTGATTTCGTGACCCGGGGCAAGTTGCGGGTGAAAGACGAGACGATCCTTTCTCGAGCTGCGGAATTACAGAACCTGCCACTCCCGTCTCGCACGTGAGTGTTTCGACGAGTTACCCGGTTCCCGAAAACGCGGGTCATTAACTTCGTCTCCTTACCTACATTAGGCGGTAAACGACCTTCTAGTAAAAACCTTTTACTGTGTAGTCTGTTCGACTGTAGACCTAGATCCAGCTCTATTGTCTAGCCGGTCACAGCCCCACCTGTATTCTCTACCCCGTCGCTGAAGTTGGAGAAGCTAAACCGGCGATAATGAGACCCCAGACGACGACTGCAGTGATGACGAAGTCGAAGGAAAGGGAAACAACCGTTTGTCGGCGCACCAGATCGAATTGCGAGGAACCACGGGAGTTCCGTCCTGCGAAACAGCAGCGCTATGCGGGTAAGCTTTTCGTCCACCGATGTGGTTTGTTGATTCCGTCTTTGCATGTCATCGGACAGATAATTTAAGCCGTCGCTCCGATCAGCTATTGTTTTCTTTTTAGTCGAATCCGTTTTTTTTGTTTAAACCCATTGATTTTGACAATATTTTTTTCGATTAGTATCTTCTGGATCTGAGGACGGCGACGGTGGTGGTGATTACTCGGGGGGACAATTTTCGGATGGAGTGCCAGCATCGCTGTTGCCCCGGAGGCTGTTCGCATATGGTGCGTACCCGAGAAAGTTGCGAGTAAACATCTACTCAAAATCACACGTCATCGGTTCTGTCGCCGCTGCTTTAGAGGGAAAGGATGCGATGCAGACTTTGATGGATTCCCAGTTTCGGAGGCTGTTTGAGCTTCCGGTTGTACGCTGCCAGAACTCAACGAAGCTGATCGGATGCCTCCTTAGCCGCCAGCTTGTTACGACTCGTAGGAACGAGTTCTGGTTCACTTTCGGACCCCATCCACTCCGTTTCTCTCTTGATGAATTCCGAGACGTAACAGGTTTGAACTGCGGAGCTTTCGACGTTCAGGATTCGGAAGCACCGGAATGTGTGCCTCCGACGATGTGGAACAAGCTATTTGACACGGCTGTGGGTAAGATAACAGTTCACAGTGTGCTCCGGATGTTAGAAAATGACTATCTAGCTCCGGAGAAACGGCTACCATTGGCTCTGATAGCGTTGGTTGATGGTGTTCTGTGCCCAAGTAGCAAAGATCTAAAACTAACGCCCAGGTACGTGGAGATGCTCGCAGACGTTGAAAGCTTTTTGGCGTTTCCGTGGGGGCGAGAGTCGTACTTGAAGACCGTCCCACGTTTCCTACCTCCCCTTGTTGTTGAACCAGGTCAGAGCCCAGTCCAAGTGATGCGCGAGCGGCTAGCGCAACAGACGACGGTTTGTTATGGGTTTCCACTAGCTCTGCAGTTGTTCCTATTTGATGTTGTGCCTCTGCTAGCGGAGAAAATCCCAAGCGCAGGGAACACCGACACTTTCATTGATTCCCCCCGAGCGCTCTCATCGCCTTCAGTTATCCTCACCGGAAACGAAATAGTTGCTGTAGAGGAAGACCCAGACGTAAGTTTGTTTGCCCTCTGTTTTTAATACAGTTGAAGAAAATGTTTTCTCCGGGGAGTAAAACGGTTACGGCCATTGGTATATAACGTGTTTTACCTTGCTTATTGCCTGTGTACAGCTCTATGTAAACTACACCGTGATTCCTGATGAAGAGCGGCTGATGTTGGTGGACCAGAATGAAGATATGCAAGTAACTGCTCTGGTGCAGAAGTTGCTCTGTGGGGAAACATTCAAACCTGAGGATTTCCCTGGTGGTGACGAGTCATTTTCCCCCAAGTCAAAGGTTCCTGACGCAGCGGAGGAGGAGGAAGCTTGTCCTACTCCCGTACACCAGAGAAATTTGCGACCGCGAATTCCAGCTCCCATTGAGGTTGAAGAAAGTTCTTCTTCTGGAGACAGCGGAGAAGGGAATCGTGAATGCTCGGAGAGGTGTACGCATGAACAATTAAAACAGTGGATAACCCGGGGGTTTGAGAGGGTGGAGAACAATATTGAAGAGCTGCGGACACTGATTTGCAAGAGTTTTGGTATGGCCGAGGGGAGGAAAGGCAACCCTAGGAAGAGGAAAACGATAGCTGATCCAGCTAGTGCGTCTCGTGATAGTATTGGGAGTGAAAGCGCGGGGAAAAACCTGAAGGCGAAAAAAAGGAAAACCGTTCCACCTCGTCCGGTTGCGAAAAAAACGTTGCCTAGGCGTCGATCTTTAGGTGGAAAGGAGTTGACAAAGGTTGAACGCCCTAGTTATTTTTCACGAATATTTAACTAAAGTGTGGTAATTATCGCTGTCCTGACACAATTTCCGTTTTCCAGGAAGCGAGTAGAAACAACCCACCCTCACCAGATCTAGATTGTGATGATCATGGAGAAGAAAATGAGTTTGACAATGCTCCTCTTCCACCATCCGGCGGAAACCAAGGCGATCAGGTAATGTGATAGATTTTTTTATTGTTCTGTAATTGCTTAGACTTCTAACACATCGCTGAGGGGGGATGGTCAGCAGCTTGAAAGACAATCGGATGCCCTCGTCGTGTTTAAAGGTGTATTAAATGTTGTGCCTGAGTCCTATGTGTTACCAGCAAAGGTTCGTTTGCATATAATTTAGTTGTGTGGTGTTTCGCTAAGTAGTGGTTATAACATTAGTTGTGAATATTTGCGGGTTCCGTCTACCTTCCAGCATGCGTTTACAGTTGACCAAAGAAACCCAACGTACCTGTCTGAGCAAGGGTCCCCAGTCGCATGGGAGAAAACAAAGCCGAACTGTTACAGTTCGGTTGGTAGTGTACGCTCCTTTCATCCGTCATGGGATGGAAACCCCTCATGGAAATCTAAGGTTGCATCCACCGGGATTGAAACATGTCCGCTCGAGTTTATATCATAGACAGTACTAATATCTGTCACATAAAGTTTGGGCTGTTATTGTTGTACAGTAGTTGAAGTTCGTTAGTAACGGATTTGATGCAGGGAAGAAGTGCTCCAAAAGTTGGTGAGGGGCTTAAAGTTTGGGAAGGTGCTCAACCTATGGAGTTTGTGGAGTCGCTTGTGAAGGACATCAACTCTGAAAGCCATGAAACCGAAGAGGTTGTTATATCATACTTTGTTCCACATATTTTAGAGCGCGTGATCAACCGAATTGAAATTACAGGAAACAAGGGAACGGATGGGTGGTGACGGTGAACAGGGGAAACGAAAGGAGCTGGTGGAGACCCCCACGCCACCACATGTCGGGATTGGGTCGGCGCAGGTGATGTGCAATTTATTTATTTTTGTGGCATACGTCCACATTTTTTTTGGTGTACACCAGGTGACATAGGTTACTGACTTTATATAGCAAACGGGTCCCGAGGACGGTGGTGTGTTCGTTGAGGAGAATCAAAAAGGTTGTGAAGAAGCGAGGACGGCAGACACACAGCCCCAATCTGTGGACTCGGTTGAAACACAAAATATTGAGAACCCTGTGCAGGCGGTGGGAAAAGTTGTTCGGCCGAACGTGGTTGCTGAGAAAACGGTTAAGGAGATCAACGTTGAATTATAGGGTACGGAGGACGAAGAGAGATATGACAGTTGTCAAGATGACATGTCCACTGATAGCCAGAAACAAGATAACCGAGTAGATCTGTGTGCGCAGACGGAAGCGGACTCTGAAGATGTGGGAAGTGGTGGTAAACGGCATCGCATTAGATCCAGCAAGATATCGGGAGTGTACACCCCTGATCCAAGGGTGAAAAAGTTGTTTAAGAGCGAGGAGAAGGTGGAGTATAAGCCCATTGCGAAAACGAATCGAGCACAGTTTAAGAAGTTTGCGGAAATTTTGAAGGAGAACCCCACCCAGTAAGTTCTCACTCTTTTTAAGGCTTCATTGCTTACTGTTGCATAAGGTCCTGACTGTTGGTTAAATTTTCAGGATGTGGGATATCGCAACCGGTCACTCTGTTTGTAATGACTTCTTCCTTGAAATTGCTGAACCGAAGAAATGGTTGTCTGACGAGGTACTATCAAGCTATGCATTGTCAGCACATTATACGTTTCACAGTCAACTAATGCTCAAATTATTTGTATCGTTTTTTTTTGGTACAACACATGCATGTGATAATGAATATGTTGTGGAGGCGCCGCGGGATATATCTACAGAAGGAGAGGATGGTGTTCTTCGATCAGTACTTTATTAAAACCATTCAGTCAAACTGGAGTGCCTTTAGCGCAGAGACTGATAAGCTGCAGTTCGAATGGGGAAAAAACGTAGCACAGTATGTGACAGGAAAGAGCAAGGGGCAGAAAATGAAGTTGGGACTTGGTCGCGATGTTGACACCGTGTACACCCCGATGAATTGGGGTGGAGATCACTGGGTTGGTCTTTGCATAAAGCTCAACGAAGGCCATGTAACGGTCTTAGATTCATATGTTCCGCATACTGAGATCGAGGATGCTGAAGGACAAATGTGCTCGGTTGTACAGTCGTTGCCTTATATATTAGAAAAATATGCAGGGCATAAATGCTATAAGGTGAAGAAAGGTCTTAGAATTTACTCTTGGGACCGCGCCGAAGGCATTTATCATAATGAAAGGGGAGGCGACTGTGGGCCATGTGCTGCGAAGTTCATAGAGATGCATGCTGCCGGATCGACGGAGCAAATGAGTAGGATTACCGATAAAGAAGTTGACAGGTTTCGAGAGCAGTATGCAATGGACTGCTATGAAGAATTCGTTGGAGATGCTAAAGTAAACAATGAGTAAAGATGTGACCGTTTTTTATCTTCCTCAGAAACTTGTTGAAACCCAATGGTACTTATGTTTGTGTGACCCTCATGGAACATGTTTACTTATTGTGTGTTTGTGTTAATTTGGTTTTATAAATCGCCGGAACTCAACAAAATAACGATATGTACATCTCGAAAGTTGCAGCCGAAGTCTAAGATTTGCAGGAATGAGTTTATCATTTAAAGTGGATCAATAAACGGAACAAAAGAAAATACATTTATGTTTGGTGCTCGATCTTGTGACCTTGGGTATACAATATAAAGCGAAACGTTATGTTTAGACTTCTATCTTAGTGGGTGACTATGGTCACAGAGATGCACACCATGTCTTATGTTTAACGACAACCATAATCACTGATTTTCCTAGATATTTTGAAGTTTAAAATGTTACACTACTTTACTATCTACTGGAACGTATGTCATAAAGATGTACACCATGTTGATAAAGATGCACACCATGCCTTATGTGTAACGCGAACCATAATAACTGGATACTGAGGAATTAGAACGACGCTTTAACTAAGGAAGAGTGCTGTATTACAACAGTAAATTATTATTCCCAAGTGTGGAAGGGCGGAAAAGTCGTGGCGCAACGAAAATCCCGGAGGAAAAGACCAACCTCTTTAATCCAGAAGCATCTGTCACACATGGCTTTAGGCTTGATAAACTCCATATGCCAGAGATCCCAATCGATATCCACCGTAGGTACACAGGGGCAATTATAAAATAAGGGTCGATCTATTGACATGAACATGAATTTCTTTGATTCGAAGCCCTGGTTCTCCACCCCGACCCACGGCACATCGTCCTCTCTTACAAGCGATCCAATTTCACTGACAGCTTCTCTCGTAAAACGAGCGAAGCATCTCTCATCACCCCAGTAGAGTTTGCGAGTCGTTGCATAGGTATACAACGCTCGTGGGTATCCTGCATCCGCTGCTTGCTTCAGCAAAGCAATACCTTCCTCGTGGCGTTGTAGGCGGTAGAAATACTCAACACCCTTGATGTAAAGCGTACTTGGGTTGCCGACATCGTAGCATCTGCGCAACAGCGTATTGCGCAAGCCTGTCCACCAAGGGTATTCATAGAGATCGAACGAATTGTAGACGGCAGGCGTGTCTGCCAACGCACGCATTGACTTACAAGTAGATCTGAGTCTGTATAGATCTTTAAAGGATTTTTTTGCGACGCAGCAGACAATCAATAGTTGGATTTCTGAAGGCAAATCTTGAAAGGTTGTCTCTTCCATTAAATCCCGATTTTTTTTAAAGCGTTGTGTTAATGATGTCTTAAGATTCAGTTTATATAATGAGTGGACCGAGGCAAACGAAGGGTTGTCTTTGTTTCACTGGTCAAACCGTTGGCTATCCGGAGCAGCGAGGGGTCGCATTTACCCTGAACCGAGTAAAAATAAAAATCTAGATTTTTAAACGTTTGGTAAATGTACATAATGGCCCCTTTTAAACATGATTTGACAGTGTTAGGTTGCAAATGTGGTTGGGACAATAACTTCTGGTATCAACTTCACACGTTTTCTCTAGAAACCTGTTTATTAAATTTCCATAATCCCTCTCGTACCTACCAAAACAAACCACCATAAATCTCCAACAAGCGATACCAAAGTGATGGAAGCTCACGTACTCCCAAATCTACCCGACGAAGTAATGATCAAAATCATTGAGATTCTCGGATATGAATCATTTTACAATCTTGGCCCTTTTTTGCGGGCTGGAAAACGGGGGTACGCCCTCGCACACGAGCCCTCAGTCTTGAAGAAGTGCGATGTTAGTGAAATGGAGGAAAGGTTCTGGACATGTCAAATACGCGAAGGCTGTCAGTTTCGGGAGTTTCATCTAAAGTGTGTCGCTGCTGGCAACATCAAAGCAATATACTCCGAAGGTCTCCTTACAGCACCGAGCATAGGACTTGAGGAGAGTATTAAAATATTGAAACCAAATGTCCCAATGCATGAATTCTCATGTCTAGCTGTGGCCATATTCAATGTTTGTCTTGGGGAGGACAAGGAAGCGAGCAAGGTCTTTCAGCAGTTCGCAGTTTATCACCATGATCTTCAATCGGATGAAACTTCAGAAATCGCAGAATCCATAGAGAACAATTTGATGTTATTTGGAGCGGAAAACCTGAACCAGTACAAATATGAGGAAACTTTCAAGTACCCGGATGATGTCATAGTTAAGACACCCAGGTGCGTGTATGGCGATGATCACGAAGATGTTGTAGAAGGGGTTTGCAAAAAATGCCGTCTCTTTTGGATTTGCGTCGACATTTCTCACATCCTTTAAATGTTACCAACCGGTAAATCTCCCTGTTTGTCTTCTATGTCATTTATGTATTAGTTTCTGCCAATTCCTCGTAAATGTTGTTCATCGTTCTGCATCTAATTAGTGTTGGAATAATGACTTTGCAAATCGAAATAACATACAAGCTTTTAGTTCAAAACGTTTGCTAGAGATTTACAGATACATCAATACAAGGTTGCAGTTCAAATTAAACATCTCTTCACATTTTTAGAAACCCGTTAATGATGTCTTCTTCCATTTCTTTACTTTTCGCTAAATCACTCTGGATGTTAGAAATGGTCTTCTTCAACTCCATGATTGTCCGCTTCTTTTGGGCAATTTCGTCTCTAGCTTCAATCAGAGCCTGCTTTTGCCATCCGAACGGTTCTTCGACATCGATCCATTTGAAAAACCCACAATCTAGTGGAGTCTACAAAAAAAGTAAATCATAACCCATTCGAGAAATTACAAGACTATATTACGACATATACCTTCCAGCGTTCACACCCGTAGAACCTCCGAGCAGGATTTTTGTCTGTCCAAGATTTGCATTTCTTCGCCGGCAACGCACAGAAACATTGCACATCGGTTTCAGGGAACTTCCCCTTTCCCTGACACTTTGCCTTTCCCTTATTGATCGATCTGCCACCGAACTCCATATCTGTGCCCAGTCCTATCAAATTTGTGAACAACAAAAAAAGTACTTAAATCGAGATGACACAAAAAAAGAAGTAATCTTAATACCTTAGTCGGGTTAAGGGTTTAGTATGGGCCGGGTTATTTTGTAAACCCGAACCAGTATTTCAAATAACTTTAATTTGAAATTTAAAATAAAGTGCACAGTGATGGGGCGTTGAGAATAATTGAATGGCTACGATGGTGACACCAATTCTTTCCAAATAAATATTACCTGCCCTCTCTTCTTTCTCCAACTTCGACCTAATAACACCTAAAAACATCCCTCTCTAAACTTAAGCAAAAATAATCCGCCGATGTCGACTTCCAGCAGCTCAGATGGTTACGAGTTTGGTAACTGGTTACATTATGTGGCCGACTCTAACTTTGGAATCCCGGAAGAGTGTCCTTGCGGAAGCGCTATAATCGTTCAGATCTGTACAGAAGCCGCATCCATTCCGAAGAAATTCTTTGTATGCAAAGATTTCAAGGTGAGTTGTAATCTCGCATACAATTGTCCTTGTTCTTTCCCAAGATTTAAATGTCCGTTCAAATCCTATTTCCAGGATGACGGGTTGCACAGAAAGCAAGAATGGACCACCGCAATCGAAGATGAAACCAGACGTTTGAAGAAAACTGTTGAGGAGCACGACTCCAGCTTGCGTAGCTTAGGTGCTCATGACTATCGCGTTCAGAGAATTGCCCAAGATGTCGAGAGAAACGATGCAAACATTGCATACCGTGGTTTTGAGATCCACGAGATCGAGAAAGTCTTGAAGCAACACGCTGAGGAGATTGCATATCTCAAGGGAATTATTGAGAAGCTTTGAATTATCTTGTTGCTTGAGAAGCAACACGCTGAGGAGATTGATATATTATCTTGTTGTGCTTCTTTTGTAATAACTATTCAGGGAGACATATGAATCCAATTAAAAATTATGTATGGTGTGCAAGTACTTTATCCTCGTAATAGAATCCCGTCTTTTAATCTACGATAATTGTTTCACCACTTTCAACTGACATACTCAAATTTTGCAAACGATGCAAACGCATTGGTTATTGGTATGCAACAATATAACCACGGTGTACGGAGATAAAGAAGTGTGCACGAACAGTTAACCATCGTAGGTTATGAAAACTGGCAGATTGAGAGTTCACAATATAACAACTTACTGATTGAGAGTTCACATTTTGAAGTTTGAAGGTTATGAAAAACCTCGTAGTCAGGGCATAGATGCATTCCAAAGGGCTATCATAAACCGAGTTGTTTTGTTTAAAACCGAGTTATGGAAGTATTATATTATCTAAACCGAGTTGTTTCGTTTTAAACTTGGTACACCTTTCCTTTTATGTGGTACACCGGTTATTCGTGATGTCAATAACCAAGGGGTATCATAAGCAACGTAAAGGTTATGAAAAACCTCGTAGTCAGGGCATAGATGCATTCGAAAGGACATGAATCATCTGTTTGTCGAAAAGATGCGTTCCAAACGATATCATATTTTATCTATAAATACAAAGCGCACAATACCCCACCTTAACGTCGGTTTTTTTCTATCAAACAGAGCCCACTGATCGAGTTAGAAATGGAGAACATGAACTTGGATTCCCTCCCTCTTTCAATTCTGACTAAGATTCTCGTCAAGGTTGCAGCAAACAGTATGCGGGACTTTGGCGCTGCAAGAATTGCTTTTCGCGGGTTCAACATTGTAGGAAGAGATGATTACTTCTACAGATCGGCCAATCTCATTTACCTGCTCGATTCGTCCTACTTCATACACGAGGTCATTGCTGTTCGAACGTTCAAGCTTAACTGCTACCGTCTAGGTAATCCAGAGGCCATCTACTTGAGAGGAATGTATGAGTTCTTCATCCTCCATTTAGTTGATGTAGGAAGAGAAAAAATACACCTTGCTGGTGAGAGAGGCTGTTTGTTGGCCCAGTTTGTAGACGGTATGATGAACTTGGCCTTTAGCGTTGATGACAGAGGAATGGTTCACAACTACCCAGAATTTACCCGTCAACATGTGGATCGGATGTTTCAAATCATCTGTGATTGGGAGCTTTCAGGCAATTGGGGTTACGAAAAACCTGCCATCTTTCTCTCTGTTGCTGAAAGGATAAACCCTGAAACGGCATTCTATTGCTGGTGCTCCAGATTAATAGAACCAGTCTTGGTGGTCAAGCTAAATGGATCAAGATCACCTTACCAATGCGATCGTTGTTTCTGGAATACTGCTGCTTGGGACTTCTGCGATAACATACACCTGACTGCTCGTTTTTGGCCAATTGAAGATTAGTTTCGTCAACTATTACTCAATTTCTGTAACTGAATCTTCACATTTAGACAAAACTCTTTTTATATCTACTGATTACTTTATTTATTTTTGATGTATGAAAATTATTGTCTGACGTTTATGAATGGTTAACAACTTAACCGTTACATTATTAAAAGTGTACAACTTATTATTAAGGGTGTACCGAAATTTGGGTCTTCGTCGGTGTTTCGAACTGTATTTGTTATTTTAAGTATAAGCAACCTTCCACTATAGTTAATAAAATCAAAGCCTAAAATTTATTTACAAAACGCGTCCCGTAAGAAACTTATATTTACAGAGCATACAATATCTGTACAATAAAAGGGGCACGCTGAAACCCTAGGCCGCCGTTCTCATATCATCTCGATCTGTAAAAATATCAAATCAGCCGATCCCAGTCGACCTTCCGCCGATTTCATTCTCTCTTTTAGGAATGGCCGATTCAGGAATGGCCGAATCGTCTCTTCAATCTCCTATCAAACCACATTTCTTTAAGCCCCTCCTCCCCGGCTTCGAGAATCAACTCGTACTCTACAGAAACAATTAATTCCGGTTGTATTAATGTTAGATCCTTTGCTAACCTGGAATCCATGTTTGTGCAGAGCGTTCCTCAAGCTTTCTTCGCAAAGCATCTCCAAGGACGCAACGAGCACATCAACACTGCTACACTGATAACAGATGCGTCCGATAAAGCCTGGGTTGTGAAGGTTGACGGTTTGAAACTCGTTGATGGGTGGACAGGCTTTGCAGCAGCTCATAGTCTGCGGATTGGTGACATCGTAATTTTTAGACATCAAGGAGATATGGTGTTTCATGTCACACCTTTCGGCCCAAGTTGCTGTGACATTCAGTATACTTCAGCATCATCTGACAACAACAAAATTGGTAAACTTTAGTTATATGGAATGTTATAACATCGATGCAGAGCAAATATTTTTGTGATATAACTGTTCTGGTCTCCTGCTCTAACTTTCAGAAGTAACAGGGGCGCAGTCTTCTTTCGCATCTCCTTACTCTGCCGATTTCAAGAACAACTGTTTCTTGGCTGAAGTCAGTAATAAAAATCTAGAAGAAGACAAACTGGTAAGTCTATTTCGTCCATCTATTATATGGTTTAGTTATATATAATTGTGCGCTGATTACATTTTCTTCAATGCAGTATCTCCCTCACGGAGCAGCGACTTCTCATGCTCTGAAGAAACACTTCCAACACACGTTACTGATTAACAAAAAAGGAGACTCATGGAAAGTACGTTTGCATTTTTCCGACGCAGCGGGTAAGTACTACATCGGAAGTGGGTGGAGAAACTTCTGTCGGGATAACAGGTCCTCTATTGGGGACCTTTTTGTCTTTAATGTCGTTGGAGATGGGATAACAGAGCCATTGATGTGTGCGTGTCCGAAAAACGCACAGGTCGCAGAATTACTGAGCAAACACACAAGCAGAAAGAAGGGCAAACCATGTCTTTAGAATTCGCTCTATCTATCTTTCCTTTGTTTAAGTATTTGTCATGTTTCTATTTCGTCTGTTTTAACTGGTGCCTATCTGTATTAGTAGTATCTTCTTCCCCCTGCTCTATTATTATACATCAACTACGTTCTCGCCTTTTCCTGCTATTTGATTATATAACAGCAACCATAAAATATGTAATATCTATCGTGTACATAAAATTCTTATCGGTGTACAACATACATAACATGCATAATTATTATACATCAATTAAGTTCTAGACTTGTCCTGCTATTTAATTATATAAAAGCAACCATAAAATATGTAATATCGAAGGTGTACATAAAATTCGTATCGGTGTACAATATATAATACATGCATGATTATAATACATCAATTAAGTACTCGACGTTTCCTGCAATTTGATTATATAAAAGCAACCATAAAATACGTTATATGAATGGTGTACATAAAATTCGTATCGGTGTACAATATATAATACATGCATGATTATAATACATCAATTAAGTACTCGACGTTTCCTGCAATTTGATTATATAAAAGCAACCATAAAATACGTTATATGAATGGTGTACATAAAATTCGTATCGGTGTACAATATATAATACATGCATGATTATAATACATCAATTAAGTACTCGACGTTTCCTGCAATTTGATTATATAAAAGCAACCATAAAATACGTTATATGAATGGTGTACATAAAATTCATATCGGTGTACAGTATATAATACATGCATGATTATAATACATCAATTAAGTACATATTAATCTATTGCCAATTGTTCTGCTCACTTTGATTCTCGACTTCACTCGGACTCGCTCCGGTGGTGTTCGTCAAGGTACTCCTTGTAGTCTTCAAGATCAACCTTGCAATCGGATTCCTCATCGCTCCCACCTACCCCCTCCGGAGTAGACCCCTCGCTGTCGTAAAAAGCATCATTGTAAGCAGGAAAATCATTTTTGTCACCACCCTGATCGGTATCTTCTGGATCCCCGCACAAGTTCCTGGTGGAATCTTCTCCGGTTCGGACTTTCTTCTTCTGGCGGTTCCCCGATTCGTCAGATTCGGTTGTCGAGCCATCGGTATCACCCAACGTCTCGCACTTTCCGCTTCGGGATCTCTTCTTTCGCTGGTTGCCGGTTTCATCCGTTTCATCACCCTCTTCAACATGTAAAGCTGCCTGCATTATGTCGTCAATGTTTAAGAATACGTGATCCCCAAGCTCTGCCCGTATCTCCTCGCGTAATCCATCTCGATACATCCTTACCAGGGTCTCCTGTTGCAAGGTTTCAAGGAGTCCATCTTTAAGGAACAATGTATTGTATTCTCTAACTGTAGAACTTCCTTGCTTCATTTTAAGGTTGTGTGTGCAAAAACAACCCCACCATTCGTTCTATTTATAGGTTTATGGCCAATAACTTAAACATCGCTACGCACCCTTTCTCTGTTATACAACCGTTGGTTAGTGGGATCATGTAACCGTTCAACCGTCCCTAAGTTACTTAACATCATCCATACATAAAACAATTGGTCCTATAAAAGACCCAACATACATAACAAAAGATATTAAATAACATTACACAGAACATGGTGAAATTTGAATACATTAAACATAACATTCGATCAGGCATAAGATTCCAATAGATCAGACATTAGATCACATCAACGACCCCTCATCAATACACGCTTAAGCTCTTCGATGTCCTTACGCATTGCCTCCAGCTCATACTGCAGCTTACGGTGGAGCGAGACCTCCTCGCGGAATTCACTTTTCATGACATCAAACTCTTCCTCGATTGCGTGAAGACAGGCATGTCGGATGTGCAAACCATCGTCCTAGAAGGGAAAGAATATTGATGTGATTGACGGTTGTTAACATAATTTCGATGAACTAATTAAGTAATTACCACAAGAACCATTCTTACCTCAAAAACCTTGCATACATAGTAGTCCGTTCCTGTGTCGTCGGTTTCGACCGTTATAGCGCCGCCGCACGTACATTTCTTAGGAATGCAGTAGTTGGCATACAAGCAAGCAAAGCGCCAGTCAGCGTCTCGTTTGTGCTCCTTCATCTCCGCATAGTAAGGATCCGCCATATCCGCCATATACGAATCAGTTGATTTGTTTTTGGATTACAAACAATTTTGGATGTGTTGCGAGAAGAGTTCGAGGTAGACACAGCTGCTTAAATAGGAATTATTACTTACAGTAATCCATAGACAACGGCTATATTCGTTTAAAATCCCTCACAACGGCTATGTTGACTTTTAAAATCACTCACAACGGCTATGTTGACTTTTACAATATTCTTTGTAGCCGTTCTATTCTTAGTTCTAGTTTATCATTGTACACCGGTTCTTAGATCAGCCCCCCGTTGCTGTTCTCAGTGTTGGGCCTGACGTCGATACGAATATAAAGAGTTAAGGCCCAAATATTATGTTTTTGGTGGTTACTTCATCAAACTTTTTAATTAATGACTTATACAGTTGGATTTGACGGTTGCGCTTCTCCAGATCCTCTATATCCTCTCGGAAACTGTAATTGTTTCGTCTTTCTCCTCATCGTGTAGATCTAATTGCAAAAAACAAAAATTCGAAACCCTAAAAATGTCGTCTTCCTCATCTGCCTCCAACGATCGCCGCCGTCTTGAATACAGCACCACAAGTTCCGACGAACGTTCAAGTTCCTCACCTGAGCCTGTGGTGGAACAACGACGTTTTATGACATTTCAAGCGCGGCGACAAGCCAGTCGGGGGTTCTTTATCGCCGGCCCACCGGTCCCAAACCCATGGTCAAATCGTCATCTAAGCGAAGAAAGTTTCCGTAAGTATCAACAACTTTGCATACGAGGGTTTCAAGTTCAGGGGTTGTTAGTTTTAGATGATCCGGGTTTTGCTGAGGCTCGCTCAATCGTTGAAAATGTGGGGTGGATGTACACTGTCTTGCATGTGCGGCCTTTCTGTCCTAGGGTTGTTAGGGAATGCATCTCCAACCTATACGGTGCGGACGCGGGCGTTTTTATAAGGGGTAGCCGTTTCGATTTCGACCCTGTCGTGATTAATCAACTATTCATGACTCCGATTGTGGAACAAGGTCACCCATGGGAGGATGATGATCTCTCGCGTGCAATAACCTTCCTCACCGGTGGTCGCTCTACTCACTGGGAGCCATTCTCCCTAACACACCTCCTCCCCCACTACCTTTGCCTCTACAGACTCTGTGAGTTAAACTGGCTACCTGGATTCCATGTAGATGCAATGCTAAAGAAGCGGCTTTGTTTCCTCTACGCGTTTGTAAGAAACAAGCCGATAGACTTTGGTCGATTGGCTTATGACCAGGTTATCGAGATGTCTCGTCAGAGTGATGCCGACAGGAAAATTGTTCTCCCCAGCTTGATCTATCAGACTCTCATTCTTCAGAGGAACGTTCCGCACATTCCAGGTGATGAACGCCTAATTGGTCAGCCTCAATTGGTTAGCGGAGTCGAGGCGGATCTTGCACAACGTAGGGGGAGAAGGGGTCGTATCCATTCCGATGAATGATATGAAAGGTTTATAAGTAAACCCATCGGTTTCTCACTGCATTTTGTTGTGTTGTTTTGTTGTGCAAACTCTATGTTACTCTAAGTTCTGTTATCGGCTTGTAAACTAAGTACCTTATTCGGATGTAATATCGACTCCTGTTATTAGTATTATGCATGCTTTGTTTAACTAATTGGTGTACAACAAATTTCCACTACAACCATAATATATTGAGTACCAAATTATCTGTACTTAGGAAATATCACGTACACCGCAACAATTATCCCGTACACCACAATACGCTGTGGACTTACGCAGCATCTATATCCAAAAAAATACATTCCGCAACAAATAGCACGTACACCGCAACAATTATCCCGTACACCACAATATTCTGTGGCCTTGCACATCGGCTAGATCCAAAAAAATACATTAGCGACCCAGTGCTTACGTTATTTATCAAAACCAAACATTTCTTCAACCTCTATTCAGGGCTTCTCTTGCTTGCAAGTGGTCTTCTTGTGACCTTCCTTAAAACAATTTGAGCACTTGTTGGGCTTATGCTTTTTGCTCCCCCCCCTGATATAAACAATAGAGTTGTTATAGTTACAAATTTAGCAGTACGTAACTGAATTGTTTTTCACAGAACAGTCTTACAGGTATCTCTCCTGGGGACAGTTTACGTTTGACTCCAGGTCTTCCCTTCGTTCGTTTGGTCGTTGGTGGATAAAGATGTACAGTTAGTATTTCGGGCGGCACTGCAACATCCTTTGGATCCTGAACAGGAAGTATGACACCCTTAACTGTTTCAGCCCATGTCTCTTTCTGATGTTCTTTGCAAACAAACGCGGTGTACTGCATATTACGGTAAGACGCACATGCAATGGCGTGCCGACATGGCAACCCAAGCTTTTGGAATTCGAGGCAAGTGCAAGTTCGTTTATCCAAATCAACTGTGAAACCAAAACCAGTTGGCTTGTGCGTGACTTCGAATTGCCAAGTTGAACATTCCAGTACTAGAAGGCCCGCTGACAGTACCAGCTGTTCGACGAGTATCTTTTGGATATTATCTGGAACATTCCCCTTCATCTTACTGATCTCCGTTTGTCTGCTAATACACCATGTACACAGCTTCCGGCGTATAAACTCGAACAATGCCATTATAGGACTATCACGCGCGGGCAACAGAGCATTATTCAACGATTCAGCAACGTTAGAGGTCAACACGTTAAATTTGTCCCCTTCGAAATGTGAACGTGTCCATAGCTTCTTGTCGATCTTCTCCAAATAATCCCAGCACCTCCAATCCGTCAGTTTTAGAAGCTCCATTATCTCATTAAACTCGGATACCCTGAAGGCTTCACCTGCCCGACCAACCATTGCTTTCTGCTGCAAACCCTTGTACTTCTCCTGAACATTTCGCTGGAGGTGTACAAGGCAAATACCGTGGTGTGCACGGGGATACCATTTATCTATCGCAGCGAAAATTGATGCGCATCTGTCTGATATTATACTTAAATCTGCACCATCCTTTACTATAGTGGATAATCTCTCGAAAAACCATGACCAAGCTTATGTGTTCTCGCTTTCCACAACTGCGAAAGCAATCGGGAATACCCGGCTGTTAGCATCTTGTCCGCTCGCACTTAATAAAACACCTTTGTACTTTCCAAACATGTGCGTGCCGTCCACCACTAGCACCTTACGCAGATGTTGCCAACCATCGATGCATGCTTTCAGAGACATAAACGCATACTTAAACCTTGTTTTTCCTTCTTTGTCTCTTTCGGTTTTAATATCGGTGATAGTTCCAGGATTTGCAGCTTCAGTACATGGAAGTACTGTGGTAGCATCTTGTATGATTCCTCCTCTGTACCTTGCGCCGATGCAATCGCTAGTTCTTTCGCTTTCCAGGCTTTCCAGTACGAGCATGTATAGTTGAATTCCGTTCGCAATATTTCCGGTAGTTCCATAGCACGAGGTCCGGCGTAGAGCCTCTCGTATTTCGAACGCAATAGAGCTGCAAGCACTTTGGATGTACCATGTTTTTTATACTTCCCTCTAACGTCGGCTACGCAAACATGATCCAGAATGGCCTTTTTTACCAGATAAGTTGGAGATTCACCGAGTTGAACAGCCACTACTCTCCAGTTGCAATCTTTTTCGTGACATTTCGCCGTTAGTCGACGTTTGCAATGCCGGAGCTTAAACGAGCACACCTTCGCGATTGCGTAGATAGCCAACGTCAACTTGCACTCCGCTTTGTCTTTGAACCTCCTCCCCACGAATATATTAGAGTCCTCTTTGCTGAAGTCAATATCAAGCGGGTTGCAGCTGCTACCCTCCATTTCATTATACACACCCTCTACATCATTAAATCCATACATTTCTGGTACTTGTATGCCTTTCATAAATGCTTCTCCACCCTGAATTTGTGTGATACCGCTGACAGCAGGCTCCGCATCGTCCTCATCTACTAGCTCGGGGATGTGCGTGTTAAATTTCTTTGGGGGAGTTTCGAGACATATTTCACCACTTTCAACGGCCTCAGGTGCTTCCTTGGAGGCACATTCAGCGTCTGTGGGGTTACCATTCACATTATCTCCAGCTTTGGTCATTACTTCAGAAACACCATCATCATCATTATCTTCAGTCACTCTCGTGTGTTTGTTTTTATTTTGAGGGGGCGTCACAAGAACAACATCAACATCTACCTCGGTCTCCGTAACTTCTGCGTTCAATTTGGAGGGCGATCCAAGGTCTCTTGCTAGATCGGTGATTTCCACAGATGAATCGTTTTTTTTGGATATATATCCACCTCCACGTGCTACTTGCTTCTTCCCACACCCGGCTTTTGCAGACCCTCCGCGACCAGTACCACCAGGACGCCGAATACGCTGTCCACCACTTCTTCCTTTGCCCGGACCTTCTACAAAATCGTCGTCGTCGTCCGTCACGCAATCGTTTCTGCAATAATCATGCCAGTCATTGTAGTCGTATTCCCCATCATCTCCATCATCTTCTGCAGCAAAATCTTCAGCAGCTCCTCCATTATTTCCATTCCCCATTGAAAGAGGTTCAACACTTGCCGTTCTTGTCTCTTCTATAAGACTGGTTTGCTGTTGCCGATCATCTGAATTCCTTTTGACTGCGTCTCCTTCTTCGGCTTTCCCTTCCTCATTCTCTACATTATCCGCTGCCAAGTCACCTCCGCAAACGTTCCCATTTTTCTCTCCATTAGGCACTGCCACTTCATCTCCACAATCGTCACCCGTTTCTTCCTCGCAATTCTCTCCAACTACCCCACTCGCATCGTCACGAGTTTCTCCGCTTTTCTGATGTTCCTTTTCACTCCCTTCCACTCTTCCAGACTGCGAGTTGCGTTTCTGACGATCTTCAAATTGCTGAACTTCCATCAAAAAGGCAACATCTTCATCAGGGGGTGGAACGGGTGCATTCGTTTGGTTTCGTATTGCATATTCCGACCTTAGAAATATCGTCACTCCTCCAACACTTTCCCTGAATGTTACGAAGAGATTAACGGATTTGTCTGCCCGGTGAAGCGCCTTGAAAATCCTGAAATCTTTGTATGTTGCTATCTCAACGGGAGCAGCCTGTGGGCCCACCATTTCACCCTCTCCATCATTCAGCCAATACGACACCTCCGCTAACACTTCCCTTCCAAATAGCCCATACGCAGTTAAAATAGACCCTTGCAAGTCCTCAGTCCCTCTAATTCTGGACGAATCGACTGCTCTACCCAATCTATCGTTGTCTATCTTGAAATCCCAAACTCCGGTGTCAAACATTATCCACCTCCCAGCCATAACAACAAAGCAAGAATTACACACACCTACAGTACAAGCATGAACACCCGTTAGGGTTGTTTACCAAACATAGGAACCAAACAATTTTTTTTAAAAAAAGAGAAACTTATAGCTCAAAGTCTGTACCTTCGCCTCTGTTGGTCCTGATTTCCTTACTCACCGTTCCACCGCTTCCTGACCCGACATTCCGACCACCGCTAAGTGTTTCCATCCTTTTCGGTTGAGGTGGATGAGCTTCCACGGCCTCAGATGATTGGATTAACTTCTACGCCTAGGGCTGCTTCTTTTAGTTGTACACCAGTTTTTATCACCTTCTCACCATTACCGAGTTACAGATTTCTTACACATTAATTTAATTAATATTACCACAAATATCAGAAAACAGTAAACGGCGGGAAAGGTTAATATTATCTTCCACCTTTGTGACCGGTCACCCTTAAAAAAAAAAAAAAAAAAAAATTAGACCCTTACACGTGCGAAAGCCTCTGGGCCGATAGGTCACCGCAAGTCTTAGGGTCGTTACTTTGGGACGATCTCGGAAGTTTCGTGGGTCACGGCCCAGAGTTTCAGGGGTCATAAGGCCAAAATCGTCACCGATTTGTTTCTCTCCCCCTAGCGGCCCGGTTCGACAATTAAAACTTGAAGCGACCCGAAGCCCAATTTAAAAACTTGCCGCGACCCACAACACTAAGCCACCCCTTTAAAAGGGCGGATCAAACTCTAGTTAAACAAATTAATTTTGCAACATTTTAGAGTCAAAATGTTTTCAGTTTCGTCATTTTAATACATTTTCGATTTTAATTGATCTGTATATAAGGGTTGGACCTGGAAAATTTCGGTCCACAAGCAAAACAATTTTCTTTGGCCCTTTGTTTCTAGAATCAGAAAAAGTGGAAAAGAATGCAGTGTAAATAAATCAAACCAAATTACCTCGAATATGAATCATTAGGTTCTTCTCCACATCATCATAACGTCGGTCTCCAAAGGAGCACCTGCAGAGTCGACGCCCGTGGAGTAAGGTCGACCAGTTCTTCAGAGAGGAGCTTTCTATCTCAAAGATGAAGCAGGAAGAGAATTGTTTGGTTTGGTTCATTCGTTAGTAACCAAACAGTCTCTCCAATCCAAGCAGAATTTTGTGGCCTCTTCTGGGCTATGAACTCTGTCCTATTTCTAGGCCACCATGCCATGTCTTGCGAGTCCAACTGCCTTCAGCTAGTCAACCTTTTCCAGGATGAACAAGACTATGAAAAATGTTTTGCAAAAAAAAAAAGATTATGAAGAATGGGCAGCATTATTGGCTGATTTAGATGATTTTTTCTCTACTAGCTCTAAATTTACATTATTTTCTATCAGTTTTATTTCTATATCTTTAAACTTACGAAACGGACCTCCTTGCAAAAGACGCCCTATCTTGTCAGTTGTCATATTATTTTCTCCCATGTTTACTCTTCTCCAACAAGGTTGATCCAAGCAATCAACTTGTTGGAAAGAAGTTAATCAAATATGGAGTTTTTGCCACAAAAAAAATAGTCATAAGGTTCTTACCGGTAGAGCTACTCATATTTTAAAAAAAAATATTAAAGTATGTAACTCTACTGGTAAGAACCTCAGGATTCATATTCGAGGTGCATGGTTTGATTCATCACTGCATTATTTTTTTTACTTTTTCTTATCTCTAGAAAAACTATTTTCTTTCTCACGCAATTAAACTATTTTCTTTCTCCCGCATTTAATATGAAAACCTTTAGTCAAAAAAGAAATAAAGAAAAAATATAAATTTGATAATAGGACAATACCGCAATACCGATCTGCTTAGTGGTTGGTGAACCGATGGCAACTCTCGTCCTATGATGTACATGCAATGTATATATGAGTGACATGACATATTTTTTATGAGAAATGCATCATGTTTTTTTTTCATAATGGAAAGGAATGAATGCATACAACAAAGAGTCCCATGTTTTTTTGTATTGTAGCTTCCAAGATAACATTAAAAACCTTGATAATTTTCAAACTTTATTCGAGAAATCATCTTCATCCAACATATGCGTTTCTTTTTATTAACTTATTAATAACTATACTTACAATAAAAATTCTATAAACTAATACTCGATAAACTAATAAAAAAATTTAATTAATAAATTTCATCAGTCTCAAGTCGGATCAGTATAAATATGACATAATTCGAAAAATAAATATTTCAAAAATTCTTAACTAAATATATGGTCTCATTAAAATAAATTAATAATTACCATATATATAAGTTTTATAAAAAATATAAATAAAGCATTTAATTTTATTTTTATTTAAAATAAATTTCATCTCTATTTTTTTTTTCATTTCCACATTCTGCAAATATTCTAATTTAAATGAAAGAAATTCTAGAAATTTGACCGACCATTACATTTTCTAATAAATAAATTGATAACATTTATAAAATGATTAATATGATAAGTTCCACATCAGTCCGTTTCATGGATGTTAATACCAAAATTGGTACGACCTCTCAATATTTTTAGTTACAACCATTTATATGGTCAATATAATCATAGATTAAAAAGAACCAGTTCATTAAATATTTTAACCAAATTTACCGGTTAGTATGTGGAGCAATCAAAATTTAAAATCAATATTTTATGAAATCTATATCAAAATAATCATGAAAAGATGAACCTTACAATTTTTAGAATTATTTTTACAACCAATCTGTTTAACCTTAGACAAATAGTTTCCAATCTAGATATTTCAAGTATATAACACAATAATATATATAACATTTCTTGACCAAAAAAATAATTATACTATTAACTGAAAACATAAAAGAAAAGCTAATAAATAAAAAATTATCTAGATAGTAGCATATATTTCTAAAACCTAAAATTATTATATATTATATATACACATTCAATTAAAGATACAAAATATCGTATTTTTACATTTGTACCTTTCAACATGTTTGTATAATATTTAAAGTTTCAGTTTTTTTTGTCAAATAACATGATTTGGAGTTGGAAAATAACATTAAAATATGTAAACATAAAATTTTGGAACATAAATATTAATAACTTTATATATATGAAAAATAATCTGCGTTGTGCTGATTTTTTTTTGTCGACAAGATTACAGAGTCATGTGGACTTTGTAAACCAAACTGGTTGCTCTGTATCCATATGGACCGTAAACGACGTATGTTGTCTCACACCGCGTGCTAAGCTATCCGCCTTTTAGTTTTGCATCCTTAATATATGAATAATCTCTGAGTTGTGAAAACTTTATTTGAGACTTCTGATGTCTTCCAAATAGTTTGCAAAAGCCGGCAATTCTTCAGATTCCGAAACCATCTTCACCAATTGAGAACAATCCGTTGCAAAAGTTACATTATATTGCTTTAAATTCTTCATACATTTCATTGCCCATATGAGAGCTTTTATTTCTGTGTGTAAGGGTGATTGACAAGCCCTTGTATTCCTAACTCCCAAGAACCCCTAAAACCTTATAAGGTACTATATCATCCCTGGCCAGAGAAGGTGTCTTCCGATTTCCAAGATCCATTCGTAAAACACCATCATCCCGGTCGAACCGGCAATGCCATATCAGATGTTTGTATAACTTTATTCTTCTGGATGATTGCTTGTTGGGCATCTGACCAGAGTAATGATTCGGTCATAGCCAGCTTTAGGGTATCCCTTGGATCCATGTCCAAATTACTAAAAACCTTATTATTCCTCCACTTTCCATATGTACCATAATATCCACGTGAAGTGATGATCCTCCATTGTTGGCTTTATTCTCCAGAATAAATAATTCATATTTGCAAATAAAGACTCTCCTAGGAAATGATCTGGATGCGAAGGAATCCTAGATAAAGCCCAAACTTGGACTGCTGGCGGACATTCAAATAACACATGGTTTATAGATTCCTCAGCTGTTCCACACCTATCACATCCTATATCTCCTTGAAGACCTCGAGCTTTTAGATTTTTTTTGACAGCTATACATCCTAACATCAACTACCAAAGAAAATGTTTCATCTTTGGAGGACAACGCACCTTCCAGCAATAAGCTTTAAGAACCGTAACTGTTGGACCAAACTCTACTAACTTTGTCATTTATCTGGATATGTTCTTTCTATTTGATATCCTGATTTAACCGTATATTTTCCATTTTTTGTAAAATGCCAGCTATCCCGATCTGCTAGGGGTGAAGTATTCTTAAAATACCGACCTTTAAAAACTCGAGAAAATAAAAAATTTGGTTTCTCTATAAATCTCTATAATTGCTTTCCAAGCATGGCTGTGTTGATATCCGTAAGATCCCTAAAGCCCAATCATCCATCATCATTATGTAAGCAAACCTTATCCCAAGATTTACAGTGTAATCCTTTTGTGTTACCACTAGGACTCCACCATAACTGGGCTACGCAATCGTTTATTTCTTCATCACCGTTTTCGGAATTCGATAACAGGACATGATATGATCGGAGAGAGCAGTTATCACCGATTTTATAATTACCTCATTTCCTCATTTAGTAAAAAAATTAAAAGTTCATCTATTTACTCTGGTACTTAAACGTTCATGTACAAACCCAGAGATTTGAACCTTAGAACCTCCTAAATTCTATGGGATTTCTAAATATGTTCTCATTCCTCCATGGTTTTGAATTCCCAGAATATCCCTAAGCTCCTGTCGAGTATACTCATCAATACTGTGTTCAAATTGAATTAACGACTTTTGGAACTTAATTTGTTGTCTTGAAACCTTCTCATCATCCTTAAGAATAACCAGTATAGACTGACACTCCTCTTTCTGCGTTGTGCTGATACACAAATCAATAACTAAATATGATTTTTAGTCTAACACATTTATTGAAGAAGTGTAAGGATTTGATTGCTAAGAATTGCGATTTCATTTTTTTGCTATAAAGATGTAGCTATGATTTTTTTTTTTGCTTTGGCTCCAGATTTTTTAATTTTAAAATTTTAAACGTTAAAATTTGGACTATAAGTCTATAAGCATTTAATTTTATACAGCAATTATAAAGAAAAGAATTTAAAAGAGTTGTGGATTTAAAAAAAAAAATACAAATTGTGATTATATAGAGCATCTACAGCAAATCACGCCATAAGTTACATAAAAACCTCGAAGAAAGAAAGGTCAAAAAACTTAGCAAGTGTATATTAACTTTGTTAGAGCATCTCCAACTTTCCTTTATTTTTAATTCTATAATAATATTTATAGATTAAATAACTCCAATCCACTTCTACTTCCACTTCCAATTCATTGGAGATGAACATAGTTAAGAATATCATATATTAGGATATATTCAGCTGGCCAAAACACTTATTCTTTAAAATGAAAATCTCTTTTTAACCAAATCTTTAACAACTAAATTGGCCAGCTACCAATATACATCAACCCTCTGTCAAAATCTTTCTCAAATCATCCATTATATCTCCATAATCAGTTAAATAATATTCTAACTAAAAACAATAAGCAAAGATTCCAATCCAAACATGATCGTAGTTTCTGTATGAATGAATATATCTGCACAATATCCGCCGAAAATATTTAATACTAGATTAATAATATATCCAGTTTCAGTTAGAATATCACCGAATTCGCAATATTTTAGTCAAACCTAAACGATTTGCTGGGTACTAATTAATAATAACTACAAAGTTAATAACACAATATATCAAAATTAACATTTTATAATTAATTTTGAATTTGCCGAATCGCCGAATGGCTAAACAGAAATTTATCATTCCTCAATTTGCAGAACTTTGTTAAAACTTTGCTGAATCACGTACCAATAACACAATTAATATAGAAGGATGATATTGGCTGACAATTAAAACAAAATCAAGAAATTAATATTCCACTTTATAATACAAGGATCCTAAGGTGAAAATGATCAAACTAAACAACCTGCTGTAAACTTAAATACACAAAAACAACAAGAAATTAACAGAAAAATCTCAACCTCTGTACAATGGAGACCTATGTTGAAATATCATCTTGGATTGCCGGAAAACCTTACTCGGGCTCGGAAAACTCCATCCTTTCAATTTTCCCGTCGCCATCGCCGGAGGGTAATTCACATCTCCGACGATAGCCACGGATCTCGACTTCCTCATGATTGCTGCCGGTTTCGTCATTGTATCTCCTCCTCTGTTTCCCATTAACATCCTCCAAAACGACAGCGTTTTCCTGCTCCGCACACGACCCGGTTCAAAACCCGATCCGGAATCGACGACCGTATCCGGTTTAATCGGAACCGCCATCGATTTCGATCTCCGAAACGCCGGTTCGCATTCGATCAGACTCGCGACTCGACATACGGACCCACTCCCGGAGAAATTAAAAGTAATGTCTCCGGCAAAGAGGGAAAACGAGGAGGAGGAGGACGAAGAAGACGACGGAGAGAAACACACGGCGGCGCGTGAGCTACATGAGCATGGGAGATCGTTAGCACAGTCGGGGCAAAGGGAGGAGAGCCGTTCGTGGAGACAGAAGGGGCAAACGCCAATAAAACCGCGTTTCGAAAAGTGTCTGGGACATTGCGAGAAACCATCTTCGTCCATGTTTTGTTTTTTCTTTACAATTTTTTTCTCGCGTTTTCTCTTCAGTTTCTCGTGGGAGAGATCAACAAGAAAGAGAGCTTTTATAGAGCGTTTACGCTGAGTTTTAACTACGGCTAAATTATTACGCCGTTTGGTCATTACACTTAACTCTGTCATTACTCAGTAGTTTGACTTCAAAGCGCCGAATCATAATTTGATTAATGATACGGTGCGTCTTAATGTTCGATGTTTATTTACGTTTTCTGCCATCGTCATTGGAACCATTCAGTTCATTCACGTGCGGCATGACGACTTAGGAATATTAAATGAAACGAATTGAAATTCATTTATATTTCAAACTATAACCAAATTTCCGATTTTTTTTTTTTCAAATTTAGATTTGTTTTATAAAGAGCTTATGGTTCAAACTCAAGTTCGTTCGGTTTACATGCTAGAAAGTGTTTGAATATAATTAACTTTATTGATTTTAACAATGCAAACTTGTATTTTACTCCAGTGCAATACTCAAATTCACAATTTTTAATATAATTAAATGCTGCTATTTTTTTGTTAGTACTTCAAAACTGATCTATAAATGCAAACGTAATGATAAAAGGTTTGCTCCTAACCAAAATAAAGTCGATCTCAAAAAAACAAAATAAGTTTGTTATCAATCCGATCAAAGTGTTGTTTTCAAAAACAGTTTTATGAAAGTATTGGTGCGAATACTATTTTTGAATTTAAAAGAAAATTGAATAGCCAATCTTTAAATTTTAAATTTAAAAAGAGATATAAATGTTGTAGATTGAGTTATCTTGAAATCTATAATGGATTTAACAAGTGCACGAATCAAAATATTTGACGTGTAGATCTAAAATCATGTATGTGCAGACAAAGACAGTTCCAAGTTATGGAGACAAGCTTACATGGAAAGAAAGCGGCCTGACCGTCTAAATATTTAGATCACAGCCACTTGGTTTTTTGGCAAAAAAGATAATGGAAAGTAACCTTAACACATAAAATAGTTGGACGAAAACAAATATAACTCGTCAATTTGGTATATTCGCGTAGAACTTTATACAATTTTTTCCTTTATTAAACAAAACATTTTTCTTTGTTAACAAAATGACAATACTAGACCCTGATTGGCAAAGCAGATAAGAAAACAGTAGCAGTATGCTACAAAATCATTATGATGCAGAAGTTGTATGTTTTTCCTAAACTGTTTAAAAGATTGATTGGTAGAGCAGTATGAACATGTTATTTAAATTTATTATTAAAACTAGTATATAATATACAAGATATTTATTTATAATATTATATATATTTTTTTTTTATTTACTAATTTCAAAATTATGTTTACAAATAATTATTTTTTTAAAATAAATTTCAAAATTAAAATACTTATTTTTAAAAATATTTTTTTCATTTAAAATATAATTTAATTTATATAACTGATTAAAATATACTATATTTTAAAATAGAATTTAATTTATATAATTTATATATAATTTAATTTAGATGATTAATTTATTAAATATATATAATTAATTTATATAATTTATATAGTTAATTTATATAATTATATAATTATTTTATCTAATTATATAATTAATTTCTATAATTTATATAATTATTTTATCTAATTTATATAATTAATTTAAAAGTTAATTTACATATTAACTTAGTCAAATATAATTAAATTATATTTTAAATGTTAAATAATATTTTTAAAAATATATTTCAATTTTTAATTTATTTTAGAAATTAAAATTATATTTTCTGGATATAAAAATAATTTTATAATATTATTAAATCAAATAAATGAACTAATTATATATTTTTCATAAATTTATAAATTATAAATGCAAATGTTATTCCAAAAGCTTCATATGAGAGCATTTGCTATAAAGCATTTAGAGAGCATTAACATTTAGTAAATACTCTTCTAAATGGTTTTGTAACAAATGTTGATTGGATAATGTAGAGCATAATGCTAATGCTAATCCTCCACCAATCAAGGCTAGATTAATTTTCCTTTTCTAAGGTTAAGCAAGAAACAGTTGTTTCCAGAAAAACTAAGCGAATAGTTACAAAACCTTCTTCACCGCTTTGTTTAATTATTTCTTTTTTATCTGTGTACCGCAATCTAAAATCTATGTACTGATGTCATATTGTCATCAACTTTGTCAAATCTACATTCCCTTCCATCGATTAACTGCTCAGCCCACAATCAGCAATGGTGGCCTCCGTCTATAAGGTTTTTGCTATGGGCTATGGATGGACAGTTGAGCCAAAACAGAAAGAGGTTTGTTTGGTTTATTCATGGTGTTTTCTCTTCTCAGAAGCATAATTTTGCAGCAAGACCACGTCTAATGTTGTGGGTTTCACTCCGATGCAGTTCATGCTCGGCGTTTGCTTCCATCGATAAACTAAATGGGTGGTTGTGTTTTACACTTTTCTCGTTGGGCAAAGTGTCAACCTAAACATCCATATGACCATGGATTATAAGTCTGATAGTGATGCTTTCTTTCATCTTCTTTAAAATAGGTGTTTCGTGGAATATTGGTATGCCTTTCTAACTTGTTTATTGGTCTGGAATTGGATAAGAGATCATAAGAGAACGGAATAAGCATTCCTAAGAGACGATTATGATTTTATTAGCATGTTTGGAAGGAGATTTGGCAATGATGATGATGCTAAAAGATTACTTCGGAGTTAGACTAAGGTCTATGTTAAAAAGAATGGCAAAGTAATCATATTACTTGTGTTTCAAAAAGAAAAGTAATCATATTACTTTATTTTTAATTATACAGTTGTATTCTGACTCTCATAAATGGTCTAGACTACTAATGTGTTGCCACATGTCGGTCTCATGTTCATGGTAATGCCAAAATGTTGATTCTTTAGTGGCCAGGACCCGAAATCTGGTGGCTTTACCGTATTGGTTTTTTTCCCTCAAATTAATCACCACCAGACTACAAGTCCTGGTTAAAGAAATAATGATTCATTGTGAATCATGTTTATCTAATACGGTTTTCAGCATATTGTTCATATAGATATATGTATTTTATATGATTTAAACATTGTAGTTTTGATTTAAATTTATAAAATTTGAAGTTAGAATTTCTATTTACTAAACGAAATGTTTAACTGATAGATGAAGCAAGAAGAGCAATGGATGCCAATGATGAATGGTGGAACAATTGCAAAGACAAACCCCAAAGAATTATGATAATGTCTAACAGATCCTCGGCTTGGATACTACCTCCACAGGGTTGGTAGAAATGTAATTTTGATAGTAAATATTAGGCATGGGCAAAAAATCGGAAACAAAGAATCGAACCGGAACGAACCAGAATACACAAAACCGGAACCAAACCAACCTTCAAAAATCCAGATGGTTTCTATATTTCTGTATCCAAAATAACCGGAACCGAACCGAGAACCAAACGAATATCCGAATATATAAAATTATCAATTATATATACATATAACATAACTAAATATATATATATATATATATATATATATATATATATATATATATATATATATATATATATATATATATATATATATATATATATATATATATATATATATATATATATATATATATATATATATAATATATGTAAATTTATTTAAAGTATCCAAAAGTATCCGAAAGCATCCAGATAATTTTATCTGATATCCAAAAGTATCCAAAGTAATCTGAAATATCCAAAATTTTTATCATGATTATTCTAATTATTTAATAGTTTACCCAAAATATCTGATATTTAACCGAATGAGAACTAAGAGAAACTACCCGAACCGAACCGAACCAAAAGTAATCAAGTAGTATATGGATACTCTAGCCCTCTACCCGAACTACCGATATCATAAATAACCGATATCCGAAATGCCCAAGCCTAATAGATATGCCCAATGTCGGGATGAATCTGGATTTGGATGGATATTTTGTGATGCCTAATGGTTCACATATAGCAGCTGGAAAAGGAAAATACCAGGGTGCTACTTTGATCTTAGAAGCAGAAGTGTTGTGAATGCAAACAAAGTCCCACATTGGAAGATTAGACAAATAATGTCTAGTATATAAAGGGATGTCCAACTCTGATTAGGACGAGGCCTTTTGGGAAGGAGTCCCAAAGTAAATCCATGCGGGCCTTGGTCTCTGGGCCCAAAGTGGACAATATCGTACTAATCGGATCTCTCAGAGTTGGACATGGGATTTCACAAGCCCAACAAATGGTATCAGAGCAATCCAGGTTTTGATTGCGGGTGTAAAAGAGATCAAGGAGTCTAAACGGAATCGCAGCGAAGAAGGATAAGGGTACCTATATGTTCTTCAAGAGAAGTGCGAATCTAAATTCTTCAAGGTGATCGTCTTGTTTGAATCTTCTGTTTGTTTACCTGTTGCAAAAGGTTAAACAAATCAGTTAGATTATGGATCCGAAACACAAGAAGTAGAACAAAGAGGGAGTTGAGAGAGATCGGGTAGAAGAAACTTAGGAGACATTGTTCGAGTCATGTCTCTTCGGGATAGAGTTTCTTTGATCTCTCATATTCTTTGTTGTGTCTTTCTTATTGAGCGCTTAGAGCGTTTGTGTAAACCCTTTGATTGATAGTGGATGTTGTGGGAGACGGTTCCCATCCCAGAGGTACCGCAAGGGAACTGGGTTAAAAATCTTGTGTTGTTATTTAGATAAGCAATCAAACGATCGAAAATTCCTAACAAGTGGTATCAGAGCCGGGATGACGAAGATCTGCAAGAAGACCAAAATACCCTTCAAGTTCGAACCGCTCCATCTTCGATGGGAAGGGAAGGTACGTAGCAGAGGCCAGTCAAAGATCCTGGAAGCTTCGGTTGTGGGAGGATAATTCTCAAGGTGACCTCGCGATTAAGTGGTGCCAGAGACTTGTATCGAAAGTCTCTTCCTAACGACGATACAAAGATTAGGTGGATATTCCTAACGGTGCTGCAAGGATTAGGTGGTGAATGTCCTAATGGTGCGGTAAGGGTTAGGTGGATAAATCCTAATGGTGTAACAAGGGTTAGGTGAAGAGTCCTGTTGGTAATTACGGCGGTACAAGATGCGTGCCAGGTTTCGCTGGAGGTTGGTAACCAAGAGTTCATGTGGTACTTGGTTTGAGAGGAGGTTTGTTGTGAATGCAAACAAAGTCCCACATTGAAAGATTAGACAAATAATGTCTAGTATATAAAGGGATGTCCAACTCTGATTAGGACGAGGCCTTTTGGGAAGGAGTCCCAAAGTAAATCCATGCGGGCCTTGGTCTCTGGGCCCAAAGTGGACAATATCGTACTAATCGGATCTCTCAGAGTTGGACATGGGATTTCACAAGCCCAACAAGAAGCCATGTGATTCCTTCTGCTTCTAAGATCAAAGTAGCACCCTGGTATTTTCCTTTTCCAGCTGCTATATGTGAAAAAAAAAAATCAAAATTGTAGAAGAGAAAGAGAGAAAGAGACCACGTCCAAATCACACAGCTTTGTACTTGATTTACGATTTTGGTCGTTAGCTTTCGTCCATTCTATCGCTCGTGTGAATTAACGGTTTTTAATTTAGACCGTTAAGAAAGATGTCAGCTTCATCACCGTCTCTGACTAACAATGGTCACCCAGCCGCCGTCACGCCTCCCAAGTCTCGCCGTGGTCAGAAAAAACCCATCTGTATCCAATGCGGCAACGTTGCTCGCTCCAGGTAAAAGTTTGAAACTTTTAGGCTAATTCGTCGTTTGATTTTTCTTGACACTTGCAAGAAGATTCTGCTCGTTGTTAAAAAGGTATTGGCTTATTATTGATTTGATTGCATGAATGTGATCATTGCAGGTGCCCGTTTCTATCATGTAAAGGTTGCTGTTCAAGAGCAGAAAACCCCTGCACGATTCACGGTATGCTCCCCAAATATCTTTAAGGGAATTCTTGTGATAATTTCTGAACTATCAAAACAATAGAGAACCTGCAACATATAATACGAGTGTTGTCATTGATTTGGTCTATGTGTTCTTTTCGGTGCAGTTCTTAAAGGAGTTGCAACTTCTGCTGCTGAGAAAACAGCAACTAGTACTCCATCGTCAGAGCACAAAGTATCCGAGGGCACTCCCGGGTACACTAAAAGATGATTCCTTCCTTTTGTTAGTTGTTGAGATGTTTTAATGATTTCTCCTTTGTTTTGATATTTTTCTTTCTTTCTGATACTGCTTCAGGAGTACAACTAGATTTTCATCAATCAGACACCTTTCTGGCAACTTTGCTCAGTTTAATAACCTGAATGCTGCTCCTCGCAAGAGAAAGCCTTTGACGATTAAGGTCACTCTTCGAAACATATCTACTTGTTTTTTTTTTTTAATTTAATTTCATCTTACCACTATTCCTTCCCTGTCTACATCATGTAGGATGCCCAAGCGTTAAACGAGTGGCAGTTTACAAAGCTGAAAGAGTACAGAGACAGAAACATTGAAGTGGAGAATGAAGCTTTTGATCGGTACACGAATAATGTGAGTTTACTCGAAGAAGCCTTTTCACTTGCATTTGTTCCCGAAGAGGGAACAGCAGCAGCAGCTTCTGAGCAAAACAAGGAAGAAATAACTGTTTCGGATCTTAAACTGAGGCTGAGATCAAACTCCGCAAGAGCAGAGAGTTTCAAGAAGCGGATCACAGAGACTGTCAAAGCCGGTTTGGTGAAGGTTCAGAAACGGGGTGGCAAATCAGATAATCAAGATGAAATCAAAAGAAGGGTCAAAAGACGTAGATGGGAAGAGAAGACGTCAGCTTTGAATGAAATAATCGACAAACTGAACAAAGCAAGAACCGAAGAGGATCTAAAATCTTGCCTAGAGTTGAAATCAAAGCACTATGGTCAAGTTTCTTCCAGTTCTACATACGAGCACAAAAGGATTTCCCCTGCTTATGTCCGAAAAGTTGAGGTCAGTGCAGAAGCATTTCAAGAAACTGGAGAGCAACTACAATCTTTTGACCAAGTTATAACTTTGTGAACACCAGTCAAGATCCTTCAAAGCCAGTCCTAAAAGGTTATGTAAGGGAGTGTTGAGCATAAATTAGCTATTGAATGGTGAAAGCTTTGTTATTTATTAGATTTAAAATTACTCATTATACAAAGATTCTAAAATAATTTTATGATGCTGCAAAATCACTCATAAACGAATTGTAGTTTTTCTATTTAATTATTTATACTTGAGTTGTGATGTCATGTTGGACTATTTCAGAATGACAACCACCAGAACTTTAACAAGAAATTTGTTTGGTTTGGATAGCCGATTCACATTATTCAAAACCTCACAATTTGTTTTGCCTGACAAAAAAGACTCAAAACTAAGCAACACATGGAAGAGCACAAATGCCATTTGGATTGAAGACTGGGGCCTCTTTTGAGACCAACACTACTTTTGAAATCAAGATTATCTTCTTTTTTTGTAACAAGACGATCAAGCCAACTATCTGCTCCATATACTTAAATGCCTTTGAGGTTTCCTTCAAGCATTTGTTTTTTTTTTCTCTCGTTCCCAAAAGCATCAAGTTTTGACACTAATCTCACCTCCCCAAGCAAGCACGTTAACTTGAGCTTCTCATGCTCTCCTTTAAGAAAGTCTTGTGCATCCACTTCCCACCTATTCAACTCCAGCTCTTTCCCTTCAACGAATCCACTTGTTTGAATATATTTTGACATAACGAAGAGTAACCACGGGATATTTAGAGCAAGAGGTCATGAGTCATCAACATCTTGATACTTCTTGGTCTTTGTTATGGTGATTTCTTTCAAGTCTCAGTGAGGAAGTACAAAGAAAAAAAGACTAATCACATACTACCATTTCTGGTTCTCATTCTGATCAATCAAAATCAAGAAACACCAACTGACAAGTAGATACCGTAGAAATGAGAAAGAAGCAAAGCTGCATTTCGTTGGAACTCTAATTTTTGACATGTTGAAAAGGTTGACTTTTTCTTTTTACTTTTCTGACGAAACCGGTGGTCTTCGTGGCCGGATTAATAGTCTGTTAGAAATCTTGGAAAGAGCACTACAATCAAAGTATATTCAAACGTTAAAAAAAATTAAACTGAATGAGAAATGAAGCAATTAAGTAGGGCACTTGAAATGAAATAACAGTGAATTTTGCATGTGTTACAAAACACCAACATCCCACATTAGCTATGCTGATCTCTCTCTTATATGAATATGGCCACATCAAAGTTTTGGTTAAAGGCTTACAAGAGAGAGGAGATGGCTAATGTTGATCCCATCGGGAACCATCGAGTGGGCTCTAGAGGATGTGATATCTCATGGTTTTTATCATGGTTTTTTTTTTCGACAAGATACAGACTCATATAGACTCTTTAAACCAAACCGGGTGCTCTGTATCCATATGGACAGTAAACGACGACTGTTGTCTAACTCCACGTGCTAGACTATCCGTCTTTTTGTTATGCGTCCTTGGTTTTTATCATGGTATAATTTTTATTTAGGACATCTCCAAGTCTAAGTGCACTATAATTGGTTCTATATTTTACTTTAAAATAAAGTAATTTAAAATTCTAAGAATTGGATTTGTTCTAATAGTCTATTCTGTAATATAACTATTCTATAATAAAGTGAAATATAAAGGTATGCTATCATTTTATTCTAACTTTAGAATGAAAAAAACAATATCATAATGTAAACCATTGAAACAAATTCAAAACTATAATAGAGTTATTCTATTTTAGATTGAACTATAAAGAAAATTTTAGAGTGCCATTAAAGATGTCTTAGAGTCTATATTATACGTTTGGAATTGTTTTGGTGTCTTTTTTGTGTTTTTCAGGGTTTAGGTATGTTTTAGGGTTTAGGCAATTTTAGGCAATTTTGAAAATTTTGAAGCTATTTGAGATTTAAAACTGTGAAGATGTGTCAGAAGTTTAGATACAGTTGCATCATAGGCACGCCCTGCTGACGAATACATGCAATATTGTTGTCATGTGATCGTAATGTCCTTTTTTCTGGAAAAAGGGCTTGTGATCGTAATGTCTGTCGGCATAGCCCAAATTTTGGTGTCATTGATTTTTATAGGCTCTACGTGTTCTGATCAGAAAAGTATGAAAACTATCTTGCAACTCTTTTTTTTTTGTTAAATTACACAAATTAATAGAAACAAAATAAATCATGTTTTAAAAAATAAAAAACTATGATTATGACTGATCCATCTGTTGATTTGTTCCTTGTCCCATTGTTTCAACTTTTAGAATCAAAGCAGAATTATAATCTTATTTGTTTTTAAATTAAAAAAAAAAGTAACTCTGAATGGAAACTAGAATTTCTTTTTAACATTTGATTTATTACTCTCTACGTATATTTTTAAGTGGTGTTTAAGAGATTTTATTTTATTTCCTAATAAGTGATGTGCACTCACTATTCAAAATAAAATTTAATGTTATTTGAAAGATATGATCAACTGTGAAATACACATTTGTCTCTTATTGGTTGAACTTGTTTTATTTAATGGTACTTTTATCCTATGTTGCATGAAAACGGAAGCGGAAACGTAGAAGTGGAAGCATTTGGAAGTGCGGAATCAGTATTTTATAAATTGTTAGGAAGCGGAAACGTGTTGGAAGCGTTGTAATATTATTAATATATTAATATTTACTATTATTAATCTAAATAAGTATTACTTTAGTAACATTTAATAGTTTTGAGTTATAATATGTATATATAAGATCTAAAATAAAATTTGAAATTTTAATAATGTTTTGTAAATATATATTATATATTATCAAGAAAGGGGAAAAAGTACCAAAAGAATATTATTCTTTATCAAACAAATGTTAGTTTTTCTCATGTTAATTTCATGAAAATGCACCCCTATGGTGGGTTAATTTAGACCACGAATGATAAGATTATAATACCCATATTTATTCTTTCTTTAATGTTGATTAAATCAAAAATTCAAATAAAACTATAATTTAAGAATACGTGTAACTTTTTTTTGACATTTAATACGTGTAACTTGAATATCCTAATTGCTTCTTCTTTCTTTTTGAGAATTTTTTAGAAAAGTCATAAAACAATTACTTTTTCACACACGATAAGTTTCAATTATTAACAATGCGAGTATTTGTCAAGCAATTTATATCGTTGGATGATTCCAACTCATTCAATCATGCGCTTCCAAATCAGAATCACAGCTTCTCCTGCGTTTCCATATGCAGCTTTTCGAGAAATTGCTACTCCATCACGATTCCGAGCGTTTCCGGACGTTTCCGACTCCGTTTCCGCTTCCGAAACGGGAATCGTGACCAAAATAACGGTACTTTTATCCTATGTTTGCAGCTGGCACAAATCACTAAAATCAGATAGTAACATCAATTGTAAAATTACGAAAGGAGATTTGGTTTTCTGCTCTCGGTTTGTTTATTATTGACTCTCCATAAGTGATTTTATTTTCTACATCTATGAAATTGTGCTTTTATTCTCATTTTTGTTTCACTGATATGGGTTTTGTTTCTTTTCTTTTAAACTTATTATGTGAATTTGATGAATTACATATGTGTCAATTTAAGTAGCTGGATATCTGTAAAAATTAGTTTCACTCTATATACATCTAAGAATTATTTTTTTGAAGAAAATCACCGGTAAACTATGTTCACAAGTTAATGTTTAAATCTAATATATCAAACTATTATAGAATATAAGTGCAAACACAAAATATAAATGTTTTTCTAGCATATATTTACCAGTTCTGTTTAAGAATCATCTAACTCTAAAACAACAAAATAAGTTACTTATTTTAAGTTACTTAAGAGTTTACCTATAAAACATATATAATATTTGATCATTCTTGTATATGTAAACTATTGTATAAATTAGGAATTGTTTGAATTATTAAATGATAAACTAAAGAACTTATAATAAATATGTCAAATATCTCATTCTTACAATTATAATAGCTAGATAGGGTATAAGGGGGAAAAAAGTATTAGACTAATGATCAAATCTCTCATTCTTTGAACAAACCCAAAATGAGGTAATTAGAATATTTTTATGATATTTCATTAAAATCTTTTTAGGAATAAAAATCAAGACTAAATTATTTAATATGAATGAAATATATATACATATAGTGCTCCTAATATTTAAAATCACTTTGATTTGAAGAAGTTTATTTCTGAGAATGTCAGGATCAAATAACATATTAGAAATCACCTATTTTAAAAATAATTTGTATACATAAAAGTGTATATATTAGAGTATGCATATAAATCAAAACCAATACCTTTTGTTTATTTACAATCATATCTTTGATAAATAATCCAAAACAATCATTTTATTTACTTTATATGCTTTATAATTAAAATTTAGTGATATTGAAATAAATACATATATTTTATTTATTATTGATACTTCCTACTCATATTCTTTCAAAAAAAAAAATACTTCCTACTCATATGATTTGATTTACATTTGTATATTTTATGTAACAAAAATTTAAACCTTTAATAACAAAAACTTTAATGTGAGATTTTTAATACAAATTTCAAAATTAAAATATCAAGACCTCTATAATTTTTCAACGCAAATTTTGAAACTACCATATTTATATATTTTTATATAGTAGATAATTTAATTTTCATGATATATATTAATGAGACTTCATATTCATAAGATTTATGATTATTTGTATCTTGCTTGAATGAAAACAAATCAATCATTTATCACAAAATTTTTAATATGAGACATTTACCATTTTTAGTAATTTATAGTCGTATTACAAAATTAAAATATAACACATACAAAAAATATAATATTTTTTATTATATGCTTAATATAATTTTTATTATTTTAATAATATAAAATTTAAAAAAAAATAGAGAAGATAAAAAAAATCATATCAAATATATATGATACATGGTCATTAATTGTCATAAATATATTAATATTAGGTAATTCGGTAACTATATTTAAGGAAATAATTGAGGTTATTCTTTGTGCACTATTAATCAATTTTTGATAGTTACTTTAACAAAAAAAGTATGATGACTTCTGGCTACAAAAATATGTTCTAATGCTCCAAGATTAATATATTGGGGGTACATGAATGTCTGTATATGTAGTTGCTGAATATATATACATGTGTGGCCTATATATATTTCACATTGGAATTAAGTAATATATATTTATAGGATAAGTTGAAGAAATACAAACTTTCTCTATTAAATTATATAATAAATTTTAGTTAACTATCTGGAAAATAATTTAGTCTGAATCAACTAAACCTTATGCACATTTCCAGAACTCTTAAAATATTAGGGATAAGAAATTAAAAAGTGTATTGTTATATGTGAGATTTTTAATACAAATTTCAAAATTAAAATATCAAGACCTCTATAATTTTTCAACGCAAATTTTGAAACTACCATATTTATATATTTTTATATAGTAGATAATTTAATTTTCATGATATATATTAATGAGACTTCATATTCATAAGATTTATGATTATTTGTATCTTGCTTGAATGAAAACAAATCAATCATTTATCACAAAATTTTTAATATGAGACATTTACCATTTTTAGTAATTTATAGTCGTATTACAAAATTAAAATATAACACATACAAAAAATCTAATATTTTTTATTATATGCTTAATATAATTTTTATTATTTTAATAATATAAAATTTAAAAAAAAATAGAGAAGATAAAAAAAATCATATCAAATATATATGATACATGGTCATTAATTGTCATAAATATATTAATATTAGGTAATTCGGTAACTATATTTAAGGAAATAATTGAGGTTATTCTTTGTGCACTATTAATCAATTTTTGATAGTTACTTTAACAAAAAAAGTATGATGACTTCTGGCTACAAAAATATGTTCTAATGCTCCAAGATTAATATATTGGGGGTACATGAATGTCTGTATATGTAGTTGCTGAATATATATACATGTGTGGCCTATATATATTTCACATTGGAATTAAGTAATATATATTTATAGGATAAGTTGAAGAAATACAAACTTTCTCTATTAAATTATATAATAAATTTTAGTTAACTATCTGGAAAATAATTTAGTCTGAATCAACTAAACCTTATGCACATTTCCAGAACTCTTAAAATATTAGGGATAAGAAATTAAAAAGTGTATTGTTATCTTTATATTCACAATCTCCTAATTTAAAACCGTTTTTCTTTTGAGTGTAAGGAAAAAAATTGATAACATTTTATATTTTTACTGAAACAATTCAGTCTAGTACTTCAAATTTTAGATTAACCAGTTTTCTTAATGAATTGATTACATCTTAATCTTATTAATCAGTTCATTTTTCAGGGGAAATAATATTTAGTGTAATGATCTCATCTTTGTATCACAAACCACTTCTTTTCTACTAAATTTCATAAATTATGGTTTTACCAAAATTTCATTAAAATTTTTACATCATGAGATTAGAGTTTTAAATCACAGAAAATGAACCATGTAAAATATTATAGAAAAGCCTAACAAATTTTTTAAGCATGGCCCGAAGAATATTATCAAGAATAGATCTCATAAGGCGGCTATAAAGCTGATGCAGTTAGACATGAACCTTCATAAGATAGATATAATTGCCGGTTGTAGTATTGTCTATGTAATGTTTCTTATAATTTGTAATAGTATAATTATCTACTGTTAAAAAGGCTACATGTTAATTAGCCAGACTAATGAACCATTTGTATGTTTTGATGCAACACCAAAATGTTATTTTTATATGATTTTACCATATTTAACCAAAGTAGTACAACTTTTCAAGAATTTCTGATCAAAGTTAAAGAAGAAAATTGAAATATAGAACAACAATTCACTAAAATTATCCTAATGAGATCAGATATGTGTGATGATGTTTCATTAGTACAATGTTTAATGATAACCCAAAAACAAATTTTATTGAAATTTTAAAATATAGATAATCTAATTATTATATGTTTAGAAAATATATGAAATAAAAAAAATTAAAAAGTAAAGCCTCCAAATTTTTATAACGTTTAGTAAAGCAAATATTTAATTATTTAAAACATTTAAAATTGTAAATAGTCTGAATATGTTATCTAAATGCTAATAATATACAATGAACTTATTATAACTATATAAAATCATATGTTTAGATATAATAAAATAGGTTATTAGTAGGAAAGCAAATAATAAATTCAAAAGTAAAGTTCAACCAAATTGAATCTTTTAGTTTAAATTATATATTTATAGGGTTGATCAAAGTTTAAGATAGTTTTACACAAACAATATTAAATCTAAACTAAAAAAATTGATTTTAATTTATTCTATTATATTTTAAAATTAGCAAAAAACCTTATTCTATTTAATAAGAAATTTATTAACTAAATTCATGCATATTATTATATTCAAATAAATTTTATAATATTTAAGAAAATGTCAACCTGATGTTCTATCAATTATTTTAAATAGTTTATTGGATATTTTTCAAAATTGACTCAAAACAAAAAAAGTAAAATGAAAAACTAACCTATAAATTTTTATTTACCCTATTCACCTCGCGCATAGAGCATTATTTGTTAGAAAACTTAAGTCATATTAATCCTAAAACCAAATAACTAACTAATCAGAAACAAATACTCCATTAAAGTTTTAAAGTATTTGATATACACAAAACTAAACACGTATAGGCATTTCAAAAAAAAAGAGTAAAGATTCCAAAATTAACCCTAAAACACACAAACAGTACTATAACATATATTACCAAACCTAAAACCTAAGAATATCATGATTCAATCTACATTCACTCGTCTATGCTAAAACAATACAATTTTACTAAATCTTAATTAATATAATTAACAAATGTTTTACACGATTTCAATTTTTCTTCCATAAAAATACTTTTTACAAATTTTATAAAATATTTTTTAATGTACTATATGAAAATACTTTCATGAAATATTCTCAAAGAAGGCTTACAAAACCACAGAAAACTTTCTGAAATTATGTTGAACTAGTATTTTGGGTTATTTTTGTATTTTATTGAAGTTGTGGTATGCTTTTTCATATAAAATCAAATTTGACTGGCAACTTCCCCTAGTTTAACCATGTTAAGGTAAATCATATAATGTGTATATTAATTTTTTATATAGATGATAGTTATCTAATATATTAAATAAAAACCAAAGAAGAGATAATAAAGACTTAATTTTGTTTTCAAAAGAAAAAAATAAATTTAAAAACATAAATAAACAAGATTTGAAACAATTTCTGAATAATTTATAGCCATATTTCTCATATATACAGAGATTTGGTTGTGGTCATTCATATATTACAGCTTCTTTCACGTGTAGAAACAATCCAATAGGTTTGACAAAAAAAAGGTTCGAATGTTTGTTCTACTAAGTTCATCATTTTGAGTTGTTTCTAGATTGCGTTTTAGATAATTTTATAGAAATAACTAATAAGTCAATAAGTCAATTGGATCGAACCCAGTTAATTGGATTTGCATTTCTCCCTTTCTTCAAAAAAAACTAATAAGTCAACAGTATAAGATGCATTCAACATAAATTAAGAAATTATTGACAACAGCACAAGTTATATTCCTCTGATAGTATAATTTTTATATATAAAGTTGATTTGGGCTGGCTTCATAGCTCGTCACGTCAGCAAGGTGGGAGGGACATTTTGTGACACGTCATTTAAAAAGCATCCGACCTCTTTGATCTTTGTTCTTTGTTATTTGCTGGCCAACAACTTGCGTATAGTTTTTTTTTGGCTTTTTAACTTGCGTTTGGGCTTCTTGATAATATATCAACCCAACTAAAAATTAGGTTAGGTTTTCGTCGTATCCTCTTAGACCTTCATTGATTCGAAAAGTTCCACATAACTTAAAGTTCGATCACCTCTCACTCTTAGTAACGTCTCCACCTTTTATTGACACTTCCTTTACTCCGATCTTATAAGTGATTAACCCACTTCTCCCACTCTCCATCATTCAATTGAACTCATCGCATCCCCAAAGTAACTGAGTATAAATATCTCATCTTCTACAGATGAACAGCACAACTTCGACCAGATTGAGAAGTATAGTCTACTCGAATTGTTCCATCTATACAAATGAAGATTCTAAATAATATGTCTCCATTTGATTAAACTTCTCACTTAATCTTGATAGGCATCCATATGAAGCTATTTGTGTTGTTTCATCTGGTGGATATTGTCTTCTCTTGGAATTAATACCAAAGTATATATAGTCTATTGTGGGTTTTGTAAGTTCCTTTAAGATGTAATCGCTAATTCTCTCTAGTGGCTTTCCAGGCGAGATGCTAGGAAACTGTTTTCTTGGAGCATGGTGTTTTAGATTCTTCAATGGGGTGAGTTTGACAGTCTATCTCTTTGTTGACTTATTTTTTTACCTCTCGATTTCATCTGTTCCTTTTATCTTCAGATGGGTATCAAATGGAGTTGTTGGATCTCTTAATTTTGCTGCTGCTTATGATCAAGTCAGCGCCAAAACAATATCTTATTCTTATTTGATCAAGGTCAGCGCCAAAACTATATCTTATTCTTATTCTATTACTGCTCTGTAGTTTTTGGAAGTATATCTATTCATATTACACACATACCATGGCTATTTTTTTACTTTTCCTATAATCGTCCATGTTAACGTAACAGCTAAACTCACTTTGTAACATATATCTATCTGATAATTATTGAAGATAATTGTATGGCCTATAACTTCCCTGATTAAATTATCGGAAACCTAAATCCACAAGACCACTCTGAGCAACGTGGCTTGATTCACCATATGGTTCATTCTTTTTCTTCTTGTCAGGCTACAATGTTTACCTAGGGAACGTGCGCGATTTAGTTTCAGAGATCATGTAAAAAAAACATTTTTTCACAAGAGTGAGTTGTATAGAAACAAACTGCTTCTCCATGGATTTGATTTCCCGTATAGTTATTGTTGCCGGATCCTGAATAAAATGCACTTTCTGGAGTTGCTCCGTCAATCAGCATGCAAGAGAGATATCGACGCAATGATAGAGAAACTACACAAACTCTCTACACTGATCCAGCTTTCTCCTGCCGGATTTCACAAAGACCCCAACCTGTGTTTTACGTTAATAGTGCACACATCCCTTCTCTTTGGTTCGGTACCATCCAGGATTGTTCTCGCTTTCCACATCCCCACTAAATTCTCCCGTATGCTTCTCAACAAGTCAGCTCGAGATTTCCACAACTAACCTGCTGTTGGTGGATTGGTACAACAAGTCATCGATGAGTTATGTAGTTGGTGGAGGATAAAACGCAAGTCGAACTGGCTTGGAGTCCTGGGTATGCCTGATGCCTCATTATAACATGAACGATATGCTGGCTGTATTTTTCCGTGTGGCTCTGCATCTTGCTCGACTGAATGTAGTATAACTTTAAAATGTTTTGATTATGATAGCGTTGATTGGTCGGCTCATAGGAGTTTTTTAGACAAACAAATGTTGTTAGTTTATTTCACTATGTATCTCTACAGACTCAGAGGTTCGTATGGAAGCTTTTTCGTGAGAAGAATAATATGCATTTAGAATATCTTCCTTGTTGTTTTCTCTTTTATTTTTAAACAACTCCTTATTTTTTTCATATCGTTAGAAACATTGAATAATAACCTGCAATTCTTCTGTGGGTTTTTCTTCATGGGTCTACATTCTCCTGTCACTAGAAACACCCTAACGTATACATATAAAGATATTGGTTTAATGTCTGTGCGTTTGTGTGTTTTTCACTACGTCCCACATATATAATAACTTATTGTATGAGAAATCTATAGCATACAATTTTGCAAGAAAAATATAACAAATCTATAAACACAATATAATTACCTATAAGTGAGTGGCTCACTCACCCATGGGTCTTCTTTGTTAGGGACTCAGAACAATTGGGGCGCCAAACGGCCCCAAAAGAACCCATTGATACAAACTCTCAATTATGAGCTATTCGGCTGTTACTCTACAAACAACTTTTTTTTATCTATCCCTCGAGGATTATTAAGTCTACAATAATATGTCATCCAAACAAGACATTAAGAGATACGACGACTGGTATTATTATAAGAAAATGACTAAGTTCCTCTACTTTATATTTGAAGCCCCGTTTTTACTTTCATACATTAAGAAAATAATTCAAAATCAAGCAACTACTATGAACTAGGTAGATAAAACTTAATATGAGATTTATCTCTCCCACCAATAAAAAAAAAATCATTGCTCTTCTACAATAATAATTATACTAATTTGTCTATGTCATCTTTTTCAAAATTTTAATTCAGTTATGTCATACATGTGAACTTTCTCACAAACAAAACAAATATTTAGGAAAATACTAAACAAATAAACAAACAAATTTTTTTACAAATATACAAAATTGTTACTATTTTAAGAGGATGAAAACAATTGTTATTTTAATTCTAACAAGATAATCACAAAACAAATGCATGCATTTACATGTTTTTCTTTGGAACATTGACTTAAAGTTTTAAGTTCAACTATATATTTAATTTGGTACAACTATCAACTATTTATTTTATTTTTGTAGAGTCAATTAGTAAAACTACCTATGCTATTTCTCTTTGTCCTAAACAACTTTAAAATAAAATAATGCATTACCATCTCTAATCACTATCAAATAAATAAAAAAGTTGAACTCATTAGAGAATAAAACATACGAAACCCGGCGCGTAGCGCCGGAATACCACTAGTATATCATGAAAGTTAAACTATTAATTCTGATAAACGTAGATTGCCTAACAACCCGTAACCTATATCATTTTGTGTAGAATATGAAATCTGATATTAGTAAACAAATATCTAAAATATGAAATCTGATATTAGAATCCAAAAAAAATGAATAATAAATTGTATACTGATCGATATAAGTGTTTTCAAATGTTTCTATTTTTTATAATTTTTTTGTTTGTAAAAACTATTTATTTTATTATTTTTGATAGACATAAAGGGCAATTAAGGCAAAAATGAAACAAAGTGACTTATTTTCATTTGGACAATGTTGGTAAATTTTTGTTATATATTTCCATTTTTTTCCTAATTAAAGTCAGTCAGTCAACCTTTACCAAGATTGAAGGTCATATTTGAATAGTCTTGCAATTACAATTGTTTCGTTTACGTATTTTTGTTTCTTTTTAAGAAAGGGTTATCGTTTACGTAGTTACTTAAGTGGTAAAGTAGATTGTTCTATTTGCACGAGGAATAAGACATAACTCCATAAGGGAATCTCCAACGACGACAAAAAGGACAAACACAGTCGCACAAAAGTTGAATTAATTATAACGAAGCGAGAATCTTATTACCTTGTCATGATTTGGTACACTTAATGTGATCTAAGTCAAACCAAATATCACTTCATGTTCATCGTCGAAAAACGACAATGATACTTAATCAGGATTCTTTGTCATTTATTATTCGATTTAGTAAACTTTATGGTTATTTAATATTTAAAGTTTTGCTCTCTCTTCTTAACAAACTTTTTTTTTGTCACGAACAAACCTTTTTGTTTATTATATGCCATGTTGTATGGAAGCTTCGTCGGACGTCCGCTTTCCGCTTTGGAATCGGAATCGGATTTTCGTAGAAGCTTGCGAAATCTCGCTTCTAAGACGATTCCAAAATGTTCTTTTTAAAATCCTATTGGAAGCTTACGATTCCATTTTGGAATCACGCTTCCAAACTTTAAAACACAACTGTATAAATCAATAAAAATCTAAATTTATAGTTTTAATTTGCATAAAATCTAAAATTTAATAGTAGAGAATAGAAATATACAAATATTAAAACTAATACTATAAAGTATATTTATGTATTAAGGTTTTTATTAAAGATATAGCATATATTCAAATATATTTTGTCAATTATTTTATGAAGTACTAAAAATAATTAATATAATAATTTATTTAAACTTATTTTATGTGTATTTTCATAGTTTTAATATGAAATTATTTCAAAATTATTATAAATAAATAAATGATTTATTTTAAATTTTATCACATAACATTTAGCTCTATATTTTATAAAATTTATATATATATATATATATATATATATATATTTATCTATTTATCTATGGATATACGCTTCCAACACGTATCTGCTTCCTATTTTTTTGAAAATTTTTGATTTCGCGCTTCCATACGCTTCCGCTTCCACGTACCCGCTTCCGTTTCAATGTAACATAAATTATATGCAAGTAGCAGAAAGTAAAAATGTTTGCAAAAAAAAGAGTAACAGAAAGTATATATTTTAGTATATATTTTAGAAATTATCTTGTGTGTGTATATGTTTATGTGTGTATATACAATCATACAGATAAATGAAGAAGAGGGTCTAAAGACGAAGAAGAGTCTGCGACACTACTCCAGATATCGACATTATCATCACTATTCCAGTGAAGATCCCATCGCTGCATCATGGCATCACCTTCTTCTTCTTCGTCAAAACTCGTACGATCACACGAATGATGACCATTGTTCAATTGCCACGCCACTAACCGATCAAGAGTAGCCCAATTACTGCAAACCGGTCTGCCGGTTATCTTCCCTTGAACCAAAGAGGAATCGAGTTGGTTACTGGTCGTTAAACTTTGGCCGACTAGGTTTTCGGATTTCGGTGTCTCAAGACTTGGGAGTTGCATGAATAAAAGATCGTCTTGATGTTGCGTTTTGGTTTGGATCGCGGGCATGAAAATATTGGGACCGGAACGGTCCATGCATAGAACGTGGTCCAAAACGGTTGCGTTTAAAGTGTTGTGAAAGGTGGTGGGCCTTCTGTTTTCGTCAGTGTCATCTGAAGAAGATAAAGTAATTTTAGGAGAATCGTCGATCTTTTGATAGTTCTTCTTCCTGAATACTCGACATACAACCCAACCGTCTTCGTTGTAATTCATCGGGTCTTCAGTTACAACATCAGAACATCCCTGCTAATGGGGTAATGGAACAAACCGATCAATTAAAATGCATTTGAAGATTATGAAGACTTTTCTTTTCAAAAAAAAAAAAGATTATGAAGACTTTATCGTCGTAAATGCGACTTGTGCCTAAAAGTATACTTAATTATAAAAATTATATATTTATAATATTATTTGAGTGTCATATTCACACTAATTTCTACGGTGGTTAATTAAAAAAAAATATTTAATGAAATAAAAAATAGTATATCTAATTTTAACTATTAAATAGTTATTTTCTTTTTAATCTTGGTTTCCTTTTTTATTCTTTCCAAATAATATATATAGTAAAGAAATTATTCAAGAAAATAATTAAAATTTTAAAACGAAATATATATATATTAACATACTATGATTTCATAAAAAAAGGAAAGTTCACAAAAACAATCTTACTATTAAAAATATTCTTTTAAAAATATTTTAAATAGCATAATATATAATTCAAGAGTAATAAAATATTTTCTCTATGCCCAGATATATTCTCAGATGGTTAAAATAAGTTAGATAACATAAATTAAAAATATATATAAATTTACAGTAACATAATATTTACTTATATAACTTGATTTCTATAAAATAATTCACAAGAAAATATCTTGAGCATTTATTTTAGTTTTAGAAAAGTAACTTGATATTTTTCTTATATAGAAAGGTTTCTCAAAATAATTCGCTAATTTATTTTATATTATTTTAAATATTGAATAATATTCTCCTTAAAATTTTCCTTAAGGAAAATAACATATGTATGTTAGAAAAGAAAACTAAAGATATTCTTATTACTATAAGTCTATTTTGATCAAATAACTAAAATAAGCTATACATTCTCAAAAAAAAAAAACCAAAAGAAGCTATTTAAATAGAATAACTCAAGATGATTTAATTGAAATATAAATATTATATGTTACCATTATTATAGTTTGATAGTTCTTTTTCTTTTAGTATAAGGTCTTTAATTTAGAGTCAGTATGAATCTGTTTATTGTCGATGACAAAAAAAAGGTCTTTAATTTTGTTTCTTACAACCTGCAATGACTATTGATGGCTACACTTACATTACTTGTTGGAGTATCGTCGAGGCGATACTCATGCATGATCCAGTCAGATTTCTCACCATGAGGAGCTCTTCCTTTATAGAACACGAGCGTCTTTCTCAATCCAATTCTCCGGACACAACTATAGATGATCTTATCACGTCCAGTAGCTTTCCAGAATCCAGCGACTGTTGCCCGGTTTGTTCTTGTCCCGGTTGGATACTTCTTGTCCTTATGACTGAAGAAGTACCAATCGTTTTGAGGCGTCAAACCGATTCTACATTCCTCTGCATTTGCTAACCAAAATGGTTCAGAAAAAAGAAACTTGATAGACATGAAAAGAGATTTGATATAAAGGGTTTATTTGCTAGAAGAACCTTGAATATCCCAAGGCTCAAGCTTGTTGAGATCTACTTCACGAATGACATCAAGATCGATCTTTTGTGAGTGAACTTTCTTGCTGAGATAGTAATGGAGAAGTTCTTCTTCTGTTGGATGGAATCTGAAACCTGGAGGCACTTTTGATTGTCCATTAATCGAAAGATTTACCTTATTCTCCGCCATGATAACGATATCTTTTTAATTAGTTTGTTTTTGCTCTAGTAGAGCAGAGAAGTTGATTACAAGTGAAGTGGTTACAACTTAGCATAAGAGAGCAGGCGACGAGATCATTTTATAATGGTGTTGGGATCACTCGAGGACGGAGCCCCTAATAAGGGGGAAATTATTATTTAAATAAAGATGTAGAAAATCATTATGCATTAAAGTGTCTTTATGCTATTAAATAAGTTATTAAATTTATGGTTTATGTTTAAATCGAAGGTGATCATGTGTAATTGTGACGTAAGTTCATATTTCTTTTGACGTCTCATGTCATGTGAATGTCAGGATGTACTAAGGGAAAAATATATACCAACGTAGGTACGCGGATTTAGTGGACATTAAGCTTTTTGTTTTCTTGTAATTACTTATTACAGAATCTGAACTTTAGTTGAAAAGATAAAAAGAGTATACATAAAGATTCATGCAGCAGAAATGACAATAACGTTAACTTATGTCGGTAATTCTTCGATGGTTGAATTAAAACCATTTAACAAAAAGTCACTGAAAGGAAGTTAAAATCCAGTTTTCACCCAATATAGAAGTCTGCGTAAATATTTTTTTCCAAATATTTGAAATTTGAAACAAAAACAATAGACGTTGATTAATTTCGGTTTACTGTTTACAATAACTTTAAACCTCTTTTTCTAATCATATATTTAATAACACCAAAAATATTAAACTAGAGCACGATAATAACCTAATTACTCACAAACCACAATCATTTAGGTGTGCTTTCCACTTACACTATACACCAAGCGATGGGATAAATAGGTCTAGGCAAAGATCAGATATCTTTCTTTCGGTGTTGTCGTAATGGTTGTGATCTCCCCCATGGATCATGTGTTGTATTATGATGTTGCTCTTTTTTTTCAAACGCCACTATGATGTTATTCTTATACTAATTATTGTTCTAAAATGTGTTTATGAAGTCAAAGATTATAAGAATAATTCTCTCATTATTTTAAGAAAATCACTTAAAATTTAAGCTATTTTACTTTTAAATGTTCAAATATCTAAGAAAGTAATCTTTATCCCTAAGGGGATGATTAAAATGAGCTCTGCATTTATGTTTTTGACTGTAGAATTTAATCTATATATTTATTTTCTGTAAATTATTTTGCTATAGTTTTGTAAAGCATTATCCTCTTCTTCGGAAATAGAGTTTTTTATAGCCATATTTTGATTTTGTATAGATTTTTTTGCTGTAAATATTTAAGGAAAAGAAACCTCGATTGGTTGATATATATATATATATATATCTATAGTTCTAGACCAAATTTTGCTATCCAAAACATATACAGCCGCACCCCAAAAATGTGAAACTCTTAGTTTTACAAAAGTATTTATAAAGTAAATATAATCCTTAGCCATAACCGATTTATTTGTTTCTATAACTTTAAAATTTTAAAATATATGACATGTATAAGCTATTTAAATAATAAAAGATGATAATAGTAATATTTAATTTAGATATTTTAGCTTAATCAAAGATACATCACAAGATTACACATCTAAGAAATTTTAATTTTTAGTATAGATCTTGCATTACCTAGGCACCTAGCCTTATAAAATAAATACGTATCTAGAAAAGGAACTTAAGTTATTAAGATTGCTAGTATTGCTGTAATTACATGATTTGGACTTTTAAGTATCTGCAGAATTTTCAGGATGAACTTTACAGTCCGATAATTTACTCACTTTATTTTATTGCATTTAAAATGTGACAAAATTTTGACTGTTCAAGATTAAATTATTAGAGAATTTAACGTTTAAAAACGTGAACTAAATTCTATCTTTTGAGAGGATAATTTGAAAAATACTCTATAAATAGTTTGAAATTTAAAAAATACACCTTTTTTTAAAACTAAACTTAATTAAATTTTATAAGAAATTTGATATTAATATTCTTATTAGAACCTTAGCTCTCTCTCTCTCTCTCTCTCTCTCTCTCTCTCTCTCTCTCTCTCTTTCTCTCTCTCTCTCTCTCTCTCTCTCTCTCTCTCTCTCTCTCTCTCTCTCTCTCTCTCTCTCTCTCTCTCTCTCTCTCTCTCTCTCTCTCTCTCTCTCTCTCTCTCTCTCTCTCTCTCTCTCTCTCTCTCTCTCTCTCTCTCTCTCTCTCTCTCTCTCTCTCTCTCTCTCTCTCTCTCTCTCTCTCTCTCTCTCTCTCTCTCTCTCTCTCTCTCTCTCTCTCTCTCTCTCTCTCTCTCTCTCTCTCTGCAAATGCATTGTCGCATGTTAGCTCTATGTTTCTTTCATGCATGCAATTAAAAAAAACTCACATGATTATTGCTTCTTTGAATCTTTGTGTGTTGAATGATATTTTGTTGCTCTGTGTTAATGAGCTTAAAACATTATCAGGTATTCATACAAAAGGTGAAAATTGTGCATTACAGAGCTTCGAACATTTTCAACTTCCTGAGAGTCTTTATAAAGTGTTTCTACTTGGAATCTTTATTTTTAACCATTGTGCATTTTTTGATGAAATTTCAAATTTATTGAACTATAAAAAAGAATGTTATTTACATATCAATCACCTATGATGTAAGAGCTTTCTAATCTGTAGTATGAAAGGAAACGAATCTAAATTGTAATCTGAAACCATCGCTGCAGTAGCCTTCCTAGCTTGTGATCTGATTGATATTTCAAAGAACAGATTATATTTCTCACGGCCTTATCATTAAGCATGTGCATCTGATCTGTTGATGTCTTGCTCTTTTGATGCCTGCTAAACTATTGTCTGAAACAATAGTCTTGCTAGGCAAGAATCAACGCCCCTTCCCCCCCCCCCCCCCATCCTCTGCAAGCGCTGCATCGTCCACTCCCACTCTGGGTTGATGCTGTTGCCTACAGGTCGTCGAGCTAGACCCTCCCAGACCGTGTATGAGTAGGGACAAGCGAAGAACAAGTGGTCTCTTGTCTCATCTCTTTCTCCACACAATTCACAGCCTAGAGTTATCCCCCACTGTCTCATTCTATCACCTGTTGCGAGCCTATCATTGATGGCAAGCCAAATGATAAAAGAGAAACAAGGAACCCCTTGCGGAAACCAGATTCCATTCCACTTTGTTCCGTCTAGATCTTAGCTGCTCCCGAGTCTTCGATGCTGAGAAAATCGCTTTGAACCAGTGTGCATTACAGAGTGATGGTGAAAGAAAACGTTAGTTTGGTGAAAAGTGAAAATAATCAAATTTATTTCAAAATCAAAACAATTACCAAATCCGAGGACAAACATTTAGAACCCAAAAAACATCAAATACAATTAAGTATTGAAAGAATAAATTATCAAACTAGAGAGAAAAAATAGTTTGCAAAAATATACTGAGAAAAAATATCATGGAAAGAAGACAAGAAGACATGTCGCTTGTTTCTTTTCCCCAAAAAAAATCAAATTTAAGATATTATATAGATATTATAAAGATTTCTTTTTTAAAAAAACATTTCTTATTGTTTTTGAAATTGTTTATTTAAATATTAAATAAATTATGATGATAGATGTCAAAAAAAATATGATGATAAAAATAATAATGTTATTAATATTTAGATAGGCTAAGTTTGTAAATTCATATATAAGTAAGTGTATTTTTTCAAAAGACTTGAATGATAGTGTAGTTTTCAAATTAAAATCTTATATAAGTGTATTTCTCCAAATTTTCCTTTTTTGAGTGAATGTTTTTCAATTTTACTTTCTATTTTACTTTATAGTGAAGAAAAACTGAAGTTTACTCTAGAAAACTCACTATCTAATTCTTACACATTATTTATTTTTTTCGTTCCGGATGTATAACTATGATAAAAACTACTTTGTTAGAATTGTTTTACTTAAAATAAAATAAAATTACACATTGGAAATGGTTTCAGACATCTATATTATTAAAACTGAAGTATAAATGGGATTAACCCTAAGTTTTGCGGAAAAAAATAAAATTGACTACCACTGCCCTGAAAACTATCATTTTAAAATTTTCCTAAATAACCGTAAATAAATTGACTTCCCTTATCCTAAGGAGAAATATTTTGAGACTTTATTTTTGGAAAAGTTCTAGAGAGATTGTATACATTGATTTATAAGGAAAAATATTTTGGAAAAAAAAATATATTAGGCAAATCCATAATTATTAATAAAATATGTAGAAATCAATACAAAGTATTTGATAAAAATTTAGAAAATATTAGTTAACTCTATTTAACTTTTAAAAATTTGTCAACTTTTAAAATCACTAAACTCTTTCTAAATTCTGATTCCGATAATCCCCCCCCCCCTAGCATAGTTTTGAAACTGATTCAGTCTGTGAGAAACATATCCATTTAATTTTAGTAATATTCTAAAAACATTTTGTTGCACCATGCACCGAACATGAACTTGTGTTGGACTGTTTCTTCTTCCCTACAAAATGACCACTTTTACTTTATCTTTCGGCCTACGACTGGTATAAAAATTACAATTTCCAATTATTAAACCAAACCGGAATTGGACAAAAGAAACTGAATGGGCAGTACCAAATTATTAATTACGTCATTAAATTTATGTGTCCTTCAAATATGGTATATTCAGAGTATATGCTAAAAATATACGTAGATTATTTAACATTTTACCAAATTAATAATTACGGTATTAAATTTATAACGTGACTTATGAAATATTTTCACAATACCTACACTTTATCTATTTTGGAAAACTATAGATACTATACAAATTGAATATTCTATGGAATGAATTACCTACAATCTTTTTATTTCCTTATAAATGTTATAACTAATATATCAATTTAAGTACCATACCAACTCATAGTTCTCTACTGTTTGATTCAGTAATTTTATTTTCTAGATATTTTATACATAAATCTAACTATAAAAATTGAATTTGTTTATATGATATCTAATAAATATTGGTCATATAATTTACGGCAGAGTGCAAGAAAAACATATTCGATCTAATTAAACACATTATTATCTTTTAAAATGTTAAATTAGTACATACATTACAAATCATGTATAACATTTACATCAAATAAAGATTAAAAAACTGACACCAATTCGATCAAGCCGGTCAAAGTCTAGCACATGTTAATTTTTCCTCATGTGGGAACCGTAGATCACTTGGTTATTTTTTGCCAGTATCTTTCCAAAATAATTAATGATTTAATTGGTAAGATGTGATAAAGTGTGACACTCCACCTTCATTTCATCAAATTCATCTCTGCCCAGTCCCCAGTGCATGTTTATTTCAAGCTATTCACCTAAAATAAGAAATATTTAAACAATCCAGACTATCTATTTTAACCCTGATCAGTCACTTCAACACTTATATTTTCTTTAAAGCATGTTAAATTAAATTCAAAAATTGTTGAGGTAAAGATTTCACATCGGAAATATGATAGGAACTTGAGTAATATATAAATGATTTGAGTCACTCCACTAATTGCCAATTGATTTTAAGTTGGAAGCTCAAGTATGTTGGGATAAAGATCTCACATCGTAATATGATAGGGAGTTGAGTAATATATAGGAAATTTGGACAACTCCAGTAATTACCAATTGGTTTTAAGATGGACGCTCAAGAAACTTACTATGGTGTTAGAATGGACTCACACTCTGATCCATTAATCCGGCCGGAACAGTGACCCAATCAATCTATTAGCCGATGGCTCAAAAAAGATTCAGCTCTGCCACGATTGCTAGAGAATAAAGTATTGTCTCGGTGAGGATATGATGAATTCGCGAGATTAATAGTTATACGCACAATTATCTCGAAGTAGGGGTGTTAGGATAAAGATCTCACATCAAAAATATGATAGAACTTGAGTAATATATAAAGGATCTGAGTCACTCTACTGATTGTCAATTAGTTTTAAGCTGGAAGTCCAAAAAAATTATAAAAAAATACTATATAATTATATTTGCAATGATTCTGAAAGACTGAAGATACACTAGATGGCTTTTCCAAAACGAAAACAGCTATCGATCAGTACTAAAACATAAGACCCCAATTGCATTTCCAAACAAGGATTTAATTACAATGTTCGGAACGAACGGATTGGTCATTGCGCATACCATTGTGGTCTACATGTAGCTCGTTTGATTACAAAATAATTATAGAATCTCAAGCAAGATAATAACTCAAACAATTCAATAAGAATTCCTTCTCTTATTTCAATCACAAAGCTTAAGTTACAAGATATCAAAAGCTTATGTTTTTCTCAAAGTCGCACCACATAACCCTCAACAATATTCTCTTTATATAGAGACATCTATTTCCTAAACCTATCGGACAAAACAAATCCAATTCCTCAACAATATAGGATTAGGTCTAGTTTCTTGTTCACTAAGCTTTCTTGTTCTTTAAGCTTATCTCAACATTCTCCCCCTTAAGCTTAAAGTCACCACCACATACATCTCGAACTCCAATGAGGCTTCTCATCTCTTTGAACTTAATTCTTCCAAGTGATTTGGTAAGAATATCAGCCTTTTGCTCACTCCCCGGAACATGCTCAACATCGACTTGTTCCTTCTCAACACACTCTCGAATAAAATGAAACCTCCTGTGTATATGTTTGCTTCGTCCATGAAATACTGGATTTCTCGTCAATGCAATAGCAGACTTATTATCCACTCGAATGATCACACGCTTGCTGGCTTCTCCTACAACCTCGCTCAACATCTCTTGCAACCAAATGGCCTGTTTTGCAGCCTCTGTAGCTGCCATAAACTCTGCTTCACAGCTTGATAAGGCTACTATTTCTTGCTTGGTAGAGCACCATGTTATGGGACTGTCACCAAGATAAAAAATATGTCCCGTTGTGCTCTTCCCATCATCGTCGTCCACATTGTGTGATGCGTCGCTATATCCTTCTAACTTTAGTCCTCTGTTTCGTTCAAAACGCAGACCCAACATACACGTACCTTGTAGATAACGTAGAACTTGTTTGAGGGCAGCTCCATGGGATGCTTTCGGTTCGTGCATATATCTACTAAGTACCCCAACTGAGAATGACAAATCAGGACGAGTGTGCAAGAGGTACCTAAGACAACCGATAGCTCTACGGTACTCTGTTTCATTTATCTTCTCTTCTCCAAGAGCTTTCGACAGCTTCACATTAATATCCATGGGAATATGCGTTGGATTGCACGAGCTCATCCCAGTCTCCGAAAGTATTTTACGAGCATACTGATCCTGCTTCAGTACAATGCCGTCATGATCTTGACAGATTTCTATTCCCAAGTAATAGGTTAATAAGCCAAGGTCACTCATCTCAAATCTCTTGGCCATCTCACGTTTAAAGTCCACAATTGATTGCACTGAAGATCCAGTAACAAGTAGATCATCCACGTATACCACTACGACGAGAAGGTTCCCATTTGTTTCCTTCCTGTACAAGGATGACTCTTTGGTACATCTTTGAAACTTCAATCCACGCAAGATTTGGTTTAGCTTGGTGTTCCAAGCTCGAGGAGCTTGACGTAAGCCATATAGGGCTTTCTTTAACTTGTAAACCTTGTGCTCTTGTCCAGGTTTAACAAAACCTTCCGGCTGCTCGACGTACACCTCTTCTTTTAATTCTCCATTGAGAAACGCTGTTTTAACGTCTAGATGATGGATCTCCCATCCCTTCTCAGCAGCTAGTGCAGTGATTAAACGTATGGTCTCAATCCGAGCCACAGGAGCAAAGACTTCGTCAAAATCAACACCATGCTTTTGAACATAGCCTTTAGCCACCAGCCTAGCTTTAAACTTACTGATGCTTCCATCGGCGTTGCGCTTGATTTTGAATACCCATTTAAGACCTATGGGTTTTACACCAACCGGAAGCTCCACTAAGTCCCATGTATTATTCTTCTCAATAGAAAAGATCTCATCTTTACAAGCATCGACCCATACTTCCATCTCCTTTGCTTCTTGAAAGCTCCATGGCTCATCATTTATTATCATTAGCAGTCGTTCACATTCCACTTCTGCAAGAGTTACATAATCATCGAGATATGAGGGCCTTGTGATCGTACGTTGTGACCTTCTTAGTTGAGGAAGAGCTACGTCTTCTTCTTCTTCCGCGTCTTCGTCTTCAACATTGGTCTCGTCAGGTTCGTTATTTTCTTCAGACATCTCATTCTCATCATCTTCCACGATAATCACTTCCTTACCGGTGCCATCTTCTATTGTTTTAAACCGAACAACTAGTTCCCCTGTTTCACCATACTCTGTTTTTTCTTCTTTATTCCAGCTCCATTCTTTTAATTCATCAAAGATCACATCTCGACTTACAATAATCCGTTTGCTTGATGGGTCAAGAAGACGATATGCCTTAGAACCTGGTTCGGTTCCCAAATGTACGAGCACTCTTGATCTATCGTCCAGTTTTCTTCTTCCAACAGCCTCTGTGCGTGCGTAACATACGCACCCGAACACACGCAGATGAGACAGGTTGGGTTTCTTTAGTCTTAAGCTCTCATACGGTGTCATCTCCACTAGTGAACGTGTTGATACACGGTTTATGAGGTATGTGGAGTGTCTCACTGCTTCTCCCCAAAACACATTCGGCATGTGCATATGTTTCAAGATGCTTCTAGTCATCTCCAGGAGAGTCCTGTTGCGTCTCTCTACCACACCATTCTGTTGTGGAGAATAAGGTGCTGTTAAGTGTCGATTGATCCCATGTTTCTCACACCATTCTCTAAAATCATTAGACAGGAACTCTCCTCCACGATCTGTCCGAAAAGTCTTGATTTTATGTTGTGTTTCTTGCTCCACAATCATCTTGAAACGTTTGAACTTTTCAAATGCCTCGAATTTCTTCTCTAACAAGATTGTCCACATGTACCTAGTATGGTCGTCAATTAGTACAAATACGTAGCGTTTCCGTGCGTTTGTCGACGGTGAGATTGGTCCACAAAGGTCACCATGAACCAACTCAAGGGGCTTAGATGCTCGATATAATGTTGTTTGTGGAAAAGGTCGCCTAGTTTGCTTCCCAAGTACACAGGACACGCATGTTTCTTCATCAGGATCAGCAATTAATGGAACACCAGTCACTAGTTCTTTCTCAGCCATCATCTTTAACTTCTTGGCGTTGATATGACCTAAGCGGGCATGCCATATAGACGATCCACTTGAAGATTCAATCTTCAGACATTGAATCTCATCAGTCTTCAAGATTACTTTATACAGCCTGTTCCTCGATCGCTTAGTACTCACCATCAATACTCCATCTCGATCAAATAGCATTAGAGTATCATCTCTCATCCGTACCTCACATCCAACCTCAGTGGCCTGACCTAGGCTTATGATATTGCTCTTTAAACCCGGAATATAGTATACGTTGGTTAAAACCTTCTTTTTATTGTCTCCAAAGATGAAGCGCACCGAACCTTTTCCTTTGATGTCAATGCGTGAGTCGTCACCAAACCTCACCTTTCCTATGATCGTTTCATCAAGATCTCTGAAGAATAGTCGGTTTCCACTCATGTGGTTGCTTGCACCATTGTCAAGATACCACACATTCATTGTGTCTAGCTCAGCTTCAAACGAGGTAGGGTTTACCTTGTTTTCATTAAGATACACTACTTCGTTCATCATTAGCTCATCTGCATCATGCGTATCATCGTCCTTTTTCTCGGTGGTCTCAGCAAGCTTGAGTTGTTTATCAGGACAATCCGACGCGTAGTGTCCTCGTTTGTCACATCTGAAACAGGTGATATGGGAAACATCACCATTGAGTCGTTGTCTATACGACTCCCTCTGATGCTGAAAAGAGGACCCTTGACGGCCTCGTCCTCTTCCTCTCCAGGGAGCACGTCCGCCACGTCCACGACCTCTGCTATTTGTACCATAACTCTCTGAGTCTGCATACATAAGTTTGTTTTGATCTTCGCCTGCATCTTCATCACCTTCTTCCTCATTGATCCTCTCTTCATAAGTTTTGAGTCTTCCTACCATGTCCTCAAAACTGGTTGTATTTAAGTCGATCATCTGTTCTATGGAGGCAACGATTTGAATATATCGTTTTCTTGGTAGACTTTTCAAGAATTTTTTCACAATCTTTGGCTCTTCTATGATTTCTCCTAATGCTGCCGCCTTAGATGTGATTTCAGATAACTTTCCGACAAAGCTATCAATAGTTTCACCGTCTTTCATCTTGATTTTATCGAACTCAACCATTAGGGTTTGTAGTCTAGCTTCTCTTACTCTGTCAGCTCCGAGATTCCGTGCTTTAATCGCATCCCACACACCTTTTGCAGTATCCACGCCTCCAATCTGTAATACCAGTGCCTCTGGTATGGACTGAAACAAATATGCTATTGCCATATTGTTTTTCTTTTCATCCTTGCTACCAGGATCAATCGTCTCCCATACTTCGCTGCATTTAAGTGCTATCGTCATCCTAATACTCCAGACTGTATAATTCGAAGCCGTTAACATAGGAAACTTCACGCCTGAAGGTCCAGTTTCTTTGTTTTTCTCAATCCCATCTTTTGTGTCCGCCATGGTTGCAGACTCAAACTCTGATATCTTCCTTGAGGCTCTGATACCAAATATAGAATCTCAAGCAAGATAATAACTCAAACAATTCAATAAGAATTCCTTCTCTTATTTCAATCACAAAGCTTAAGTTACAAGATATCAAAAGCTTATGTTTTTCTCAAAGTCGCACCACATAACCCTCAACAATATTCTCTTTATATAGAGACATCTATTTCCTAAACCTATCGGACAAAACAAATCCAATTCCTCAACAATATAGGATTAGGTCTAGTTTCTTGTTCACTAAGCTTTCTTGTTCTTTAAGCTTATCTCAACAATAATCTCGAGCAGTTGTTTCTTTAGTTACTATTCTTGCAGAAAAAAATGAAGTCCCATTTTGTTTTGCCTTTAGTCTTTAGATATTGAATTAGTTAAACAAATTAAATGGAGCGTAGGACTTTGATCAAAAAATGGAGAGTAGGAAAGTGGGAGTGACAGGTTGGATTCCCAACTAAAAAGGCGACGGTTGGATTATTCTACCCACATATTTGAATTAGAAGAAACATTTACACAAATATAAATACATATGTTAGAATATAAATATATGTTCAACAGTTTAACCAAAATATATATGCATATGATCAGTTATGGAGTTAATTGTGGAGAAAAGTATTCTCAGATAATATTTAAAGGTATAGCATTTTAATCGTTTTCTTGCTATTACATTATTTATTTATTAAAAAGGTGTAACCCTACAAACACTGTTCTAATCATGTCTGTTGATGGGATCTTTGTGCTTCAACATTAATAATGATGTTTTATTTCCCTAAATTCTATGCTTAATTATGCTTTTCGGTAGATAATTGATGGATTAACTAACATCACATAATGATTACCCATATTTGACCTCCCCATCTTTCGTTTTATTATTTATTTAATCTAATTGTAATTGAGCTGAATATGAAGTTTCACCTCATAATTTGTTCCCATACTAGTATTGAGCTGCCAATTTGGTCACTCTATTTTGTTAAATCACTCCCCATGTTCACACGGATGTTATTAATTGAAAATTAGTTTGAATATATTTTATACTAGTTATGGATCCGTGCGTTGCACGGGTTTTATCTGATGTTTTAGTTTCACGAATACAAAAATAATAAAAAGAATTTCATATTAGTTCTTGTTTTTTCATTATATATTAATTACTTATTTTTATAATAATAATTTATTTTCTTCGATAAATTTTGATTAGTATTTTTGTTTCAATAATCACAGTGTTTTAAATAGTATACTAATATTTTATAGCAAATACTTCACTTTTATATTATTCAAAATAATATTTGTTGTAGTTATTAAAATATATAGAACCGTGAAATCTCTATATTTTTTATTGTTTAAGACCAAATTTTAATCTTACATAACATCAATCTCTATAATATTATTCGAGAAGTCAGTTTCCTATGTGTCACGCTCACGTTAACTCTCACGATGGTTGATTACATTGGCACCCTTAATAAAAAATATTAATTTAAATAATATTATTGATTTTTACTTAAATTCATTTTTAATATTTTCCAAAAATACATATCTAATAAAAAGGAAATATTTAGAAAGTTTAGAAAATGAATTTAAAAACAAAAATACATGTATAAATAATATAATTTCATTATAAGGAAAATTCACAAAATAGTAATATTCTATTTAAAAATATTTTAAAATAACATAATAAATACATTTTTATAGTAACAATATATATTTTCAAAGTAACAAAAATATTTTTATATATCTATCTATTTTTAGATGATTATATTATATAATTAAGTAACATATACTAATATATGTTTTAATGACTAAAATAGTTTAAAATTAGTACCATGACTTTAAAATAGCATAACCTATTTTCTTAGTAGCATAAAGAAATTTTTTTTCACGTAACGTTCGGTTAGTATTTATGCATCAATAATTAGTATTTGTTCCATTGCAAAATCTCTTACTTTGATTTAGATTTCTTAGTAGTATGACCTATAATAGCATAAACAACTTCATATGTCGATAAGAACAAACACACATATACATAATCATACATAAGCATAATAGTCACATTAGCTTTCATCATTAAATTACATACATCCGCATATCATTTAAATGTGCAAACGCCTAAAAAATAATATGCGAAGATGAGAAAGAACATGCAGAAAGAACAATAACTATCAATTTTTTTTACAATTATATTTTTTTTAGAAATTAAGAAAGCAATATTATTTTAAATAAATTATTTGACCATTTTTTAGTTTATATTTATAAAAATAAAAAGTGGTAAAATGCTAGTAAATAATGTTAAAATTACTTTTAAAAAATCATCTCTTATTAAATAAAATTTGTTCCTTATTAAACTTATTTGTTAATTTTTCTTTTTAAAAGAATCTGGTGATAAACATGATATTATAAATAATTTAATTAACATATACAACTTTTCCTTATTTTTTGTCAGCTATTTTCCTTATTTTTTTGTTGATAATGGACATGATATTATAACTTATTTAATTAAAAAGATGTCAATAAAAATAATATTAACAAAAAATAAATTTCTTATAATTATATAAAATAAATGGTTCCATAGTACTTTTCTTTTCTATAATTAAAAGGAAAACATATTTGTAAAAATTAAAATAAATGATTTGATAGTACTCTTTTATAATGTAACCAAAACATATTTGAAAAATTAAAGAAATGATTCCATAGTAATTTTCCTTTTTATATTATAACCAAAATAATTACATAAAAAACTATATGGTAATTTTCGTTTTTCAAATTCTTTTTATTATCTAAGTATATATATTTTAGTAATTATATATTTAAACACATGTAAATTTTTTTGAAGAAAACATTGCTATCAAGTAATTTTTTGTTTAGGAATATAAAAATTAAAAAATTACTTTTAATTATAAAAAAATTATATGATAATTTTTCATTTTTCCAATTACTTTTAAAACAAAAGTTACTATTTTTTAATCTTTACAAAAACAAAATTAAGAAGAATATCTTTTCTTTATTATGAAAGTAGGAAAATAGGAAAATCAATGTTAAATATCACAAAATTTATTTTGGTATATAAGTAAAAAAAGGATAATTACAATTTTTAAAAAATCTTTTAAATTAATTTAGCTTTGCTACACATGTCGCAATCTAAAATATATGACCGCCATGTGTCGCGATCGTGTTAATTAGTAACTTTGAAAACTACGCTTTATATAATAAGATGGTTATTAAATTGGAATAAGGAATAAACTAAGTATCCAAGATAATGCTAAAGCTTTACATTAGTATTGACAACGACAAAAAAGAAGAGGGTCTATGTTGGTTCTGGTTATCGTTTAACCGGTTTGGTTCAAGTGATCACTGTCTGAGTTGGAATAAAAAGAATAATAGAAGTGTGCTCCTGAAACAAAATAGGTTCAAGCCAGTTTGATTATCATGGAAGATCACTATAGTATGTGAAGATTTTAAGCAACAAGAATATTCGGCTCTTCCACGTACGGAATTATTATAAATTACTCCACATCCAGTTTATTGATACATTTGAATGTAATGAACTTATGGTTATAGTTGCATTTGGTGCGAGTGGTGCGTCAAAAAGGGAGAATTATATATACTAGGGAAATATGAGAAAGTACATTGAAACAATTAGTAGTTTGTCCTTATACCATATTATGAAAAAGAAGTTGTCCACTTAACATAAATATTTTTTAAAACCCAATTAAGCCCCTAATCAAAGTTAAAAACAATTTCTGTAAATTTTTTAAAGTAAAAAAGGTAAAAAGGTAAAAAAAAATATTCTAGTAAAAAAAAAAGATATTCTAGGAAAAATTTTAGGCAAATCAAAAATTTGGAAACAAAATATATTTTCAAATATTTTCTTAACTGATTTTTGAGAAAATTAATGAATATGTAAATATTATGAATCTGGCAAAGCATACATTATGCTGTTCGTAGATTGTACATATGATAGTAGATACGAGACAGTAGAATATAGAATCTAGCAGTAGTAGGATATAGCATTGTAGTAGATAATGAAATATACCGATGGTAGATTATTAGTACTAGGCAAATTCTATGATTCCACCTCCGTAGATTAATAGTAATAGGCAGATTATATGATTCATCTTCCGTAGATTTATAGGAAACAGTAGTTCCAAAAATCTACGGTATTTCAGATTGTAAACAAAACTGTAATTTTTACTTTATACGGCAGTAGGGAAATTAAGGACTTGTAAATTTTAAAATTTACCAACGCCAGATTTATATGTAGTTAACTGAAACATCAATCTACCAGTCCGCAGACAGTAGATTTTGTTTTCTACTGCCCGTAGATCAAAATATGAAGTTGTGGTTTGTTAATATTTAGGCAACCAAATTATTTTTCATATGATTGTTTAATGTTTATGTACATTTTGTATAAATTTTCATATTTTCTGACTCATAAAATAATTGATATAATTTTTTTAAGTTGGTCAGAGGTATCTGAGTCTAAATCTGGCCAAAAATGGATTTATGGTAAATAGACAATATAGTTGTTATTTTAATATGTTTTAGCAATTTTTTCTATATACTATACATTTAAATAAAGTTTTGAGAAGAATAACTATTAGTGCTTAATAGATTAACCAAAGGCCCATATTCAGTAGCTAATAAGTGAAACTGCATTGGTTGGTTTGGTGAAGCAGAGGGAGATTTGCATGTCAAGCAATTCCAATTTCCAACAACAGCATGTTGTCCTGTAAAGCCATGCTCTTTTTTTGAGCAACAACCCCATGCTCATACTGACGTAATTAACCATTATCTGATTTATTTGAGCTACCTAGTTACTGGACATATCATGCACACTACTCATCATGAATAAATGTCGAATTTTTATTGGACATCTCCACAAATCTGTAACCATCTGCTCCCCCATGTTCGACCTGGAGTTCAGAATGCAGTGTTATGGATACATGTCTACTCATAATAGAACTCCCACCGTGTCCTGCTTGTTGGATATGGACCCCGTTAAGTAACAAGGTCCAGGAGACGACTCGACCCGGCAGAGGAAGCAAGGCCTGGATAAGGAGCCCAGCCCACGAGGAATACCATCATCACTCCGCGACCAGTAGTTCACCAACTCTCAGGACGACCTGACACACGCTACCGAACAGCAGGACGGAATAGGTCGAGATCCCTACCGCGGTGCCGAACCTATCTGTTGTCAGCTCCACCAATCACCGTAGCAAGTCAGAAAATAATCATGACGCATCCACAAAACCACGTAACTGAAGACTATAAAAGAAAGAATGCATTCGTCTAGCAAGGGGGCAGAAAAATATAAGGAGAGAGACACGAGTGAGAGAAATAGCTTTCAGTCATTTAATTCACTTGTTGACGACGAGTTCTTTCTTATACCTCTTTTCGGGAATTTGCTTACACTTCAATAAACGAAACCCTTAACCCTTCTTAAATATAATCAATCTCCAATAGTTGTCTTCTAAACCCATTACCGGATTTAGAATTCAACACTGCTACTGGTTCCAGGAATCCCAAACGCAACTGCCTTTGTTTGAAATATTAACCCAACCATATACTACCAGAAAACATGCAATTACCGACTACAATATCAGTAGTAAATCAGCCGGAAATATACTATTGTGAGTATCTTGCGACTGATCAACGTAATCGCAAGTTGTGTCACAAAATTCAAAAGGTCGTAAATCAATCGAATTGTGATTAATATGTGACTATTTTAAACTTAAGTTGTTAATCTAGAAAACTTAGATAGATTGCAGTACCTTTTTTATTCAGTTCAGTTGTAGTCTTGGGCAGACGAGCCTCATATACGGTCTTATATCTGAAATGATGTTGTAAAAAATAGGAATAAAGTCTAATCGTTTTTACGTTCACTTTTTATTAATATACTAGGTGATAACCCACACCATATGCAGTGTGCGGGATGAGTTTATTAAGTTAATTATATTTAGTGATTATAAATTTTACCATACATTTTTTACATTTGATAATACTTAACAAATATATACATGCCGAATATTGTGGAAGATAAACATTGTATAAAAAAGATTTTATATACTATTACTTCTTTTACATTATTTTACATTATGTAATAACAAATATATTGAATAATTGAGAAAATATAGTAAATATGTATATAATTGAATTGGGGCAAACACATAATTTAATAGTTAATTCGATTATTTAATTTATTTTAATAATATAAAATTTTTAAAAAATGATTGTTGGAGTCAAAAACGGTAACGACGAAATTAACATTTCTCGGAAAAGATAATTCTCATAAAAATTAATTAAACTAAATTTTATGATAAAATTATTGAAAATATTTTCCTGCAGCGTCGAAATAAGCTCCAATTGTTCGAGCATCGATCTACTCGACGATGGTTGAATGACATCGTAACTTGTCTACTCGACGATCGTTGTTGGGGTCAAAATCGGACACGACAAAGTTTACATCCAAATGTCCGTAGAAATCAGCATAAGATTTTCACATTCTCAAAAAAGGAAACTTTTACGAAGAACTTACAATAGAATTTTGTTTTAAAGAATTCGAACAACGTTGAAAATAAAAGAACGATTTCTTAAAACAACGACACAATGCTATCATTGATCCGAACGTCCGTAAAGAACATCATGAGCATCGTATCGTTACGACAATCACGGATGCTCGGACGATGGGTTCTCAAAACAAAGGTTTCGGTCCGCAGCACGAACTCGGTCGCTATGATGACCGAGCCACTGACAAAAGCTCGGTTGCTAAAGCAATCGAACCGCAAAACAAAGCTCGGTCGCTATAGCGACCGAGCTACGAGCAACAGACAAAGCTCGTTTGCTATAGCGACCGAGCTACGAGCAACAGACAAAGCTCGGTCGCTATAGCGATCAAACATGCAAGCATCACGATCCTTCCGTAGCATCCCAAATCTTCCGAAATGACAATGAGACGTAAAACTATGCAGTCTCGACTACCCTCATTACAATCTTCCGAAAACCATGGCTTAACCATTTCTTGATTCCCGATCAAATGGGATCATCTGTCTGGTCTTACGATAAAAAACCACGAAAAATGTTTTTATCGAAGAAACCGTAACAAACGTCCCGAATCAAAAGACGGTCCAAAGAGTCTTAAAGCTTGATTCGAGGCCCACTTACGATTTCTTAAGCCCATAAATGCTATGCGGTTATGCTTGGAAGAATAAATATCAAATTCCGCAGATAAATAGAAAGTTTCCGCAGATAATCATCAAGATCGAAAAATGGAGTATCTCTGTTTTTGGATTATGACGGCTTAAGGGCAGGAAAAGAAAGCGTAAACCGACCTAGAAGAGAGTATATAAAGAGTTCAAGACGAGAGGCATAGGAAAAAAAAATTTCACAGCAAAATAGCACTTAGAGAAATTTAGACATTTTTCCGTTTTTGTCATTCGAGCTGCGACTCAATTAGGTTTAGCCGCCTTCGGGTTTTAGAACTAGGAATCTCGCCGACAGCTCTCGTAGCCCAGGTACCTTACCTTGTTGTTACGCTCAAACGCAAATTCAGGAATAAGATTCTATTTTGCGCTCTTTTCATTACAATTTCTTATTTTTCTCGTTTTATTTCGTGTTCTGATTGTTTGGCATGTGATTTAGCAGATATTTGGGACCTCATGGAAATTAGGGTTTTCCTACTTTTATTATTTATATGATAATTTGACGGTGTGAATTTCGGTTCCCACAATGATAATAGAGACCTAAATTGTTATCAAATATTTATTATTAAAATTATTAATTATCATATATATATATACTAGTTATATTTGGTAATTTTGTAGCTTTTATTTAAGAACAGAAATATATATATATATATATATATATATATATATATATATATATATATATATATATATATATATATATATATATATATATATATATATATATATATACTAGTTATATTTGATAATTCTATAGCTTTTATTTAAAGAAAGATAAAAATAATTGTTGTACATTTTTTATTAATTTTATGATTGGTTATTTGATTTATTTTAATAATATAAAACTAAACAAAATGATGAAGGAGACCTAAATTGTTATCAAATCTTTATTATTAAAATAATTAATTTCCATATATAGATTAATTATATTTGGTAATTCCGTAGCTTTTATTTAAAGAGAAAATAAATAGTTATTGTACATTTTTAATTAATTTTATGATTAGCTTATTGAAAAGTATAGTATATTTGTAGTTGAACCAACATATTTTTCTAAAGATTCTGAAAATCATACAGGTGGTGACACATTACTACTTGTAATGCTCCTCAATGAATATATATAAAAAAAATATTATCTGACAATCGCATAAAAAAATTCAATTTTACGAAAAAATTACTGTTTCATTAGAAATTTTGATTATGGAAAATTTCTCGGTTCTCACAGTGAACTAGATCAGTTGAGTTTAATCAAATTAAATAATAACTGAGCACGAATAATGGTTTGACATCGGACTATTGATGATATACATCAATTTATGATAAAAATAGATGATACAAATAGAAGTGCTTGTTGATTATATAATAGTAACCTTTGGGAAGGTAAATATAATCATTTTTTGAGAAATTTAGAGATTTGGAGAAGACAACGAAGAGATTTCCCGTCGCGAAGCAGCTGAAACGCTTCGTTTATCTTCTCAAATGGAAGCTCATTGGTAATAAAAGGTTCTAATTTCACAACCTGCACTTAAAAAAAGTCAAACTAATCTCATCAGAAAGAAAAATAAATTCGATCTAAGGAATGTTGTAGTATATGGAATATGTAGATGAAACTCAGACCCCTTTCATGCATTGTTGAGCAAAATTTGGAAGCTGAGATTTGGGCTTGAAACCACCGAATATAGAACCGGTGATTGTGCGGCCGTCAAAAAGCTCCATTGGATGAAGAGGCAATGTTTTTGGAGTCGGATATATTCCTACAAGCACCGTCGATCCCCAACCCTATCAACGTATTACGTTGTCACATTTACTAGTTTCTTAAGTAACTAATTTAATTTTATCAAGTTGACAAATTAAATCATTGATCTCAAGATAGTATTTGTAAGGGAGTTACTGCTTGAGTGGATAAAAAGGCTTCGCGAAGAACATCGACGTTTCCTGTACACTCGAAGCTATAGTCCACGCCCCCACTCATTAGCTCTCGGATCCTCTTTTGTTTTCGGAATATATATTGATCACATCAAATAGTTAAATCATTTAATAATTAATTACTAAGTTAATTTGTATCATTGACGATTTGTTGTACTATGAAATTGATTGTACCTCATGTACTGGCTTTGTCAAGTCTTTAGGGTTTAGGAAGTCTGTTACACCCATCAGTTTACCTGCAATAATGAATTGGAGTAATATGTTAGCTATGTTCGCTCATAACTGAAAACCGCGTATATAGTTTAAATTTATTGCAATGACAATTTTAATCAAATGAAAAACTTCAATAGATTAGCAACTTTGTGACCATTATATATACTCCCTCTTTCATATATTAAATAGTTTTAGCAAAAAGATTTTTTTCACAATATAAATAGTTTAAACATGTAATGCAACTTTTGTATTTATTAAATAGTGTGTAACCAATTATATTATGTTAACTATTTTATAATTGGTTGAAATTATATATTAAGTGATATTTTTAACAAATATACATTTTCTTAATGTTACCGCTTTTATCCAAAACTATCTCCGAGTTGAAACAGATGGAGTATTTATTAATCTAGAGATATATTATTTTATCGAAAAAAGTTTTAAGATCAAAAATTAATTCAGAACTTGGAAATTCTGTTAATATATCAAAATAAAGTATTAATTCATAAAAGTTATAATGCATCTGCTTTACTTGGAAATGTTGATTTTCTTCTGTGTCAGTACCAAAAATGAAATATATATGCTAAACTATTAAAACTAATATTAGTTTCATCCAGCATTTACTTGGACACTCGAATTAGACTTCAAACAAGACGTATCAAATCAAACTGGATGACATTTCAATTTTATTTATTAGTTTATAAACCATAAAAAACATACTAAAACTGATTTAAAAGGATTGGAATAGAAATTATACACCTTTCTCAAATTTTGAAGCATTAGCGTCAATACCAATGATCCTAGAAGCTCCTCTTGCTCTTGCACCTTCAGCAACCTTCAGTTCTCATTCATAAAATATATTTATAAATATTTATATATATATATATATATATATATATTAAAAATTAATAGGGTGCTTGAATGGATTTGTTAAAGTTAGTCTTACCGCGAGTCCAACAGAACCCAATCCAAAGACAGCAGTGGTTGTTCCTTCCTTCACATTAGCAGTGTTCCAAGCTGCTCCCACACCTACCTTATTTGAAAGAGAACGAGAAATAAATTGTGTTTCTGAAAGAAAGGTCATCTATCCTCTTGTGTTCCCTAGCTACTCTCAGAGCTCACTATACTAATTACATCCCTAAACGGAGATAATAGTGACATTTGGATTCATAAATTCCAAAAAGATCAATCCAAAAAATCATCAATGTTTAAGAACATATGGACTCAAATCCATGATTTTAGTTGCATTCTAAGAGATATAACTAACCCGTGGAGACACCACAGCTCAAGAGGCTCATTTGCTTGAGAGGAGCATTAGGATCGATCTTGACGACGCAAGCCGAGTCCAAAACGGTGTATTCAGTGAACGTGGATGTGTTAAGGAAGTGATAAACCTGTTGCTTCTGGCTCGAACCACCTTCCTTGTTTGTGGTGGTTGAGAATCTCGTCCCTCCATCATTAACCATAAGTCTTTTCATTGGATCCACTTTATATCTCTCACAGAGATTACTTACTCCATTCGTACACACTCTACATTCACCACATTCTCCATTGAAAGTGGGAATCACATAGTCTCCTTCTTTCACATCTTTTACTCCTTGTCCTACACTTTCAACGATCCTTTTATACTCCCAAAACAAAACAAAAATTAGCGTCACAAGTAGGTTTTAAATACGACTGATATATCACGATTCGGATTGGCTATACGGCTATACCCAACAGCTTCATGGCCAAGAATTCTTGGAAATGCTCGTTCCGCTTCGTTCTTTAATACCAAAAAAAAAAAATATTCTAGTTCGATTACAATGTTAATCAAGAATCATAATTTGAATCTAGGTGCATGCATTACCACTCCAGTCCAAGCTCCGAGATCGGTGTGACAAATGGAGGAGTAAAGGATTTTAACTCGAACTTCCATTTTCTGAGGAGGATCTACGCATATTTCTTGTATTACGAGCGGCTCTTTTGGGCCCCATGCCACAGCAGCTACATACATGCATCACTTCTATCATCATCATCACCATATGATAAGAAACTATCAAATTGATGAGTGCTTTACTTACCTTTGCAAGTGATGACCTTTCCTTGAGTCTCTGTCATGTTCTTGTTGTTATTTCTTTTGCTTTTAAAGTTGTGTCTGTAGGATGTTTATATGCATATGTTGTGATCTATATTAGTCTAATTATAGTGAGGATGTTGAGTCACATGTATAAATATCCAAACCGAGTCAATAATCCCGAGAGAGGTGGGCTTAATCTCAATCCACATAATCTTTCCTAATAATTAAGGACATGCTTTCTTAATTTGTTGATGTTCCAACTAACTTTTATATATCATGCAAAAGTTTCAAAGAAATTATCTTCACATAAGATTTGTGAACTAGTTTTTTTTTTCCTTTACAACATCAGTCTTAAACATAGATAACCGATTTGGTACGCCTCTGAATCAGAGTCGTGTCAAATTAATTTACATTGTTGTGTGTTTTCAGACGCAATCGATGCTGTATAGATTGTTTCTTTTCTTTCAGGTTAATGCATGGTGGAGAAAACAGGTAGGTTTGCCTGGGACTACTTTAATTGATATTAAGTGGTTTTTAATGGGTTGACAAAAAAAGGCTTTTAATGCCACAGCAGCAATACAAAATGAACACAATTCTTGTGATAGATCATAGAAGTGACTATAAGAAATTGATGGTGATGATGATGTGCTTGTGTGTATGCCATAAAACTTTATCTATTAAGGTTTTGAATGGTAAACAACTTCTCACCCCATACTGTAGTTAACAGTAACAGAAATCTCTGCATATATCATATATCTATACATTTTTATAACTGTTATAATCACACCACAGTTAAACTGTTTGTCCCGCACTACTTAATTCGCAGACACTATTCGGAGCTTTAATAAAAGCTCATCTGATAATTTCTATTTTTTTAGTTTTCTGTGCGAAACCAAGAAAACAGGTGAATAAAACTGAAAGATAAAAGGGTTTCTGAGTGCAACAACACATTTGTCGTGTCGTGCTTCTAATTAACTGTAAAAGAGTAACGAAAATTTCATGAGCTTCGGTTTTCAAGAGGGAGGCTAGGACTTTGTGGAATTCTGAAGACTCTGTTTAATTAAATCTGAATAATTTAAAAGGCACAATAATTCTCCTAGATTATGAGTACATTTTCTAACTGGTGATCACAAAAGAAATGCTTATTTCTTATTGTTCCTTGTCGAATTTTTTTATTCTATGATTCTTTAAATTAAAAGAAAAAAAGAAACATTTGAAAAAAAATAATCTTCTTAAATAATGTCAAATTTGAAGAATGAAGAAGAATTATTCATTCTCACTCATTTTTTTTGGTTACCATTCAGAGCAAACCTATTTTTTTATCACCATATGTTGTATATATGAACATAAATTTAAAAATATTTACTTTTTAACTATACAATAAAAATTAAAAGCTATCTAGTTAAACAATTTGACTAATAATAAAACAGACTGTGTTATGAAAATGTTCATATAACAAAAACAAAATTGGTAAATTTATATTGAAAATTGAAAACATCCTCTCATCTGAAACATTTTTTTTTAAATATTAAAACAGAAAATACTTGAAAATATCAAACAACTTTTTAATATATACCATTGAAAAAATCCACTTTCTATTTATTCATTTGACCAATCCAATTAAACGATAAAATTAGCTTAAAATAAATCCAAACTGGATTTTTACTATGTATTTGTTAATGATTTAAGTATCTAACTCGTCATGTAGCGCTATTGAAACTTGGTAGAAAGTTGGTATGTCGGTTATGTCTTGTTTGATTATCGGCCAATGGTTCGACGTCTACCTAGAACGGTTCAAAAGCATTACAGAGGATAATTAATTTTGGATGAATTCTTGAAAGAATAGTCACAAATACAATTTAAGATAAAGGTGCAAAAGTAAGAAAGAAAACAATACCACAAGTTTCAACGGCTACCCAATGTTTTGATTCAATTTTTCTATGACCTGTCTCCAGATACAATGAGAAGCTTGTGTAATGCTTGGGCTCTTCTTACAACTACGCTTGGAAACTACTTGAGCTCGATGATTGTTACGGTTGTGGCGTGTTTGAGCGGGAAAGATGATGGTTGGATTCCTTCGGACAACCTTGACAAGGGACATCTTGATTACGACAAAGAAGAAAACACAATTGAGTAATTTCGAAATGTACAAAACATTGGGTAGCCGTTGAAACTTGACTTCATTTTGTATCGTCACTAATTCAGAAAACCACCAAATTCTTAAACTCCATTGTTATCCAAATCTGATTCAAACTTTTGTTAATAAGATAATTTGTATAATAGAATATTTTTTTAATGTAAATAGTGATATTTGTGTTCAAAATGTTAACTCTTAAAAAAACTGGGAAAAGAATATAAATCCCATCCCAAATTAGTAAAAAAAAAAAATCAGTTAAGTACTAGAAATATATTCTACTTCTGTTTAATTTTTTTTGGCTCCAAAAATGTAACGATTCTCAGAAGAAAAACATCCAACACACTGTGAAGAGAAAAAAAAAGAAGAGAAGCATCCAACGCATATAAAAATGAATAATAAAAAAAAGGAATGAAAAATTGGCGCTTGAGGATTGGCCGTTGTTAAGGGGGAGAGAAAGAGGAAAGGAGTCTTCAGTCTTCCTCCTTGAATTTAGGGATTCCACTCTCTCGATTTGGGGCTTCTCTCGTCTTCCCCACTGTAGTACGTTCACTGATTCTTCCACCTCGAAGAAGAAGACTATCTGCGATTCGACGATGGAAACCAATGCTCTCGAGGACGAGAGACGTATCGTGACGGAGCTGATCAGCGAAGCCGGCGATCATCTGAAAGAAGGCAACTCGTATTTCGTCATCTCTCACAGGTCTCCCTCCCTCTCCTAATCAATCATCCCTCGATCCTTAATTGATACACTTCATCATGCTCGATCTTGATTGAAAGATTTTTGAAATATCTTGAAGCTTCTTTTACAAGTTACATTCTTGAACGTTAGTGCAGGTGGTATACAAGCTGGGAAAGATGTGTTACTAGGCCCGGTCCGATTGACAATCACGATCTCATTGATAGCCAGAGCGACGCTAGTGATCCCCAGCTTCGTAGGAATCTTGAGGAAAGTGTCGACTACGTTCTTGTTCCTGAACAAGTTTGGAATAAACTCTTGGAATGGTGATTGTTTCCTCTGATACTTATTGTTTTGAGGAATTGGCTTTCAAAGGCCTCACATCTTGTTTCTATGTCTTTTCAGGTATACAGGAGGTCCTGCAATCCAGAGAAAGTTAATCTGTCAAGGGTTTCAGAGGGATAGCTACACTGTGGAGGTTTACCCACTCTGCCTTAAGCTCACTGACGGTAGAGACGGAAGCAGTTCAACCATAAGGTTGAGCAAACAGGTATATATGGTCAACGCTGCACCTCTCTTCGGCTGTCAAGTGTTTGTCGAAAGTTAAACACTTTAGTGCTGATGTTATCAGGCGTCTGTGAGTCAACTATATGAGGTGGTTTGTTCTGCAAGAGGTGTATCAAAAGAAAAGGTGTCTGCTTTATTCTTCTTCTTCCTTGTATTTGGGAGATGATGCATTTTCAACTGTTTTATTCAGAGAGGTAATGGTTGATTATATGTATAAGTAGGCTCGCATCTGGGATTACTTCGAGAAGAAGAAAAGCGTACTCTTGGATCGTTCATCTGAAAGAACCTTGGAGGATTCGTGCCTTCAAACAGACCATGATGTAAGTGTCTGAGTTCATGGCAGCTTTCTTGATATGGTTAAATAGGCCACACTGAAGATATTTTGTATTCCAATGCAGATTCTTCTTGAAGTTGATGAGCATGACATGAGCTCGGCGGGAAATGAGTTAGCTATTGTACCTGTTGGGCCTACGAGATCTGATGCTATGAAGACTATCAACGATGATGCTGGTGGCTCCTCTAGTGGTTTTGAGAAGAGAGGCTTACGAGGATTGGATAATTTGGGAAACACGTGTTTTATGAATAGCTCGCTTCAGTGTTTGGCCCATACGCCTCCTTTCGTTGACTATTTCTTGAAAAATTACAGAGATGATATAAATGAAGATAATCCTTATGGAACGCGAGTAAGTCACTTGAACTGGTCTTGTTTATATTTCCCCAATGTGAAAACTTATTTATAAGGAAACTGTGGTGTGCAGGGTGAGCTTACGACTGAGTTTGGTGAGCTTTTGAGCAAACTGTGGTCTTCTGAACCAAATGCATTTGCGCCACACTTTTTTAAGACAAAACTGGCTAAGTTTGCACCGCAGTTTAGTGGTTATAATCAGCATGATTGTCACGTAAGTCATGTGCTCTCTGAAAGCTCAAGTCGTGTGTTACGTGTCTCGCAAGTTTCGGTTTAAAGTTTGATTTGAACGGGTCGTTTCAAGCTGAATAAGTCTCCTGGTTTGTAGGAGAATGTTGAGTTGTTTAAGCTAGTCAGTTGAGTCTGCGTTTGTTTCGGTAGTAGTTGTTTAGAGTCTTATTTAAACTCTGTTTCATTCAAAGAATAAAGAAAAGCACTTTCAGAAATCTTTTTGTCCATCGTCTTTTATTGTAAAACCAACACTCTCAAGTTGATAACTAAGAGAAACATGGATTGTCTTACTAATGTTTAACTCTTTGGTTTCCAGGAAATGCTTACTTTCCTATTGGATAAGCTTCATGAAGACTTGAACAAGAACAAGGTTAAAGAAAAGCCTTACGTTGAATGTAAAGATTCAGATGGTCGTCCAGATGATGAAGTAGCCGAAGAAGTGTGGAATAATCACAAGGCTCGTAATGATTCCGTGATTGTTGATGTCTGCCAAGTAAGCAATCCTTCTTTGCCTCTTCTGTTCCTCCTGAATGTGTTATTTCTCTTAAATGAGCTTTGAAGTTTCTGCCCCTTCTCTGACCGTTTCTTATATGCTGTATGTGTTTTCACATTTAGGGACAATACAAGTCAACACTTACCTGCCCAGATTGTGGAAAATTCTCACGCACCTTTGACCCCTTCATGTACTTAAGTTTGCCGTTGGAAACAAGTCTCACTCGGTCAATGACTGTTTCAGTGTTTTACGGCGACGGTAACCGTTCTCCGACGCCATACACAGTACTGGTTCCTAAAAAGGGTTCATTGGGAGATCTAAGTAATGCATTAGGCGCTGCTTGCGGCTTGAAAGACGATGAAAGCCTTTTATTCGCAGATGTAATCATTTTGTCGTGTCTTTTTGGTTGTCCTTATAGCTTTTCATGTAGATAAAACTCAACTAAAATGATGGATTTTCCCTTTCAGGTGTATGCTCACAAGGTCTATAAGTATCTCGAGATTTCAATGCTGCCTCTGAGTGAGATAAGAGACAACGACCGTATTGTGGCATATAGGTTCAATCAGATCCACAGAGGACCAGGAAAATCCAAACTTGAAATTCTTCACTGGGATCAGAAACTGTAAGCGTTCAAGAATTCTTCTTTTTCGACTTTATAGATTCTGTTTTTCTTTCAAATCTCACAGGTCTGATTTTGGCAGAGATGCAAAGATTTTTGGAGTTCCCCTTGTTACTTATGTCAACACAGAACGACATAGTGGAAGTGACACTGATGCAATTATTTCTGGATTGCTATCACCTCTACGCCGTGCTCATTCATCATCTGGAAGCTTAGAGGATACTAATACTACTACAGTTGGTGAAGAGGAGTTATCTTTCAGCGTCTTCGGGTTGGATCGTTTTTCTTACAGTCTCAAGCCACTTGAGTCCGATGTTGTTCCGAATCCTCTTAGTGCTACAAGGCTTGTGGTCAAGTGGGACGAGAAAGAGCATGAAAAGTATGATTCGAGCAGCTACTTGAATGATCTACCTGAGGTTTATAAAGCAACTTCCTTGGCTGCGGAAGAGGTTTCGCTGTTTTCATGCTTGGAAGCCTTTCTAGCAGAAGAGCCTCTCGGAGCAGATGAAAGGTCGTTTTGTCGTGCTTGCCAAGAAAACAAACGATCGAACAAGAGGCTGAGCTTTTGGAAGTTGCCAGAGATTCTTGTGGTCCAGCTGAAACGGTTCACCTATACCGAACTTTTAAGGAGTAAGATTGATACGTTCGTGGATTTTCCGATTCATGACTTGGATCTAAGCAAGTACGTGACGAACAAAGAGGGTGGGTCGTATCTTTACGAACTGTATGCGATTAGCAATCATTACGGTGGTCTGACAGGTGGTCACTACACTGCATATGCTAAGGTAAGGGTTCGTGCCATCCAAATTGATCTTTTGTTATTTTTGCATATGCCTAAATGAATATAATGACAAATGCGTTGTGGTGTGGGGCTCTGTTTCTTTCTACAGTTGATGGACGAGAACAAGTGGTACGTGTTTGATGACAGCCGTGTTACAGCTATAGATGAGTCTAAGATCAAGACTAAGGCCGCATATGTTTTGTACTATCGAAGAGTGAGAAGTGAGTCAGAGGCATCGAGTATGGATGAGGATTAGTTCGGAAAAAATTCCCTTTGCATTCTTTCAGGATTCATGACCAAGTTTGCTGATTTTCTCAAGATTCATTCATTGATTCTAAAGATTGTTTGATTTACGGCTTTTTACCTTGTTCCTTGGGGAAACAAATTATAGAGTATCTAGGTGGTTGAGGGGGATACATTGGCATATTGTTGTTGTTCTTACATTTGCAAAGTTACAATGGTTGACAAATTATTATAAGTAAATGTTGCAACAAGATTATTTGGTCTTAGTGGCTAATGTTTACTGATTTTGAGAGTTGAGACACAGCAAAAGCCGTTTAATACTTTGACAACTTCCACGTTAGGTTCAATCAAACATAAATTGCTACAAACCGGGATGATTAAACGAACATGCACTTATTATTATATTAGACTGAAACATCTCCCATATATATACATAACCGAACACATTACTTTTACTCCACGTCTTTCCCTAGTCCTAGGTTTCTTCCACCAAACTCAAAACTCACATTCTCAAGGTGTTGCTACGTTCTCCTTCGCCAGAGGAGCTATCTCTTCACCTTCGACTCCAGCTTCACTTCCTGCAACATCTAGTGACAATAGTACCTTCTCCCACAGCCTCGCTGGTCCCTGCATCCATCAAGAAAAATAAGTCAGCTCAGTTTCCATTAGCGCAAACCAAACAAGAATAAGATAAAAGAATGAAATGGAATCACTGACCTTCCAGGAGAAGTCTTGGTCCATGCAGTTCTTGACCATCTCTTTCATAGCGGGTGTACCGTACACTGCAACAGCTCTAGCTACAGCCTTTGCTGTTGCAATCACATCATCTGGATCCACAACTTCACACTAACAAAAGCACACAAAGAAACAAAAAAAATACAGTGTAAGACACACAATTTACTTGTAATATCGGAAGAAACAGCGTGTAAGCTGTGCTTTACCTTGACGTTGAATCTTCCAATGTGGAAACCTGTGAAGCCATCTTTAACAGTGTCCACAAGCCCACCAGTAGATGCCACGATGGGGACGGTTCCATACCTCATGGCGTGAAGCTGAATGAGACCGCACGGCTCAAACCTGCTGGGGACAATGATGAAGTCAGCTCCTGCTGTGATCATATGAGCCAACGGCACGTTAAACTTCGCCACTCCGACCGCCTTCCCTGGGAACTTCTCTTCAAGTTCAAGAATCTGAGCCTCCATCTTCTTCTTACCAGTCCCCTGTCATAAAAAAAAATTCAATCAGACAAAAGATTCAAAAACGTTTTGTGAAACTGCTTTGTATTGTACTTACAAGGATAACCATCTGAACATTGAGACCCACGAACTTGGAGATAGCTTCCACCAGAATATCAGAGCCCTTCTGCTCCTCCAATCTCCCAATGAAACCGATCACAGGGACGTCTCTGTCCACTGGAAGTCCAACAGCAGCCTGAAGCGCTTCTTTGATCAGTGGCTTAGCCTCCGTTACAGTGGTGATGTCGTATTTGATATCGATGTACTTGTCAGTAGCCGGGTTCCATTCCTGAACATCCATGCCGTTGATGATTCCTGAAACTGTTTTCATTCGAAGGTATGAATGCAGCTCCACGCCTCTGTCGATGCCAGAGATGAGCTCTTGAGCGTAGTATGGACTAACTGTTAAGACACGCCATGCTTCTAGAATCGCAGCTTTCATCCAGTTGATCTTCCTGCCTTTCACTGGCTTTTCATACCTGTACAAAGAACACAGATCAAACTAATGAGGACTACTGCAACGTGAGACAGAGAGTGCACTCATGTGTTCTCAGTTTACCCGTCCATGAAGTCGAAAGAGCTCTTAAAGCTGTCAGGCAAATTGAGAAGAGAGAAGTCGTCAAATGCAAATCTTCCTTGGTAGGCTATGTTGTGAATGCAGAACACAACCTGTTAGATCATCCGACAACAACAGAGTAGTTGATGTTACTGTCTAAGATTTGGTATCTAACTAGAATAACGAAGGAGTACAAGTTCATAGTTACCTTTGCATTCATGTAGATTCCGCGTGACTGATACATAGACTTGAGGTAACAAGGAAGGAGAGCAGTGTGCCAGTCATTGGCAACAAAGACCACATCTTCCCCTATAATAATAACATCAGAGATTAGTTTAGATGCTTTTTTTTCAGAATGCAGAGTGTTCAAAACTTTTTATAACAATTTGAAAACCATTCTCTCACCATATGGTCCAGAGAAATACTTGTTGCTGTTCAGGTTTAGAACCCGTGGCGCCTCAAGAGCAGCCTGTCAACGATCAAAAGTAAATCAAAGTTATTGCCTATAACGAACATATGTTGGTACAGACACAGATTCTAGAGTAGCTGCTATCTTCAAGAAAACAGTTTTTTTTTGGGCTCTGTGTTTCAATCAAATGGACTATAAAACGATAAGCTGTGAGATTTGAGATGATTAGTGAATCCAACTGAACATTATTTAATAATCTCTCTAACTCCCACTAATTTCTTATTTGATAGAGAAAATCTCGTAAAGATGGAAGGAGCTCGGTTTTGTTACCTGACACAACAAACTGAACCGGGGTTGGTTGTCAGTGTAGTCTACTCCAGTGATAGGACCATAGATTTTGGATCCAGTTTTGCCCACAACCTACGTTAGAATTATTCCCTATGAGAGAGATCATAGTACAAGACGCTCTTGTTGATTAGGTAAACAAGAAAGAAAACACACCTTTGCAAGGAAGAGTGGATGGTCGACAAAGACACGATCAACTCCTCGTTTGTAGCAGTGAAAGAAACGCACGTCCTCAACTTTATCCCCTACTTTTATCTACATCACCAACAGATTACATTACAAGATGCATGATTGTTCTTAGAAGGTCCATAAAGAGTAAAATATGTACCTGAACCACAACACAAGTGTCCCAAGCATCTTTATATTGGTCATACCGAGGGCATACTGTCATCACACGGTGCCCTCTTGCCTAACATTAACAAAACATAAAACTTATGGTCCATCAAAAAAGACAAGCTAATGAGTTTTGGCTCATGCATATATATTGAACTTACGGCGAGAGCTGGAGGGAGACCACCTAAGACATCACCAAGTCCACCGGTTTTGCTCCAAGGACCAACCTCAGCACCAATAAAGATCATAGACATGCCTCCTTTCTCACACACAATCTCACCCACACGTTTAGCTTTAGGAGTAGCCTTCTTCTGCTGCAATCCCTTTGAGGATTTAGCAGAAACAGATCTCCCCTGAAGCCTATCCACCATGTTGAAGGATCTTCTTAGTCCACAGTGAGTCATATGAGACAGATTGGCCTCAGAGCCTGAAGCTCCTCCATGGTTGTTGTTGACAGGTGAGACAAAATAGGAAGCTGTCACTGATGCCATAGTGAGAGACCCTTTCACCTAAAACATTGCAACACGAAGAAGAACTTAAAAATTTGATGCTTTTCAGCAAAAAGATCAAATCTTTGCGAAGAAAACTTACAGATTTCGACAGCACTGAAGAAATTCTGAGCTCTGAAAGCTAAGGGGGGGGGGGGGGGGAGAAGATGAAGATGTGATCAGAGAGGTGAGGAGGAGAAAACGAAGAAGAAGGAGGTCCGTTTATGTAAAAGAGGAGAGTGGAAGCTGGACTGACAGACGTGACACGTGGCGTTGTTACAGTAGTTGAGTTTGTCTATGGATGCGATTTCCATCACATGAGAGTGGGCAGTGGCGTTCTCCGAGAATATGCTTTGAATCCTGAGGTTGTAAACTTTCATCTGGGAAGAAGGACCGTTTTGGTGCGTACGTTTATTCCAGTTGCTGAGAATCGACGGTTGAGATTGCCTCTGGTCCAGTACGTGGGTCCCGTGGTTATTATACAAGTGTTATGTTTGTCGTCGTGTACCTTGAACGTGTCTTTGGACGACATCTCTTCTTGGCCCATTTGTGTAATTGACGGTCGATATTTTTTGTCATGTTTTTTCCTTCTTCTTATTGTCAGACTGATTAGTTTTTCTTTTTGCAAGAGTAAAGGTATAAGAGTAAAAGACAGTTACTTAAATTACTTCTAATTTTTATCAATCAGATGAGAAAATGGAAAACCAAATCTTACTCAAATGTTTTGTCTTTTCTTGTTTTATGGTATTACTTTGCCTCCTTTCATTAAAGAGAAACCTAAAGCAACACATATAATAATATAAATTATTAATATCATTCCTTCACATTTTTTCTTTCTTCTTTATTTATTCTATACTACTTTAACGATTCACTAATAAATCTTTTAATTTATTTCTGTGAAACAATCCTACTTGAGTATATTGTTTAAAAAAGAAAACAGATATAGTGATTTAGGTCATAGTTTGTTGCATTTATTATCATTTTTAGATATTAAACTTATAATCATAAAAAATGAAAAAAAAATAAAAGAAATCTAAGATATAAGTTTAGCAAAGATGTAATTCAGGGTTAGTCATCTAACCTATTAATGAAAACTACTTTAAAGAGATATCATCTAGTTAATGTCTATTTAACAAAAATTCCACTGAAAATGAACTTAAAATTTTTATTAACAATACTTTTATCGTACACACTTAATCCATAAATGACCGGAACCATGTAATTAATTATACACTCAACTTCACATGATAAAAAACCTACTATAAAATCAAACTGTATTGCATTATTTGTAAACAAACATGATAACTACAATTAAGCAAATCAGATTACATAATTTTAAAATAAAAACTATAATTGATTCATAAAAAAATTACGATTTCATAAATAATACCTATTCACACTAAGCTTGGAAAATGTAATTATACGCTGACATTCACAGGAAACTAGTCTTAGTGCTAACATGATTGCTGTAATTTATTGTTTCAAATCTGCTACATCTGATACCATACAAAAGAAGGATACATGAATACTAATAAAACAGGTTCTGGGGAAATTGTGTAGTTGTATCACTTGTCCATTATATTTCTTCAAACTATAAAATGAAACAGTCAATATAGAAAGACTCTTTTTGTCAACGTCAATATAGAAAGACTTAAACCACCTACAATCTATCTTATTAAAACATAACTACAATAAAATAATAATTTTGGAACTATGTGGGATATTACAATTGTTGCCACTGAAATTTATGCTAATCTTAAGATTCTCAATAATGACACTTTTGTCCTTTAATCATCTTCTACAAACTATACATATAGTTTTAGCTTAAATCATGCATACTCTGTTTATTAATTAAATATGTTCGATTAGTGAGCCATTACGTGTAACGGGGGTAAGTTATCTAATCTATTGAACGAGAACTATGTTACAGAAATAACATCTAGTTCATATGTAATTAACAAAAATGCCACTGAAAATAAAATTAAACTTAAAATTGTTATAACAATATTTTTATGTTATACATTAAACCCCATACATGACTGAACCAAGTAACTAACTATACACTCAACTTCACATAATACAAACCTACTCTGAAATTAAACTGTATTGCATTATTTGTGAACAACGTGATAACTACTATTAACCAAATCTGATTGCATATTTTGTGAACCAACCGAAATTATAACGGATTCAAAGAAAACTTGCGATTTCATAAATAAGACCCACTCACATTAAGCTTGGAAAATGTAACTAATTGTACGCAAACATTCATAAGGAAACTATTCTTAAAGCAAACACGACTGCAGTAATTCAGTGTTTCAAATATGCTACATACTAATAGAAAGCCTCAGCTCAAAAAAGAAATGCTACATACGATATCTTCGAAAAAGAAGAGTAGTGATAACTGACAAAAACAAAATAATGTACACGTACCGTCCACTTGTCCATTATGTTTCTTCAAACTTTTAAATGAAACAATCATTATAAATAGACTTAGCCATCCAATATCTATCTTATTAACACAAAAGTACAATTAAAAATAACTTTCAATCAAGTGGGATATTACAACTTTTCCAACTGAAAATTACACTAAGATTAAGATTCTCACTAATGACAATTTTATCTTTTAATCATCCTCTACAAACTGTACTTTATGTGTATAACTAAGATTAGCTTAAATCATGTCATACTATCTATCTATACTAATAAAATAGGTTTTTTTATCTCTTTGGGGAAGGGAGGGGGGAATACCTTGTGACATTTTTTTTAATAATTAAAATATTTTCTCAACTTAAATTAAATGAATTTTGGTATTAATTGTGAAATAAATAGGGGGAGGAGAGGTTAAACTTTTCTTCATACATGTCCAAGCGTTTATAAGAGTATTTTGAATCTGACACGGATCCGTAATTGAACCGATAAATCTGAGACCCAATAGAAATCGAGTTTGGGTTTTATTGCAGCACTGGTTGAACCAATAGATAATTTTTATTTTTACTATTTTTAGTTTAAATTATATTTTTGAAATTTTTTTTTATATTCTAAATTTCTAATTAAAATTTTAAAATTTCAGTTTTATTGTCGTCTTTCTCTTTTTCTATACTACAATTTATGTTTGCAAGAAAGGTGAGTCATGATTGTGCTTGAGCTACACGTCTGTAAAACAGACTGAAGCACGATGAGGCTTATTATTCCCCTACACTACAATTTACTTTTACAAGAAATGTGAGTAAATTATTTTTTTATTTATTATTTAACTTAATTTATTACAAATCATTCATTTTAATTTACAGATCAAAAAGAATAACATCATATATAATCATATGAATTACAAAACAGAGTTTGGATTGTTGAAGAAGAAAGCCCTGACGAAATTGATTATAATAAATTAGAGAATGCTCTTACTGAAGAATATCCAAAAAATGATGAAGTGACAAAATTAGAAAAAAAATTGTTGGTAAGTTTTAAAATTTAGAGAAAACCAAAATTAGTTGATGTGATCTAGTGTTAGATTATGTTTTAATTTTGGTTTATTTTGGATTGAAAACTGTCTTAATGTTTTCTAGATGTTATAACTCTTATGTTACAACTTTTTTAAACAGTCTAAACTATTTCTTAATATTTTGTATGTACACTTAAAATTCTTAACTTTAGTTTTTTATATATTTGTTTTTATACCTTGTGACATTTTTTTAATAATTAAAATATTTTCTCAACTTAAATTAAATGAATTTTGGTATTAATTGTGAAATAAATAGAGGGAGGGGAAGTTAAATTTTTCTTCATACATGTCCAAGCGTTTATAAGAGTGTTTTGAATCTGACACGGATCCGTAATTGAACCGATAAATCTGAGACCCAATAGAAATCGAGTTTGGGTTTTATTGCAGCACTGGTTGAACCAATAAATAATTTTTATTTTTACTATTTCTAGTTTAAATTATATTTTTGAAATTATTTTTTATATTATAAATTTCTAATTAAAATTTTGAAATTTCAGTTTTATTGTCGTCTTTCTCTTCTTCTATACTACAATTTACGTTTGCAAGAAAGGTGAGTCATGATTGTGCTTGAGCTACACGTCTGTAAAACAGACTGAAGCACGATGAGGTTTATTATTCCCCTACACTACAATTTACTTTTACAAGAAATGTGAGTAAATTATTTTTTATTTATTATTTAACTTAATTTATTACAAATCATTCATTTTAATTTACAGATCAAAAAGAATAACATCATATATAATCATATGAATTACAAAACAGAGTTTGGATTGTTGAAGAAGAAAGCCTTGACGAGATTGATTATAATAAATTAGAGAATGCTCTTACTGAAGAATATCCAAAAAATGATGAAGTGACAATATTAGAAAAAAAATTGTTGTTAAGTTTTAAAATTTAGAGAAAACCAAAATTAGTTGATGTGATTTAGTGTTGGATTATGTTTTAATTTTGATTTATTTTGGATTGAAAACTGTCTTGATTTTTTCTAGATGTTATAACTCTTATGTTACAACTTTTTTAAATAGTCTAAACTATTTCTTAATATTTTGTATGTACACTTAAAATTCTTAACTTTAGTTTTATATATATATTTTTTTTATAGCTAATATATTATTATATAATAAAACTAATTCATTTATTAACCCGCAATTCATATGCGGTTAATCCAATGATCCAGTGATTCGGTAAATCATCTGATTCATTGTCCGGGCCGAGTTTCAAAACACTGGTTTATAAGGTTTTATTTGTATTTGATGTTGACGATGGAGAATATAACCTCTACAATTCTCCTTCTTTAACGCAATCGACGTAATCATTCATATAATCAATCCAGAAATCATATTCATCCCACCATCTCCTATTGAATGCTTCTTTAGTTCATGCTTTCTCAGTTTCATTGTATATGTATAGATGGTGTGAGAGTTCGGAAGATAACTTCTTTACTTTTTCCAATTCAAGCATTGTCGAATTTCCAGTTTCATTGCTCGAAGTTAAAGACAAATCGGTGTAGAAATGTTCAAACTAAGCTACAACAATTTTGGCAAGCCTGAAATGTTAAGAAAGAAGAAAGATATTGAGATTGATATGTTGTTGATTAATGAGAAGGTACACCGATTTCTTATTTCAGTTTACCAGTTAATGATTACTTACTTTTAAAGTAGTAGTTTTCTTATGCATCATCTCTTTTTTCAGGTGGCGCTTCTACATGTGTTAATCAATTTTCTTAGGTTTAACACCTTTAAACATTTCTTGAAAGAAAGCTCAATATATGACAAGAGTATTTAAGATTCCAACTAAAAAATCTTTTTCACGACTATTGATTTTTATTCTATTTTTATTAAATCGATTAGTAACAACTACTTATGCTATTCTACTCTCAACTAAATAACTTCAGACAAAATAATATATTACGGTCGCTAATTATTATAAAAATATCAGAAAATATCATTTTCACATATCTTCATTTTACATATTTTAAAAATATTTTTTTATTAAGACCATATAATAAATTATAAATTTAAGTAAGAATAAAACATACAAATCTGGCGCGTAGCGCCGGAATATCACTAATGTTTTAATTAAAACATAAATTAGTGAGCCATGACATGTAACAGGGGTTAGTCATCTAATCTATTAAATGAGAACTATATTACAGAAATAACATTTAGTTGATGTGTATTTAACAAAAATGCCACTGAAAGTAAAATTGCACTTAAGTTTTTATTAACAATATTTTTTTCTTATACATTTAATCCATAAATTACTGAACCATTTAATTAACTATACACTACTCCACACAATACAAACCCACGCTAAAATTAAACCGTATTGCATCACGGCATTGTGAACAAACATGACAAATACTATCAACCAAATCTGATTACATAATTTGTAAACCGACCGATATTAAATCGGATTCAAAGAACACTTACAATTTCACATATAACACATACTCACATTAAGCTTGCAAAATGTAATTAATTATACGCTAACATTCACATGAAAACTACTTTTATGCAAACATGATTATAGTAATTTACCGTTGCTAAAAAAAAAGATAATAGTAATTTACTATTTCAAAACTGCTACATCTTATATCATACAGAGGGAAGAATACGTGATAACTGATAAAGAACTTTCTAGGAATAGTATGTGCAGTTGTACCATTTGTCCAGTATGTTTTTTTCAAACTATAAAATGAAATAGTCAATGCCTCATCACCAGAAAAAAATAATATATAATTGATTCGTCAAAACTCTGAAGTCCTGAAGCGGAATCTAAGTGGAACCAAAATTCAATTTGAGTACCATTAACAATTTTCTCACATACTGAAATGACATTTTTCTAAACTTACTTATCAACTATTAAAAGAAGTTGAATGGTATTTAATTAAACACAGACGTAGCATAGAACATTATCTAGTTCTTATAATTTAAACTTATGCAAGATATTAAATAACAGAAACCTACAAGGAAATATGAAATATCACATTCTTACTAGAAGACTACTCATTGCGAACTTGCAATAAGATGGTGTCAGACTATTTACTTTTCATATAACTGACAAGTTCGTCGACGTAGCGAGAATTCACATCCATGTTCCCAAACAAACCCTTCATGAGCTTTGCTTTTGCTCTAATCGACTCGCCTGCATCATCAACCATGGCCAATCGGACCGAGTGAGCCACCGAGCCAGAATCAAATGAACCCTTTTCCTCATCTCTAGGGATCTCAACACCAAGTCCCTTTCCCTCCAACAGCCTAGTGTTAAGCCCTTGCTCATTCACCACCGGGAACAAGATGGGAACTCGCCCCAACCCTAACCCTTCCACCAATGAGTTCCACCCGCAGTGCGTCAAGAACCCGCCCACGGACTCGTGACTCAGGATCTTGACCTGAGGCACCCAACCAACATGGACCATGCCACGTCCCGCAACTCGTTCCACGTACCCGTCTAGAATCTGCGACTCGTTTCTTATAACCCAAAAGAAAGGCACCTCTGACTTCTCCAATCCGTGAGCCAGCTCGGTGAACTCTGCTGGAGGTAGGCTCGCCTCGGTACCTAGCGCAACGTACACAACTGAGTTAGTCCTCTGCTTGTCGAGCCACTTCTTTATACCAACCCATGTTTCATCTCCTTCAACGTCGTCTTCAGTATCGCTTGGCAAAAACCCTGTCGGAAACACCGGTTTTCGATACAAATCTTTTAGTAAACCAAGCCACTCTGGTTCGAATACCGGCGATGTATGAACGAAGACCGCATCAGACTCAGAGATCGAGTAACCGAACCGTGCAGAGTCAGTGACTCCGTTCGTATCTTTTCCCCTCTTGTCACCGACCAAAGTCACTTCGTGATACCGATACGCCATGTTTGTTGGGAACGGCATCCACGGCGGCACAACCGTGAAGTCTTCCGGTTTAGATCTTACCCCTTCTATCAACAACGAAGGCGGCCCCAAGAAGCAGAGAGAGGCTGCGTTGAAGATGCTGAAGAAGGCCTTGGAGATTCCCAGCTCCGCGGCAACCGGAGGGAGCCAGTGAGCAGCGTAGTCGTATATGATCCAGTCCGGAGACTCCTCTCGGAGAAACTCAGTCAACGGTTGCTGGAGAAGATCGTAGGCGGTTTTGAGAGACGGTTGCTCGTTGTAAGGCACGTCCATGGAGCATTCCGAGCCAGGAGGAGTTGAGCCGGGGAAGGGAACGAGAGGGAAAGAGACGAAGGTGATGAAGGGAGAGAGGGTTGATGGTAACTTGGGAAGTCTCTCGATGTTTCTTGGTGTGGATATGAAGGAGACCTTGTGGCCCTTTTGCGCAAGCAACTTGGACATGCGAAAAAACGGAAGAAGATGACCCATAGCTAGCCATGGAAACATGGCTACATGCATAGCTCCTTCTCCCCTCTCCATTTTTATGTGTTATCTCTGCGTCTCCAATAAACGGTCTAAATATCACGTATGTATATGAATTCGTTTAAGTCTTTAAGACTTGATGGTAAAGATGGCTACGTGGTTTAGCTAAAAGACAATTTGGAATATGCTTCTCTTCTGAAACAAATTAACGTCAACGATTTAAAATTTAAAAGACAGACGGAACGTTACTCGGCTCCACGTTTACAATGATTTTGTTATAAAAAGACCGGCAGTGTATAAGTCAAGATGTGGATAGCTCAATAGCCTCATCAATTTCAATTTTATTAGAGTTGGATTTGAGTTTGGTGTAATGTTTAGTCTTCACAAGTATTATAAGAAAATCGGTTTGTTCCAAACCCCACTAAAATGGATGAACTACAAAAACAAAAAATATGTTCTTTACTTGTTAGTTAATCACTTAAGATTCGTTTTCTAAACATGTTACATCAAACAATATATATATATAGATATATGTATGTATTTTTTTTGTCACTGAGATATATGTATGTATAATTGATCATATTTTAACAATAATCAAGCGGTCAAATCTAAATACAGTATTTGTAGTTTTGCAATGCAGACATGCTAAATTCATTAAACGGTTCTACGGATATACTCTCGCTACAATCTAAATAGAAGTTCGTTTGATTCGATCATATAAATACTGTTTTGCTTAGTCATGCATGTGATGTCATATGATAGATATATGGTAACAAATTCTCTAATGCCATACTTTTGGACTTATTCTTGGATTCATCTATAGATTAAAGACTTATTCTTGGGTTCACTCCCTAGGGTGAACCTTTAGGTTCACCAACCAATAGGATTGTGTAATTTAAGATTTAATATCTTTTAAAAAAGGAAACAAAATATTATCGAATTATATTATACTTTCAAAATAAAAATTAAAATAAAAAGTATACTAATCACAAAAAACAAGAATTTTTATTATAAAAAAAAATATTTTCAAAATACATCTTTTAAGTTTATAATAATCACCAAAAAAATACTTTTTAATCTTAAAAAAATAATTTATTTTGAAAAAAAAAAATTTAAGACTTTGGATAAATCTTAAATTTAAAAGTTTAAAATTTATCCAATGGTTTAGGATTTACCCAAGGGTTTAGGATTTACCCAAGGGTTTAGGGTTTAGGATTAGGATTTAGGGTATAGTTTTTTGTTGATTGTGTTATAAATAGTGTTTTTTTAAATAAAATTTTTTTTTTTTTAAATTTATCTAAGAGTTTACTAAAGTATTTAGGGTTTAACATTTAAAGTTTAGTGTTTTCTTGTGGTATTATTTTTTTTTGAAAAAAATATTTTTTTTTGCAATTAGTATTATTTTTATTTATTTTTACTTCTTTTTCATTTTTAAAACGTAATATAATTTGGCAATATTTTCTTTCCTTTTTTAAAAGATGTCAAATTCTTTCCTTTTTTAAAAAGATGTTAAATTTGAAATAACTAAATCCTATTGGTTGGTGAATCTATAGGTTCACCCTAGGGGGTGAACCCAAGAATTACTCTAGATTAAATATATTTTATTTATAGGCTCGTCTCCTAGATCCTACCAAAAAAATGCCACAGATTAAATATATTTTATAATTACAGAAAAATAAATTTGATATTGCAAGATTCAAAATCCTAAATCTTATAACTCAAATTTTAAATCCTAACTCTAAAATCTACAGCAAAATCAGAAACTAAAAACTCAAATCCAAAAACTACTTAAACAATCATTACTTAAATCTTAGACTATAAATCCTAAACCCTAAACTATAGGATTCCATTCCTCAAGCTGTTTACCTTCCAAAAATCACCCCAAATTGAAAATTGTGACTCCTTATGGAATCTTGAGACAAATCAAAATGACAAAGCAAATGAAAATTCTCAGGATTAAACTCTAACAGCAACTCATAAAGACAATTAGAAGATTCAACGAGCCTAAAAAATGTTCCGAACTAAGATTTGGAATTCGTTATGAATGTGATTCACAGGTGTTCCAATGAAAACACTGTGCGGCTCCTACTCTGTCAAACAGTCAAGGCGAAGGAAAGAGTCGTGAACATTTTTATGCATTTTTCTCTGTTTTACACGTGCATGACTACTTCTAAATCAATTGCAATGTCGTTTTTAATTTCAACATGAACATTACCAATAGTAGTACAACGTTTCTTTTAGATATGAACTCATGAACATGTATCATTTTACCTAGATAATTAAATATGATACTAACATTTGTAACTTACAAATTATGCATATCATTTTTAATTATTAATTCTCAAAATTATACATCAGTTGATTTTTATTTGAAAATACTATACACTAATAACAATTAATCTGAAAATTGCCTAAAGATATTAACCAACCTTAACCACATTTCGAAATGAAGTAGTTGAGAGTTATCTTGAGATTCAGATTGAGGGATACAAGAAACTTGCAGTGGTGGGTTTAGTGATCTAGGAAACATAACCACATGTTTTGTATTTATCTCAATAATATTAGTCCATGCGATTGGTCATGGCTTAGGGTTAAAAGTAACACTGACATCGTTAAAAGTAAGTACAGTGTGTATAGGAACAACAACGAGATAAGAAAAGGCATTTGATACAGAGCAGATTCATCATACGCTTACCATGCCAAATAATAAAGAAGGGCTTTGATCTGGTAAGGTACTTGTTTGTAAATTTTCAAAAAAGGTACTTGTTTGTTGAAGTCAAAGACCAGTGGAAACTCATCATAATGCTCAGAGAAACGAAAGCCACCATCTAAAAATTAGCGAGGAAAAACAACGAAATTATTTACTAACATTGTCTAATGAAAGCTCAGGAGGTCACAAAAGCTACAAACAAATTGCATTTCATCTCACTGCTTGAAAGGTACAAAAAAAACTAAGCACTCTTGATCGACTCATGACCATCTAAGCCAATGATGGAAGAAACAGAGAATTCTCATCAGTCATAATCTTGCATGATTACAATAAAGCCAAAAATTAAGTCAACAATCATCAAAATCTGGAGGAGAGATCAACCTGCATATTTGTGGACTGAGAAGAAGCTGGAAGAGCGAAAATAGTTTGATCTCACCTCAGTTAATTACAAACATAAATGTGGTATCGGAACAAAGGGACAATAGGGCTTAAGTGGCATGAGAACACTCACCAACAGAACCTGAGACAAAGTTAAGGTAATTATTGAGGTATTGATCATCTGTCGAATCCAGGTAAAGGGAATAAAAATCAACCACTGCTAAGCACAAGCAATACAGCCGTTACCAACAACAACCTCCTTTTTTTTATTTATCTTGCTGTTGAAGAATCTTGAGGTTATACAGTAATTGTTACAGTGATTTTGACAGATGATAAAATGTGATTCTTTTATTGACATATATCAGCGTAGCCTTCCTAGTGATAATGGAAGAGGCACACGAACAGAGCCACTCAATTTAGTTGAGGTCTTGCAACGTAGAACGTGGACAGAGGACTACTTGTTGAAGAAATTTGGGAGTCAAAAACGGATAACTGTTGTTAAAGGTCTCAAATCTTTCCAGCTTAGAGGCTATTACAGTAGTACATTGTCTCTGAGGTTCTGGGTTGGTAAAAACATGTTAATATTTGACAGTGCTGAGAACGACATTGTAAGTGTTATTATCGTGTTGCAGTTAGAAAATTAAGTTGAAAGAATGTAAACAAAGAAGCTTCAGTGAGGAAAAAATTAATATTTGTATATCTAAAAGAATGGTATGGCAATATAATACATACATACAGTAGTTGAACTAAAGAAACACTTCTCTGCAATATTCCTTGGCATCGATCGATCACAGATAGTTAGAGAATCTAGGCACCACCGGCACTACAAAGTAGCCATGGGGAGATGGATAATGAGCAAACATAATCGGTCTAGGTGGTGGACAGACCGGTGCATAACATCTTCTCGGCATACATCTTCGCATAAGAATCATCTCTTGTTCCATCTCCTGCTGCTTAAGAAGATGCTGTTGTAGCAACCGGTCACATCCCCGCCTTATCCTCGCTATCTCTCGTTCAGTTTCCTCCTCGTGTTCTCGCTTTCGCTTTAGGTCACGAGACAAGGCGAGATTTACGCTGGTGAACACACGAGCCGTCAGCTGGCTGTCGGAGCCGGCATGATGCGCTTCTCCGACACGTGTAATACCAAGCTCGTCGGCTAAACGTTGCAGCCCGAAACGACTGTTGAGTCCTTTGCATTCCCCCGCAAGTTTCTTCACATCGAAAGTAAACCCTAAAAGTTTCTCAACCGTTTCTTTAAACCCTTGTGATGTCTCGGGAAGACTCTCGTGTCCGGTCATGCCCTGAATTATATAACCTAAATCGTACGATCCATCGAAAGTAACCCAATTCATCACCTTCTTGTCTCCATCTTTAATCATCTGAACAAACTCTGTGAAGAAATCTTCGATACCAACTCCTTCCTCTCTGATTCTCTTGAAATCGAGTCCGTTGCGCTTGAGGAAGGCGATGGATTTCTCGTTGCGAGGATCCTCTGTTTCGTCGAAGTCGGAGAAATTGACTTCCCAGGTTCCACTGATCGTGCCTTCGCTGTCGAACAAGGAGAAGCCGAGTTGAATCGGTTTGGTTCGGTCCACATTGAACCTCAAGTTCTGGTAACGAGTATCGTCGCTGGCTTCCATGGCGGTCTCTCTCAGACACCCGGGGAACTCGGTGTCTACGGAGATGTAATTGCAGTTTTTGAGAGATTCCCGCACCAGATTCATCTCTTCTGCCTTGTTCCAAGACCAGATCTCGTGGATTTTCGTCATCTGATTTTTTTTTGTTTTCGAAAGAGAAGAAGAAGAAGAAACCCTATCTGAGATTTGTTTTTTTTTTTAGGTTATTTAGAAAACGAACAGAGTAGTGAACTTGTGTTGTGTGTGGGTTGTATATATAGAGAGGGATGTTTATGATTTCCTTTTTTTCCCACACACACTTTTCCTTTTCTTTTTTTTTGGTCAACGGTCACATACTTTTCCTTTTCAACAAGTCAGATGTTTACGTTGACTGTTTGACCTCAAAATTTCCTTTTTTCTAAACACAAATTTTTCCTTTTTTTAACACAATTTCCTTTTAATCATTTTTTTTTTCAAATTAAAAGACAGTAAATCTGAAGCGAGAAGTATATACCAACAAGATTAAGCCATCATCAGATATCTAATTCAATTTTTCTTGATTCCAACTTTTTGTGTGGATAAAATGTGAATATTATATCAAAATATATTTAGTTATATGTGTTAATTAAATTGGAAATTTCAGATGGAAAATATAAATAAATAAAAGAAACTACTTATGAAAAGCAATGAGAAGAGCTTAATTAAGAAATCATTTAGTTAGGTTGTAAATTAATCAAAACTTATAAAATCCGACATATTTTAAATTTATAATGGAGTTGATTTCAACTTAGGCATCCAATAACACCCTAAACTACTAGGATAGGAAATTTTGGCATGGGTACAAATAGGTATAGGCGTTTGAATATCTGTTCGAGTTTGGATAGAATATTTTAGGTTTTCAGGCTTTTGGATCCTTTATCTTAGGTCTCATTCTAATTCCTCTTTCTCTACTCACTCAAAATGCTTTTGAGACACGCAATGGGACAGCTCGTTCCAGTAAGAAGCACGACCTAGTGTCAGTGATGTTGGTAGCTATCAACTGCTCGACGACTATTCTCGAGCAGAATTGTAATGATGACCGCGGAGAACAAGTGAGGTAAAAAGAAGAAGAGGCATATAAATGAGAAGATATGTGAAAATTTGCACTTCTTTTCTCGGTTCGATTTGTACACTTCAATAAACAAATGATTTGGCCCTAGCCTCCCTATTTATTGTTTTATTAGTCTATAAATCTCATAACCGGGTTTCGGCTTCAACAATATGGGAATGAATAAGCGTAATATTGACATAATATGTTGTATCCTTAACAGTAAGTGTGTTCGCTAAATTATAATAAAGGTTTTGTTGCCATCTTTTCCAAGGAGAAAGTCCACTTGTTGGAGTGGCAGGATCTTCACTGCAGAACATTCTATAGGTTATATTTTGTCTCAACCCCGAAACATAACCTATTGTTGCACATATGTCCTTGAACTCAACATTCGAGGTCACATATTCCCGTTCTTAAAATTAAAGGAAGCAAAGCTTCAATACTGCAATCGACATCATGATTTTTTTATAATGAATGTGAGACGGAAACGATTCAACATAGCATAGCTGTTGACTGTTGAAGCTTGAGATTCTGACTCGTCCATCCTCCGGTTGAGAGCTTAGACTTCTAATAGACGAGACTGGTTGTGAGGGTTCATTGTCACTGTAATTACTTAAGAAGAGTACTAAGACATGTGAAATAGCTTGAGAAAAAAAGGGTCTATATGCTCATCAATCACTTAAAACAACATAAATAACCGGGTGACTGGTTGGACTGTAAAAATTGTCTACAATTTCTAAAATTAGCAATCATGCTTCATAATGGTTTTTATTTTTAAAAGTACGTACAACAAAAAAAATAAAATAAAAACTGTAAAGACCTTATTTTCTAAATCAGTATGTTTTGGATGTAAGAAAAATATTGATGTAGCAATATGTTACATCTTTTAGGGTTAAATCAATAAGCATATAAACTAAGTTTTACGGTAAATTTTGTACATTTACAATCCAAGCAATCACCCCAACCTTTTAGAACCGAATTTTTGCCTACCCCAAACAAATTACCTAATCAACACCAAAATAAACCAAAGCGTTGATTTGAATGGAAACAAAAAGAAGAAATTTATTTTATTTTTTTCAAAAAGAAGAAAGTTAAGAAACATTAATTTCTGTATAGATAGGAGTAGTTTACACAAATCAAATTAATCTAAACCCAACAAACAGTAGCCCACCCACAAACCAGAATATAACTCCAAAGAATGAAAATCTATATATATAAAGTAGACTTTTCTCTCTTCTTATGACATGTGGAAGGGGGATTTATTGACATGTGTCTCATTTTTCTATATTTTTACATTTTAATCATTTTTTTAAAGATTATTACAATATGGTTCAACCATTTTTAATTGTGCACTATTAAATCTTTTCACACTAACATCATTTTTTAAAGTTTGTTAATCCATTTTATTGATTAAAAATATAATATGAATAAAATAAATAAAATAGTATAAATATAGTTTAATTTTTAATTTATTCACAGCTAAAATTAACATATTTTTTGCAACAATAAAACTAAACTATGATCTATGTTAAACTCTGATTTATGTTAGTGTGGTCCAGAGAACCAAACCGAAGACATAAAGTTGACATAAAACATAGCATAATGGAAACACCTAACACCTAGAACCAAACCGGAGGCTAAAAAAACATAAACTTTCACTATTTTATTAATTTTTTTTTATTTTGTATTATTTCATTTACAAATAATATATTTATTTTAATATTGACCAAATTAAAAAAAATAGCACGATTCATAATCGAAACATAAAATCTCTACAACTATAGAAAAAACAAAATGTCAAAGACACACTAACTAAGTAAAAGTTTAGCGCTGAAACGAGATTAAAAACTAACTTAGCTCACTCTATCACAGAACATTTTGGCCATAACAAAGAGATATAAAAAAAATAAACTCTGAGACAAAACATTTCTCGAATACAAAGAAACGTGATCAATGACTAACACAAAGAACCAAGAAAGCGTGTTAGAGTAAGAATATTTAACAGAAGGCAAAAATCATCACCAACCAAAAAGACAAATACTCAGCACACCATAAGCACATCCACCAGCGAGGAACCACAAAACTCTTGATAGAAAAGACCGAAATCCCAAGAAACTAACTTCACACACTTATGCTAAGAAAAGCATGGGAAAAAATACATAAAACCTGAAGGAGAATGAAAGTTAACCACCAAGAAACCAGAGCCCAAACTTGAGACCAAAAACAATATTATAAATCAACAGAGCATACACGAAAGAAAACACTATCTAAACGTGAAGTCGCAAATTTAGCGAAATAGAGGGTCACTAAAGACATGAGAGGTGATGAAAACTGTAACAAGATGATAGAACATACATGAAAGGGTATACAAAATAAAATCAGCAAACCATGGAGTCATCCTCAAACTATGAAAGAGAGTATAGAAGGCAGATGATCAAAAACCAAATCTTGAAAACCAAACCGAGTAGGGATTATCGACGATAAGCTAACAAAGAAGAAGACAACATTAAAGACGACGAAACTCTGATCCAACCCAAATAGATGCACTTCCTAACATCAACAAAAATCTTAGTAAGAAAAAAAAGCAGCCAATATTGACCGGAACAACCTATAACGCTGTGAGAAACAACCACACAGCATGAAACTAATAAATATAATCTATAACAGATACCAGACAATCTGAGGAAGAACAAAAACACAGTTAATATTGACTGAAATAGCTTACAACACCATGAAAAACAATCACACAACTGGTAACTTATAAACCTGATTTATATCAAATACTAGATAATCTTACAGAAAAAAATGTGATGTAGAAGAAGAGCATGGAGCTGAGTCTTTTTCGATAATGGTGAGAAGCACATCATACCGGAAAGGTAAATGAAATATATAGATTATGAGGGCTCAATATCAAAATATTAGAAGACTGCAACAAATATCTTAACAGAATAATGTTCAAATAATTAAAAAATATAAAATACAAATTTTTAATACTACAATTATCAATCTTAGAATCAACAAATGTCTAAATACTTCTATCTCTTCTTCTGCCACCTAGGGGGGGGGGGGATTTGCGACACATGTACAGTATTAAAATTTAACATTTAACGTTGTTTTTCTGTCTATTTAAATTAAAAATTATCTATTGTCTTTATGCCTAATATAAATATTGTAACTACACGTTGTTTTATACTAACATAAATACTGTAAAGTAAGATGAGGTTCATAACAAAGCTAATATAAATGAAGTTCAGTGATCCATGTCTAGAAGAAGCCCATAAAATGAACGGTTGGTGAGACAGCTCAAGACCACCATGAGAGATGAAAGCGTCGGAAACAGAAATCATCGTTGTAATCAAAATTTTCGTTGCTCGACCTTCGAAAACAATCTCCATGTAATCTATATTTCGTCTTCTTATAAATCTCTCATTTCTTATCTATGACTCAATCTACGAAAACATTCTTCTTACAGTCTTCGTTTTGTCTTTTTCTGAATATCAAAGTCTAAGCTTAACCTTAGACATTCACCATATCTCCTAACGTATTGATAGATATTGGGTTTTTTTAGTTCTAACTGAATTCTCAGAACTCAAATTTATTATGATACTCTCGGTTTAGATGTGCAAATCAGTTATTTTATAGTTTTAGTGTAAACTCACCCGCCCGTAGGGCGGACCAACCACTAGTTGTTAAAGATAATGGGAAAATCATTAATAGACTAATCTGTTCCATTCCTCTTCTATAATAAGGTGTAAAGGATGACCATTAATAAAATTGAATAAATTAAGTTCATCAAAGAGTCCAACCCAAACAATTCTAAAGGTCCTCTTTGTCTCAAATTTGTCACATATCACGCAACACCAATTAGGAAAATAAGTCAACGCACGTTAACCCCGCTCACCAAAACAAAAAAGGAAAAATTCAACTTTGGGCGAACTCGGATCCAAGTCGGATTCTAAGATTTCCTTATCCAACACGGCCAAGTTTCCTCGCGTCTTTATATAAAGAAAACAAAACAAACCTTCTTCAAAAAAAAAAAAGAGTTCAAAAACCCAACAAGAAAATCTCTCTCTTCTCTCCTAATGAATTCGATGTTCAGTCCCTTCGACGCCATGTCCGCAGAGATTATGGGGAAGAAAGTCACCGCTGCGTCCTATATCTGCAACCCCTCTGAACGCAACGCTGCTTCTTCCACAGGTCAAACCGCGTCTTCGCTGAAGAAAGACGAAAAAGCTACCAGTTTGGCGAAGAAGCAACCGAGGTATGCTCTGGAGCTCGACGGGATTCATTGCTTCGAGACCATTGTTCGTTCTTGATTCCAACCAAGATTACACATCTTTTTTTTGTTCGATTCCATCATGTAGATACACTTTCTGGAAAAAGAAGAAGAAAATTAAATTCTTAATTAGAATCATCGTTTTGTTATTGATCTGTTTTGCAGTTTATGTTTAATTCGTTTTCTAATTCTTGAATATGTATATATGTAAGTAAAAGTTTTTTTTTTCTTCTGACCGATAATCATGAATCATTCATTATCATTATCAAGTTAGGGTTTATGTATACAAAAAAAAATTATCCTACATGACATTTTTTTAAAAAAATAGAAAAATGTTGTTAAATATTTTGAAAATAACAAAAATGTTTATAAAATCCAAAAAATGTTTGAAAAAATCAAAAAAGTTTTTTAAAATCATAAAAACGTTTTTATAATTAAAAAATATGTTTTTAAAAATCATAAAAACGTTTTTCTATTTAAAAAATATGTTTTTAAAAATCAATAAATTTTTGAAAAATCATCAAAACGTTTTAAAAATTCATAGAAACGTTTTTAAAAATTATAAAAACTTTTTATATATCAAAAAAAAATTAAAACTTCAAAAACGTTTTGGAAAAACCAAAAAACGTTTTTAATAATCATCAAAACGTTTTAAAAATTCATAGAAACGTTTTTAAAAATTATAAAAACTTTTTATACATCAAAAAATGCATTAAAACTTCAAAAACGTTTTGGAAAATAAAAAAAAAACGTTTTTAATAATCATCAAAACGGTTTAAAAATTCATAGAAACGTTTTTAAAAATTATAAAAACTTTTTAATATAAAAAAATGCATTAAAACTTCAAAAACGTTTTGGAAAATAAAAAAAACGTTTTTAAAAATCATCAAAACGTTTTAAAAATTCATAGAAACGTTTTTAAAAATTTTAAAATCGTTTTTTTGATTCTAAAAACGCTTTAAAACATCAAAACCCTTTTGAAAAAAAAAAAAATCATCAAAACGTTTTTACAAACAACAATCAACACAATAAACCTAACTAATACATCCTAAACTATCCAAATCAACCTAAAATCCGAGATCTAAGTTCCAAATCCCTAAACTATACATGAAACTAAGAGGTGAGGAAGAGATAAGAAACTTACATGAGAGAGAGGAGAGGAGAGACGAAATAATGACAGAGAAGAGAGGAGAGACGAGATGATTGAGAGAGAGGAGGAGAGGATGGGGAAGAGACGAGATTTTGAGAGAGAGGAGAGGGAGACGAGATGATTGAGATCGAGAGAGGAGAGGGTCGACGGTGCAGTTAGAGAGAAAAGAAAGAGAGGAGGCGTTAGGCGGATGATACAAGAAAGGGTTTCCTTAATATATTTAGGGATTCTGACGGACAAGGTTTGTCAGTATTCCGTCGGAATCCTTAAATATATTAAGAATGGCGGTTCGCGAAATATTTCACGCGGTTTGATTTTCCCGGGTTTAATATAAATTCCGACGGAGCACTGGTCCGTCAGAAAATTCCGACAGAATTTTCAGGACATATTGTGACGGAATTCCGACGGATTAGTGTTTAGGGGTTCGTTTCAAAATTTTATATGCAAAATCCAAATGTTTGATAATATATATAGTATTTGCATAAATATTTAACTGAAAAAATGTTTTTATACCATGACTTTATACAAAAACATTATTGAAGTGTGAGATCATATGAATATGAATGTATAAGTATATGAATGTTAAGATGAGATGTTATGAAAACAATGATATGCATATATAAATGTTTTAACAAGTTGTTATATTTGAACGGTTATGCACTAATACTATACTAAACACTTATTATGTGTTATTTTCATAGTTTTGGCATCTAAACTTATAGATATAGATGTTTGATTTTTTTAAAAATAAATGTCCTCGGAATGTCGTCAGAAAAAACCGACGACATTCTGACGAACTGGTCTTGTTCGTCAAAATGTCGTCGGTTTTTTCTGACGACATTCCGACGAACCCCCCCAAAATTCAGTGAAACCTCATGTCGTCTGTATATCGTCGGTATATTGTCAGTCCCTTTCGAGGGAATTCCGACGGACTAAGAAAAAAAAAATATACTGACGAATTTCCGACGACCACAACGGTTATATATGTTGATCGAAATGTCGTCGGTATTCCGTCAGAATATTCTGACGAATTTCCGACGACCACAACGATTATATATGTTGATCGAAATGTTCGTCGGTATTCCGTCAGAATATTCTGACGGAATACCGACAAACCGTATATTATCAAAAGTTCGTCGTAATGTCGTCAGAATTTTCCGACGGACAAGTTTTCGTCGGTATTCCGTCAGAATATTCTGACGGAATACCGACGACTGCATTTTTTTCCTTTTTGTCGGAAATTGGTCGGAAAGTCGTCAAAATCTTCCGACGACTTTTGTGTCCGTCGGAACCGCCGTCAAAATTCCGGGTGTTTTCTTGTAGTGATGATTGATAGGCAAAAATTTGTGGTGGGGTGATCCATGTAATGTATAGCATGAACATTATCATAACCTACACTAATCCTCATCCATAACAAGAAGCTGAAGCAATTTATAGTAGAGAAACTGGTGTGCTATATTGCTCATTCTCTGCTGCAGCTCCAATCGAATGATGCTGCACAAGGGCTCGCTGCTTGACGCTTCTACTCAAATTCTGCACTGCATCCATCTCATTTAAACGTGATTCTTGAATCTCAATTGCTTAGATGATGTGTTATAGGCTGATTTTATCTTTTACCTAAGGATGTTCCGCAGCAGAGGCTTCTATCATTTGCTAATCGTCATCCATAACAAGATACATTTAACTTGGCCAGAGAACTTTTTATAGTTTAGGAACTGGTTTACCATATTGCTCCCTTCGCCTTCTCCGGAGGAGCATTCTATCCACAAATTTGCATATTCCGCTGCCGCTCCTGTAAATAGATGTTGCACAAGGGTTCCCTGCTGTAACCTTCCACTCACCAACTCCACATAGGCACATACGAATCATGCAAACTTGATTCTTGAATCTCCGTGGCGTAATTGATGTGTTATAGGCTAATTTTACTTTTTACCTAATGGTGTTTTGCAGCAGAGGCTTCTATCATCCATGTGTTCAACATCCAGACCAATGAACCAATAATCTTTAAACATCTTCTTTTGCATATTTGTGAAGTAGTTTCCTGAAGTAGACATTGTGCTGAATCAACTAGTTTATGATTATTGTAAAGAGTTTGCGGTCTGGTTCATCGAACTTCCAATACTCTGCTCATGGTACTTGACTACTTTGCACACACAAAAATATGGGTAAAAGAGTCAAAAATATGTGAAAAAGCATGAGCCTGTGACAGATTTTGTTGCTTATACTTTTGAGCTAAGACAGGACCTGCTCATGCAACCAATGTACACTCGTGGTTTTGATCTGTGGCGAGCCAATGTAGCGTCGAGCATCAAGCTGACAGGTGTGTCAGAGGACTATCTTTTCAGCAAGCTGTTTTCATACTCTCTTTCTAGGGATGCAGTTTTTTGGCTCAAGTAGTTGCAGCTAGGATCTTTAACCACTTGCAATGACACAAAAATGGCTTCCTCAACAATTTCTTTGATGATGCAACATTTGAATAGCTAAGAAACAAGATCTCTACCTTTTCTCAAGGTCTTACTAAAGGTTTTAAAACATATTAGGTGAGACACATAGCATATCAGAGACATTGTCCACACCGTAATTTTAGTAAGTTCAGTTGTTGGAAGGCTAGAAAATTATTTACATGGTTAGGAGATTTTCAGCGGTTATCACAAAGATAAGGGAGAAAAAATGACGCTAACTGATATAGCAAAGGCTTTCAACTCTATTAGATGAAACTTCTTTACTGTCTGTCTCGCGGCCCATAATTTGCCTACTGTTTATATTGATTCGGTTGAAAACATAGTTTCTCATCTACAACTTATTCGGTGGTGGATAAATAGACGACTACGTAATTACTTCAGAAGAATTAGGTGTCTAACGCAAGAGGTCCCCCTCTCTCTGGCATTACCTCTTTTGGTTAGCTATAAACATTTTTCTTAAATTAAATGATGTTGTGTAAGGATTATTCAATTAGCACCAGTGTTTTGAAAACCGGATATGACCGTAACTCACCAATCGATTTTGAATTGTGTTAAAAATCGGTTTTTCGAGTCTCTTCATTGTTGTTTGTCTCGGTTCAACCTATCATCCGATTTATCAAGAATTGTATCGTTACTTGTTGTCCTGTTCGTTCCAAAGCAGAACGGCTTCAAGTTCGATTGGTTTTGATTCCATGTTTTTTACCTTTTTTTGCCGTAGTATCAAGTCTAGAGGTTTTGTAAGTTGTTAACACATCTTGTAAACCTAAACAGTTCATTTTCTGAAATGATATTTACACTTTAGCAAAAAAAAAAATCGGTTTTAAATTAAATCGATAAGTTTGGTCAAAACCTGGTTAAACTCGATACAACAATTGACCTGGTTCAATATTTGGTTTTCTTAAATTCAAACTAAAATAAAACTAAAAAAATTGCAAATCTTATAAAGATTTCATAAAATCATATAATTTTAAAAATATTTGTCTAAATAAATTAGTTTAGATTATATTTTATAATAAATTTATGAGTTTAGAATTTGTTTTAATGACATTGTAAATTACTTTTCACATAGTTCAAATTAATTAGTTTATAAAAAAATTACCGCTTTATTTAATCATGGAACATTCTGGAATGTAGATCTCGCATTAAGAACTTTCAGTCTGACTTACCAACTAAGTCTTACAAAATAATGAAGGTAAAATGCCTTTTCTCGATCGTTTAGAAAAAAAAAAGCCTTTTTAAAAATTCTTGGATGAATTGCTGACGAACTGGTAGAGGTACTGGTACTTCAATTTCGTCGAGCTCGAGGGTGCGACCCTATTCTCCCGTCCCTAGTGCGCGATACTGAGCCAAGCGGACCGGGCTGTACAGAAACCTTGACAAAAAATATGTTGACGACGAATTAAAGTCTTCAGGGCTATAGATCTCCTGATTCTGAAAAATAACCTCGTGGTTGGAGACTTCTCGTTAGAATAGTGTCTCTTGATCTACTCTCTTTTTTTTTTGCACACTCTGATCTACTCTCTACTAAAGAAGTTCTTTTGTGAAGCAAACAAAAAAAAAGTCTTCTTCTCATATTGGTTTTCAATATAAAAATCTTCTTTAACAGATATATTCAAGAAAATATAACAAAGGGAGATACCAACAAAGCTCTGTAACTTGTTTTTTTCAACAAAAGGATGCATTAACTGGAAAGATCTTATTTACAACCAAGGCTCTGTATTACACAACTCAACTCAAAGAAAAATCACAATTCACAAAGTCAAAGAAAGAAGAACACATCAAGATTCTGGGTTATAAAGTTGCAGAGTAAGGAGGAGGAGGAGGGGAAGTAAGGAGAAGAGGGTTAGAGGAGCTGGAGCGATGGAAAGGAAGAGAATATAAAATATGAAGTCGAATTCTCCTCGGAAAAGGAGCCTGAGAGAAGAGATACTCCAAAGCTCCGGCGAGTACCACCGTGTAGTCCTTCAACATCTCGGCCAATACCGTCACCAGCAACATTCTTATTACTTTTTCTAAATCGAATCTTCTCGTTCTTTCTCGTTCTCTGTGTGTTTCTCTTACTTTAACAATTGTGTTTATATAGTTGGAGTCTTGGAGAAGGGGAAGTCAAAACTGGGGGTGGTATCTTCTAGACTTCTAACCACATCCGCTCTTGGTTTTCTATTTAAATTATCATTTTTAATAACATCACTAAATAAATTAAGAAGAGTTCCAATGTTTGACTAATCAAATGTGAATTGTTTTGGCTTATAATTACTGATTAAATTTTCGCTTGTAAGTTTTCAGCTGTTGAAAAAACAAGATTTTTTTTTTTTTAAATATCACTAAATTAAATCAAACTCTTTTTACTTGGTAAAGAATACAAATTTGTCATCTTCTACTAAAAAGTATTTTTAAAACAATTTTAAAATTATCACTAAATTAACTCCCACTCTTTTTACTTGGTAAAGAATACAATTTGTCATTTTCTACTAAAAGTATTTTTATGTTGTTACTAATTTATATTATAGGGAACTTTTATTAATTAAGAACCCATGAAATGGAGACAGCATTATTTTTTAATTGTATTTGTTTCTACTAAACACTGCAAATAAAATGACATTTAATTAAAAATTAGTGTAGTTGAATAATAAAAAACATACAAGTGTTGAGGAAAAAAGAAAACGCACACTGTATTGGATATGCACCTGTCCACATCTTTATTAGGCGGAACTCACTCAAAACCGGATGATGTTTATCCGTTTGATCTTTATCCTGATTCCTATGTCATTTAATAGCTACTTCGCTTGAAGGCAACGACAATATAAATAAACTTTGATACAAAAATAAATGCTAGGGTTGGTTATTTATATTTAATTTAATGAAGATATAGAACAATTATCGACACTCGACAGTAAGAATCTTGGATAATTTGTCTGTATTTGAAAACAATACTTTTAAAGGGGTTTAAATTTTTCTTTCGAACAATAAGGTTTTAAAATGATATGGAACCATATCTTAAGTTTTTTAATTAGAGTTGGAGTCGGTTGGAATAAATTGGATTTTGGTTTTAAATAATAATAATTAAATTTTGGTTTAAACATAATTAGAACTTGATCTATACCTCCACGTGGATGTTTGTTTTAACATGTTCAATGTAAATTCATAAAACGTTAGTTTCATGAAAAACTTTATGTGTATTTTTTATGTTTTATAATTTATGTTAGAATAGAATATGTTATTTTATTATATAGATGCTTGATTATAATTTTTTTATGTGTACATAATATAACTTAATGTAATTGTATTGTTTATATATTAACCTGGTGTTTTTGTTAATTTATTTAAAATGGAACAACATACGAAAAAATCTAATTTTTTCATTAGTTTCTATTAATTTTATGATATTTTGTTTTCTAGAAAATAAAACTCTCAATTTTTTTTATATTTGATTAAACTAAATAAGATAATACTATATTTAAAAACAACCACTATAATTAATTAATTTAAATTAATTTAAATGTAGTAGCATAATCTATGAATAAAAAGAAATAGAAAAAGAAAAACATAATTTGTTGTAGATGCGATTACTAAATATGTAAATAAAATGAAATACTTAATATGTTATATATGTTTCCAAACAATTCTCATATATTTTAAAATAATACTAAAATAAATTTCAGTTTTACTAATATACATGAATGATTCTTGTTTAACAAAAGATGACTGATTCTTATAAGTTCGCCTTTTGTGACCACATAAAGATTTTTTCGCTACTCACTCCAAAATCTTTCATTAAAAGAAAAGAAACCAAAAACTTTTGTTTGATTTTCTGATTTAATGATCAGATCTTTTGTTTCCATCTAACATACTTCAACCCTTACATCGAGTTTATCTTTCGCTTAGTCAGATTCACTTTTGTTAGTTAATCTTTTGTTGTGTCTTAGGTTCCCATTGGTGTGACATGCTGAATTGGAGTTGAATTACATAGAAATTGGAAGGTATAAGTTGCAGTAAAAATATATATGTGGTAGAAACTCTAGATTTATGCAGTGATTTCATTATAACAATATGCGTTACTATATTTTTAAAATTATTGCAGGTAACCTTTTTGATGTATAAATTGCATTATCTGTTATTTTTAAAAATATTAATATAAATAATAATAGTCTTTGTTATAAATATAATAAATAATCAAATAAAATTTAGGGACATATACTGTGTATGTCTTCTACAAAATACCTATATATTTACATATGATTTTATTTATAAACAAAATTTAGTTACTAAATTTAGTTAGCAACTTTGAATAATAATTACATACCTCATTTATAAGAATAATTTTGTTTAAGTAATTCAAATGAATTTGGTAGTTAATTAAACAATTTTGAATAATAAGAACATACCTACATCTATTTTTTGAAAATATTTTAATAATAAGGTTTCTTTGGTAAAATACAGTATTACTCTTTATCCTTGAGTACTATTTGAATACTGTGTTCACTGAAGCTCTGTGTTCACAGTACACATCACCCGAAGGAGAACAAACAATAAACTTATTGATGTGTTAGGTCATGCTTCAACTATTTAGCTCTGTCTTCAATCGCCACAATCATGGCACAACCCGTCTTACTAAAGAGAAGGTGAAAGCAATTTATTTGAAACTAAAATAAGTTATATATCCAAATTTTACATTGAATAAAATGACATTGGTTAACTGTCTGGGACACAAGTAGAAATTGTTTAAACAGCAAAAAGAAAGAAGGAACTACTTTGTTAATGATTCTAGGGAATTTAACATCATCACTCGACACTACAAAACAAGAATAAAAAAGAACAGACTAGACATGATTAATTATACAAAAACGTGGAGAATGGCGCTATATATATCATCAGGTAAACATGCCTTTGAAGGAATCCTGAAACAAGAAGCTACATTTGGCATCTCTTGACTCTTTCCATATTCCTACTAAAAGTACCATCACCGCCATAACTATCACCATACTCCTACACTGCCCCAACCTCTTCCTCATTAGCTTCTTCTGTTTCTGCCATGATGATGATGATGATGATGAAGCCGATACATCTTCCTTTCCCTGCATCTCGCATTGTTTTCAATAAGCTCATTGATTTTAATTTTTTTATATTCATGTCAATATGATATGATTTTTCATTTCACAGTATGTTTGGTGTAATTCGAAAAAGAAATTATTACCTTGCTAAGCATTACTACTTCTTCACTGTGGTTTGAGTCCCTTCCTGTGTTGTTAGGTGCTATGGGAAGCTTCTTTATTCTTGTCTGCAAGCGGATTCTCCTATGAGCAGTTCCCTGACTCCTTAAATCAGCTGACTCCGACAAACTTGCATGCCCTTGTCCTCTGCTCTTGTCCTTGTCAAGGAAGCATTCTTCATTCTCCTCTACGTTCTGCACATTTCATCAAATATGGTTATATTGAGAGTTGAAAAGTGTAGCTCTATATTTGCCACAGACGTGTGAATCCTACCTTGGTCATGGCAGACTGTACTTCATCTTCTTCATGGTTATCAACATCTCTCTCCTTCTCGTTGTTAACTGGCTGCTCGATTTGCAGCCGGATTCTTCTAGGAGCAGTGCCTTGGTTCACGAGAAAGTCAAGATCCGTCTGAGTCTCTCGAGCCATAGCGTTAAGCTCACTGGGACTAATGTTTCTGTCAACAGGGAGTTGCTGAAAGGATGACTGCTCTCGCTGGTTGAAATTAGCGTTAAACGGATCCATAGTTGCATAAGAAACTGGAGGATACTGTCCTAAAACGTTGCTGTGAAGTGGCGTCACGGTCCTAGAGGAACCGGACGAAGACTGTATCTCCACAGCATCCTTGCTATCAACGTAGTGATGATCACCGACTAATCTGGAACCTCCAGCTTCAGGAACAAACTGTAATATATGAAGAAACAAACACTATAGTCAGTTCCCAAGAGGACAAGTGGTTATCATCTGCTTAAAAGAGATCTTAAATATTACCTGTGGGAAAGAAGCTTCAGCACCCCCGTTTACAAAACCAAAAGTGTCTCTGGGGAAAGACCAATGCATCATTTTGGGAAGTACAAAGTCTTTCCCTTGACTAGATGATTGGTTATGGAACACTTCATCCAAGACATCTGCAAGGGACTCATCTTGTATGGCGGCACCGTCCTGAAAATGCAGCCCGTAGTGACAGTTTCCAAAATCGCTAGAATACATCGAATCCATATGCGATGCAGGCGCCGGAGTATATGTTTGGTCACCGGTTTGAGCAAAGCTGGGTCCATAAAGACTTGAAAAGTCCCGTGCAAATGGACTTTCCTATATAGCACAAGAAAAGCATAACATTAGAACATGACCCCACCCCCATGAACAAACTGTGATACTAAATAATTGTCACCTCTACTATGCTTTTGCCGGAAACAACACGGTCTCTGGCTCGAGAAGTTTCAGCATGATCAACAGACTTCTCAGTTTTAATCACTGGAGCAGCATCATGAGGATTCACATCACTGCCCTTGTCGCTTGGACACCTCTCGGTGTCATCTGATATGTGTACACGAGACGCAGCTGTTTCTTGTACCATCTCGGAAGAGTTGTTGTCCTCACGAGAGCATCTAGTTGTTGTTGTGGTGGGAGTGGAATTAACATTCTCCACTTCGTCACAGTTTGCTGCAACATCACTAGGCTTGTGGAACAAGCGACACAACACATACGGATTCTGTTCCCAAAAACAAACAGTTCACTATAGTATCAAACATGAAGCAGAGAACAAACAAAAATAATAGAAAACAGACCTGACCAGGACCAGTGCCGTCAAGGTCCTTGTCAGTAGCACGATACTCGTGCATAATCCAATTAGTTCTCTCTCCTCTAGGAGCACGACCACGGTAGAAGACAAGAGTCTTCTTCATACCGATAATCACCTTCTTGGACTTGATGGTTCGGTCTTTACCAGTAGCTTTCCAGTATCCAATGTCAGTAGCTCTGTTCGAACGGTGGCCACTCGGATACTTCCTGTCACGAGGACAGAAGAAGAACCACTCTTGATCATCGGTCTTGATCACCGATAGCCCTAAAAAAAAAATCAAGAAAACCCTAAAAAACAGAGCTCTCAATCTTTAATAGCAAAGAAGAAGAAGACTAACCAGGTAAGTCCCATGGCTCCCACTTGCAAACATCGATCTCAGGGATCACTCTGACCTCCAAATCACGGCCGTTGATTTTCAATCTTAGGTAATGATTGATGAGCTCTTCGTCCGTTGGTCTGAATCTGAAGCCGAGAGGTAAAGACTCCATCGACAACGTCGCTTGTGCTTCCGTCGTCATCCTATAAACTCTCCGGTCAATCAATTGCTTTCTTTATTTTTAAGCTTTTGTTTTTATTTTGGTTACATAATAAAAAACCTGTGAGTGTGAATGAAGAAGCTAACCACTTGGTTGCTGAGGCTCTGCCAATTGTGCCATGTTCCGGCTCGCACGTGACGTAAGTGTATTTTTATTTCCAATTATACCCTCGGCTTTACCCCTTTAATTACGGAAAATGCCATGCGCTCGGTCTTTTTAAGCGGCGTTACTGGGACTGGCTTTTGGACTCGGAACAGTTCGGTATGGCTACGTACAAGGCAGAGTCTACTCATTAGATTCCTTCACGTGGTACTATAAAGTTAAAAGAAAAGAGTTTTAAAAAGTTTCCTAATTAATAGTAATAGATGGTTTTATTTTTGTATTTAACTTTTTCCATTTATAGCTTATCTTTTGTATTATACCGAGCAGTAATATCTCGAATACATGTCTTAGACATCAAGCAAGAGTATGTTGTGGTTTGTTTTGTCGTAATCAATGAATACATGTTGTGCAGATAGATATGACATTCTGTTTCAGGAAAAGAACGACAGACAAATTAATCTGGTTAAGGTCGCCAAGCCATACCAGTTATTGGAAAATGATGTATATAGGAAGAGTTTAGCCATAACCGCTAAAAAAAGTGAAAAAATAAAATAAGGAATAGTTGAGTTAAAAAAAATGTATATATAGTAGGAAGAGTTATATAACTGGGGAGAGTTTTCGTAGACTCGTGTTACGGTGTACCAAATATTAGAAAAATAAAGAGAAAAAGCTGCATTTACAACATTTTATCTGCTGAAAAGATGTTCGGCACCATAAAGACTCCTCGTTTTCTAAAGTTACGTGATAACTCCCACTCTAATTATTGCCCCTTTTTAAGTGGGCCTTTGTGTTATACTTTAGCCCAATAAGCATGTACTCATATAACACTTAAACAAACGGGCCAAATGATAAGGCTAATAAACTCAACCAAAAACGTGTTATGCAGATTTCTGTTGCTATTGATATAAGAATGGGCAAATTTTGCCAAACTCAATATTAAAATCAAAATTATAAATATCTAAATGATTTCTTCTTTATTTAAAACTAGCATGATCAAATAATTTATATAGACAAAACAATTATCTAATATCCTGTTTTAAGATATGTACTAGAGCTTATTCTTACTGTTTATAAATAAATATTTATTTTGTATATATATTAATATATAATTTTAAAATGTATATATATGTTAAATAATTTTTTAATATGATATCTTTAAGCACAATAATTTAATTTAATTTTTTTTCATCTGTGATTCCTCATTGATTATCTGTATAGAGGAAATAAGAAAGAAGTTTTGGTTTGGAATTTTCTATTTTTTTGTCTGTTTAGAAATACATCAAAACAATTCGAGTACAAAAACAAATAAATAAATATTTACGTATGGATATATCAATTTGTGTAACTGGCTTGAATTTTATATTTAAAAAAAAGATAAATTGTTGTGCTTTATATCAAGAAAAAACTCTAAGTTGCAGTTATGTACAGCAGTGATAGTAAACTGAATATAAGAAAGTGAAGAATACACAATATCCATATGATAGCAATGACTAAATGATTTTCTTAAGTAATTGTTGCCTTGATTTTTTTAGTTAAAATTAGATTTTGAAAGATGCATTAATCAATATCTATAACCATCTTATAACTTATTTTAAGGTACCCTTTGGTACTTCACAAATGCTTCTCAATGTCTATATGTTATTTTGCTCTTGAATCTACTAACCACAAATGATGAGATTTTGTGAACACTGCACAACTAGAAACATTAACATACTTGAAAGTAGAGACTAAGGATATTTCGTTCTTTGCTTTCCTCAGTGCATTCATGAACAAAATGACTCAATAAGCTACAGTAGTAGATTTCATATTGGTCTTATCCTTCTTTAATTTGCTCCACAGTTTACATATTTGGCACATTCCTTTTACCTCTTAGGATCAGTTTGATCGGGAGGTTTATATTCCTTGCTACCCCTCTTCTGTTTCAAACCCAAGTTTGAATTTGCAAAATTGTCTCATTAAAGAGTTTAGCAGCCTCTAGACTCTCATCTTCTAACTCAAGATGACATGATATATCCTCAAATGTCTTAACATTGATATTGAACATCATCTAAACTTTCATATGATCCAATCTTTCACATCACATGACAAGCAGAGAAATGCTAGGGTAATCTGAACAACATTTTTTATCTCTCTAATCATGTTTGCCATTATTATAAGATGTCGCCTCATCAAATGATTTTGGCACTTTAAATTTTTATTACGTATTTTAATTTATTCACTAGCACGGAATTTCTCTTTCAAGGTCTCCCACATGTCTTATATACTTGCATACTCTTCAAATTCACACATGAGATCATCATGCATACAACTCAACAATATAACGCGAGCAATGCTACTATTTTTATTATTTAGGCGAAATATGCCTTTTGAGATTTGATCTTTCTCATGTTAAGTTGTATTACCCTGCTAATGCTCTTCCATAAAATGAAGAAAATAGTATCTTTCACCTTTTCCTCTTCGAGAAAATACTGGATTTTTTTTGCGATACCAAATATTGTAATTATCATAGGCAATCTACCCTGCTAATGCTCTTCCTTGAAAATCTAGAGACTTCTATTTCTTTGCATACTTCAACAACATAATATAATCTTTCAATGAACATAAATTAAACCACATTAATTTGATTTAAATACGAAATCAAGAGTTCACTATGTTCTCAGTTATCACTCGTATTAAAATATTATCATAATAAATTAATTTATTTTATGCAAAACTTTAAGTTATAAACCAATTAGAACTCCCAGTGGATCAATGTATTTTACTAACATTAATTAACAAATAAAATATATATTTTTACAAAGATCACTTTAATTACACTAATACTAAATCTAGTTTCATCATCAACTTAACAAAAATAAATCTAACAATCTTTCTTTTTAATTTCAAATTTTGGACATACAAACTATATTGCATGTTACCACAAGGTGGTGGTCTAGTGGTAGGCGAGCTTTGGGGCAACCCGGGTTCGAAGACACCCCACTACATCTTATCTTGTGGCCACATGGATATGAGCCTATCTTACGGTCCATTTGAATACCCGGAGTGAGAATCTATCCGTGGGCTGCATCACCCCTTTGGAAATTAGTCTGAACTCGTTTATGGGTCTAGGATACCCCCAAGGTTAAAAAAAAAACTATATTGCATGTTCAAAACATACTATTCTAACATCTTTCTAAATACATGTCTAAATTATGCATCAAATATACCAAATGAAAGATAACTTCAACAGCAACGCATCGACAAAAAAAATACGCAATTCCAATTTGTAATAAGGGGAGATCTGAGCAAAAAAAATATGAAATGTTCAGAGAACATGCCACGTGTCGTGTTACTGTTCATTTTATCATTATATCTATCAGAATATGCGATCATATTTTACAGATAATATATTAAGAGAAAGAACATTTTAAAATCTACGCATGAACATAAATAGCATGCGATTCCTATATAAACTTGGAGAAATATGAGCAAAACAATAGTTCTGGTTTACTAACTATTTATCTAAATTCATTCAATATACTCTGGCTCTAAATGCAAAATTTTCCAGAAGCATTCATGACATTATGATGAACACATGTGCAAATTTTCAATTCATTTCATCATGTGTTCATGGATTCATCACTTTTGATTATTCTAAGAAATTGACTATTTCTAAAATAAAAATTCATCATGAATAAACTCAACTAACCGATATTACTTTTCATCTTTCATAACTAAGAAAATGTTAATATGCCAGAACCGAATCCAAATCTTCGGATACCAACGTTAGAAAATCTATATTAGGAAACATGCTAAACGAAAAATATACCTTAGCTCAGTTTAGCGATGAACACTGTTTGATACAATCTAAAATTAGATGCAAGAGTCAAGAAAGAAATTACAGATGGAAATCAAACACTTGTCATCGTTCAAGTGCCATTTTAATTGATTCATGAGAGCTTTTTCTCTCTACAAATAAACCGCTACAAATCTTTTAAACCGCTCTGGACTTCTTAAAATCAAAATATAATTCCAGCTAACGTTTGTATGAGTGGATTGATAAATATAAAATATTTAAAATTAAAAAATTAAAATTTTAAAATGGAAATATTATAAATAAAAATGTATACATGTTTTATATATTAATTTAAATTTACAAATAGAAAAATATATACATAATTTATGTATTATTTTAAAATGGAAATATGATAAATATAAATATATACATATTTTATATAAGAAAATAAACTAACTATCCATTATATTTTTTTAAAGAAAATAAAATATTCTTTTATAAGTTTTAATACAAATCTTCAAAACAAATTTTATTAAAATTATAACTTTCAACTAATTTAAAAAGTTAATCAAATAAAAATAATATTTTATTAATCTGATTATATTGATAATTATTACTCCCACCGTTTCATATTATAGGTAGTTTAAGAAAAAAATGTTTATTTCAAATTATAACTAGTTTTAATTATTCTATGTAACTTTTAATTTATTGGTTATAATGCAACCATTCAAATAAATTATGTAAAGCTTTATTGTAGTTATGTAATACTATGTCTTTCATTTTCTTCTAATATTTTTGTTTATTTGTTTTTCCTAGAAAAAAACAGCTGATTGAGCTGAATGTCGGCATAACTTGTGGTTACAACTCCAAAACCAGTTGCGGAAACGCTGAAACCGTGGCAAAAATTCAAGTCGCCCATCATCCAATTTATCTGGGCAAAAAGGTCATTTCACGGTAATAGACACCTAAACCGGAAGAATCAGAAAAAAAACCAGCAGCTTAACGCATCTGGTTTTCATCAATCACTCAGCTTCAGCGGCAGTTTTGTCTGTCTTTTATTTCTTCTATATTAGTCAATCCTTCGTTCACTCCCTATCTTTCACCTGCAAATTCACAAACTTCACATAGCTAAATCCAAAAAAAGAAAAGAGATAGTCTTCTCCTGAATTATTCAGTCGGTTTCGAGATGAATTCTACACGCAAGGCATGGACGGTGGCAGCAAGTATCGGAATTGTGGAGACACTAAAAGACCAATTAGGCGTTTGTCGGTGGAACTACATTCTCCGTTCTATGAATCAGCATCTCCGGAATAACATCAGATCCATTTCTCAGACCAAAAATCTTTCCTCCTCCTCATCGTCAGCCGCCACCGTATCTTCCTCCAGTAATACGAAGAAGGCTGAGGAATCGCTCAGGACGGTCATGTACTTGAGCTGTTGGGGTCCAAACTAGGTTTCAAGACCTCTTATTCGATGGATTTGCTCAACGAAATCCAAAATCAGATCGCTGATTCCGTCTTCATGAATTTGGAAGTCTGCGTAGGCTTTTGATTGGTTTGGTCCAAAGACTAATGTAAGATTAGATAGAGATGCAAAAAGTAAACTTTATTCAAAAAGATGGTTGATCACTTGATTGTATTACCATCTTACATTCTTACTTGTATGTAAATGCTAATTTAGTCAATCTGAATAGACTAAAAAATCATTTGCGGAACTATGACTATGACTAAATAATATTCCTCCTAATCTTTTACACTTGAGAATATTTGATTTCATGATAAATTAGTGGATGAAATTCATGTTTTTGTTGGGAAGACTCGATTTACACGTTGGCCTTATTAGACTTGCTAATCCCAGTTTACATGACACATTCTCTTGCATCTTCAGCAGCTAAATTGGTTGATGAAACCGAGTGGTCTGTTTTCAGTTTAGTGATCATAAATTTTTGAGACAAGCTTGTAAACGTATTGACTAAAGAATAATGAATACTACAAACACACACAAAAGTTATTGAAGATTTTGGTATTTGAGAGTTTGGATATGGATTAAACCAAAACTTAATGTCATATAAGTGAGGCAGAGTTACTTCCTTGAGAAATTGAGTGAGTACATTCAGAGAGGTTCTCTATAAATCCACCTTGTGAATATAATAAGTGATGAAGTCAAAACGAAAAAAAAAACTTGAATCCAAAGTAGAGAGGAAATTTCAGTGATATGTTCTAATTCCATAAAACCAAGAGAAGGGTTTTCATCTAGTAGTAGAAGCCATCATGAAAATGCTGGAGGACAAACAGAACATACAAGCACTAGCCTTAAAAAACTTATTTCATCAAAAATAAAGTTACTCTTACTTACTTGGTAGAGCAATGAGATCAGAACACCAAGAATGCCTCAGAAACCGCACTAGAGGTGCAAGATATTGGCCGAACAAGCTCCTTAGCCGATAGAGATCAACTGGAGTAAGATGTTCTGGGGAGCTGGGAATTTGAAGAAACAGTAAGGTTCAACTACTTAAAGCTATAGGTTCACCAAGGAACACTGATTAAAACAAGGACCATCGATTTTATCTCACGGCCAAAGTAGATATTATACATCTATAATATATTTGTAGTTACAAATTTAGAGCTTCTGATTAACCCAAGAACGACCCTACAAGACAACTGATTAATATTTCAAAGACTTGTATTTGGTCAAGAAAATTTTCCCTTTTTTTTCAAAAAGTTTGTTAATTGTATGCTCTCTGTTTCTTTGGAGGCTCAAGTAGGTCGCGGCTAAAGATCATATTAATAAGGCTCCAATGTAGTCTTGTATGATAACTTCTTGTTATAATCAACAAAACAACACAGTACTTCCTGATGTGTCTTGTCAATAAATATTTTCCCTCTTCTGTTTTGTATATCAATACCCCTCAGAATTAAGCAAGGATTATGGTATCAGAAACTCACTCTCAGTACTTTTGTAGTGACATCGCTCCACCAATCTTACCATGATATTATCACACAAGAGAGGGCGTTAAAGGAAGCTAGTTTGACCACATGTATCCCACAAGTTTCAAAAGTCTTAAGACTTGTATTCATCCATCAACTATCACTGGGTAATATAAGAGTGCAAAGAAGCCAACTTGTGATTCCTATCACTATATCTCTAAGTTTTGCTGTGAGTCTTATATCAGAGGTAGTCTTTTTTGAAAGGTTAAAATAACTTAAATTTATTTACGAAAAGTAGTCATAACCTTACTTGATAAGGTTGAGTTTTGAACCAATGGATGATGCGGATATTAGGATAAGGAGTGGTTATGTCTCTAGAAACATGACAAACTCAAGTTGCTTGTAGTTGATGGATAAAAATGTGACAGACATGTACTTTACAAAATATGTATTAGAAAAGGTAACTAAAGAATCAGTTCTGATATGTTCCATTTTAAGTGATATATAACAACTTCTCCATTCATGATGTGGATATTGGGCTCTTGACGTTTAATAACATCTTTAGATTGTTGTTACCTATTTTCTGAATAAATCATACATTTTGCTCTTATCAATTGGTGCAGTAAACATTCCGATCACTGCAACAATGTTTTCCGGTGAACAAGGCTTCGGCGAATCGGACGATCATTGTACTCAGAAAACAAAGAGAATAGTCTTTTCAGTGGTTCATAAGAACCTTTTTAAGGTTTGGAAATACTTTTTTCCTTGCTATAAAACTCGTATCAAAATCTCTCTCTTTTGTTAATTCATCATAAACTGAATACAACTTTAAAGCTTGGATGTCTATTTATAATAAATCAATAAATCTAGAAAACTTTAGTATAATTTAAAATAAAACCATTAAAACCCTAACATAATTATTCTATTAATAAATAATAATATTTGAAATATATCCAAATATTCTCTGTATCATTCTCTTCGAGTTGGAGAAGATTCGTCCTCGAATCTTGATCAAACGAAGTTAACGAACGCAGCTCTGATAAGATAGATATTCATACTCACCATGACATCCATAATCCTCTTCGATTGAGAAATCAAAAGAACCAGGCTCTGATACCAACTGATGTATCGAAAGCTTCTCGGGTTTATGAAGACTCTTCAGAGTGCTTAAGTAAAAGCTCTTAGAGTTGAGAATACTCTTCTCAGTGGTTCATAAGAACCTCTTTAGGGTTTGAAAATATTCTTTCTCGTGCTATAAAGCTCGTTTCAAAATCTCTCTCTTTTATTATTCACCATAAACTGAATACAACTTTAGATTTAGATGCTTATTTATAATAAATCACTAAACTTAGAAAACGCTAGTATAATTTAAAATAGGAAAACCATTAAAACCCTAACATAATTATTCTATTAATAAATAACAATATTTGGATAAATATCAATATTTGGAATATATCCAAATATTCCCTGCATCACTTTTGAATTCAATGTTAGGGTTTAATAAACTCGCTCTGTTGAAACCCATGGCTCAAGAAATGAGAAGTGTTTTATATATAGAAACAGAGGTTTACAGATTCTAGCAAAGATGAAGTCACTACAAGAAAAATGGCTTTTAGTAGCGGACGAAAAACACTATCTATCGATACGATAGCGGTTTATGAAACGCTGTATCATCGCTCGTGATAATAGGTCAAGCACTTTAGATAGCATTTTTTTTGTGTTGCTATCTTATTGTTATATATTATAGCGTTTTTTTGTATGCAATTAAATATACTTTAATAGCATTTATTTTTTGTTATTATTTATATTATTGAAAATTAAAAAAAAATAATATATATATATATATATATATATATATATATATATATATATATATATATATATATATATATATATATATATATATATATATATATATATATATATGGCATTTATATTCTAGGTCACTTATTAACTTCTTTCATCATGATAAGTCACTTTGGGCTATTCAGGCACATTTTGTGGGGCCTCTTTCGTTTCTAGTTTCAAAAGGGTTAACTAGATGTTTTATGGTTCGTTAGTTAGGTTTGGGTTGGATTATTTGAATTTCAAAATTCAAAATTAAAAAGTAGGGCTTTTCACCCGATTAATCTTTTACATTTAGGATGCTGCGATAGAGTTACCATATTCCCTTTTTACACTTTCACATTTTCACCGCCGCTCACCCAAAATTCGATAGGTTTTTCACCGGATTGATTGTTGGAGATGACGACACGACGTAAGCGCGAGGGGAAAGATCCGATAGTTGGTGAGTTCTCCACCCTGTAGTTCGCAATTTCACTTTCCAGAGTTCCGCGTGTACTTGCCGCTGTCCGGTGGGCCGGGATAGTTTGCGTTTAAAGGACGCCGCAGTGTCTCACATCCTCGTTACCCTTGTGTATAGTCTCTGTATCTGACTCTTCTTTTTTGTTCTGTTTTAGGCGAAGGGAACTCTGGAATGTCTAAGTGGCCGAAGCGCTCGGGCAAAGAACATGTGTCTTGTCAGTTTTTCGTTTCCTTCTTGCCTAGTTTTTTGTTGAGATTTTGAGGCTTAACAACTGAGGGTGCGGGATGCTTTGAAGGGATGCTTTGAAGGGAACTTCTGAGATGGACAGGCTGCGCGCTTCTTGTTTTGGGAAGCTGTTTGACTTGCCTGTACGGAGGTGCGGTTATTCGGAGCTGTGATGATCCAGAAGCAGGGTTCTGCACTAAGAAGCGCGCAATCATGGGGAGATGTGATGATCCAGAAGCAGAGTTCTGCACTAAGCTTAGACAGAAGACTCAGAAGATGTCTGGGCTACCACTCACGTTCCAGCTACTTGCGTATGAGGCCATACCTCAGCTGTTGCCTAGGCTTGCGGGCACAGATGAGCTTAAGATCATTGACTGTGAGAGAGTACCTCAGCACAAAGGCCTGACATTGGTGGATGTCCTGGAAGCCGAACATGATCCCAAGGTAGACATGCTAGCTATTGTAACTTGCTGGTACACATGTACAAGCATTAGAGATAGAATTAGTAGTCAGCGTAAGTACATGTATGGCTGTGTACGCGTGTACGTGGTAGTTATTGTACTTGCGTACTATGAAATCTCAAATTTTAAATATTTGTCTTTAACATCCATAGTTCTGAACACTGTGAGCCAAACAATTAGTTAAACAAGTTTGACATTAAATGGAATAAAGAAGATAGAAAAGAATGCAATTTGGAAAGAACACTGTGACGTTAGAGTTAAAGTACACACCGCGCCTTCATGCTTTTACTAATCCCACAAATGCAATTCCACTAAAACTTTATTGGAAGTGGAATCAAACGCATCGAACTCCTTTGTGCAGGTATGTCACTGCTTCTTCAAAGTATTCTTTTGCTTGTTATCTTTTTGTTTGCAGTATTCATCCACACCTTTTTTTAGCTAATGTCCCTTTCCACAACGGGCCTTGAGCTTAATTGTATAGCAAGGCCATAGTCCATGTCCTTTTCCACAAATAGGTTGTACGCATGGATATATGCGCGACGGTACCATGTGGACATGTCGTTTCGGGTACGAAACCAGAACTACGAGGGTGTACAGGTGGACAGTCGTGGATGTGTACAGGCGGCACACTCTGAGAGAAGTCAATATCGCCGTCTTTAAACAGGGAGAAGCTTGGTATCTGTGACCCAGCGGTGGCCGGGGGGGGGGGGGGGGGGGGGGGGGGTTGGCGCGGAGCAGACGATGAAGCTTGAAAGGGACTGTGGTTCCTCTTGATAGGTTGGTTGGGCGTGGTGAAATTAAGGTTTCTACTTCATAATTAAACACTTAATTAGTTTAGAAATTAAGGTTAGCAGAGTAACAAACCTTGATAGTAATCGATTAGCACAAATTTGTGTTTCACTCTGAAAACAGGGGGGGGGGGGGCGGTGAAAGACGGTGGGGGAGAGGTGAAAACCAAGAAACAACCGACGGTGAGACAAGAGGGAAGAGCTGAAATATTGAAACAGATCTGGGCCGTCCGTTTATGTAGGAACACTTGGAGATCTAACGGCTGCTGTTATAGACAGATATATGTCTTTTCAAGATCTGGGAGGTTTAATCTAGGCCGTCCATCATTTTACCCATCCAGCGGTGGGGAATGAAGCCCGCCCATTTGTTTCTTTTGGTTTTATATAGTTAGATTTGTAATCACTTAAAATTAAACTAAAGCTACCTAAAATAGCTACAATCCAACGAGAATGAGAGATAATGTGCTCTGGTATAAGAAAGTGACCCACTCTGAAATTATGAAGTAGAAAAGTGACCTTATGTGTAATTGTTTCTATATATATATATATATTCGTTTTTAAAGATGTAATATATCAAAACTGTAATTTATAAATTAAATTGAATTACAAACGGTTTACATGAAAAAAAATAAACCAACTAAACCAAAAACTTAAACCAAAAACCTAAACCTAATTACTAACTAAGTGGTAGCCGCCGCACCACCACCACCTTCTTCGTCTTCTTCGTCTTCTACTAACCCTCCACACCACCACCCATCGCCGTATCTGTGTCCCTCCCATCATTCTCCTCCACCATTCATCGACCACTATAAGTTCTTGTTGGACCACTCGTTTTTGAGATTGCCTTCTTCAGCCGCCATGCCCTGCTTCGCCTTGCCTCCTCCATCTTTAAACCAAATCATGCAAGTTAAATAACAAAGAGAGAGAGAGAGGCAGACATATAAAGAGAGATAGAGTTCGAACCATGGTGGTGTGGTGGTGGTGGTGATGCTGGGACGGCGAACTTGTGGTGGTGGTGATGTTGGGGACGGCAAACGAACAGAGGAGGCCGTGTGGTGGTGGTTGTGGTTATGATTGAGAAAGATAGAGATTCAAAGAATTAAAGATAGAGTTTTAGATTTGTTTTAGATCTGAAATCAAAAAAAAAATAAGAGAGAGAGATGAACTTTCACGTTGAAGGAGAGGAAGAAAGAAGGATCAAAAATAATCAATAGTTAAGATACACCTTGTGATTCTAGCCATAGGATCAAAAATAATCAATAGTTAAAATAGCTATCCTTGTCTTTGAGAGATTGACCAATGAGAAAAAAAGCAAAGATAAACAAAACGTAAATTTCTAGCCTTTGGATTGAAATCCATCAAGGGCCATAAAGAACCCATTAAAAACTGTTTTTCATTTAATATAATAATTAAGTTAAATATTATATATATAATTTGGACAAAAAAATTATATATACTTAATTTAATTATAGTTTGGGGTTAATGTTTGTAAAAAAATAGATTGAAAATTTTATAATTTTAATAAGTCCTGATTCAATTTTATATAAGGATTTGGACTATGATTAAAGTTTGAAGTAAAATGCAATTAGTTAAGATGTTTAACTTTGAAAATATTATATTTGTGGTTTTTGAAAATAATTTTGAATTTCCTTGAGAATTAGATTTAAGTTTGAAAAGTTTTTATTTAGGTTTAAAATTTTATATTTAAAGTTATAAGTTTAGGATAAAGGTTTTATTGTAGGGTTTGAGTGTTAAAGGTTTAGGGTATTGAGATTTAAGTATAACTTTTGAATAAAAGATAATTTTTGGAGTTATATTTAATATTTGAGGTTAAATTTAGGACTTGATGTTAAAATAATTAGAGTTTAAAGTTTATATATATATAGAGTTTAGCGTTTAAAAGCTATTTGGGGTTTAGAAACTTAAAAAGCTAAATATAGCGTTTTTAATTTTGTGCTATTAAAAAAACTCTATCATAGCGTTTTTAAATATACTATTTTATTATAGCGTTTCCAAATATACAAACGCTATCTTAAAAACACGGATATAACAACCATAGCACAATCGTAAAAACGCTATCCTGGTCTGCTATTAAAACTCATTTTTCTTGTAGTGAGTTAATGCACTACTGGTCACTCCACTGTTAGCCATGTTGACACGGACAGGTGCTCCAAAACCAATCGATGAATCCTGTCGTCTGGAGAAAGATTTGAGATGATGATCAAAGTCTGGAGAAACAGAACCATCAAATGTATTGCAACAATAAGTAAAATTACCTATCCACAATGGTCTTCTCGAGATCAACAAAATGCTCCTCCACAGATACAGAAGATATCTTTTGTGTCTATCTGTGCATCAATGGAGTAAAACATTCAACAACATATATAGATGCGCAATAAAATTAAACGATAAAAGGATAATAATAAAGTATAAAGTACTAGCTCTAAACCTGTATGTGGTCACCTCGAGGATGCTTCCTTGCCTCCTTTACTGGAACATTGACAATCTGTAAAGAAGATCCAACGATCAATACATAAGCAGAACATGAATCTAGAGCCGTTCAGTTCGGCAGAAAAAGGGATGTTAAACACATCAAATGCCATATTAACATCATTTCCAATTTCTCCTGTTGTATATTGCAAACATTTTTTAGTAAGGATCACTTCTAGAGACTACACTATAACTCGCATGCAAGAAGTTGAGGGACACGCAGATGAGCTTTCCATCCAATGGAACACTCATGTAACTGTGGTTGTTCTCTCCGGTTGAGAATCAAATCGTTACACATGTTTCCCAAGTAAGAACCTCTTATAGATATATTATGTAAAATTTAATTATTTTTTATAGTCTTTAACCCCTTTTGATTTCTTCAAGATATTATGGACCATGCTATTGAGACATTTGGGTACGAAGCTAAGATCTCAAATGTTCTCCTAAGATTTGGAATCACTTTAGTTGAGGTCACTGCCAATGTTGGCCAGATGAATGCCAACGAGCTTCGTGATCTAATGGCTGATCTTAGGTCTAGCTGATCTCACAAGTGAAGGAAACTCAAAAGAACCTTCAGCCTTAGATCATCTCAAAATAATTGTATCTATCTTTAACTCTCTAAAAACTACTAGTATTGATTCCATACTATTTAGAATTCCATAATTAGTAGTTCTATTGTATTTTTAGTACTCCTTTTAATTTGTAGTTCTAATGTATAAGATATTGTCGCAAAACTCATATTTTATATCATGCACTACCTCTACTGGTATAATAGTATCTAAAGTCATCGAGATAGTATAATATTTTATGTCATTCTCTCATGGCTACATGAATTCGATTTGAATATGTTTCATTACATGATGAAATCTCAATTTTAACATGCAGGTTTTTAAGTATGAATCTAGGATACATGTTGTTTACTATGAATGATTTTAAAAAGTACACTGCACAACTTATGTCCAAATACATGGCTTCTTGAGGATCCTTGGATCTTGCAAGCTTCTCGTCATCCCACCGATAACCTAGACCTAGATCCTTCCTATTAAACAATATGTATCGTATATTTGTGGTCAGTTTTTCATCATTCAGAATCAACTCCATCCATGATAATTTCTTCAGAAAAAAACATGGATCTGATGAAGATGACAATCATTATCATAAAGTTTATGATAAGGATGAAGATATCCCAGAGGATGTAGGCAAAACGCAGGTGACAAATATATCTATTGTGGTTTTATCAAAAATTCTCTTAAAAGACTGAGGCAAGGACACAGTAGTCGACTTGTCTTGATTTCTGGTGATCAAAGATTTCGTCCCATAGTGGACTCTCCAGATCTAAAGGAAAAGAGGTGGTCTTTACGACCTAAGTATATTATACTAGTGATTTCAAACTTTTTCTAAAGTTCATGGAAAATCGATAATAAAACAATAGCAAATTAAGCATAACTGTATAATTTGAGGATTGTAAAAAATCGTAATGATATAGTAATTGAATTCTAAATAAACCTGACATTTAACAGTAGAAAAAGATTGAACTAAACAAGATCATGGAAAGAATAACAGAAACGGTAAATATTAAGGTACCTTTGTCATCTGTAAATATTAAGGTATAGACCCAAACATAAACTAAGTAAAGGCCATTAAATCCAACACTTGATAAATTACGGCCCAAATTCTATAACCACCACAATTGCTTCATTCTGTTTTGGTAGAGCTTAGAGATGGCAGTTTGCTAATGCCTGAAAGAATCAAATCTATCTGATGTTCTCATTTATTAACTTCAGTGAATTCTTTGTACTCTTGCTTCATCTTCACGGACTTGTAATCTTTAGCCAAACCTGCTCACCATAACCAATACAATACTATAAATGAAAGATTATAGTCCAACCTGAGAATTTCCTTGTTCTTGAAGAATTGCACACATGGCGTTCCCATGATTCCAGCTGCTTCAGCAGCAATTTCTTGGTCTTCCTAAAGATGCCAATCTCAACAAAGTGAACATCATTGTGATTCTCATCGACATCCTGAAGATACATTAAAGATGAAACGGAACAGATGGTTAGAACATCAGTAGTAAGATCTCTCTTGCAATGCTTAGTGAGGAAGGATCACCTTGTTCAAAATAAGCTTCAGAGTCCTAAAGGGCCACATGTTGTTTAGTGTATATACATATAACTCTTGGAATCTCATGGTTTAATTTTCTAAGAGCATACTGAAAGCAGGGGAAAGAACACAAGAAGTCATTAACCTATGAAACTATGGCATTTGACCTACAAAATAAATCAACCCAAATGGCAACATCCAAAATCGCTTTATAAGTGTAAAATGGACAGACACTTTTACCGTTTTATCTATTGGACCATAAATGGACTGAATATCAGTGTGATATTTGTTTTGTTTAGGAGTGCCATTGTTTTGATTTTGCTAAATGCTAATATGTTAATGTGATCATCCTGAATACACAACTATTTATTTAGAGATATTATACGAACTTGAAATGACCTAGCTAGAAAATAATTAATAGCACACTTACTCTATCGTGTTGAACATATTAAAGCAGATGTCACAAGCCCATTCATGTAATTAGGGAACTTAACATGGATACATTCAAGCCCATTCATGTATTTTATTTTTTTATTTTTTTATTTTTTTTTTTTTTATTTTTATTTTTTTTTTTTTTGAGATAAATATAAGTTTAACACCAAACCGGAAGAATACGAGAAAAAAGTTAAGCTGGTTTTCATCATCACTCAGCTTTAGCGTCAGTTTTGTCTGTACTTTATTTCTTCTTTATAATCAACCACTTCCGTTACTCACTATCTTTCATCTGCAAATTCAGAAACTTCATATATCTAAATCCAAGCACTCGAAACAAAGCATACAAAAAGAAAAGAGGGCGTCTTCTCCTGAATCATTCAGTCGGTTTTGAGATGAATGAAGTGTCATGATTTCGTTATTATTGAATTTTTGTTTGTAGCTAGTCAGTTCTTGTTTTGGATCGAGTTGTATAGTGCTTAATAGATGTAGGTTGGTCTAGAGCTATCTCAAATGAGTTATTAGTTTACTTTACTCATCTTCTCTTTTTATATTTTTGTGTCTGCATGATTTCCAGTAGAAGTAATGGATATGGCCAGGTTGGTGGGTGTAAACGAAATACGTCTGAAAATCATGAGAGATCAATGGATGACACAATGGCTTGCCTTCGGTGTAGAAAAGTGTCCTAACGGTTTGTTCCCTGGCTTGTCGGGTAACAGGGATTTCATATGGAGTGAAGTATGTTTACCCATTCTTGCGATTGTGTATGTTTTCTTTTTATATTTACTGGAAGTCTTGAAAGAGAAATTAAGAACATTTTAGTTTTTTTTTAGTTAGTGTGTTTCCAAATAAGATGGTACAAGACTTAAGTGTATTCTATTTTAAATGTATTTTATGATGTTCCATCTTCATGTCAATCTAGTGAGTCGAAGTCCTAAATGTATGGTACTAATTGGGATTTTAAAGTGAAATGTATGCATGTAAGCAATCGCCATTTTATGTTGAGAGTCTTGATCTTATTTATTTTGTATTGTGTGTTTTGGTCCAAACAACACTCAGACAAAAACAAACCGTTTTCTTATCAATACATGGTCTGAAGTACATAAATAAGAAAACAAAAAGGAGCTAAAGTCATGCGTCAAGTGCTGATGGTTTAAGGAAGTGAAGCTTAAGGGGTTTATAGGGCTGGACGTATGACTTTAGCTCCTTTTTGTTTTCTTATTTGGGTGGCAACCAACAATTTAGAGCAGAAAAAATAATGCAGTCAACATTTTCTTATAAAAGCCTACACTACAGATACTACAACCAATCAACATTTCATTTATTTTGTAGCAACCAAGGTACTAGAGCCCAAAGTGCTGTCTTAAGACTTAGGATCACAAGTTAGCGGCTTTGGCAGCTTCTAGATTAAGAGATGAGAGGTAAGAGAAAAGAGTCTCAGCATGTGACCCGTAATACTTTGAGAATATCTGAGATAATCTCTTTGTAGTCTCCCAGGCTCCACTTGAATCACCTGATGCGAGCTGAATCGACCCAAGCTTCACCATTTCATTTCCAATCACCACGTGTTCATCCCCATACAGCCTCTTCAGAATCTGCCACCAAACCCAAAATCTATCTCATCTCTCACACATACACGGGGTTGATAGTCAATCGTACATTACTTTGATCTTAGCAGTAGAACAACCAGTTAGGATTAGTGAGATTTTTTCTCCATTTTCAATCATTAACTTATGTTGTGGTCTAAACCGAAGCATAATCACACTATATTAAGAGTTTACCTTGATGGACGCTTCACAATGCTCCCCTGCACCCTTCATTTCTCCAGCTAAATAGCAAGCCTGAGCAACCTTATCCTCCGCCTGAACAAACAGAAACGTAAACGCGTTATCGTGCCTGTTTTCCCTGAAGATAAGCATATGCAATATAGAGTAGCAATGTTTCGAGTCCTTTAGCATAAATAGAGGAACTTGACTTACATCGGCAATGTCTTTGTTATACATGTGAAGGGAAGTTCTGAGCACAGCGATGGACCTCAAACAATCTGATAATACAGATATATTGGCACGTCCTGAATTCATCAACTCTTCCACCCTGCAGTCTCGAATTATCCATGTGTTAAAACGAGAAACTTCACACTAATTACTTAACTTGAAGCTTCAAGTAAGAACCTGGTACCTTCTCAGGTGATTCCAAGCTCTGTTCACCTCTACATGAGAGTTTCCCACTTCACAGCGAGATCCACATTTCAAACATTTATCTGCTTCTATATGAAGAGTACCACTTGGTTTAGTGAGCAAACTTGAAGCCACTTCACTGACACCAGTATACACCTTTTCGCTCACCTGTGAAAGAAACACAGTAAAAAACAAACTAAACTATATTGGTATGAAGAAACAATGGCTATATCCTCCCATAAAGAACACTTAACGTTAAAATGACCATTGAACATTATCAGCAGGGAATATTCTTAAAATGGACTCTGTGGAAGCTAAACCCAAATGAATTGACTTATTAAGTACTAGATTACCAGAAAATGATAATCTGGACTTTTTGGAGCAGCCAAAAAATGATTTACCTTCTCGGACTCGCATGCAGCCACACTACTATCCAAAACTACACCAGTACAGCTTGTGTTGACACAGCAATATCCATTGATAACAAGGTCCGGCATGTTTATTTGAGAACAGCCACGGCACCGACAATGAAAAAAGTACTCCTCTTCAAGAAATCTAGTGCGATCTTTGCAATCCCATTTTCCGACCTGTGAATTGTAATGCAAAAAGAAAATTTTTAGAAGCATGGACTTGAAATCACACAACATATATATGATGCGATCAGACTGGCAAATAGAGAGAAGATGGTCAAAAGAATACCTCAGGACCATATGACAGCTCTAGGGGGCAACCCATGGGAACAAACTCTGTTGTTCTCATAACAAGTCCACGTGAAAGGAAATACAAATGGATGTTCGGCTTGCAGGAATGATTGAACAAGCTACCGATTTTATAAAGAGCCTGACCAACTCTGATCTGTGGATAAAACAGCGATAAAAGATTTAAAAAAAAAAGAGATCTTAAACAAGAACCAATGAGTCATGATCTCTAATAGTATGTGGATGCTCAAAAAGCTTCACAGAAGAGCAGTTCAACTTTTAACAAAACCAAGTTACAGATAGCTTAAGGTCTTTTCTTTAACTCTAGATTGTATCTTTGTAAGTGGTGATACCTATCTCTAAATTGGTTCTTCAACTGGGGGATGCATCAAATAAGATTCTCATACGCAGTACCTCTGCCAAGACAAACCTGCTCTAAACTCTGAATTGGCTCTTTTGCTGAAACGTTCCCAGATGGGATGCACTTGAAAGAATCGCCGCTGGATTTCATCCGGACAATTGCCATAGAGTTCACCTTGATTTGTGAAAGTAGTATGATAGTCTACACAGAGAAGAAAAAATCAAGACAGTGGTCACCGCCTCAATAAGTAAACTTTCATTAAAAACATAAACTTCAATGTACAGTACTATACTTGTCCATCAATTCATGATGACAGGAACTCATCGAGTGTACAAAATGCATATTTTGCAGGTTGTAAACATTTTTGTCAATGAGGATAGATCTAAATCGATAAAAAAAACAATTTAAATAACAGTTAATTACTAAATTCCAGTTAAAAAAACATCACAGAATGAAGAAAGTATAATTTCTAAGCCTATACCATTAGCATCCATTGAACTCATATGTTGATGCCTGCACAATTATGGAGAGCAGAGTTGTTAGGGAGGGAGATGAAGAGGACAACCTGTGTCACAGAAGCTTCGCAGACTGAAAGATCAGGGCAGCAAGATTTGTTAAGGCACCAAATCAATACTATGGAAAGTAGATGCAACTCCAACTTGCTGTCTGGACTCATCTTAGAATAGCTATGGGAAAGATCCTGCAGAAAACATAGGGTATTCACTCCTTATCAGATCTTAAGCGACTGTTGCATAATGATGGGAAAATATCTAGAGTCAAATGACATACTAATATCTCCTGAAGATTGGAAAGATCCATAGCTGTTTCCCCTTGATTAATCAACTTCATTATAACTCGACCAGCTAAAACAGCATCAGATGGCAGTACAGCAGGCCAGTTAGCTCCCCGACACTCATGCTGGTGCTCTTGAACACACTCAGCTTGAGAATAATATCTTACAGCTGATGTAACGCCTTTAACATGCTCCACAATATCACCAGGTAGATTCTGAAAAATCTGATTCTTGTCCATCTCATTTGTGGACAGCATTCCACCTGACTGAATTTGGCAGGACTCTGAGCAATACACAGGTATCGAGCATGATGGGCATGGAACAGAATCAGCAGGCAATTCGTTTAGGCAAAAGTGGCAATGTGTTTCCCGACAACTTTTTGATATGACCTGCATATATGAAGTGGAATCACTATTGAAACATGCTGAAGTAACAAGAAAAATGTGTCTATTAAAGAAGGAAACAGTTTAAATATTCAGACTATTCAGAAATCCTATTGTTGAAACCCAATAAATGTGTATCACACAGCTCATACCACACTAAATGGTTGTTCGACATGTATGACAGAAGCTTGATCAATATCAGATTCTGATACCATGCCCCTTCCTTTCTCTTCTGTTGATACACAACGCAGCTTTACTTCACTTTGCACGTTCGGTAAATCTACAGACCAATAGTAGATACATGTCATAACCAACGGCAACACCCCTCACTGAATGAGTTTAAATTGTCATGTAACATCTAAAAACCTCACCCACAGAAGCATAACTGCGTGAGTTCTCCGATGTTAGCTTATTATGAGAGTCTGGAATAGACAACAGTTCGCTCTGTAGCTGCTTCCTCCCAAGTGGTGAAGACTCGAGAGAGATAGAAACAGTGATGTCACGAAACGCATCTTTATAGTTTCCAAGAAGAGTATTGAGTTTGCCTCTCCTATACCACGCCTGAAAACAAAAAACATCAATTGAAAAACTGCAAAAAAAAAAAAACTGCAATCTTTCAAAATCAAAAAGAAGAAAGAAAGTAGAAACCTTTGAGTAATAAGGATCAATGCGAAGAGCACGATGGCAGTCACGCAAGCTCTCTTCAAGAAGCCCCAGATTCTATTAAGACAACAACATACAAATGAGAAGAGAAGCTAAGAAGAGATTGAAAAGAGAGGGAGTTGACTTACATGAAGGGCATTAGCTCTATTGAGAAAGAGAGAAGCGAGCAAGCTCTTTTCTCCATCAAAGGAGCGTCGAGGAGCAAGACGCAAGGCTTTAGAGTAGAAGCGTAAAGCGTCATCGAAGCTCCGGCTACGGAAGGAGAGGTTTCCGCGGCGTTTGAAGTCGAGTGATGACTCTTGGCTCTTCCCGCAGCAACCCAAATCAGGATCCGACAACTCACTCACCGCCTTGAAAATCCACCAAAACCAAGAGAAATGAGAACTTCGAACTAATTAAGAGTTAGGGGTTTAGGGTTTTAGAGGACTTTTACTTGATGAAATTGGGGAAGACCCAGAAGGAAACGGAGAAGAGACGAGGAAGAGGAGAGGAGATCGTCGACGCTGCTGCTGCTCTTCACAGTTTGAAGAAGGTGTTCAGGGATTAGCGATTTCAACGTCTCCATTTTTTCCTTTGACACACTCTCACTCTCGCTCTTCTTTCTTCGGTTTGGATTTTCTTATGTTTGCTTTTCGTTCCGGTTCGTTTCTATTTTCAATTTTTGGTATCGTTTCTGTTTGGAATTGAGTTTTACTAATTTAAGGATTTGTTTGTGTTCTTTCATTTGGTTATATATGCCTTCATGGAGACGATAACTGAAGTTAGTTTCTTTCTTTTTTTTACATCAAAAATTCCTTGCATTGTAAGAAGATTAAGAACAATCCGACTTTAAATATAAACTAGAGATTGACCCGTTATCAAGAATTTATATGTTTTTTGTTTTAAATTATTTTGCCTAATAGAATTTATATGTTTGTGTATTTATATAATCCTATTTTATATTTAGTTTTTTATAATCATACTTATGTTTGAAGAACTTTAATTGTTATATGTGTATTTTTAATTTTTGTTTTAAACTTTTTAATTTTTGTATTTGTGTTTTTACAATCATTTTTACGTTTAATATTAAATTAATTTAATATTTTTTTGATCAAAGTAATTAAGTTAACATAATTTATGATAAATAAATTAAATATATTAAGTTGCATAACTATATGTTTGTGCTATATTTATTTCAGAAATTATTTTAAAACAATTTAAAATTTGCGTCATATTATATTTTCTTAGTAGATACTTAACATAATTAGTCAAAAAATATTTGTACCAAAAACATACTTGAAATCTATCCAAAAATCAAAGTCTCATACTTTATTAGACCTGACATATATACTCAAATGGTTTTTAACGTATTATATCATAAAACCAATATCAAATCCAACCTGCACTATAAACCGGACAATTTTTTTGTTAATGTTTGTAAAATTTAATTTTAAAATATTCTTTTAAATACACACGCACACACACACACACAAATAATCTATTTAAAACATGTTAAACTGAGTGAGTTTTAATATTTTTATTATCGGAACAAACCAATTTTTTCAATAGAAACAAACCAAATTTATGTGATAAAATTTTTAATTTTGTATTTTTGCTTGTGATTTAATATATTCTTATTTTTAACATGGATTAAAAATTAAAAATATTAGATGATAAAGAACCCGTTGTCAATTATATTATTGCATCGACCATTGAAGAATAATATTACTTAACATTAATTATTAAATATGTAATAGTCGACCAAATATTATTATGCATTTATTTCAACATTCACATACATTACACGGATCCGCATACTTTGGAATCACAACGGAGGTTACAAAAATATTTATAACTTGTAGTTATATATTACACGGTAGTTTCTATATTTAAAAGTAGATTTAGTGGCATAAATCATGGAGTAATATGAATAATTGTTGGACTAAATTTTCTATCAATTGGACATGTTGTTGTTTTAATAGTATTGATTAGATTTTGATCCGTTCTTTTTTTGTTTTATATTTTGTAAAATTTTAATTTTTATATTTGTGTTTTTTTATAGTTGTATATTTGTGTTTTTTTTCTTTATAATCGTGTTTGTGTAAAATATTGTTTAAAAAATATTAGTAAAAAGTTATAATAATTATATTGAATTTATAATGTTAAATAACTAATATTATTGGTGAACTGCATATTGATAACAATGGTTGCATTAGGGTAATAGCCAATAGCTATATTAAAAACGAAGTGTATATATGACAATAAATATATGATTAATTATTAATAAGACAATTATATTAGAAATTATCAATGAAAGCACGAGGACCACTAAACACATTTTATGTCCACGTTCAAATGATAACTGATATTGTATTTTAATAGTACAAACGGTTTATAAGAAGAAAACAATTACGTAAGATATATACATTATGTTTTATTTTTATTTAAATGAAATAAATAATTGGAGCTAACATGTATCAATATGTCATACAGCACAATTAATAGTATTGATAAATTGGTTTTTATTTGAAAAATAGTTGCAAATATGCGGGGATATTTGCTCGGCAATATCGAATTTGAAAAATAGTTGCAAAGTAATAGATTTGATGCTGTGAATCTTCTGATTTTGTTCCATATACACTCTCAAATTGTTGCGTTGCTATGATCCTATAGTTTTCAAATGGTGGGTATATTTTGCTTTAAAAGACGAGTATATTTTTGTTTTAATTTCTTTTAATTATATTTTTGTGTTTTTTGAAATCACATTTATGTTTAATATAAATGTAATTTAATATTTTTTGTAACTATATTAAATATGTCAAGTTGTACATGTGTTATATGCATTTTAGAAATTATTTTTAAATTTTATTCATAAAGTTTGTAACATATTATACTTTCTTATTAGTTACCTAACATAATTAGTCAAGTGTATTTGTACCCAAGAAATCTGATTCGTAAGCGACTTGAAAATCAAAATCTCATACTGTTAGATATGGTCTATATACTCAAACAGTTCTTAAAGTGTTATGTCCGAAAATCAATATCAAATCTTACATGCACTAAAAACCAAACAAATTTTTGAAAAATTAATTTTAATATATTATGTTATATATATATATATATATATGTGTGTGTGTGTGTAAATGTATTAATATGGTCTTCACTAATTTTAAGTAAAATCACATTTAATAAATATTTTTTAATTGAATAATTTTTTTAAACTCGTAAACTCCGTTAATCATAAAAATTAAATGTGAGTAATAACCCATTCCACCACTAATTAATATTGAAATTAGTTAACTTTTAAAGTTTTATTTAATTGTAAAAAACTTAAGAAATATATATCCATCGGTTTATAGAGCATATTTATTACGATGTATTTCTTAAGTTTCAGATAAATGTAGCTATATATTAAGTTAGGAAAGAGGCTTATTAATAGATATATAGATGCAATTACAAAATATATTTTGAATTATTTATTAAGTGACATTTTGATACTGTTCCAATTTTTCTAATCATTATGACATTCATGGTAAAATTAGTTTACTATTCAGTTAAATGTAGTTATATAAAAGAACTTGATTCACGTGTTTGATTAAATAAGGTATTTATATGCAGTTAGTAATAGTGGATTCCTATTGTTATGGACATGAAGTGGTGGTTATAAAAATTAGGAAATATAAAATTTATTTTTTAGTATGTATTGTTGGAAATAAATAATTAGACTTAACTAATATCAATTGGATATGTCGAAGAATTAATAGAATAGATATCTACGAGAAAAACTACATATTCAAACTCGAGTATCTTTAACAAAACGATTAATTCAGATTTCTTTTTTGTCAACGTTTTTTTTCCAACGGATAAACTCATAAATTTATAAACGAGATTTTTGTATCAGTTCAGCTATTAAAAACATATCTTTTTCCAAGCATTCCAATACAAAAAAAAAAGTTAACCGTTTATTATTGTGGCATTTGAGTTTTTGACTAAAACTCATGTGTTATCACATGATTTGACCAAGGGGGCTTTAATAACACATGATTTGTTTTTTTATAGTCAAAAACTCAAATGACCTTGATCAAACTGAAAATAGTGATTTACCTTTATAAATGCCTCATTCAGTAAGACATGATTTGAGAAAAAAAATAGAAATCATTAATTGAATAACAGGAAATTTTAAAATAAAACCAAAACACTTTAAAATCTTCAATTCAATACACAGCTTTAGACCATTAATGTACTCCAGCAGCAACTACCCATAACAATGTACTCTAAACAAAACCAAAACAGTGATACGAGTTTCAGATTCACACAAATCAGTCATGAGGCCTCCCATGTCAAGCTCGATTTAACCAGTTGCAGACGACACAGCATCATCCGAGTCCACCTTCAGCTGCAACAAAAACAAACCAGCCAAAAAAAAACAAACATTCCTTAAACTGACCAAAACCACACACGACATGACTTTCAGTTCCCATAGCCCTATAATTGTTACTTGCAAATATTACCAGCTTTAAGTGATTGAGTAACGCTTGTTGGAGTTGTCCCTTAAGCTTCTGGCACTGCTCCAACATCCGTCCTGAGTTCATCGTTTTCTCTAGTGCCCACCATAGTCTTTCCACTGTTGTGTAAGGAAACCAAACTCCTGATACCTTTTTCCTTTTCAATACCTCCGCTGGTTTCTGTTTTCACAAGAGCGCAAAAAATATATATATCTATGTGAATGCAAACTCACGCTTAATCACAAGAGAGGTTCTTAAAAGGTGAAATCTGCAATCATTTCGTTTTATCGTTTTGTGCCTGCGTAAGACTTAATCATAAGAGAGGTTCTTAAAAGGTGAAATCTGCAATCATTTCGTTTTATCGTTTTGTGCCTGCGTAAGACTCTTGCAACTCAAACGTTTTATATGTTTTCACATTCAATTCTACCTTGAGAAGCTGGAAAACACTAGTGAACCTACAAATCCCATTATGGAGAAAAACTATCTTTTAGTGATTTATAATCTATATAGTCTCTCTACAGCTGATAGCCATAGATCATATAACTCACCGATGATGCAAATGATTCCATGTACTCCAACAGCAATTTAGTGGCCTCTGTAAGACGCCCATGGTCAACATATAACTGAAACAAGGAAGCAGGACTTGCTTCTTGCCCACCCATTCCCAAAGCTTTCTCCTTCTTACCGTCCTGTCGAACAAACAAGAAATGGTAAGCAAAACTTGCATGAAACCAGAAGAGAACAACCTTCCTTACAATTGTTTCTTTCCAAGGTGTAAATGAAAGCAACCAGCCTAGTTATAAATTCCAATGCACAGCAAGTATAGTACGGAGACATTATAAATAATATCTTCCACATTAGACAGTCATGCAACAAGAACGCATAATAAAATCTATTCTTGAATCTGTAACTCAGATGAAACATTCTTCATGCATGTCATGCAACATTAGCTTACTGATGAAACATTCTTCATGCATGTCAGTTATCTTTATCAAAGATGTAAGAAAACCAAATCAAGAAGTTTTAACCCAGATTTATAAACGTACCTAAACTATTCTGAATATATACTATATTGCCAAAATAAAATTAGAAAAAAAAAAATCCACTCAAATATCCCAAAATAGTATCAAAAATTTACCTTGAACATGTGAACCAGCCAAAGAGGCAATTCGATACAAGAATCTGCCTGAAGAAGGGTTGAAGCAACAGTAACTGGCAATCTAGCGTGTATGTCTTTGTACCTCTTCTGCATTTATACACGTAAATTGTTTCACAAACCAAACAATGATTAAAACTTTCAATACCCTAAGCTTATTATCAATACTCCTAAAATCCGGAGTAGTAAATAATTAGATACCAATTAAAACTAAAAGTGAATTCCAATCAAGAATTCAGAAGTTACTCACAAGATAAACCTCCAGAATTTCCCAGTCACCAGCCAAGTTGGAGCTTTGAACAGCAGGGCTTCTATCAGGCGAATGAGTGACTTCGTCTTCCGTAGATGTTAACAAAAGACTAGGCCGGAGATCATTTCTGTAAAATGAATAAAGGTACGTTTGTAGATAAGTCCGGCACCTCAACAAGTAACCAATGAAATATAAAGCAGCTAAGGTGCATTCACTCACGATGACCACAGCGTTCCTTTAGCAGGGCAACATCTAATTGCCATATTCTCAAATATCTTTTCCAACTCCCTGAGAATAAGCAGAATTCATTAAACCTATGTAATTCTCAAGGAATATGATTTCAGAAACACCAAGCAAGAATTTTACTTTTTCAAAGCTGAGCCTTTCCAAAATTTTAAAACCACAGTGAATGCCATGTCATACAAGTCTGCCTGGACAAGAAGGTCAACCAAGTCCGGTGGTGGTTTTTCGAGCCCTGGAGTAAAGAAAACAATGCATATTTATAGACATGACTATATAAAATTACTTGGAAATGTCTATGAGATCCTTTTGAAATCATGCCTTAAGGAAATTGCCTAAAAGAGAGTTATGCCACCTAATTCTGTAGCTAAATTAATGATAGACAAAACAACCTAATAAAATAAAAGGTGACTGCCAATATTTAATCTTTCCAACGGGTGCAGTACATCAAGCTCTTAATTCCCTCACATCCCATTCAGGGAGAAGATACCCTAGTTCTAAAGCACGGATTAATTAAAGTTCCAACTGCCCCTATACTGCAAACTCGAAATAGTCCATGGAGGAAATAGGAGACAACTTACCTGAATATGTCCACTCGAAGTTGTTCAGAGAAAGCAAATATTCTGCTGTAGTGAAAACAAACTCGTTTTGGATTTTCTCGATATCAATGCAACTCTGATTTCCTTTGGGCTGATCATTACTCCTTACTGCTGCAAAAGTAATTCAAATGTCGCTATCCATGCGATAATACATCAATATAACATAATGACGCCCCAGGGTTTAGAGATTGAGAAGACTAACATTGTTGTTCTTCTACTCTTTTAGCCTTTTTTGCTGGATTATGCATGGATTCTTCTGGTAGTGGATCAATCCAAGCATACCCAGGATGCACAAGACTTAATGCATTTATAGCAGCAGAAAGTCCATTAAGCCTCTCTTGCAAAACTAGGGACTTGTGTTTATAATCTGTGGATGCTGCCTCACTTCTTAGACGAGCAGAAAACTGATACATGTAACTTGCCGCCATTCGCCAATTGTGTCGTTTCATGTCGTAAGCATAAAGCAGCTTGTATGGATTTGGCTTAATCATTATCTCAGACCGCCCAGCCTACAAATCGCAGAAGAAAATGTAGTAAAGGTAAAACAAGAACAGAAACAAACAGACTCTGCTTCCCACAAATACCTTCCAAAAAAGCTCTTGGGTGATCTTCTCTGATAAGCCGATGAAAGGCAGATGTCCATCACTGAGGATCTGAAATAAAAAGAGAAGTATTATAAGAATTTACTTTCTAAGTCATGGTAGTACGAACATCTCTGTGGAGGCCTGAACATTGACAGAATCATTTTTAGTTTCAAACAAACATACACCTAAGTCTTAATAGCAACGAGAAATTGCACATACATTACACTATTTATAACAAATATGGCAAAGAGAAATTGCACATGTGAGATGTTCTCGTTATTTGCCAAACACAGAAGGGATAATTAAGGAAAATAAGCATTCTTGACCTCTACCTTGGTTTTGCCACATTCAAATAGAACTATTATGAAGCGCCTCAAACAGATGCGCTTAATCTCCTCGTCAGGGTTTGAAATAATAGCACAGTAAGCATCATTCAAGAGATTCAGATCTAACGTGAACTTGAAAACATTTGCCCACAGTCGTCCTCTACAGTAGGTGGCTGTTACAGGTGGATGGACGTTCTCGCTACTCTCCATGAAATTAATGGCCTCATCTACTTGCTCAAGGGCTGCATAAGCAAACTGACAAGCTCCTTCACTTATGTTGTAGCGTTCAAATATTTGCATAGCCCATTCATAGTAATGAAGTTTCCATGTCGCACAAGACTTTTCACCATCTGAAATACTGGCACCTGTTCAACCAAATGAATGGAAAGAAAGGGATAATGAATCAGTAAGACAAACAGCCTAGTTTTCGAAATAATAAAACTGGCAAAGAAGTGAAGAACTAGAGAAATAACAAACTTCTTGAAAAGCTCACCAATTGTGGAATGTGAAAATCCTGCTTCCTTAGCCAAGCTGTGCAAAGCTTTCCAAGATCCTTCACCTGATGAAGCTCTGCACCATAACCAGGGTCGATACCATGAGATGTATGTTAAAAACACCTAGACAAATGTTCTTGAAGTGACAATACTAGTAATTAAATGAACCAGAGACGTTGAACAACAAAGGGAAAAAAATAGCAAGCTTGATTCTATGAGATTAGAATAAAACCCACAAATAATGTATTGCCACAATATACGATTTAAACATGAACAGGCTACAAAACTATCTGTGAAGAGACTCCAAATGATAAGCACCTGAAGAAGCAGCGGATGGCATCACTAATCTTTCTCTCCTTTAATACCCCACACGCTCCACGTTGTACTTCATCAAGGAGGCAACAACCACGGAGATGTTGAAGAAGACACCAATCTCCATCCGTATCTTGGGCATGTCCAAATGTTTTCTCCCCACTTAAACTTGCCTCCACGACCAAAAGGATTCGCTTGAAAAGGTAATTAAGAATATACGAAAAAAATCAAAACAGAGGAATTAGTAACTAATATTAGCTAGCAGTTAGCTAAATATAAAGTTTTGCTGGAAAAGGTTCACCAAAGAAGCAGAGACAGTTGTTTACCTCAACCGCCTCAGCCTGGCCATTCCTAATCAACCTAAGAGTAAGCTCGGTTGACCGTCTTAGCAAAGAAGAAGAGTCCTCTCCTGTTTTACTATAACGAATCCAGCTAATGAAGTTTTGTACCAAGCTTGTAATGCTTTGTGAACTTGGAAGACAACTTAAGCTAAATCGGCTATCCACAATGCAACTTCGGTCACTGAAAAGAAGAATATACGCCAATGAGAAACCGCATTTCCCAAGCATTGTGTTCCATGATCTTTTGTCAATGCTGCTATCTACAATGATAAGACGATTGAGTCCAGTGAGAAATATTGGATATGACTTGTGAGGTATGAATGAGCTTTGGGGAATATTTTCGAAGGACAAAAACCTACCAATCTGTAGAGATGATAGCTTAGAACTGAAATCTTCCATTGAAGTCAACTGAGCCGGCGTGGTAACAAAGAAAAGAATGATGAGCCACTCTGTGACAATATCTTGGATCATCGGAAGCAATTCAAGCCGTAGCTTACATATGTCCGGCTGTGACATATTTACCTGCCCAAATAGAAAGCCAAAGAAAAAAAGAGGAAAAAGTATGGATGACTACGTATAAAATATAGAAAAAAAGTTGCAAGTAGTAGAGTAAGTGAGATTGGTGTCGAAATATAAACTATAAAGACAGTAATATGTGACAGTGGAAACTGACCTGCCCAGAGATGTTAAGCAGATAGTTGACGAGTAGGAAGATGTCAAAGGCAGACTCAAACATAACCTTTGCAAACTGAGAAGTGGCTTGAACGAGGATAGAACTACATATATCAGATAATGTCTCACCATCATTGTTATGCATAACTTTCTTAGGGACCAGATACTGCAAATAGTGCTCCATGATAGTAAAAACCTTTTCCCAAGATCCAGCCCTTTGACATAGAGCAGAGAGGGACAATAACATATCAATGGAGAATGTTCTAAGATTTTTATGAGCTTCTAGCTCTTTGTCCAATGCTCTATCAGACCCAAGATCCGACCAAATACGCTGACCTATGGACATGGCATATCCCGACTCAAGGATGTTAACTAAGCGAGGAACAATTTCCTCAGATGAGATAACTGTTCTTCCAGTAACCGATTCATAATACATGGCATAAGGAGCAGTACCCCACTGCTTATTGATCTTCAATGTACATCTTAGTATCTCCAACAGAATCTCATGCTCACTGATAGACATCCCCAAGCCTAAGCTTGTCAGGTTGTTGTGTTCGGAAGAAGATCCTATCAACAGACAGACACCGTATTTAATATTAAGTGATTATAAGCAGTGCAAGGAAATTAAGAATCCTTTACATACCTCCAAGGCTGTGCTCAACGTTCTCTAACTTAAAGAACAGTGATACAGAATTGTTCCTAACTAAACCAATAACATCTGACTGAACCAGTAACGTGCAAGGTTCATTATTGTTGCACCAGTGATCAAGATAGCTCGAACAAAAGTTTTCCCACCAGTGAAAAACTGAAATAGAAGTCTCACCAGTAACCTGACATAAGCAGAGGCAAATTTAGCTTGAATGACCCAGAGTTATGCCAACGAGCAGTCTAATGCATTGTATCTACAAGGTATTCTAGAACTGTGCAATAATCAAACCTCTTGCTCAATTAGTAGAAGAATCTCGCTTTTAAGCTCATCAAGACTTAAGGATTGAAATTCAGATTCAGTCCAGTGTTTGTTGTGGTCCCGTAAAGTTAGACGCAAGGCAACATTGTGAAAAACTCCAGGACAAAGAAGCCTACGTAAGAAGATTGATGAAATGAATCCCATAATTTGATCCTGTAAAATGCAACAAAGGTTAAGATAGACCAATACAATAAACATTTGTTTTACAGCATAACATGCATAAAAGGAGAAGCAGATTGAGTGTAACTTGTTTTTCCAGTAAAACGAAAGCTATGTTTTAGAATAAAAACCTTTGCGGATGAAAATAGTGAGTGTGAAGTCAAAAGAAGGTCATGCGAAGAGCTCCCAGCACTCAGAAATAACTGTTCAGAAATGTACTCCTCCTGTAGAGTGTAAGACCGTGCTTCCCTGGGTCAAGGAAAACAATTTAAAATAGAGTATTATTCCCATCAAGAAACAAAAATCAAAACAGTGAACACAAGAATGTCGGCAGAAGTAATTAGCACAGCTATAAAGATACACCAGAGTAGAATTTCCCTCAACAGCTTAGATGCTAACACTCTTTCTAGCTTTTTCTTGTTCAAACACTCTTTATAGCTTAACCTACTGTTTTGATAAACAAATCTCAGAAGTGAAACCTCTGGGAAGGGCTTCGCCTAGAGTTCTGCACTTTTTCAAGATGATTCCATCACAAGGAGTTGTAAATTCGCCTACGATATATGTTGCATTAATGTTTCCAAATATTAAAGGTTCCAATACAAGAGGACGAGAAAAAAAAAGACATGCACATATATACATAACCTCCTAAATGCAATTTTTACGTGGAGTATAAAGATTCAAACAAATCAGCAGAAACTAAGTCATCTCGAACTTACATGGTGCTAGATTTCTGGTACAACATGTGAGATGTCAATTCATCGGCTTTCAGAGTCCAGATCTTGTCGGAAGTAAATCTGACATCCCGCAGTTCCCCCTGCGAAATACAAGGAAGATGCAAATTTAAAATAGTTGTGAGCAAAAGAAAAACAGAGAATAGCATGTGTCACAACCAAAAAAACATACCCCTTCTAGTGAAATATTCTGTAGTCCAGAATCCAGAGACAAGGATATCCCCTCCCCAGAACTAAACTGCAGGCCATATACAGTGATCACGTCCACGCTGACTCCCTTCAAAAATTGGAAAACGGTTATCACTTCAGAGGGTGCAATAGAAAACGAACTACATATGTCCCATTCCAGTCAGTCGTAAAGAACTTGAAATGCATGTAGTAAAAGCTTACCATAGTATTTCTATACAAGACAGCTAAAGGAATGATGCCAGAATCATAATCCGCTTTGCCCAACCATAACCTCAGACACATAACCCCTAGTGAAAGAAGCATTAATAAGTCAAAATAGAGATTGAAAGATAATCAAACAAAAAGAAACTAGTGGCGATAGAAGTAACAGATATTACCCTCAACGTTTTTAGCAGCTATACTCTGACACAAAACCCTGCTACAGGTTAAAATGTCCCACACACGTAACGCCCCGTCGGCATGAAGCACGCATATCAAATTTCTTCCATAAACTTCAGATATAAATAAATCTTGCACAGCTGCAAGAACTGTCCCCCTACATTACGCAGCATATATCACTCCATTAGCTTTGTTTCGTTCTTCCAAGTATATACAAAGTAAAAGACATTAGTTTTCTAATAAACGGTACTACAATAACGTGCCTTACAAACCCCCAAAGACGACCAAGTCCTGTATCATCACGCAGCTCCTGGTGGAAACCTGATAGAGAGACGAAGGCAAATGATAAGAGAAACTAAAGAAACATATAAAAAATCGGAGATACTAAGCTATTGTCGGAGTTAATCAACCTGATGCAGGTTGGAAGCAAGAGAGGGAACCATCAGACCTCCCAAAGAAAAGGAAGCCAGGGGAAGCAGCAGCCACACTGGTCACATGAGTTTCGTTCAAGTGAGGTCGAGCATCCAAGTGGATCAGACGGTCAAGCGGGAAGACTGAGCCAGACTTAAAGGCCGAAGTGTTCTCGAGTTTAAGGACGTAGACAACACCAGAAGGCGCGAGAGCGTAGAGAAAGTAGACGAGACGACCACTCTCACTACTACTACCCTGCAGTTTCAATTCCATAAACTTCAATTTCAACAAAAAACTAAAAGGATTCAAAACTGGAGAAAAAGAGGGATTCAATCTATACCTCTTCGGCGAATAGAAAAGCGAAAGGAGAGAGGGTGTGTGCGAAGACGAAGCGAAGCCCGGTTAACGGAAAACCAGATTTAGCAGAGAGCTGAAGAAGCTCGAGAACGTTTGAGCTCGTTTTGTTGATTCTCCAGACGAACGAGATCGGAGGTTCGCCGAGTACGCAGCTCGAAGCGTAGTCTTCTTCTTCCGACGAAGGAAGGAGAACATATCCATTGTCCTCCGTAGAAGGAGAAGGATGAGGAGGAGGGACTGATATATCGATCCATTTGACGACATTTCCGCCGCCTGCGACTGGAACCTCCATACCGCCAGGCGAACTCCGACGATTCGACTCCATGTGTTCTTTGGAACCCTAAACCTCTTTACTCACTCGGAAAATTACAAACGGGAAGGAGATGATTCTCCGGTTAGGGAGATATTTGATCACTCAGCCCGTTAATGATATTTAATGGGCCTCGTAATTGTTCAGCCCATTAATTATTTGGTTATGTAAAAGTAAAACTGGAACCTAACGTTCAACGGTGTCGTTTAACTCTGTTCAACTCTTTCCCGTACGAAACTGTCTCTTGTACAGAAGGAATGAATGAATGTTCAAAGCTCGTTGCAGGGCAGCGATACTGTTTGCTTCTTCTTCTTCTTCACGATTCTTCTCTTCTTCTTCATTGTTGCACATGCCATACAACAACTGGAGAAAGAGAACCTTTGGAAGGAAGTTATTTGTGAATCCGTTGAATCAGTGTTTTTGTTAATTCAGTTGTGCCGTCAAGAGAATTTAGGTCATCGGAGGCTAGGTTTTCAATCTCAACGGAGACGCGGTGAATTCAAATCAGTCGAATTCGATGATTTTCGCCGAATTGAAAACCAGTTTGATGCTTGAATCGATCTTCTTCGATCCATCAAGAGGTGTGTGATGATTCCGAACGAAGCGAATTGATATCTTGTCTTTCGTTCTAAGAGCTTGTTATATCGCTTTTGGATAAGTGTGCTGATAAAACCTTTTGATTTGATGAACTCCAGCTTCTTAGCGTTTCACAAAGTTGGATCAGGATGCTACTAGTAGCAAGAAGGCTCAGGCATTCTTTGTATCGATGGAAATTGCCTTTAGGAAACATCCCCCTTTGTTGTCTTGGAGGTTAGATTTGATTTCTCTTTGTTGATGGTGATGTGTAGTCTATCATACTCATTATAGGATGTATGCAAATACGTACAACCTTCTTGACGCCTTATCATTTGGATATACCGTTGATGTGAGGTTCTTGATGATGGTTAATGATTCTACCTCACTGTCTCTCTGTGCATTGTGTGCTGTTTTGTTGCTCCAAGTACAAGTTTTTATCTGGTGCTCCTTTCGTAAGTGCTGACGTCACATCTCTTTTCTTGTGCAGAGACTAAACTTCTGAAAATCAGCTTCTTGGAAGCCCCTCAGTACAAGCTGCTCTTTTCTTGTAACAACATGATGTAAGCCGAGAGACTATATTTTGTCAGGAGGAGGTGAGTTACTCCTTCTCTACTCAATTTCAACTTGGCTACTATGAGTCTTTTTACGCTCTGAAGTTGCTTTCTCAAGTCCCAAGCTGGTTGTTGATTACTGAATGACTTACTATGTAAACTTATATGTAGTACTAATTTGTTTAGTCTGAAATTGCAGGCAATTACGACACACTTGCATTCCAGTCTCAAGTTCATCCTGTTTTGCCAGAGGAAGGCCACACTTTGACAGACCTTGTCTCGGCCAAGGCAATTTGCCGTGGAATTAACCGAAAAGTCATTCCACGGACAGAACTTTGTTCAAGTAAGAAGGTAAATATGGTTCATCATCGAGAATGCAAACATATGCTTAGTTGATAAATGGTGAAATGATCTGCATTCTAGACATATATTGATTTAGGAGAAGTTACTAATATTTGTGTTGTTTTATCTTGTCTATTTTATGTTCTCTAAGCCTTAGGATAAGGTAAAACTAGTGCCAAGAACGTGGACTGCGTTTACAGATTGCAGACTGTGTACAAGGAAGTTGTTAATAATACTAAGAGAGTGCATATATTCAGCAACGAGGAAAGTAAAGGTAAGATGCTACTAGCAAGGAGGAAAGAAAGAGCATATATTCAGAACATTTATCCTTCATAGAGATATTTTAAACCCTTGATAACATAACAAAAGTTTAGCATCTACAATCACCGAGCAAAGACTTATTTACATAAATACAGTCAGCCTACACTAAGTGTTAAAGATAAATTAGACCCACTCCCCATAGCAGCTGACTCACCTCTACAAACAAAGCCAGTTAGGGGCACTTGACTAGACCCACGCTCATTAACAGATTGCTTTGGTCTCTTGCTATACAGGTCGCTGCATCTGAAACAATGGAACTTGGAAGGTAGTGCATCAGCATTTTCGATCCCAGCACATCTAGTGTGGTGCCACACACCACACATATCACAAGCCAACATCCTCTCACCATCATCATCGTTTGTGCCACACCTGCAATCAACTTCCCAGTTCTCCACCCCTCTCTCCATGCGGTAATGGAGGAGACCTTGTTTAGATGAGCATCTCCCTTTGACCCTCATGACTCCATTTGTACCAATTAAAAACTTCAAGGTAATGGAGTCGTCCATAGAGTCGAAACCTAGGAGCTCCTCCACTTCAAAACTCTTGAAAATTGCATACACTTCCTGAAAAGCCTTGGCAGCTTCTGTTTTCAGGTCAGATACAGTAGCGTCCAGTGGGAATACCAACAGTTCAGGTGGTGGGGATGGGCATTCATCGGCCTCATCGGAAAGCTCGACATGGCACCAAAGGTAGATTGCAAAGGGATTAACGGGGCTAGTCGAATAGTCTTTGATGAAATGCTTACAGTCAAGTATCTTTGTGGCTGCATCAATCATTTTATCACTAGTTGCTTGAGACCTAAACTCGGCCATGGTTTGTGGGTGCAATAAAGTGTCATATAAATATCTTAAGTCGCATTTGATTTGCTCTTCCGATGCATAATTTATGTCTTGATTTGATAAGTGGTGCACATTGTTGACAGGTTCAAGCCTGAAGTTGATAAAGTCAAAGGTTAAAATTATGCACGGGAGCAGACTACCAATCACAAGCAGAAAATGAAGAAAGTTTACCTATACTCAAAGTCGTTTGAGCCAGGCTTGCAACGAGAGCAGACTACTTGAGATCCATCATCCACCAAGACGCCTCCAAAATGCTTGAGACAATAATCAATCAGCTGTGGGGAGCCTGATTTGCAAATAGACCTTTTGAGAGCCCACCTTTTAACCCAGTAAGCTCCTTGACCTCTTCCTGCAACTTTTAATATCTTAATCATGGCCTGCTGTACACTTTCTACATCACTTCTATTCCAAGCACATAGCACATCTGATGTTGTAGTTGTTGTGGGTTTCGCTCGGTTCTCACGAATCAGTTGTAGCAGAAAGGAGAACAGGTCGCTTACGGTCACAAGCTCTGAACAGGAGAGGGACTGGTAGAAGCCGAGAATGGAGTGTAGCTGAGTTCTTGGCTTCCTCCCTTGGAACATGAACTCAGAGAGAGGCGTCTCAGATAAAGTAGTCACAGCACTCCGGTACGCTTCTCTTGTGAGTGCATAACTCCCAGATTTGAGTTCATAACCCCACTCGCTGTACCAGGAACACCCTCTAGTCACCCCATGAAGCAACCGGTAGTCCATCCCATACTTCGTTGACACATCCATCACACTAGCCTTTTGAACAGCAAGGGAGGAGCAAAGCCTGTCCCAAAAGTCCATAATGGAACTGCCAGTCAAGAAACCAGAGCCACCTTCTCTACCTTTGAGAGACAAGAGATGTGCATAGCCGTTGGAGTGAATAACGCCATGAAGTAGATGAGTGTTGTCCTCCAGCTGAGAGTAAACCCAGTCCTCTGTGTCCAGAGCCAAGCTGCACCACTTGCAATTAATGCCTCCTTCGGACAAGTTCTGAGTATAACCACACTTCGAGCAAGCCTTTTCCAGCCCAGGGTTGAGGCTCTTACTGTCTCCTCCTGACCTTATGAGGAAGTGGTACTTCTTTTTACACACTGGATTGCTACTCCAACCTTCAAAAACAAAAACACAACAGCAAAGAAAAAAGGCTAAGCTCAGTGTAATGGACGATTAAATAAAAAAAGTTTGAAACTTTTGAAAGAGGAAGGAATATGGACAGACCAACGACTCGGCAGTGGTCACAGTAAACAGATCTAGAGGATCTGGTTACATCCTCCTCAACAACGTCAACGGAGATGAGTCTTGAGGAGAGATCTGAACCGTCTCCGTGTCTGAGAAGGATCTGCCAAGTTCTCAAGCTGGAGAAGAGCGTGGAGGTAGGGAGAGTGACACGGGCGTGGCTCGCGAGGAAAGATATCACTCCGTCGCGGAACGGCTGCAAGGTAGACGTGCCGCTTCTCATCTCTTCCGTTGGGAAGGTGGAGAAACGGTAGCGATGAGCGGAGGAGGTTTTGTTGCTACGCCTAGATCTCTTTGCGTTCCGACCGACATCCAACACCGCCATGACTGTAAGAAGCGTTTAGTTATAAACACTAACGACAAAAGCCAAACTCGAAAAAAAAAGACAATAGACCCAGAGAGAGACAGTGGGATAGATACAAAGGAGAGAGAAGAACAAGAAGAGTGTTTTTGGTGGGAGTTTTGGCGGTAAGATTTTCCCTCTCAAAATTGAGGATTAGGGTTTTTGTTTGTTGTGGATGTATTGACCAAAAGCTTGACCTCTTCTGATGGGGAAGATAAGAGAGAGAGGTGGGGCCTACTGATTGAGGCGGTTTTATATTTTCTTTTTCTACACGCTCTATGTTTTCTTTTCTTCGCTTCTTTCCTTTTTTTTGTTTGTAAATTACCCAATTAATAAAGTAAACTTAGCTGGCTATATAAAATCCTATCCAATCCGGATCGACTCCTAAAAGATTTCTTGGTCAAATATATTCAAATATTTAGCTTTTAAATTTGTAGTCATCCAAATTTTGTCTTGTGTGAGGTTTATAAATGCTGCTGACGAGAAAGGCTTTATAAATACTTGATCTTTCAGCTGCTTTTAATCATCTTAACTTGACTAACAATAATAGTGATAATTATTACCTTACTTTAAATCATAAAAGTTTTCTTAAATAAGTATTCCAGGAGTATTTTATTGTTGATATATATATAGTGATTTTAAATAAATCTTATGTTTTGTATCTAATCTTAACTGTTTCTTTCACCAATTTGGTATTCTACCGATTCAAATATATCTCTCTTTTGTTAAAAAAAAATACTGTATTTATCTTAAAAAGTGTAATTAAATTGAGGTATTCCCTCCCCCGAGAAAATAAAATAGAAGACCTATAAAGTCCAATGCTCGTAACCAATTGGGCAATTGTTGACACCAACAAAAAGATCATTAATTTTTATTACGTTTTGCAACGTCTCCTTATTTCATTCCATAAAGCAACCAACTTCAGAAGAAGAAGCGAAAATTAGAGAGAGGAGTGTCTCCTTCCGCGCAAGCGCGGTGCACACGTGCCATCCGATCAACAGACTTACAGATCCCACTGCATGACCAATCGAACGACGCTGCACACACGTTCCCGGCCTGCGCTTTCCACTGACAATCCGGTGGCGTACCGCAACACATTGACCTCTCGTCCACATGCTCCACCTCTAACCCTAGCATCCACGCTCCTAACGACACGTCCTCGTTCGCGTACCTGTGCAGTATTCCCCTACGTCCACACAAACCATTAATTACTTTACTTGTAGGCTACAATAAAATGTAAGATTAATGTCACTCACTGGTTAGTAGAGATGTAAGCAGCCAAGTCTTTAGAGATTGCGTAGATCTGTCCTGTCGCATGTCTGAAGTACTTGTTCCCTTCTTCTCCAAACTTCCAGAACTCTGGCTCGTGGTACTTCACTCCCCTAGGTTTGATACCATTTTTGTTTTCAGACATCGAAACGTTTCAATTTTATATGTTTTGTTGTAAGAAAGATTCTTTACTTTTGTGAAAGAACCGGACCGGACTTCATGCATCCAATGTAAACCCTCGGTCTTGATTGGTATCTTGCTAGTGTTGTAACGAGCATTCCCAAGTTGACATGTACGTCGTCGTCGACCTTCACGTAGAACTCTGCGTCCCACATTGCTGCTGCTGTTGAGAAGTAGAGTCTTGTCTTTGTAGAGAGCTGGTGATATCCTTCAATGTGTTTTAGTCTCAAGAAATCTTTATGCTCTGAATCTTCTTCGTCTATGGCTTTGTCTAATACTCCTCCTGGTGTTGCACTGTGTCCTATCACAAACCTGACAAGAACAGCAAACTTTTAGATGACTTCTTTTTTTTTTGGTAATTGTTGGCTTACTTCACAACCTTACAACAATCCCTTTCTCTTTCTCGATTTTCTTCAGTTTTTCTCCTGTTGGCATCCATGTCTGCCTCACCGAATCTCGTCTCTTCTTGCTGCTGAATGCTGTGTTGATGCCTATCACTGCAAACGCTTTTTGTAGACTCTGGTTTTTCGCGCTCTTTTCGCTCCAGAACTCACTGTTTCTATGGCTGGTACGTCCTGCTGCTAACTCCAGCTCCAACGTTGACATAGTTCTCTCCAATGCTCTTCACAGTCATTTAACACTTTTAGTGTTGTTACATTCTCTGTCTTTATCATGTTCAACCAAAACAAAAAAAAACAAAAGATTGGACCATTACTTTACTGCTTCGTGGGTTTTTGATACTTCTCCTATTATGTCTCTGGATTTGCTTTCTATCAATTTCTGATAAACAAAAGTAGAAAAAATTTGTTAGTAAATATATATACATGATTAGGTGGTTTATTATGTTTAGTAGGGATAAGTGGAGAAGGAGATATTACGCGTTTATGTTCATCGCAGTCCTTTTGAACTTCTAAACGTTTGGACAAATGTTTTGCGAGATGTTGATCCTCTTCTTCAGACACGTAAGAGCGACTCAAAGATCGACTCATGAACAGTGAGCCTGCAAGAAAGCTGGCCAGGCACAGCACTATTATGGCTTTTCCTGAAGCAGCTTTGGGCCTCATCTCTCGTATGAGCCTCCTAAATCTGCAGAACATCATATAAGCTGATCATGAGGATGTATATACTTGTCTGTGCTTTTACATCACATGCTTAAATGATCGTGAAATTTATGCATACATATGTTATATGCTCATGGGGATGCTTGAAATATCTAACTAAATTCCTCTATACATGTCTAATATGATCAGATGCATGCCATATGTAGGAGATTTATCAGACCCAAGAACATTATGGACAAAACGCTATACATCAAGAAACTCAAAAGGTTAGATAATTTTTTGCACAGCTTCTTAGGTTAATAAACCCCGGTTTAATAACAATAGATCAATTTAACAAATTAGGACTCTTAAGATCGATGATTGAGAATCATGAACATACCTCTGTATATAAAATGAAGGGACTGAATATGAGAGAGCTTTCAGATTAAGAAACAAGTTCTGAAAGCTCGTGAGATGTTATTTATATAAAATGAACACAAGAATGTAGTTGCTGAACGACAACGGCGCTGAGGTTTTGCTTCTCTCTCTCAATCTGTCTGTCTTGTCATGCAATGTGCATGTCCCAACTACATTCTCGCAACAACTTAGGCGCTTAGAGTGTTGCGTTCACAACACATGACTCAAGTTCTTGAACAGATAAGCGTGAATGTGGTACAGACGTTACACCATATATGTAAATGCTTGTAAGAATTACGTGAAAACTGTAACAATATTCTAAAGCTTAATGTAATTGTGAAATAGTAATTACAAGTACTAATATATGCTAGCTGCAATAACATCAAGTTACATCTCTATAACTGTATACACTGTAACATCAAGTTACATCTCTAATTGAAACCAAACGTAGGTCTGTTAAAGTGGGTCGGTCCATTTTGTAGAGGTTAAAAACATTCTTGAACCAAGCTGCAAGAAAGTGTATTGAACTTAAGGAACACATTAGATATGTTTTGTTCAATGAAGCATAATGAACATACTGAGTTATATATGATCTATCTTTTCGAAGTCGATGATAATGCTCAAATCACAATAACTCAAATATTTCCAGTGGTGAAGACACTATATATTATTCATTAAGATTGATGCGGCAATGGAGAAGTGTGTTGTGTTTTCTGTCTGTCCGAAATTACAGCCAGTGATGCTTACCTCACTATATCTTTTGAGCTTATGATGTTATTTATATATGTGTATTGACCATATCTCTCTCAAACTTCAACGTTGTGTCATATAGTATAATAGGTTTGCGGAATTATCATACCTCAAAAGTCAAAACATGTGGCTGTTAAACGCATCAATTGGCAAAGGTTATTTTAAGCAGTTATACTAGTAAAAAACACGGCCATAACCACGAAATTGTCACTGAATAGCCACGAAAAAATTGCAATTTCTCCACGATTTTGCTAGGAATTTAAATGTACCAAAGAATAGCCACAAAATCGCGACGAACAAATTGTGGCAACCTTATTTCGAAAAAAAACGTAACATTTTTTGTGAATAACTAGCTACGATTTGTTATGGTTTAGTCGTGGCAAAAATAATTTTAATCAGTTGAAAAAATGGAAGCCACAAATGATACCATAATATTTCATGGCTTGCCCACTGAAAAAATGGCACACTAATCAATTCATGCATAGATGCCATGGCATTCATAAAAACAAAAACAAAAGGTTTATATGGCAAGTTCTGCGGCAACCTTTCTTAGATGCTATTCCATCCATTTGATAAAGTTCATAAAATACTCGAAAAGGTGCTACGGAAATAACTGTGTCAAAATTTATAGCATTTTTCTTGGTAAAACCTGGTAAACAACGTAGTCATTTTTGTGGCAAAAACTTGGCTTACCTTCTAATAAAAGCAAACACACGAGAGTCCATTTGTATTACAAGAAGGTTCGATGAAAACTTAAACACGAGAGTGGATGTAAATGCAAAAAATAGCAAATAAGTGTCCAGTGTATAATTGTTTTCAAAATCCAGATCGATCGACAAGTTGATCCAATCAATTATTATGTTTCAAAATAGTTTATAGAAGGTGTTCAAGTTTTAGCATTTGCTTCTAATAAAAAAAATTCAAAGAGGGGAAAACCATGTTTTATCCCTGTGCAAGATGTTAAAACCAAAAACAACGTATCAGTGATACGAGAACAATATCTTGCCATCTTTACCAGTCAGCTTCAAGCTTCAAGGATAATTATTATATATGCATGGTCAAGCTATGGAGAATCATTTTACTTGTCGTTCTAGATTTCGACATGCAAATTAATATAACATTTAATTTTGTATATTTACTAGATAAAAAATATTATTATCAATACAACTAACCATATTTCAACCAATAGAAAAATAAATTAGAATAAAAAATCAATAAATTTTACATTAAAATCATAAAATGATATTTATTTTGAAACATAAATTTTGCTTTAAAACAACATCTAATTTGAGACTCCCTGGAGGGAGTACAACTTTGGAAAACTAACCATAGGCATGAAGCCAATTTATGGGGAAGAAACGCCGTATGCAAACGAACCAGAAGTAACGTGGCCAACTACATTTGAAAAAAACCTGAAGTACGTAACTTGACAAAGAATAAAATTTGGGTTCACCCCTATGATGAATCTTTATATTCACCTCACTATTGATTACCAATCAAATTGCCATTTTGGACTAATCAAAATAGGCATTAAAATTAAAAGAAAAAAAAAGGAAAATAAGATTAAATAAGAAAAAGGAAGACCTTGACTTAACGTCGTTCTCACCTCCACGGCTGCTGCTTCTTCAAAAGACTTGTTCTCAATCCTTAAAAAAACACAGATTGTAGTTTTCTAACAAAGGTTCTAGATACGTGTTGCTCGTTACTGCTCTCTTTTATCCTATTTCAAATTTTAGAATAGATGTTTTTAGATCAGTTCAATTCCCTAAAACAACATAACTAACCCTAAGTATAATTATTCTTTGTTATACATCTCAAGATCATCATGCCGGTCTGAAACACCATTTTATACTTCTGGAAAGAATGTCAAATAACAAGAAAGTAAGAAGATGGAGAAAAAGAGCATCTAATTAAAATATATATGATTTATATTAAAATCTAACTTTTGATTAAATCTACAGACGAAGTGGATTTAAGAGAAGCTCCCAAGAAGAAGAACAAGAAGAGTAGCAGAGAACAAGCTACAAAGAAGGAAGAAGAAGAAGAAGAGACTTCAGGCGCAAGAAACAGAAGAGTGAAGAAGAAAAAGAGACTTCTCTCTCTACATGAAAAAGAAAATAAACGAGGGAGGAAAGGGTGTGTGTATGCTTATGTAATAATGAAACACAAGACAAAACAGAGTGAATGTGAGAACAAATTAAAATCAGAGAGTAAGTGAACAAGAGAAACACAGTGAGCAGTACAACAGAGTTAAGAAGAATGCTTTCACATTTCTGTTTATAAGACATTATAAATGTGTATACATTTTTTTTATAAGGCAATATAATGTATTTTATAGAATTTTCACATCAAGATTCATAGAGGAAGAAGGTGAGAGAGAGAATAGCTGTTGCTAGTTTGGTGTTCACGACGATGCACTACAAATAAGGACCAGGATCATGGCTATAAGTGATTCAACGAAGACAAAGTAAAGAGCAGTAAGCCAATGCTTCATTGTAAGGAGAGAATGAATTATTTTTGTGCTCTGGTTTGTTCTTCGTTGGTCACTAGGGGAAGAGAACATCTATGAAGGAAAGTAAGAACACAAAGTTAAAGAATAATGCAGCTAAACGAAGAACTTAGCCAAGACAAAATCGTGTTATAAAGATAAAATGTTTCTTCTTCAAGAGATTATGACCATAATGGCCTGAAACCAGTTATTTCTCTGATTTTCCTGCTACGGAATGTAAAAACTGAATATGACCTTGATTTTTGAAGTTAATAATAAGTGTAAAACATGAATATGCTAGAAATACCAAAAGTAAGAACAAAAACAAAACATAATTAATATCTTCTTTCACATAAATCACAACAGAGTCTTACTATGATCCACCACAACTCTTGTCAAATCCCTACAAAATATAAGACATACACAAATTAAAAAAAAAAGATAACTTTAATATAAAAAGTATAGAGAATGAAATATTAACCTGGAGAAGTTGTGAAAAAGAAGGTTCATTGTTTAAGGTCAGACTAGTGGCAGCAACAGATAACTGAGTATCAGAAGGAAGACTTGAGTCCTGAAATATATAGATTGTTTTAACTCTCAAAATTTGATAAAGATTAGACAAGCAAAATAAAATATATATCAAATACCTGAAATGACAACTTTTTTTTGGTGTAGCATTATTGGATGTTTTTGATATACCATAATTTTTTGTTTCAAGCACACTCATATATCGACCATGACGTCCAACTTTTTGGTTCTTTGGTCGTCCAGGAGGATTTTTTCTTTTTATTCCATGTGAATTTAGAACTTCTTCTTCATCTTCTTCTTCTTCCACAAGTTCAAAATCTGAAGAGTGGACCATCCATTTACTAGCTTTCACACGTTCCTTTTTCTTTTCCACCAAATTTTCAAGCAACTGAGAGGCAGCTTCATCTGCACACAATGTCAGTTCTACATGTTCAGCGGCAACAGATGTAATCTCACGGAAAGTACGACATATATGACTATATCTCTTTCTGATCGATTGCTTCTCTGTATCATTATGTGTGGCTGAATGATAAAGGATATGGTTCGTGCTTTAGCCTCGTTACTCCATCGATTCAGAATGTAAGTAGGTGGAATTCTTCTAATATCCCTCTTGGCCAACACTTTTAATGCATGACGACATAAGATCCCACCAAAAGAAAACTTCATGCAACTACAATGTATTGTTTCGTTTGCAGCATCATAGTTAACCAAATGGTTTCTTCCAACACCACGGAAAGATACATTGTATTCAGTACTCACCATCTCAGACTTATTAACCCTTTTGGCAACATAATCACCTATAGCTATGTATTCCTTCTGGAACAAGGTGAAGACTTCTGGTGTATACACGTCCAATGCATGTTGTAACATTTCTACAAGAGCTGACAATACTGGCGAGGTATGCATCATATTGAAGTCAGCAGTTAATTCTTTAAATCGCCGATCATCCAACACTCTCTCATAGTGTTTAAAGAAGCGCAACAAGTTAAAACCGCGCTTCAAGTAATTTTTCAAAGTATTATTCATACTTTCACTACGCTGTGTGCTCATCATATCAGCTGTAAAAAATTGACGACCATATACCTTTGCCCATTTCTCTCTCAACTCACACATCCTTCAACCATTTATTCTCTGTCAATTCATGCTTCTCGAGCATTTCACTCCATGCCGATAACTAGGCCTGGGCGCTTTATACTGTAACCGAACTCCACACCCTAACCCGAACCGAATTCGCGGTTCCGGATCGGTATCGGATCCTAGCAAATAACCGAATGGATTTTATGGCCCAAACATTTCGGTTACGGGTCAGGTCGGTTCTAAACCGAAATCCGAACAAGGAAACCGAGGAAACCGAACATTTATAACACCACTTCTTATATACACATTCATTTACACACATATCGACAATCTCTTCGGTTCCTTCACTTCTCTTTGGCGATGAACCCTGGTTCCCAAAAGCTATCTCGATCATTGATCATCGAATCATTATGTAACTCAAATTGGCCACTGTAAATCACCTAGTATCTCCATCTCATCCTTTATCTGAGCATTCAATAATCCATTCACAGGTATTGTCTTTCTATTTCTTCGGCTCTCAGATCTTTGATTCATTTGGTTCGTAATAGTTATACATCATGTGTTTATGTGTTTGCTTGATTTCTTATTTACGGTTTGCATGTGTATTTAAATTGATTATGTGTATTTGCTTTTTTTTCAATTTTTTCAGATGAACTCGATATCTGAGATTTTCAATCTTTCATTCTTATAATATGCATATGGAGTCAATAGTGCTTTCTAATAATGGTTTGTACTTTGTGTTTGGAGATTATGGAGACACAACAGTTCTACGAGAAGAGTAAGCAATTTGATTTTCCATAAGAAGAATGTGGCTTTCGTCAATTTAAGTTTATGGTTTTATGCTTGCACTTTGTTTTTTTTTTTGAGTTTATAGACAGAGTGAATTTTGTTTTGGTGTTTGCTCTTGTTTAAACTAATGTTTCGTATCGGTTTTTAATGGGATATTTTCGGTTATTATGGTTATATTTATGATTTTTCGGTTTGTTTGGTTATATTTGGTTGTTAAAATCCGAAACCGAACCGGATCCAATTTATTTTCGGGTTAAGGCGGATCTTCATTGTCTCACCGGAACCGATCCGAACCCGGTTGGTTCCGAACCGGAACCGTACCGAAAATGTCAAAAAACCGAATGGGACTTCTAAGCTTAGATCCGGAAATCCGAAAATCCGTTTAAACCGAACCGAATCCGATTGGTGGACCGAACGCCCAGGCCTACCGATAACCACTCTTCTTCATTCTCATGGTCATATACACATTTTCTAAAGTCTGTGGCAAAATGGTTTGGTCCATGAAATACACAGCTCAACCTCTTTACAACATTTTGGTAAATATGCCAAACACATAACCTATGATTTGTTTCTGGGAAAACTTTTCCTATTGCATTTGCCATTGTTGCACACTGGTCTGTAAAAATTGTTTGCAGTTGTTTTCCAGACATTGCTCCAAGAAAAGTCTAAAAAAGCCACTCAAAAGATTATGTCGTTTCATCATATAAGAGAGCAGCACCAAACAGAATAGATTGCTTGTGATGATTAACCCCGACAAATGGAGCAAACGGTCTATCATATTCGTTTGCCTTGTAAGTTGTATCAAAGCAAACGACATCTCCAAAAAGATTGTAATCACTAACTGACCGAGCATCTGTCCAAAAAATATTAGTGATTATATCGTCCTCATCAAGTTGCATTGAGTAAAAAAAAGATGAATCATCCTCTTTTTTTTCTGAAAGTACTCCAAAAACCGCTCCAGCATCTCCCTTTTCCATTGCTGCCATTCGTTTACGGTATATCTAATTGCGCATGTCTTTATCTATAAAACCTAGATTTGCTCGCCTCCCAACTTCTCTGCTCATCATTTCAATGGTTGCTTTTGCTGAAATTTCTAACATGTCAGAATCATCAGCATATTGTTTTTGAGAGATAAAGATTGCTCGGTTACTCTTCAGCAAATTTTTCATAGGTGTCCTCACTAACTCATGGTTATGATTCGGCTCAAAATTCATAATCTTATACCTTCGTTACTCTGAAGGTAGCAAGACATGCGAGCTTTACAACCACATCTTGTGGTTGATCGTGAATATGATATATTGACCTTAGGTTCCTGTCTAAGCCCCTCTTTTGAGCATACACAAACCATCCTTACTAGCTTATTTTTCTTTCTAGTAGTCCGTTGGCTCCTTACGTTAAAACCATGATTGCCTCCATATTCCACTACAAAGTTCATAATTATTTTGATTTTCATTGTTTGCCTCTAAAGCATCATCATCGTCAGCCTGAATATAATCCTCCTCATTGTCTATAATCCTCCTCATTTTTCATCGAAATCACTGACTGAAACATTGTCATCACTGAATGAAGCATCTTCCTCAGCTAAAAACTCGTCCAAATTCTAACTTAACAAACTGGTTTCACCTGAGATTTGCAAACTAAATTCATCATGAGTAGCTGAAACAGTTTCTTGACCACTTGAATGACTACTCTCCATTGCAACTACATAGCAAAATAAAAACAAAAGTCATAGATTATCTTAGATAGCATAGAACAATTAAACTTTATTTTAGTGTACATTCTAAATAATTGATGTTTTAAAACATACCACTTTAATGCCAATCATCAAAAGTTTTATCATATATCACGACCTTGCCTTATTTTAATCGTAAACCACATCAATTTAATGCCTTCCCACGACCATAATGTGTACAAGAGCAATGTATTCCAAAGAAGTAAGAGAATCAGTAGCTACAATTTAGTATATTAGTTTCAATTTGTCAGCCTAATATTCTTTCAAAGCTAAATAAAATAAGTTTCACAAAGCACGTGACCTCCCTTATTCTTTTTTTTTCTCCTACTGCCATGATCATACACATGTGTGATTAGAAAAGATCTAACAACTCTAAGCTTAAAACTATATGATCCTGAGATATATAACAAACAATAATTATACTTAGGGTTAACTATGTTGTTTTAGAGAATTGACCTGATCTAAAAACAAAGGATAAAAGAGAGTAGTAACGAGAGGTACTGATGCACAACGTATCTCGAACCTTTGTTTGGAAATTACAATCTGTATTTTTTTAAGGATTGAGAACATGCAAGTCTCTGAGTTTGAAGAAGCCGAAGACGTGAGGTGAGAACGGCGTTAAGTCGGGATCTTCCTTTTTTTACTAAATCTTATTTTCCTTTTTTTTTCTTCTAGTCGGCGTTAAGTCAGCGTTAATGCCTTTTTTGATTAGTCCTACATGGCAATTTGGTTGGTCATCCAAACAAAAATCCTCTATATTCACTAAATCAAGGTGAATATAGAGGATTTTTGTTTGGATGACCAATCAAATTGCCATCTAAGACTAATCAAAAAAGGCATTAAAATTAGAAGAAAAAAGGAAAATAAGATTTAATAAAAAAAGGAAGACCCCGACTTAACGCCGTTCTCACCTCACGTCTTCTGCTTTTTCAAACTCAGAGACTTGTTATCAATCCTTAAAAAATACAGATTGTAATTTCCAAACAAAGGTTCGAGATATGTTGTGCATCGTTACCTCTCGTTACTACTCTCTTTTATCCTTTTGTTTTTAGATCAGGTCAATCCCTAAAGCAGCATAATTAACCCTAAGTATAACTATTGTTTGTTATATATCTCAGGATCATATAGTTTTAAGCTTAGAGTTGTTAGATCTTTTCTAATCACGTCTGTGTATGATCATGGCAGTAGGAGAAAAAAAAAGAATAGGGGAGGTCACATGCTTTGTGAAACTTATTTTATTTAGCTTTGAAAGAATACTAGGCTGACAAATTGAATCTAATATACTGAATTGTAGCTACTGATTCTCTTACTTCTTTGGAATACATTGTTCTTGTACACATTATGGTCGTGGGAATGCATTAACTTGATGTGGTTTACAACTGAAATAAGGCAAGGTCGTGATATATGATAAAACTTTTGATGATTGGCATTAAAGTGGTATGTTTTAAAACATCAATTGTTAAGAATCTACACTAAAATAAGGTTTAACTGTTCTATGCTATCTAAGATAATCTCTGACTTTTGTTTTTATTTTGCTATGTAGTTGCAATGGAGAGTAGTCATTCAAGTGATCAAGAAACTGTTTCAGCTACTAGGATGAATTTAGTTTGCAAATCTCAGGTGAAACCAGTTTGTTAAGTCAGAATTTGGACGAGTTTTTAGCTGAGGAAGATGCTTCATTCAGTGATGACAATGTTTCAGTCAGTGATTTCGATGAAAAAGCGGACATAGACAATGAGGAGGATTATATTCAGGCTGACGATGATGATGCTTTAGAGGCAAAAAATGAAAATCAGAATAATTATTAACTTTGTAGTGGAAAGGAGTTTAGTTCTGATGAGTCTGCATATCAAGCTTATAGAAAGTATGGAGACAATCATGGTTTTAACGTAAGGAGACAACGGACTATGAGAAAGAAAAAAAAAGCTAGTAAGGATGGTTTATGTATGCTCAAAAGAGGGGCTTAGACGGGAACCTAAGGTCAATATATCATATTCACGACCAACCACAAGGTGTGGTTGTAAAGCTCGCATGTCTTGCTACCTTCAGAGTAACGGAAGATATAAGATTATGACTTTTGAGCCGAATCATAACCATGAGTTAGTGAGGACACCTATGAAGCATTTGCTGAAGAGTAACCACGTAATCTCTATCTCTCAAAAACAATATGCTGATGATGCTGACATGTCAGGAATTTCAGCAAAAGCAACCATTAAAATGATGAGCAGAGAAGTTGGGAGGCGAGCAAATCTTGGTTTTATAGATAAAAACATGCGCAATTACATATACTGTAAACGAATGGCAGCAATGGAAAAGGGAGATGCTGGAGCGGTTTTGGAGTACTTTCAGAAAAAAAAGAGGATGATTCATCTTTTTTTTACTCAATGCAACTTGATGAGGACGATATGATCACTAATATTTTTTGGACAGATGCTCGGTCAGTTAGTGATTACAATCTTTTTGGAGATGTCGTTTGCTTTGATACAACTTACAAGACCAACGAATATGATAGACCGTTTGCTCCATTTGCCGGGGTCAATCATCACAAGAAATATATTTTGTTTGGTGCTGCTCTCTTATATGATGAAACGACAGAATCTTTTGAGTGGATTTTTCGGACTTTTCTTAGAACAATGTCTGGAAAACAACCGCAAACAATTTTTACAGACCAGTGTGCACCAATGGCAAATGTAATAGGAAATGTCTTCCCAGAAACAAAGCATAAGTTATGTGTTTGGCATATTTACGAAAATGATGTAAAGAGGTTGAGCTGTGTGTTCATGGACCAAACCATTTTGCCACAGACTTTGGAAAATGTGTATATGACCATGAGAATGAAGAAGAGTGGTTATCGGCATGTAGTGAAATGCTTGAGAAGCATGGATTGACAGAGAATAAATGGTTGAAGGATGTGTGAGTTGAGAGAGAAATGGGCAAAGGTATATGGTCATCAAACTTTTACAGTTGATATGATGAGCACACAGCGTAGTGAAAGAATGAATAGTACTTTGAAAAATTACTTGAAGCGCGGTTTTAACTTGTTGCGCTTCTTTAAACACTATGAGAGAGTGTTGGATGATCGGCGATTTAAAGAATTAAGTGCTGACTTCAATATGATGCATACCTCGCCAGTATTGTCAGCTCCTGTAAGAATGTTACAACATGCATTGGACGTGTATACACCAGAAGTCTTCACCTTGTTCCAGAAGGAATACATAGCTATAGGTGATTATGTTGCCAAAAGGGTTAATAAGTCTAAGATGGTGAGTGCTGAATACAATGTATCTTTCTGTGGTGTTGGAAGAAACCATTTGGTTAACTATGATGCTGCAAACGAAACAATATATTGTAGTTGCATGAAGTTTTCTTTTGGTGGGATCTTATGTCGTCATGCATTAAAAGTGTTGGCCAAGAGGGATATTAGAAGAATTCCACCTACTTACATTCTGAATCGATGGAGTAATGAGGCTAAAGCACGAACCATATCCTTTTATCATTCAGCCACACGTAGTGATACAGAGAAGCAATCGATCGGAAAGAGATATAGTCATATATGTCGTACTTTCCGTGAGATTGCATATGTTGCCGCTGAACATGTAGAACTGACATTGTGTGCAGATGAAGCTGCCTCTCAGTTGCTTGAAAATTTGGTGGAAAAGAAAAAGGAACTTGTGAAAGCTAGTAAATGGATGGTCCACTCTTCAGATTTTGAACTTGTGGAAGAAGAAGAAGATGAAGAAGAAGTTCTAAATGCATACGGAATAAAAAAAAAAATCTTCCTGAACCACCAAAGAACCAAAAAGTTGGACGTCATGGTCGATATATGAGTGTGCTTGAAACAAAAAATTGTGGTATATCAAAAACATCCAATAATGCTACAGCAAAAAGATGTTGTCATTTCAGATATTTGATATATATTTTATTTTGCTTGTCCAATTGATATATGGTGTTTTATACATCATTGTATATATGTTTTCTAATTGGTTTTCAAGTCTTTATCGAGTCTTTCTAGTCCTTTTCGAGTCATTACAGGTCTGGAGTTGCACTGGATAGGAGATGGACCTGTTGGAGCAAAAGAGGCAGAAAACAGTGCACTTTGGTGATTTTCACGCAGAACAGTCTGATGACTGTTCCCGAACGAGCAGAACACCCAAGTGATTGTTCCAGCGGCAGAGATTTTTAAGGAAACTACACTTATTTCGGGATTTGCCCTAATTATCCTCTTTTTCTTTTCCAGCCGCCTGTGGCTTTGATATATCATTATTTTCTGTTTCTCATTATCATTCTACGCTATTCTAGACTGAAGAAAACCATTGGAGACTTTTGTGCTTTTGGATTGTAAAGGGAGAAGGCTCTATCTCTCTCACCATAGAGAAGATTACCCTGAACCCTCTTTTAGTTTCTGTTATATTTATGCAGTATTATTCAGAAATCATGTCTCTTGTCTCCTGTGATATGTCTGAGTAGTCGGCTAGCTTGTCTAGGGTTCTAGGGTGTTGATTTCGTGAGCTAAACATAGATAAGTGAATCTATTAATTGTCTTCATTCATAACTGTTCTTACTGCTTTCATTAAACTTGCCGCTTACTGTTAGATCCTAGGTTTAACCTGTTCATTAACCGTGTAATAGGTTGCTAGATCTGTTATGAATGAGCATTGCATCCCTAATCAGCGAAAGTAGATATTAGGGTGTTTTGTGAACCTATCGGACTTGATCTCTATTGCTTGCGATCGCTTCTCACCTCAACGACAGTTAGATGGTGAGATCGATCAGCATAGGGAGCAGTACCACGACAGTGGACTGTTCTATTTGAGTGATCCGAGTTCTGGACCTGTTCTTAATTTAACTTGAATAATTGTTTGGCTCACAAGTATTAGCACCCGATGAAGTAACCCTAGGCTGGCTTCTCTTTAAATTGAATTTACTTTTGCTTTATTTTATTTGTTGCTAGTTACGATACCCTCAAACTCAAACCCCCCATGTTGTTTTAGATTAATATTGATCCCATAGAAATAAAGTGTAATAGTTGGTCTCTGTGGATTCGATCCTAAAGTGCTACATCGATATACCATTCGATTGTGGTAGTGTGCACATTAGGTTAATTGTTGTGCGTGTAAACGAATATCAATTTGGCACCGTTGCCGGGGACCATCTTTTTTACCTTTATTTTTCGGTTATTTATTTAGTCTAAGACCTCTAACTTACTCTTTTCTCTTTGTTGCAGGAGATCGCAAGGTTTAGAAAAACAGAACAGACAACAACCAAGGCCGACCAACACCACCATGGGTGATCACGGCCATCAGGATGATCTCACTGCAGCAATGGCACTGATGCAACAGCAGATGCTTCAGATGCAGCAGACCATTCAAGCCCAGCAAGCAGCTGCGGAACAAGCTGCTCAACAGGCTGCTCTCGCGCAGCAGGAACATGCGGCACAGACTGTTCCAATCGGGCAGAGAAACCATCCACGTAACTTTCCTACTACGCGCTCTGCCATTGTTCCTCCACTCTGTAGCAATCTGGACTTCGAGATCAAGCCAGCTTTGATCGGTCTAGTGCAGAGTAAGGTGTTCTCTGGTCTCTCTACAGAAATTCCAATGGAGCATATTGAGAGATTCGAGAGAGTCTGCAACTTTTCACGCGCGAATGGTGTTCCACCAGACTACATCAAGTGCACGCTATTCCCATTCTCTCTTGATGGAAAAGCTGCACGGTGGCTGAACTCTCTCCCTACAGGTTCTCTGTCTTCATGGAAACAGGTCCGATCAGCGTTCCTGAGCTATTTCTACACTAAGGCGAGAACTGCAGCATTGAGGAACAAGATCACCTCATTCAGACAGCTCCCCGACGAGCCTTTTTGTGATGCATGGGAGTGTTTCAATGTCTATCGCAGAGAGTGCCCTCACCATGGATTTGATGATGATTACCTCCTGAACATTTTCTATGATGGAGTACACTGGGAACACCGAAGTGCTATGAATTCTGCGAGCAATGGAGATTTCATGACTCTGACCACTGCTGGAGCATTTGAACTGATTGAGATCATGGCTGCTAGTTCTACCAATGAGAACAATGAGAGCGATTGTTCCAAAGTCGTGACCAGTGCTGAAACCCAGAAGATAAATGAGCTGACAGCCAAGATTGACTACCTACTGAAAAACAACCAAGGAAAAGTCTTCATGATGGATGGAGCTACTACTGGGCAGATTCAGAACAACCAGGCACAAGGATCTGGGTATCAGAACACCTTCCCACAGAACTTCCAGGGTAAAACCTTCATCTTCAGTGAGGCAGAGAACATGTTCGTCGCTCAGAATCAGAATTTGAACCAGCAACAGTCGCAGAACAACCAGCAGACTGCTCCAACGACTGTTCCGCCAGATGAGCTGAAAAATCTCAACTCTATGATGCAGCAGATGCTCCAGAGCCAACAACTTCAGGTCAAGGCACTGAATCAGGTTACCACAGACATCAACACCAGGATGGACAGCATGTTCACTGATCTGAATACAAAATATGATGCTGTGAACAGCCACATAAAGAGGATTGATGGTCAGCTTGCTCAAACCGCGGAAACTGTCAAGAGGCAGCAAGAAACCCTTCGTGGAAAGAGTGTGATGCACTGTAATGCAACAGAGCATAGGTGTGAGAAAGCTGTGGAAAAAGAAACAGAGCAGTTAATCTCTGAAACTGTCTCAGGCGCAAAAAAGAGAACAGAACAACCTGCTAGCTGTGTGGTGACTGCTCCTGACGAATCTACTGAGATTCCACCAGTGCGAGTCTATGTTCCTAAGGTTCCCTATCTAACTCCACCACCACTGAAGGTATTGCCTAAGGTTGATGATCCTGGAAAGTTTGTTTTCCCATGTTCCATTGCTGGAGTAGAATTTAAGGATGCTCTTTGTGACTCCGGATCATGTGTGAATCTTGTCTCAAAGGCGATTGTAGACAAGCTGGGTATTGTGGACGTTGAGCCTTCTCAGGTGACTCTGGCTTTTGCAAACTCTTCCAGAGCAGTCCCTTATGGCACCATTCGCAATCTTCCTGTCCAAGTAGGAGACTGTATGCTCCATACCGAATTCCATATTGTTGATATGAGCAAGGAACATGAGATGCCTTTGATCTTTGGAAGGTCATTTATGGCTACAGTGGGAGCAATTGTCGACATGCCTAATAAGAGAGTCTCCTTCTCCAACATCAACAAGATGGTTTTCTACAAAGTTGTCCTAACCAGATCACAAATCCGATACTCCTCTAGCATCTTTGTGGATAGTGGAGAACAACTGGAAATTGTTCAGAGGAAGAAGCTTGAGATCGGAGAAGTCCTGAATGGAGATCCTCACACTGATACCAGGAAGCTCAGTGGGAATGCAAAGGTGAATAAAAAAGTCCACAAGAATATGATCAAGGGCGGCCCTACGATGACTTTGATACCTCACATGTGTGATGAGAAATCCATTGAGTATGAGGTAAAGTGCAAAGGTACCTCTAAACCTTTCTCTTAAGTCAGAGTTGTCCTCACTGATGAGTTGAAAGAGAAAGGAGAAGCTGCTGTGAAAGGGTTGTTGAGCAGAGTTTTGAAGCTGAACATGTCTGATTGTGGAGCTTGTTTTGGAACAAGCCCGGATGCTCAACCCGACTGATCCATGTCACCAAGTCAAGCTAGTGACTTAAACCAAGCGCTTGGTGGGAGGCAACCCACTGGTATGTGTAAATATAACTTGGTTTTATTTTTGTTTTGCTTATTTTTCGTTTTAGTTATTGAGTCTCAGGTCAAAAAGCATAAAAATCCGAGATACTGTAGCAGAACATTCTGGCGCTTGTTCCACCCGACTGTTCCAGAAACTAAGCATCTTTCTCCAGAAGAGAGAGCGGCGGCTCCAGATGAAAATCTGGCAACAGAACAAGTCTGGGGGATCACCAGTTCCAGGTAAGTATCTCAACAAAAAAAATGTTTTTATTATTGTTTTCACCTTCTCTCTGATTTATTTTCACACCGAGACGTTGTGAAGTAAGTCTGGGGGAGGGTTTCATCGTTTACTAACTCGTTTCTTTCTTTTGTTTATCTTTTGAGTCATTTTGAGTAAGTTTTTAAGATCGAGTCAGTCAAAACTTTGTGGAAATTAGGACCTTATTTTGTGTTGATCACTAACCACCTCGTGCTTTAGTTATCTTATTCAGTGACCTTAGCAGTGGCGAAAGACACACATGTGGACCTGGAACACCCTGACATATCTCACTTGATTCTCCAGAAGTTCTCAGCCGATCAGGTTACACTGGGTAGACTTAACTCCACCTAACTTGAACCTAATCTTGACTGAAATTCTTCTTGTTATGGGCACTAAATCAGGGAAACGAGACATACACTCAGGACTTCTTATCCTTTATATCCATCTTTTGTTGTTCCTGAGTGGCTAGCTCATCTTTAGCTAGTTCCCACCCTGCACCTTAGCCTTTATTCCACCTTCATGCATTTGTTTTTCAGTGTTATATGTGTAGATATGTGCAAAAAGGTCGAAGAGGAAAGGATCGACGCAGCCTCTTACTCGTTACTGCTGCAAGTGTCAATCAGACAGGGAGAACAAGCAGACTAAGGGAACAGTCACTCCCTAAGAAACATCTGCGCAAGAACATGGGTGGAGAACCAGAATGGTGTGAATCAGAACCACCAGTGGCAACCTTATATCATATGTTACCTCCTTCTTCGTCATCCCACCATCTATTTATGTACTAGTATCAGAAAAAAAAAAGAAAAAAAAAGAAAGAAAAAAAAAAGAAAAAAAAATATATATTTTGTTTTATTTAGTATTTGGTGATGGAGAAGGGGAAGAATTCAGGAAATATGAGCCACTGGGAAGGTCGAGCAGAAGAGTGGATATCAATATGAAGGGTTGAGGAACATACAGATGAGCAGAGCAGTCTGATGACTGATTCGGAGCAGAACAGAGCAGTCGTTCTAGGAAGAGCAAAAACGAGTAGGGGCTGTGGACATCAATGGATCTGTATTCTCTTGCAGTTTTGCGCGATATCTTGCATCCACCTCAAAAATTGGTAACCCTTAAACACTTGAAACTCCACCATTGAAACACTTAAATAGCCTGTTCCACACCTAAACCGTCTACCCTGAATAGTGCATGTGATTAGATGCTCACGCAACTCTTAAATGAATGTAGGGAGTTCTGTCTAGATAGTGTTGCTTTTTCAGGTTTGAGATGTAGAGTATGGAGCCGATTTTTGAACAGCAGTCAGTGGGATTCTGGTAAGCGTGTTTTGTCCTAGCTTACTGCTTGTATGGTTCAGAGATTCGTGGTTAAGGTATGGTTGCTGAGAATAGAAGAGTTCCCACACTTTCAAACCTTTCTTCCTGTTCTTGATACTTGGTCTTGTTCGAGGACAAACAAGGATCTAAGTCTGGGGGAATTGATATATGGTGTTTTATACATCATTGTATATATGTTTTCTAATTGGTTTTCAAGTCTTTATCGAGTCTTTCTAGTCCTTTTCGAGTCATTACAGGTCTGGAGTTGCACTGGATAGGAGATGGACCTGTTGGAGCAAAAGAGGCAGAAAACAGTGCACTTTGGTGATTTTCACGCAGAACAGTCTGATGACTGTTCCCGAACGAGCAGAACACCCAAGTGATTGTTCCAGCGGCAGAGATTTGAAGGAAACTACACTTATTTCGGGATTTGCCCTAATTATCCTCTTTTTCTTTTCCAGCCGCCTGTGGCTTTGATATATCATTATTTTATGTTTCTCATTATCATTCTACGCTATTCTAGACTGAAGAAAACCATTGGAGACTTTTGTGCTTTTGGATTGTAAAGGGAGAAGGCTCTATCTCTCTCACCATAGAGAAGATTACCCTGAACCCTCTTTTAGTTTCTGTTATATTTATGCAGTATTATTCAGAAATCATGTCTCTTGTCTCCTGTGATATGTCTGAGTAGTCGGCTAGCTTGTCTAGGGTTCTAGGGTGTTGATTTCGTGAGCTAAACATAGATAAGTGAATCTATTAATTGTCTTCATTCATAAATGTTCTTACTGCTTTCATTAAACTGGCCGCTTACTGTTAGATCCTAGGTTTAACCTGTTCATTAACCGTGTAATAGGTTGCTAGATCTGTTATGAATGAGCATTGCATCCCTAATCAGCGAAAGTAGATATTAGGGTGTTTTGTGAACCTATCGGACTTGATCTCTATTGCTTGCGATCGCTTCTCACCTCAACGACAGTTAGATGGTGAGATCGATCAGCATAGGGAGCAGTACCACGACAGTGGACTGTTCTATTTGAGTGATCCGAGTTCTGGACCTGTTCTTAATTTAACTTGAATAATTGTTTGGCTCACAAGTATTAGCACCCGATGAAGTAACCCTAGGCTGGCTTCTCTTTAAATTGAATTTACTTTTGCTTTATTTTATTTGTTGCTAGTTACGATACCCTCAAACTCAAACCCCCCATATTGTTTTAGATTAATATTGATCCCATAGAAATAAAGTGTAATAGTTGGTCTCTGTGGATTCGATCCTAAAGTGCTACATCGATATACCATTCGATTGTGGTAGTGTGCACATTAGGTTAATTGGTGTGCGTGTACACGAAAAAAAGAGAGTTAAAAGAATCTATATATTTCAGGACTCAAGTCTTCCTTCTGATACTCAGTTATCTGTTGCTGCCACTAGTCTGACCTTAGACAATAAACCTTCTTTTTCACAACTTCTCCAGGTTAATATTTATTTCATTCTCTATACTATTTATATTAAAGTTATCTTTTTAAAAAAAAAATTGTGTATGTCTTATATTTTGTAGGGATTTGACAAGAGTTGTGGTGGATCATAGTACGACTCTGTTGTGATTTATGTGAAAGAAGATATTAATTATGTTTTGTTTTTGTTCTTACTTTTGGTATTTCTAGCATATTCATGTTTTACACTTATTATTAGCTTCAAAAATCAAGGTCATATTCAGTTTTTATATTCCGTAGCAGGAAAATCAGAGAAATAACTGGCTTCAGGCCATTATGGTCGTAATCTCTTGAAGAAGAAACATTTTATCCTTATAACACGATTTCGTCTTGGCTAAGTTCTTCGTTTAGCTGCATTATTCTTTAACTTTGTGTTCTTACTTTCCTTCATAGATGTTCTCTTCCCCTAGTGACCAACGAAGAACAAACCAGGGCACAAAAAAAATCATTCTCTCCTTACAATGAAGCACTGGCTTACTGCTCTTTACTTTGTCTACGTTGAACCACTTATAGCCATGATCCTGGTCCTTATCTTTGTAGTGCGTCGTCGTGAACACCAAACTATGCAACAGCTATTCTCTCTCTCACCTTCTTCCTCTATGAATTTTGATGTGAAAATTCTATAAAATACATTATATTGCCTTATAAAAAAATGTGTACACATTTATAATGTCTTATAAACAGAGATGTGAAAGCATTCTTTTTAACTCTATTGTACTGCTCACTGTGTTTCTCTTGTTCACTTACTCTCTGATTTTAATTTGTTCTCACAGACACTCTGTTTTGTCTTGTGTTTCATTATTACACAAGCATACACACACCTTTTCCTCTCTCGTTTATTTTCTTGTTCATGTAGAGAGAGAAGTCTCTTTTTCTTCTTCACTCTTCTGTTTCTTGTGCCTGAAGTCTCTTCTTCTTCTTCTTCTTTCTTTGTAGCTTGTTCTCTGCTACTCTTCTTGTTCTTCTTCTTGGGAGCTTCTCTTAAATCCACTTCGTCTGTAAATTTAATCAAAAGTTAGATTTTAATATAAATCATATATTTTAACTAGATGCTCTTCTTCTCCATCTTCTTACTTTCTTGTTATTTGATATTCTTTCCAGAAGTATAAAATGGTGCTTCAGACCGGCATGATGATCCTGAGATGTATAACAAAGAATAATTATACTTAGGGTTAGTTATGTTGTTTTAAGGAATTGAACTGATCTAAAAACATCTATTCTAAAATTTGAAATAGGATAAAAGAGAGCAGTAACGAGCAACACGTATCTGGAACCTTTGTTTGAAAGCTACAATCTGTGTTTTTTCAAGGATTGAGAACAAGTCTTTTGAAGAAGCAGCAGTCGTGGAGGTGAGAACAATGTTAAGTCGAGGTTTTCCTTTTTCTTGTTAAATCTTATATTCCTTTTCTTTTTCTTTTATTTTTAGTGCCTTTTTTGATTAGTCCAACATAGCAATTTGATTGGTAATCAATAGTGAGATGAATATAAAGATTCACCGTAGGGGGAATCCAAGTTTTATTCTTTGACCAATAAGAAAATACGTAGATTACGAAGTTGCATAAAAGCTGGGCCACAACATCAATATTCACTGACCTAACATTGTTAAACTCTCTAATCTACCACTATAAACCAAAGGGGAAAAAATTGTTATGAACCGACCACAATAAGTCGCAAAATCGTTTTATATATGAAAAAAAAAACAATTGATGTGTGATAGAACCGGGCTGTAACTAAGAAGCCACGAAGATCAAAGACACTTGCTGTCTGAAAGGCCCAATATTTTTATCTGAGAGGTCAGAGGTCCCATGGTGAGCTGTAAATAGCATTGCTAGGCTGTGGGTGAATGATGAGGAGAGGTGGACCACGTGGAGATGAATGTGTTAAGCTTTTCCGGTCTAAAGGCGTGGGGGAGACAGCTCTGTCTCTTTGCTCTTTTTCTCTTTAACTCCCTCTTTTTTCTTCTGTTTCCATTTCAATTATGCACCTTGCCCATATATGCTTGCATTGCCTCATTTTTAATGAATTTTTAAAATATATGCCGAACATATATATTGTATAATATAAAATTTGACCAATATATTAGAGGTCTACGGTTCGAATATCGCTGGACAAAACTATCTAGGGGGATTAAGCTTCAGTCCAAACCTTTTGGTAATTCAAGAAAAAAAATATCTTAAAGTTGTTATAGAGAAATCATTTTGTGACTATTATTCGAAGAGTAGACCAACTTTTTGTTCTTATTGTTCGAAAGAAGAATTCCAGACGCCAATGTATTATGTTAATCAATTGGAGTTTGATTTTTCCTAGCCGTAATATTCTTCTTCAGTATAGTTTGAAGTCTCTCGATCATTAATTAGAATTTTATGATGTTAGAATCATCAATTATTTTTTTTGCATAAATATCTTAGAATCACACTCAAACAACACCTTTTCACTGCCAAAAGTTTTAACACAAGACATTGCCCGTACTATGGCAGCTGCTTCCAAAAATGAAAAGAAAACGGTAGGCCTTAATGTTCTTGTATTTCTTAAGAATCTATCACACAACACATTACATTACATTTGAAATGACAATAAAATATCATTTATTTAGTTTTACGAAACTTTTTTCTACATCGAACTACAGATTTTCTATTATTCTATATAAGGGTGGTATGGTTAACTAGATCTTTGTAAAATTTTCATGCAGTGTTACCTAAATCATTTTTGTTGAATGCGATAATGCGTATGTTTAGATGTTTCAGAGACATTCAAAAACCGTATGGTGAATGTATTTTTTTTTCGTCCATAGCTGTATACATTTATGATAATAAAAATTACATTTTTTTGAACCTTTAATAAAAATTACATTGCGTATGTCTATTATTAAAATTCTTCGTAAAACGGTTATGAGCAATATTTTTTCTTCTATATATACTTCACTCAAACATTTTATCCTCAAATATTTTCATCTAAGTCTCTTCTAATTTTCTTTTCAAGAAAGATGGTTCGTTTGTTTTTGATTTTATGTGGGGTAATTTTTGCAGTTATGTCTGATGTAAAACACATCTCTTCTCATATTTTAAAGAATTGTCTCCGGTTTCTCATTTTATTTTCAGTATCTCTTTCTTTTGGTGGGTTAATTTTTCTTTTCGATAGTGTATTACAAATGTACAATATACGAAATGTGATAACTCTATTTACAGAGTGGATCCGACAAAACAAAAAGTGTACATGCACAGTGACCGTACAAATAAAATGTCATTGATATTTGTGAAAAGCAAAGATAAAATAATTGAATGAGTGTGTCCCCCAACTCTTTCCCTTTTCCACTTTTATTTCCCTGACTTTTCCTTGAATCCTCTTCCCTCCTCCTCCTCTGTTCTTTTCTCTCTCTCTCTCTCCTCTCAACAACTGTTTCTGCCTTTGGTCCCAAAGTCGCCAAGCAAGCATCGCTGAATTTTCTTTGTTTCAGATATCGCAGCAGCAGTAATGGAAGACACAACATTTACAAAGGTGTTCGTTGGAGGGTTAGCATGGGAAACCCACAAAGTCTCTCTCAGGAACTACTTTGAACAGTTTGGGGACATTGTTGAAGCTGTCGTGATCACTGATAAGTCCAGCGGCAGATCCAAAGGCTACGGCTTTGTAAGTGTTTCTTTCTCGTATTCTTTTCTTTACTCGGAGATTCTTGGCTTTAACCTCACGGAATCTGTTTTTTAGGTGACTTTTTGTGATCCAGAAGCAGCTCAGAAGGCATGCATAGATCCAGCTCCTGTCATCGACGGGAGGAGAGCAAATTGCAATCTCGCGGCTTTTGGTGTTCAGAGATCTAAACCTTCTTCTCCAGTTCACGGTATCTATAAGTTTCCTTTATGTGTCTGTCGACTTCTTCTTGTTGATCTTTCTTTGGAAAACCCTAACCAGAATATCATGTGTACGGATCTTATCATTTTTTTTTTGAATGTTGGAGTCTTATTCTCGTTTCTTAAAATGGTGGTAGGCTTTTTTTTTTGAAACACTAAAAAAAATAGTTGTATGCATCTAATCTATTAAGATAGGATCTTATCATTAATCACCTCTATATATACTTCTATGTTATTTAAAAAGATAAATACAAAAAAAACAAAGATAAATACTTTGTAGACATCTAGGACAGATATAAATGTCTTGCTTCATTGTCTGAAGGGTAAAGCTTCTTCTTGATCCCTAACTTGATTAGGCCAACCGGATGAAAAGCCATTTTCAGTCCCTTTACTAATAACAGTCTCCTTTAAGTCCTTATGATTACAGCAAGCGTTTGTTTGTACCCTAAAAACGCATAAATTTTGATAAATAATGTCATGTTTTTTTTTTACTTAAAGAAAATCTTTGAGAAGTACATTCTCATGGTGTTGTGTGTTTTGGCAGGACACGTAGGAGGCAGAGGTGTGAAGGTCACAAGCCCTTTCAAGACACACTTTGGGACTGCAGCTGCTCTTCCTTCCCCACTTCCATTCTCTCACTACACACTTCCTTACACTAATCCTTTTGGGTACTTTACATTTAATCTCTTACTTCATTTTCCAACTTCATCCCTCTAAACAGACTGACAATCTTCTGTTCTGTCTCATTTATCTTTTTTAGGTTCTCTTCCTACTCAATGGATTACAACTACCCCACGGTATGTATATTTTAGTATTGAGTCTTTTCTCTACTCTCTCTTTTTGTCCCATATAGCTTATTGGGTTTCTGTTTATAACAGAGCTACTACAATGTATATGGAGGGGCAACTGCTCAGCATCCGATGTATAGCACCGGACCAATGACCGGTGTGGCAGCAGCAGCAGCGTATTACCCTTATCTCCAGTTTGCTGAAGGAAATGGACCCGTCACTGGTTATGCTCCTCTCCACTACCCCAACCACATGTTTCACTATTCCACTGGGGGTAGTTACCCACATCACAATGCTTCTCCAGTGTCTCTTGCGCCTTCACCAGTCATACCATCAGGTTTATTCTTTGATCTGTTTTCCTTTTGTTTATAAACAACTTGGAAACCAGAGGTACTGATGTTTCTCAGCAGTGTGCTTTGCAGTTCCACAGGCTTGACCGCCAAAAGTCTCACGGTTCACCTCCTGATTCCATGATGCTCCCTTTTCATATAAATCGTTAAGGCAAGCTTTGTTTACTAGTTTCATCTGCATGCCTCGAAGTTCCTTCCACAAGTCCTGTGGCCTAACCATGGTTGCCCTTTTGCCCTTTGTGATTTTAACCCTTTAGGCAAGATCCTCATAAATTTGGAGTTTGGGTATCTTTGCAAGTTCCAGTTAAGTCTCACATAGGGGTTTTAACTTGGACCATAGTCATACACATTACATTGCATCTTCTGAACAAAAAAGGTTTCGTTCAGAATAGCTTGTATAAGAAGTATCAACTTAAGTAAGTAAGAGTTACCATGTCTTGCATTATTAGTGCCCCAGAAAGGCAAAGCATATTTTTTTGTAGAAAAACTTAGGATTGGCTGATCAACAAGAAAGGAAATAAGGATTTCCCGGGAAGTGAGTTGCCACCACCTGGAAGTGTTTGAAGTAAGTGTGTTCAAAGGTGTGCACACTACTTCACCCAATATCCAATTTTAATGTGGTAGTCTTAGGATGATTAGATCTTAGGATGAACAGAAATTCACATAAACTTCCTTTGATGAGAAAGGAAGTAATGTTGTTTGTGAACTCATGTATATTCTCGGTGGCTAAGCTTTGGAGTTATAGCCGTACTTGAAACTAACTTTTAGATTAAGATCCTTTTTAAGAGTCAAGACTCATCATAGTTTCAACCAACCTCCACTGATGGAATGTGGGGTCATTGCATTTGCATGTTTTTCTTCTTCTTTTTTGCCTCTTGGGGAGATATTTTGGGTTCCCTTTAGGTTCTTCTCTTAAACATCAACCAAAACAGTTGACAATCCAACCATGGTTAGGATTCAGGTGAGAGGTACTTATCACCTCCTTATCTCTCTTTTACTCTTTCCTCTGTTTCTTCTAGACAACAAAAAACAGCAACCTCTTTAATGTATTTTCTGTTTATCTTGTAAGCGTGTGATTCTGATTCTATGTAAGAAAACAAAAACCTTCATTTTCCATCCACGGTGGATGGAAAATGAAGTAGTGTGTGATTGCAATATTTTACTTTGATGATATAATCCTCTTATGACTTGTGACAATGTCTCTTCGTCACATGTATCCCTTAATATCTATCAATATTGTTCTGTATGAATGTGTGATTGCAATACTGTGCTGTATGATGTAACCAAATTAGATCTGTAAAGTTGTCTGAATTGCAAAATAGGAATTAGAAACAGAACAGAGAGAACAGAGTTCTGATATAAAACATACTGGATACTATTAACTGAACAAAGGTGTCTCAGTCACTCAGTACCAAACTGGTTTCTTTATGTACTGCAACAACTTGTAGATACAATCATCATATCATACATACACCTAAAATATAAAAATCAATAATGCTGCAGAGTATGTCAAGTTGCAGTCAGTAAAACAAAATTGCAGAAGAGAAAGAAGGAATGTGAGACCGCATTACATCATATGAAAGTGAAAGTAAAACTTGGATTCGGGAGACGAATTTTGCGGAAGAGGAGAAGAGGCTTGTTAATCAAGAACGTGTACACTCAATGCCCTGACAAATAGCCAACCAAACAACAAGTAGAGCTAAAGCAAATAGCTTGCATCAATGGCAAAGAACAATCTTCACTTGAAGGCGCCACTTCCTTTCAATGCTCTGAGAACCATTAGATCGTCCCCTTCTTGGAACATACGTTGCTGCAGATGAGGCATTAGAACATTCAGTAACGTCTCCTCTATTTTAAGCTGTTCCTCTAACTCAAAAGTTTCCCAATCATCCTGAACAAAGTGACTGTTTCTTCTATGAATCAAGCTGTTATGCACTAATGTTACAAAGTTACAACCTTTACAGTTACATGAAGTACTGAACATAAGCTGCAATCTTCAACCAAGTCTACAAATTACAACAACCACTTGATGTCCCAATACTGATGCGTTCATCTTCTTGCGTTTTCTTAGAGTTCTCTGCATCTCGATCACTCTCATTCGGATCACAATGGCTATGGTCTTCTGTCTGAGTTTCAGGTTGTTGACTAGAAGACACTCCTCCATCAAGGGTCCCATGACTCGGAACAGGAGGATCTTCTTCCTCTTCTTCTCGGGTTTGATGGGCTTGGCTAGGGACAAGAGTGAGACGGCAAAGAGGGCAAGTGGTATGTGAAGAGAGCCAAAGATCAATGCAGTCCATGTGAAACGTATGTCCACACGACGGAATCTGTTGAAGCTTGTCCTCTGCTTGATAGTCACCAAGACACACTGAACATCTGTAAAATTCAAAAAAAAAAAATCCCCAAAATCTGTTTATTTCTTGATTCTAGTTTGGCAAAAATAATGTAGAAAGTCCTCACAGTGAATCCATAACGGAGAAGCTCTCTTTAAAGACGACGATGGGGAGCATCTCTCTCAGCTCTTTGCTCAGCCCTCCTAACTCAGCCGTGGAGATGGATGAGGAGTTTCCGATGAGGAAAGTAGCGCGGGCTCCGAGGGAAGACAGATCGGCGTTGCTGCTGCGGCGACGGAGGTAGATGAGGTAGAAGAGGAAGAGGATGATGAATGTGAAGCAGATTGGGAGAGTGAAGATGAATGCTTGGTATAGTTTAAGCTCCGGCGAGTTCGCTTCGGCGGTTGATGATGATGATGATGAAGTGTGTTTTTTTGGGTTTGAATTGCTGTAAGACATCGCGCACACACACGCATACAAGTGACTCAGTGTCCGAAAGTCACGAAAAGCCGCATCCTTCCAAGAAAGCAGAGATAGTTGAGATTGGAGATGTGGCAGGGCGACTGATTTTCTTCTTCATTTTATTTTATATTCAGTATTAGTTTTTTTTAACCGGATTAAATATTACTCATTCTGTTTCGTAATATATAGTAAAAGCTCTATAAATTAATAATATTGGGACTTTGAAATTTTATTAATTTATAAAGATATTAATTTACAAAAGTTTCCTTATTTAGATTTTTTTTTCTATTTTTGAATATGTTTATTTATAAAAAACAGAAAAATATTTTATTTTACCGTATGTGCATTATTTAAATTTTAGAAATTTGACTTCCATTTTGTTTATTATTTTATTTTATGTATAATTTTATTTTTCATAGAATTGTTAAATGGTTTTCGGTATAATTTTACTAAATATTGTCAAAATATATTTAAATGTTAAGAAAAATAAAGAGTTTTCATTATGAATATAAAACCAACAATATAATATTTAACTTATACTTATATAAAAATTATATATAAATAGATTATTAATTTATGATTTTAAGGGGACTATATATTTACATAGAAATTTTAAAAATATTATTATCTTATTATTTTATCGATTTGTGTTATATTTAACACCGGTCCAATTTGGGACCGACAAAATTTATTAATTTATAGAGATTACTAATTTATAGAAGTTCTATTGTATATGAAGTTTTTTACTCATTGCACAAAGATTAAGAAATATGTCTTTTTCTAAAATGTAATTTTAAAAATATAATTTAAAATTTATTCAACCAATAATAAAAATGACTGCAACATATAATTGATTATACATTTTTAAGTAAAGTTAAAAATAACATAAAAATATCAAAACATCATCTATTTTGAAACAACAAAAACCTTCTAAAACATCATCTATTATAAAATCTATTATGAAACGGAGGGAGTAGTTGTAGAGTTATAGATTTTAAAATTTGTTTTCTGTTTTATATTTTCTATGCATATATTTATCGAATTTTATGATTTTGTTTTCATTTTCTTACTTTTTTAATTATCAAATACAAATAAACTTATGCACTAAATCAGAGTAAAACATACTTTTTTTAATATATGTAAAAAAAACTTTAAACAACGTATAAACTGATACGGAGGGAGTAAGATCACGAGTTGCATAGAATGTTTTAGAAGAAAAGTTAGATAAAAATAGAGGTTTATTTGTACCTATAGTTTTTTAGACATCCCATGTTCATGAACATGTACCTATATCATCAGTAATTATTCAGCATACACACAACGCTATGCGTTACTGCCACTAAAACAGTTATAGTCTTATCACACACGCCAATTGCTGCGAAAGAATACAAACACCGACCCCGCATAAACATAGCAGAAGAACACAAGGGTCACAAAATCTTACATAACAGAACCAATAACCTTAATGTTTCAATGCAAGACCACAAGTATAGTACAGCGGTGGAGGAGATGTGAGGTCCTGGTTTATATTTGAAAACACAAAAATATAGGTTTATTATATCTGTGACATCTAGGTTCATGTATCTTAGACGTCCCATGTTCATCTACCTATACCATCAAAATATACAAACTAACACACAACGCGAATCGTTATTGCACATAACGCTATATCAGTTCTAGTCTAAACAGCTAACAATGTTTAATAGACAGGGCTATTGCTAAACTTATTACACACATAAACATAAGGTCACAGAATCTTCCAACGCTCTGCTTCGCAGAAACCAGAAACCTTGGTGTTTCCATGCAAGGCTGATTCAGAGTGACAGAGGGGAGATGAGAGGTCATCAGTCTGTGTTGATTTAAGCAACGCTTTCCTTTTGACTTGAGATCTGAATATATTGGTGGATGATTTTGCGGTTGGAGAAACAGAGCTGAATTTACGGATAAGGATTTTGCAACATTGTAGAAACAGAATGTACGAGTCCAACGATCACAAATGGAGTCGCTATGAGCCACCCTAGTAGCTACAAGTACAAAAAAGAAGGTTCACTGCATCGAATTGATATAATCCAAAACAGGCACCAGCAGTATACTTAACATTAGAAAAAAAAAACTTACCAATGCTTAAGAAGACTTCTCTGGAAGCTTGGCATGTGGAAACCGTCTTTAGGGCATCGGATATTCGGATGTTAGAGGAAAATGAGGTCCACAGGTTAGTTGTTCAAGGCACCACAAGACTTTTATTTTTGTTCAAAATGACACATAAGGACTCCGATCTGGAAAAAAATGTAAACCAAAATGACACGTAGGGACTCAGTTTGATACTTGCAAAACTAATAAAAAAAACCGTGTTTGGCGTTGTCTTTGTAGTTTGTATTGATTGTAGCAGTTATGATTTACCTTAGTTCAATTGGAGTAGTAATGAAGTCCAAAAACATCACAGTTGGAGCCTGACAGAGAGATCCCAAGTAACGCAATAGCAACACTGTAACACCTATTAAAAACGCAAAGAACCACAAACACTATAAATGTTGTATACTTGTATGAGAAACAAAAATATTTGATGTGAGGAAATAATACGTGGGTACGAGAACACACCCCAGATTGGAAATACTGCCACCATGGTAATGCCCATTTCCGCTGAGAAAGACAGCTGATTTGTTTCAGCACAGGGAAAAAAAAACAAAGCTTGGTTTACTTTCTTACAAGACAAATTACTTTCACAACATAGAAAATGACGAAACATTGAGTCTTTAAAAATGAGAACTGCATCTACGAACAAGTAGCCAAGTCTAGGATACAACAAGATATAATAAATTGAGTTAAAATGAGACGAAAATATGATGAAGAGATCCTCAGTAGGAAAAAAAACTGCGCAGAATCTGGAATATTCTCTTATCGAATCAAGGTATCAATCTCACTTTTCTACTGAACGGCTCAAACTTTTCACGGTACCAGAAATAATGGGCCTTAGTCGAGATTTAACTGGGCTTCGTTAGGTCCAAATTGCTAGCACGGGTCAACCCGCTTGTAATTTATCACTACAACTTACAAATACAGATTTCAACCTTTTTTGTCCTTTCGGTTTTGTTACAAAAGTCTTTTCCCGGCTAGTTTCAAATAGCGTTCCCTTTTGAATTCTCCACAGAGGTTCGCGTGATTCCTCTTTGGTCTGGTCTCTTCAGCTTCGTTACTAAGATCTGATTCAAACATCTCACCTGTTCCTTCCTCTGCTTTTGAATAGATTTTGGTGATTAGGTTGAATCGTAATCGGAAAGTGAAGAAGAGATGGAGGCTCGCCGGTCCCCGATGACTGGTATCAATCTTCCTCTTCGCTTAGGATTTTGTTTCTAGCTGAAATCATTTTGTGACTGTTGATTTTGTTGCTTTCTCATGGATTCGACTGAGGTTAGATGTTGAGGCAAAGGTTTCCGTCGAGGTTACCACCACAACGAAAACCGTGGAGACAGATCTCGGTTACGGTTACGGTTAGCTCTCTCTCTCTCCCTATCTCTGTTTGTTCCTCTAGGCTAGTGATTATTTACTGTTTCTAGATGAATTTGTATGTGGCGATTGTGGATTTGATTTTCCTGGACTCGATTGAATATAGATGTTGAGGATCTCGTGGTTAACATGTACGGACAAGTATGATTGCGAAGCAGATTTTAGGTGTATTCTATCGGTTAATCTTCGTTCGTGGAGATCTATGCTGATTTATAGTAATATTGTTTGGGATTCCTCAGATTTTGAGCGTTCTGTTTGATAATTTTAGTTTTGTTTCATGTCCTTTGCTTAGAGTAATACTCCTTTGTTCAAGTTAGTTTTGTCTCTGGATCTGCAACTTGTATTCAGCTCCATACTCACTCTGTTTGATCACATGCTATACGATTTGTTTCTTGTTGTGAAGCACTGTCTGGTACCAAGAGACTTAAGGATGAGACGACGATGGAGACAAATGGTGAAATGTGCTCAGGTATACTCGTTAGCTCTTTCTGATGCAACACTTTACTCATTATTTGAGTAACAGTATACGTTTCTTACATGTTGGTTGGATGATTTCTGAGAAACTATTTTGAGTGTCAACAGTAGCTGTGCTTTCCTCCAGTTTGTTTGTACACATTACGTACTCAGCTTCATACACTCGCTTTTTTTTTTGTGAGATGTTATCTGATTCTTCTTATGCTTATAAGCATTCAGAACCATTATGTCAAGCTAGTTTGTGTCTGGATTTTCACTTTGTACTCACCGAGAAGCAGTCCTTTGTTCGAGTTAGTTTATCTCTTGATCTGTTGTTTTTCTCACGGATTTGATTGAGGATAGATGTTGAGGATCCCGTGGCAAAAGTCTTCCTCGAGGGACAGGTGAAACAGATTACCATAAGCAATGCCTTGGAGAAAGATCTAGCTCACGGTTAGTCTCTCTCTCTCTCTCTCTCTCTCTCTCTCAGACGTTTTCTCCGGACAGTTACTATTCCACAACGATTTTGGTTTAGTTTTAAGGGAGAGACGTTGATCTTTTGTAGAAATTTATGCTAATTAATAGTAGTTCATTTGGAAATTCATAGGTTCTGAGGATGGCAATCTCAAGCCCCTTGATGATGACGATGAGGTACTTTCCTTACTTAATATTTGAGATTCCGGTTATATATGTTTGTTACTTATTTACCAAAAAATTGCTTGTTATTTGTAGGGGAAGGATCTAAGGCTTCTGTTTGAAGATGAGGAGGACAAAAAGTTTAAAGCATTCGCCAAGCTTTTTTTCTACCAATCAACGGAGGAGGCGGAGGGGATCGGCGGTGGGGGAGATGCTTTCGGCGCTAGCTGCTGGTTTGATTGACCGGCGAAGAAGGAGGTTTGGTTCTGTTCTTCTCTAAAACAAGAAGAAGAAAAAAGACACTGATTTTATTTGTTTTTTTTTTTCTAAAACCAGGAGAATATGCTTTTAGGAAAAACACGGTGGGAAGATGCATAAGATTTTACATATCCGCTTTACTATAATCTGTACATTTTCATAGACTTTGAAACTATGCTTATCAGTTCTTTACTATTCTAAAACAGTTTGAACTAAGGAAATCGGAAGTCGAATATGTGATAAGAACCAGTTTTTCAAAATATAAATGTGACAACAACCAGTTAAGAAAATTGCTATACGCCGACCCATAATTTTACCAGTTTTTCTTACTGAAATTCATTATCTATCTATTGAACATATATTTATACAATTTGAAACATGAATTAACCTGAACAAAAATTTTAATTGTTAATCTCTTAAACTCTTGTACACTCAAACTCTTAAAAAGACAAACATATGTATAAATAAGTCAATTACATAAACAAACAAACAAAATGGAAGAACAACTAAGCTAAATAAAAAAAGACATACATTACTCGAGGGTATCTAGTATTTCAACTTCAAATAGAATTTGCTCATCTATGAAGACTTTTTCACAAAGCTCGATGTCATCTTGCATACACTGCTCTGTGGACAATGGACATCGTTACCTCTACGTAATGAGTTAGACAACTCCTATATGGTTGTAGGATCAAATCGATAGTAAAAACACATTTTCTGAAGCCATAGATGAAACTTGCACTGCAAGCAGCTCCCCCATTCATATCTGCCAGAATCAGAAACTTTGTTTTGTATATCTTTCACCAAGATAATATATTAAACTCAAGTCTTGTCATAAGTCTGAGATTCTCCACAAGTGCCTTCAAGTATTATTCCTAATTCATTACTAAATTTAGATATTTATTTTAAGAACTTACTCAGATATTTGAATATCTTGGATAGTATCCGGAATTGAGTCTGTGTTTGATATATTTTAGGGTTTGATTTTTTTTGATACTCTTTCAATTCGGTTCAAATAATCCATAACCTGAAATACCCTAGAACAAGACCCATTCAAATATTTGTTTTGGTTGGGATTCATTTTTTAGATTGCTTCATATTTGTTCTTTTTCACACCGTATATATATATATATATCTTTAAACAATAAATTTTCTTAAGGCTACAATTACAAACAACAAAAGGTGTAAAATATTTTAGACTAGGAAATATAATGTAAAGCGTGCAAAGTTTATCTTTCAACTAATAATTTCATTAGTATTAATTTGAGCTTATGATCATGTCAATAGACAAAATTACTAAAAATGTATAATTTAGTATATAAGTAAATATTTGATCTTTATAAAATGAAATATACCACAAAATAGTTTCTGATCCTTCGAGTAATTCTGAGAAATTTGCCGAACTCAGTTCATAGATTTTTAAGATCGTTGATTCAAAAAGGAAAAAAAAAAGTCGTTGATTCAAAGAGAATATCCGAATTTAAGGAGCATATTTAGAGGAAGTTTCAATGTTTCAATCAATATTTAGAGGAAACGCTTCAAGAAAGTAAAGGAAATGTAACAATTAAAGTAAAAATAAAAGAGGAATTATCTGAATTGGAAAAGTAGCAAAAGCCAAGAAGATAAAAGGAAACAACATTGTAGCTAGGTTGTATCAGGCTACATCAAATATTCGAGTACTAATTCATTCCTCAAAACCAACCCGTCTCTGTAGAGTTCTTTTCGAGTTGTTGTTAGAACTTTATCAAAGAGTTCGTGTTCTTTCTCTTTAATCTCTTAGTAAAAAAACAAAGAATTGTACCTCGTTGATCGCCCTGCTCAACATTGCTTCATCAATGGTGTAAGGAAAAAGATCTTATTTGTAGCGTAACTACATTATCTATGGAGATACCAGAGGATATAGTAGAAGATATTCTTCATCGCATTCCAGCAGAGTATCTGGTAAGATGGAAAACAGTGTCGAAAGGGTGGAAATCATTGATCGAATCCGGACATCTAGCAGAGAAACACCTCCGTCGCCATCAGAAACTTTATGGAGCTGAAGAGTTTAAAATCACTTTTGAAGGGTCCAACTCGAGAGGCTTCGTTGCCGAAATTTTCACAAAATACGAGGGATTGAGACCGAACAACAGGGACTCAGAATCAGAGGCTCTTCCTAGAGTTCCTGGGTCTTGTAATGGTTTGGTCTGCGTCTACGATTTAGTCTACGTTAATCTTTTCAATCCTATAACAGGTGTGATCCGGAAACTTGCTCCTCCTCGAGGTACCATACTTTCAGTGGGATTTGGGAGAGATGTTGTAACAGGTGCATACAAAGTGGTGGTTGCGTATAGACTCGATGATGACAGAGTGGAGATTATGGTTTTCGACCTGAGCACCAGCAAGTGGAGGAGGAGATACAAAACCGCTAATCCATTGCCTAATTCTTTCATTCTAATTAACCCTAAAAGAAACCCAGTCTGTGTAAACGGCTCACTGTTCTGGTTGTGTTCACGTGGCCATTCGGAGATACTAGTCATGAGTCTTCACACTGAAAATTTTCGTACTGTATCGCAACCTAAGGACATTGATGTGTCGTCGGATCTCATTTACATGTGGAGCCGCCAGGACCATCTCTGTGTTTCTGATTTAAGACTTTGCAGGGACTCGGACGTGTGGGTTCTTGTGCAGGACGAGGATACAACAAAGAGGTGGGAGAGAACTAGATTTGCTTCGGTCGATACTGTCTTTCCTCCATATAAGTTGCATTCGGCTTGGTTTTCACCGACCTTGGTTTCTCCTTACCAGTCGTAGAGAGACTCTTGTACGTTAACTCTTTGTTCTTTCTGACGTTTTTTTTTATATATATCAATATGATTTTACATTAAAGCACGATTGTTTTTTTTATTGACTTCTACATCAAGCAAGTCTGTCATAGATAAATGCTTATAATTACATACAGAATTATGTTATATGTAAAGTTTTCCATCTTACCACATAATTTGTTTTCTGCAGATTACATATCACCATATATATTGCCATTTTCCACTCAACTTTTACATTTCATGTCATCAGTCGGATTATTGGTAATTTGGTATTGAACTTGATACCAGGTTTTAACCATGAATAACCATTAAAAAGTAATAGTGTGAATTGCTAACCAGTATTTGAAGCATCCAGTCAATAACTGCAACAGAAAATTGATATTTTCTAGTTGGAACATTCAACTTCCTTTCAATTCGTTTTTTTTGTTCTTTTTATCATTCTTTACTAGTGTACTCCATCTTTCTTTGGCACAATATATATAGACATGGCTAACCCATTAACTATCAAAAATAGCACAAATTATTTCAGTCTTTAGAAATTTTACTATTGCAACCAGGGGCAAAGGCAGGTTATGAGTAGAGGGTGCATGTGCACCCATAAAATAGTAAACTTTAAAATTTTAGGTTTAAAACCATTAGAATTTGTTAGGTAAAATGGTAAAAGACATGTTTGTGCACTCTAAATTACTCGCATTCGAATCCCTCCATGTTTTCTATTAATAGTGCACCCATACCAAAAATTCTTCTGACTTTGCCCCTGATTGCAACATCTCTTAGATTTAGGTTTTTTTATTTTTTATTTTTTTTATTTTTTTTTGCTGCAGTTCCACGATTTATCTTCTTGATATACCATATGCATACAAAGTTCAAGTGAAATCTCATGACTGTCATCTACGAATAGCCTGCTCTACAAAACTTTCTTAACTAATTAATTAATTAATTAATAATTAATCAAGTGGTGGTAATCTAATGGCAAATTTTTTGGGGTTTGATGTGTATCCACATTAGTCTTGGGTTCGATTTTCCCTAGGAACTAAATTATCATTACTTGGCTAGTCTGAGTTTGGGCTTTGACCCAAGTGGTTTACATGGTAGATCGTAACAAATAATCGGTTCATCCTCTGATATTAGTCGGAAGGTATTTTAAATTCGAGTCCACTCCGTAACACTAAATGCATTTCTTTTCAAGCTGAGTGGATCAGCTGGGTTATAAAAAAAAACTTTCTTAATTGGCATAAAAGTAAAGTATACTCACATTCAATATTGATGATCACATGATAGCTACATGGACATGAATCCATTGATTACAATCTATTAAAACATCCGGAGAAAGATCCATATGTGAATTGTATTTCAATTTGGATATTAGTCTAATGCACTCCATAAGCAGGGATAGATGAAACAAAAAACCAGGTTGGTTTTCTTTAGTTTTTATTTGTGTTTATTTTGATCAATATACGTATTTTTGCTTTTATTTTTCTTATACACTTTTCAATAGTTATCCACCAATAATATTTATTTTATTAAAATATTCTTAATCAGTATATCTTAAAAGTATGCAAAGTACATTAACAATATAAAAATCTATATTTGTGGAACCAAAAAAATGAAAAAACCTACTTACTAGAGAAAGGAGGAAGTACATAAACATGATTCACCTTTTTTTATGGTTGTAGATAGAAAGTAAATTTGTTGTTCAAAAAAAAAAAAAGATAGAAAGTAAATTTAAAGACCTTTTTCTAGGGTCCAAACATTGCCTCCTTTCTATTAGACTTTTGTAAAATATAAACATAAAAATAACTAAAATCTATTCTATTAATTTTTCAACATGTCCAATTGATATTGTTAAGTCTAATTTACAAAAATAGACGACACCTAATAAAAATATAACTGTCTTTTTTAAACACAAAAAGGATAAAATTGTAATCAAAATATAACTGTCTATATAACTGTTTATATGACTTTAATTTACACAGCGTACAAGTAACAAAGCAGTCCTACTTTTCAGGAGTATATATTGATTGCTTATCCGTTAAATTACACGTGAACAAAGATAACAAAACAGTTCCATAACAACCACTAACTCCTACTTTTCAATTAACCTAACCTCCTACTAATACTATTACTGGTATATTAGCCACTAGATTCACCTATCAATATCAATAATATTAAAACAGAATGCCTTTTTTTGAGGTGCCCTTCTGTTTCAACAATATTTACCATTTTGTGCCACTGGTTTTATTTAAGCATATGGTTTTTATGAAATTGTTTATTTTTTTTTAATTTTCTTTTATCTACACAGCACTAAATCCTTTTATTTAAAAAACAATACCTACGTTTTATGTTTTTGAAAAGATCCTCGACAATCTTTTCGCGACATCTAATGATGACCATCAAAAGTATATAAACTAATTATACAGTATAGCTTCTTAAAAATAGATAATGAAAATGTATTCATGCTGCCACCATAGTTTGGTTAACAAACACATTAAATATAAAATTCATTTCATATGTTCCATTTATCAACCTCGAATCTTATCAAAACGTCACTTCGTCATCCCAAAACCATAACAGTGATGAAGAGCCATGACCTGAAAAACTTCTTTGAGTATATAAAATCATCGATGTTAGACATCAATGATATTTTTACGAGTCTTGATACTCATGACAAATTATAACCAGCTTATTTATATCATATTCAGCACAACATTACATAAAACATACATTTATTGTTTTGACTATATCATTATTGTTATTAGAAGTCAAGGTTATTTTCTCATTAACATATGAATATAGTAATAGTATTAAAATTTTAATATTGAAAGCATGGTTGTAAAACTTCAAAATGTTAAGTTTCAAAAAAAATTGAAATGTTAAAGCCAGAGCTGATATTGCGTAAATTGTTACAAATTTTTTTGTAGCGATATCAAAAAGAAAATTATATCAAAGATATTTGACATGAAAAAATAATTTATTGTTACGCTAATTCATGATAAAAACTTGATTGACACTCTTATTTATTTCAATTATATTTAATAGTATAGATTTTCGTTTAAAAAAAGAATATTCGAAATATATTCTTGGGATATATTGTATTTTTTTAAGAAGGTATTATATAAAATGATTTTGTAAATCAATAACAGATTTTTTTTTAGTTTCGTGGTCTACAAGTTTATTTCAAGCAATAAACTTAACAAAAACTAATCTAATAAAAAGCACCGGAGATATTAAATTATATATTTTCTAAACTATATATCCGAGGCGAGATTTTAGCATCAAAATCTTAAACTGATTAACTTTTATCGATTACGTTTGATTCCAAATTTGATTTTCTTTACATATTTATTAGAGATGATATGGCATATTTTTTGGAATTGTCCTTTTTGTAACAAACAATATTTTAAACAAAATACCTACCATAAATTTCTCTAACCTATTACGCTAATACGCTCTTCCACCCTCATATTATTAACTTCAGTTACACAAATCTTGAACCAAGCAAAATCGTAAAAAAAATGTCTCAAGCAACATGCAAGTAACAGTTTTGAAAGACAGTTCACTGCGATTTTCGGAGAATCATTGGAATTGATCCTAGCAGATGCTCATGTAAGTTTCAGTTCAATTTCTTATAACTTTAGTTAGTTTTGATATGCTATCGATTATTTACTAAACTGTTTTGCAATTAAATTTATTGCTAAAAGGAGCAAAAATCAATGCTTCATTTAAGGAGACTTACATGGTTGAGTTGATCATGAAGGTTCCGTTGGAGTTTGTTCGAATTAACAAATTATACCCTACAAAATGTCTTTTGTTTACAACACTACCATCACATAGTCTGTTTCCGCAATGACAATATGTTTCTTAATCTGGTGGATTTAAACCATTCAGAGTGGAACACATAAACCTTGCTTTCTGATTGGTATGTGTTTTTAATATTATGAATATACTTTCCTTTAGTATTTTCAATAGTATAGACACTAATCATAATCCATTTGTTTTCAGATGTGATAGGCCAAGTCATAGATTTGGGTTACCTTGAAACAATTCAATATACCGGAGGCAAATAACAAAAGAAGCTTGAGATTACACTTAGGGACATTTCGTAAGTTTATAAGTTAATTATGTTTGACTGATATTTTTTTTTTTATTTGTTAGTACATATGCATGTATTTACTTGATCATATAGTGATATTTTAAATGTCTTTATATATAAACTGATCAAAGGATAGCCAGCTTGCTGCATATGAGGAAACTTTGCAGATAATTTTCACATATATTGCCAAGAAGCAGAAGATGGTATGGTAGTATGTCTTCTACGGTTTCTAAATTGTAAAGATTGGCCGATATAGAGGTACGATTTTCTAAAGTATACCTTAATTCTAATAATTAATGTGTTTAATATTACCTTTTAAATTTTAATCATCTCATATCTATTCTATTAATTCTCTAACATGACCAATTGATATGTGGTTATGTCCATTATATATTCTTATGTTTTACTAACTAACTGCCATTAATCTTCATATAAATATACCTATTACTACGTTATTTTCAATTAATTGTAACTTCCACTTTAATCAATTATAACTGCCATTAGTCTTGATATAAGTTGTAACTGCCATTAGTCTTGATATAAATAAATCTATTTTATTAATTCTCCAGCATGACCAATTGATATTAGTTGTGTCTAACTAATTATTATTTTTTATATAACTGTATCTAATTAATTATTTTATAGGTCGTACTGCAATAGTTATAGTAACTGTCTCTTAACAGAAACAAAATAACTGTCTATAATTAGAAAGACTACGCGATGCATTTCTTTGATGGGTCTACTATTCATTCCAACTACAATCAATATTAATGACATATATAAGTATATAATAATTAAATTTCTTAAGATAATAAAAAATAATAAAAAATATATCTGCCATTTTAAAGGACGGATCATCACTTTACTTTGACGGGTGGTGATTAAAGTAACCGTCTCATTTTTACCGGACTCTAAGAACCAAACTAGAACGAATCCGAAAATACAAGTTCAGATTCGAGTCTATGCTAAAATATTTATTGGATTTTTTTTATAGGGACCCACAAGTCTCGGTTTGGATCTACGTTCTACAAGAGACCCAGTCGGGTATTCGAAATACTCAAAAATTATTATATATTAGGTAAATTTGGATGATTGTGTGTATTTTGGATATTTCAGATATTTTTTTTTTAAATTTCGGGTTCAGGTTTTTAGGTATAATTTCAAGTTTTGAGTAAATTTTAGATTTTCAAAAAATATAATTTGGGTGTTCGGGTAAAATTTGAGATACCTTTCGGGTTTTCGAATCTGATTTTGGATAAGTTTCAGATATATTTTCTCAAGGTATTTTTAAGTTTTGCAGGTACTTTTTGAGTTTTCAAATTCAGTTTGGATATGTCAGGTTTTTTTTCGGATCATATATACCCAAATCAACCCGAATCCGAAATAAAACTGAAATTACAAGTGTTTTACGTATATTAGAGTTATATACCTGAACCGACAAGAGTTCGACAAGACCCGGACCGAGCAGACCTGAAAAACTATAGATATCTATATGGATCTAAATTTTCAGGAACCGAAAGATGCGGACCCAATAAGACCTGATCCGAGGATCGGATGCCTAGGCCTAATCTGAATAGATAAATATGATTACAAAAAATGGATTTATAATTATAAAGAAACGAGTATATGCCGGCCAACTTTAAATTACTATTATTTCTACAGTAAATCAAATAGGTTTTGATTAAGATTTATACACATATATGACTACAAAAAAATATGATTAAGAAAAAAACAAAAGTATTACAATTAAATATCTAGAAAAAATTAAACAAAAAATATACATGTCCTTTTGAAAGGGCGGGTCAGAATCTAGATTCTGAAGACCCGAATGTTCTCAAATATTAAAAAAATAGTTTCATTTAAAATAAAAAATCATATAAACTTTTTAAAATACACAAAAACAGATTTTATCAATACATAACGGGTCTATGACAAAAAAATAATAGTTTAAATATATTGAACTTTTTCTTTAAATTAAAATATTAAAAATAAAATCACTGTGAAATAATTCACAAGTTTAACAGCAGGTTAATAAACAAAAATCATAAAATACGGGTCAGAATTATTTGGAGTCTTCAAAATTTTGGTTGTATTTAAAATAACAAAAATTATTCATACAATAATTTTAGATAAATTTCATAAAGTTCTTAACAAAATATAATTTATCAAGGATAAAAATATTCATAACATAAAATTAATATTTTCAACAAAAAGTATACCCGCCCTCTAAAGGGCGGGTAAGAATCTAGTGTATTTTATTTGTACATTTGTTCGCCTTTTGATAATATAAGAGATTTTATTATGTCATGTCTAAAATTAAAGAACTAACAAACTAATCTATTATTTTTTTTAAACTATTGAATTTAATTTATATAAATACGAAATTTCAATAAAAAAATTATATTTTATTTATTAATGTCATAAATAATTATATATGTCTATTAATTCGTATATATACAACTATATATTAATCCAAATGCAAAAAAAAACAATTTCTTTAAAACCCTCACTAAATACATAAAAATATAATTATTATTAAATTAGATATACATATACATAAATATATATATGATAAAAAATATTAATAGTTCGATACTATTAATATTTAAAACACGATGAAACATGTTACTTGATATTTTTAAGGGTTATTCAAACACACAAAATATATATATCAAATGTTAACTAATTCAGCAAATATATTAACACAATTATATCATAGAACATTACATTAACATAAATTGACGCGAGAGAGTATAGATCAATGGTTTAATTAGTTGTAAAACATAATTATATATATATATAATAAAAATATATATAAAAATGAAAGTTACTAAATTTTTACATTTATAATGCGAATAATGAAATTAAATTTAAAATTTAAAATAAGTCATAAACAAAACATCAAAAAAATCTAATAACATGTGAATAACAAAAGTAAACTAATTAAATAAATGAAAATTATATTTACAAACATAAATCATTAAATTATAATAAACATATACAAATTATTGATGCTCAAATATATTTCATTTTTAGTATGCATCTTCTCGAAAATTGATCTATTACCCTTACAACAAGATGAAAATTTTATTTGACTATAATAATTTAAGTCAAACCGAATTTCATAATGGATCATCTATCAGTTCAACCGGTAGCCAGATTCCGAGTTTTAGTTGTTTTTACGGGTTTATAGGATTTTTAAATAATATTTTTTAAACTAAATAGAACTACATACGAGACCACACAATTTGTCAATTTAACTGCGGGTTTGGTCTGATTTTAAAATACTCAAAATATTGCTTCATTTATAAATCTAAATGTATAAGAATACATATTTATATCAAATAAATTTTGAAATGTTTCGAAAATAATCCCGCGCATTGAAAGCGCGGATCAAAATCTAGCAGCATCTTATGTGTTTACGAGTTATATCCCAAACTAGCCGTATAAAATTTCAGTTTAGGAGTTATATCATAAACTGAAAATTTTAATGTATTATCGATGTCTAATGTGAATAAGAAAATTAAATTTTAAATCTAAAATAATCCAAATATAAAATAAACTAATGCCAAATAACAATAATTAACTTTGTTAATAGTTTCATGATCTACAAGATTGTATAAGCTTATTTCATAAAAAATAAAAAGTCCAACTTCCCAATTAGAATACAAACAGATTCCAATGATACAACTAAAAATCATATGCGCTAATAATTAAAAATTAAGTATTGATTTAACCAGTAGTTCATCTGGTAACCGGTTTTGAGTTATACCAGATTATTAAATAATTTTTTTTTTCTTAAAACACAACCGAATTACAAACCGAATTGTTGAGTTTATCAGTTTAACTGCAGGTCCGTATCCGATTTAAACAAAAATTGCAACATCACAAATTTAATATAATTATTGAAACTTCTTACCAATATTTTGTTTTAAAAAAATAGTATACACAAATATGTTTATAAAAAAAAACACAAATATGATTAGAAAATACAAATATAAAAATTAAATTGCTAAAAAGTTAAATTAAAAACAAAAATATACCCGCCCTCTGAAAAGCGGGTCAGAATCTAGTGCTCTGTTAAATATATATATATATATATTTAGTATATTATAAACACAAATAAACAATACCCGTGCAAGACCATATATATATATTTAGTATATTATAAACACAAATAAACAATACCCGTGCTAGACCATAACCGATAGCTTCAGGATGGGTATTGTTCTATTTAGGCGGTGTCCAGATCCAAATCCATCCTAATCTGAACTAAACAACATTTATAATAAGAGCATTTTCAATCCAACTTGAAATCTTCAAATTCATAGGTTTTTGTAATTCCAATTTCAAATCCTCAATTTTAAAGTTTTTATAACTCTAACTCAACCTCAAATCCTCAAATTTAAAGTGTGTTTTGAGATTTTCACTATTCAAAACCTCGAAACTACTTTTTTTAGTCTTTACAATTATTTTATTAAAAATAAATATACTAATTTTATTTAGAACATTTTAAGTACACCAAAACAAAACAAAATAGAATAAATATTACATGTAATTAAAATGAAATTCATACAAATAAAAATATAAATTATATAAAGGTTACACAAAATAAAATACATTAAACAAACTTAATATAATTTTAAAAAGAATTATATAAACATTTAAATACACATATTTTACAAGTAATACCAAAATACTAGAATTCATCGGCTAATCAATATGTGTGTTATTTTATTATATATTATTTTTATTATATAATATTGTAATATTGTGCGTTGTATAATATATCAAAAGTGTGTTTTATATGTATTTTTTGGTTTTTTGTTTTGTTTTCTGATGATCCATTCAGACCTTTCATTTAGTCTGACTATCCCACCGCATTCAATCGGAACTGGCGAGGAAGATTCTGGATTCTAAACGAAAACCATGTTAAATATGCTGTGAGCGGAACTCGAACTCGTGATAACCAACACCTCAGCCAAAGTTCTTTTACCACCAGACCACAATATTCGGTTTATTTTTATATGTATTTATAAAATTTTATTACTATTAGTAACTTTTGTTAATGCAAATAAATAACTTTTAAATAATATTTTTGGTTGGAATAATCAATCTTTAAATTTTTATTTAAAGGTTTTGCTCCTCTCAAAATAAGGTCTTGGTGAGAGATGTTGTAAGAGGAGAAAGATAAATACTGTACTCGACAACGAACAAGTATCGGGTTCGGGCAAACGAGTCAAAATAATTTTTAATGGGCCTTTAATCGAGTTCAAAAATGAAGCGGGTCGATCCGATAGTTTGAAATTAGAATTTTCTCTGTAAGTGAGGAGCGCTCGCGTTAACCTCTTCAGATTCGCGTACGAATATCTGATTCAAAATCTTCCCACAAAGTTTTCATTTGTTCCTCACGAGAACTAGATTTGTAGGTTTTCGAATTGTGATCGGAAAGTGAAGAAGAGATGGAGGAGTATCTACAGTGTATGAGGACTCTCCGTTCTCAAATGACTGGTACAGATCTTCATCTCCGCTTATGATTTTTTTTCCTGATTCCAGCTGAAATTTGATTTGGCGATTGTGGACTTGACTTTGTTTTTTTTCATGGATTCGATTTGAGAATAGATGTGGAGGATCACGCGGCGAAGGTCTCCGTCGAGGAACAGATGCAGATTGCCACAATCGGTACCTTGCAGAAAGATCTCGATCATGGTTCGTATTCTCTCTCTCTCTCTCAACGCTTTCGGATTCAGAGGTTTCTATTTACATATATGTGGGATCTCACAGCAGTTTCAGGTGAACAGCGATTCGAATTGAAAGCAATTTCGTTTGTAGTTTCTCAGATTAGTATTGATGTCTTTGCTCAGATTAGGTTCTTGGTTTGATGATGCAGCAATTTACTCGTTATTTTGAGTGTTGGTTTGGTTGAGTTGTGATCAACTATCGAGTATTATAGTAACAGTTCTTTGTTCATATTTGGATCTGCGCTTTGTGCTCAGCTTTCATCTTCTCTCTTTTTGATGAGATGTTTCATGTTTATATCAGCATTGTCTGAGACAAAGAGACTCAAAGAAGAGACGGATCAGAAGACGAGGACCAAAGGCGAACTATGCTCACAGATACTTGCAAAGCAGAGAAAGATTTCGTCTATGGAATCTGATTCAGCAAATCTTGCACAGGTACTTGACCTCTTATGTTAGCCCTGGATAAGAAACTAGTAGAAAAGGTGTAAACTGTTGTTCTGTGTGTGCTGCTTGCGTTGGGTGAACTGTTTATCTTGTGTTGTAGAGTCTGGAGCTTATCCTACAAGAACGAGACAGTCTATCTGCAAAGCTTGTATCCAAACGGTAATTCAAAACGACCTTACAGCTAGAAGAACTGGATTGTGTTTCTGGAATCATCTTGCGACTGTCAATTCTATTGTTTCTGATTGCAGTTCTAACTATATAAAGACTGCAGAAGAAGCTAAAACCAAACTAGATGAGCAAAAGGTTTTTTCTTATTTGCATCCTCTTGATGTGATATCATTCCCTTTGTGTTTACCAACACAATTTACATTGTCTTTCTTCCTTTTTTTTGGCCAGGGCTGGTTTGTTTCCCATATGAGCAATGAAACTGGCCAACCAGGACAGGTTCCTTCTCCCATAAACTTTTCACATGCTTATTCCATTACAGTGACTTCCAATATTTGCATAGTATCTGAGATTAAGGATATCTCATCCCTTTTTGTTTTGGTCCTTGACACATTAGAACGAAGAATCAAGGAAAAACCTGATGGAATTGTCAGATTCTGCTAGAGCAAAGCTTGATCAAGCAAAACAGATGAGATCCGAACTTATCCAGGAAAATTCCAAGGTTATTTACTCTAGATCAACTTGTTACTGTTGTTGGGTTTTGGTGTTGGTTCTGGCACTTTGCGTTTGTTAATATATGTTTCTCGAGAGAAACTTAGTTAATTTTCCTATCCCGGCAATGATACACGATTTATCTGTTTGAGCACCTTTCTGAATTACAAAGTTTCATTTCAGATCAAGCTATCAATTGAGAATGTGAAGAACAAGATTAATGAGTTCAAGGTAATTACTCTCTGGTATTTTTTCTACCATTTTGATTTTGCATGAGTGCATCAGTTCGATCTTTTGCTCACCGCAAGAGAAATCCACTCTGCTTTTTTATATTCAAATTATGTATGGTCTTTTTTCTGCACCTGATACACCTGTACTATATCCTCAACTCATGAACAATACAGCCAGAGTTAATGTCATTGGATATTAAGATCCTAGAAGAGGAATGCACTGCACTCTTGTCAGATGAATCTGGAGAGGCCGAGTATCTACATTCGCTGCAGAGTCAGGCTGAAAAACTGAAGGTGACATTGATTTTTAGACGCTTGGTTTTGATTGTTAACCATGCGATGCTCATGACCACCTCCACTTGCTGCAGGGGATATCTTACATTGCTAAATGCGGTTGTGGAGAGGAGTACAGTGTTGGTCTATGTTAGACTGAAGTCATTCATGCATCATAACCTTTCAGGTATATAAATATGTGAACGCATCGAGAACCAAAACTACGCTTTCTTTATGTTCTAGTTCTTTGAATCTGTGCTTTACCAGACGGGTTACATGCTTAGTTTGTAGAGACAACTTTAATACTGTCTCACAATTTGCACGAGAAGAGCACTTTCTCTAATACTATATATGAAGCAGCAAGCAATTTATGAACATATTTGTCGTATCATATGAATAATAAGAACTTAAATAGTCTGTGCAAATCTAAATTTATAGCTGATATAAACAATGTCAGAAGACGAACATGCAGCTCGTACAAACTAAAAATTGGGCAGGGGTAAACTAAAGAACTTTGTCAACTAAGACGAGAAGAAAAATGGAATAGAACTATTTGTTTTCTTTCCTCTGCAGTATTATAAGTCACTCCAGCCCCAGGCCAGTTACCATCTGATAAAGCGTATAGAATGTATATATAAAGTTTAGAATGGAGGGTGAGAGCGAGTAAAACTTATTCTTCAGCTAGCAAATTCTAACGTAGATGGATCGCCATACAAACTTGATCTAAAACTGCGCTTATCTTCTGAGTAAAATTCAATTCATCCATTAGTTCTTTTAATTCAGACCACAAAGTTTATAGATGTAGTGAATGAAACGGCGCAATGACATGTACGTACTCTTACAAATGGTACAAGCGAGAGCAATTACTGGAAGACAGACACTGAAGCCAATGTCAATTTTGTCGGTAAACTCAAGAAACGCATGCTTCAACGGAGGTTCCTCGTAAATCTGCAAGCTGCACCTCATCTGTCACACATAAAATATTGGTAGAGTTAATGGCATTCAATTCCTATAACACCGAGTTTAACTTTGCCAATAAGAAAATGGAAAATAATTAACTTATTCAAAACTCTTCCCGGTTTGAATTTTTCAATAAACTTATGCAGAATCACATAGGAGAAGAACATTTCAAGATTGTTACTCTGTTTAAAAGCTACGCATGTGAAAAATATTGGTCTATCCAGAAAGCCTGCTCAACTTAAAAGTGCAAGGAAGGAAGTGAGACCGTTGCAGTACCTTAAAGTTAGCAGCTTTAGTGTTTGATAGTTTTCAGTATTCAACATCATCCATATCGCCCATGTACTCAGCAACCTGTTCAAGTCGAACATCAAGCATCTTGTGGTTGTCTAAATCACGAACCACACCCGTTTCTCTATCCAAATCCTTCTCGACCAGGTTCCCATAGACGCCCTTATGTTTCCCCAATAGAATCAAAACCGGTCCACCTCGCCTCGGTAGTGCCGTCTCCAGCAGCTCCTGATCAACACCTTGAACCAACTCATGCGTCTCATCCATTGTGATATCACACGTTGTCGGTCCAACAACATCAACAACTCTCCCTTTCTTTAAATACAGCCTCCCACCTTTCAAGCTCTTGCTCACTATCCTCACCTTTATATGACTCCTGAGCCATGAGGGCTGCTTCTTCGCTCTCCTCTCACCTCTATCATGCTTCTCGCTGACCCTAACTTCATTTCTACTCACTTTCTCTGTTCGTTTACTCGCTTTCTTATCTTTCAACTTCTTGAGACACCTCTCTTCCTCCTGCGAACCCAAATCTGCTACATCACTCACACCAACTCTCACTTCATCCCCACTCCCAGAGAGCTTCACAACAAACGAATCATTCCCCTTCTTCTCCACAATCTCCCCCTTCAACCCCATATCTCTCCCACCAACAATCCTCACTTCTTTCCCAACGAAAAACACATCCACACCATTAACATCACTTTCTTTAACTTTAGCCTTCTTCGTATCAGCAGCAACAACAACCTTAGACCGATCGAGATCGAAACCTAACCCTTCCTTAGCAGTCCACCTCTTGTACTCCTTAATCTCAACATCATCCTTAGCGTTTTTACCTATCCCCTTCCCAGGCTTCCACCCATACCCAGCCATCAACGCAGCCCCAAACCCCTCCACGGGAACGCTCTCGAAGTCCTCCAGCGTCGGATCATCAGCGAGCGACTCCAGATCTCTCCTCAAGCTCTGCATCATAAGCTGCTCTATCGGAGCTACACTCCGATCTTGATCTCCACCGGCTTCTTCTCCGTCGTTGGCTTTCTGACGAAGCTTCAGACCGTACGTGATGTTTTCATCGGTTGGAGGAGGAGCCTCGGGTTCGAATTCGAGGCCGGAGCCACCGGTGGAGGATTGGAGAGGGAGATCGAGGTTCTTCATCTTCTTGTGGGGTCTCCATGTGTTTTCAATCGGAGGGATGACGTGTTTGGGGGCGGAATCGGTTAGGGTTTTCGTGGGATCGAATTCGGTGACGAACTGTTTGCTGGTGCCGTCGTCGTTGACGGCGGCGGTGGTGGGTGTGAGTTTGGGTTTCGATTTGGAAGGGAGAGAGAAAGAGAGCTTCATGATTGAAGAATCGTTTTTTTCTTCTCTTCTCTCTCACACGAGCGGAACCCGAATGTCGCAAAATACGGTGAGGAGAATTGGGGGAATTGTCGGAGACGGTGCCGTATATTACATACAAAATAGATGTGCCTTTTACGTAATTTAGTGGGCCCTATGGGCTGAACATTGAGGCAAGGCCATTGGTAAACACTCCTACACTTTGTTATTTGTGTTGCAATTGTGGGAAATCTACGGAATAATATGGGAGAACAAATCTTTCAAACTCTACTCATTTTGAAACTACTTACTATTGATGTTCAGTTTGAGCACTGGTGTCTTAGACCACCTCCATTGGAGGGTTTTAAAGAAGGGTTCTAGAAAAAAGACAAAAAAAAATAAATCTAAAATGAGCTAAATCAACAGAACCGGTCCTAAATATGGCATCTGTAGAACTAGTTAGAACCCCTTATATGTCACTTTATTACTGGATAATCAATTTTCTCCTCTGTCTCTCTCTTCGGTCGATATTTTTGATGGAAACAATTTCTCTTTTCTTCTTCCAATCCCAATCCCTTCTTCTCTCTCGCTCCTGATCTCCATCTCCTTCTTGGTAATTCTTCATCCTCTTTTTGATTTCCAGATTTTTTATAAGATCTTGTTAGGGCTTCTATAGATGTATGTTTGATTTGAGAGCTTTTGATTTCCTCGTTAGTTAGAACTCTGTTTTGATTTTGTTTTCATGGCAGATTCTGGAGAAGCAGCTTTTGACGGTGGCGAAAGCCATGGAGGATAAAGCTCGACGAGGAGATTGCTTCTCTTGAGAAGCCCGAAGAGGACGATCATGAGGTTTTGAGAGAGAAAATGCTGCAGCAGATGAAGAGAATGGCGGAGAAACAGAAACGATGGATGAATCATGTCCACACATGAGTATATTGGCGAAGCAGCATATTGAGACACATTTTGTGAAGACTCAAGCTTTTGTTATTTTTGTTAATTGGAGGTGCTGGATTCCTGGTCGGTATGTGGTTTGTAGTCTTCTTCTTTATTTTGGGTTTCAGTAAAAACAATCTTTTTCATAAACCTGTTTGTTTGGTTTCTCTTTTCAGCTGGTAAGATGACAAGCCCCGTCTCATCCCGGTTTCAGAAAATTGAAGAGGTAAACAACCAAAGGGAAGGATTAAAGTCTTTTTCATCTTTTCTTTCTAATCTTTCCTTTATAATTATGCTTCTCATGTTTCAGGACATTGAAGATATGCAATTTAGGGATACATTTTACAAAAGGATGGCCGAGTTGCATGCAGTCGCTGCTGAAGAAGAATAAATGATGGTTTTCATCTGTTGTGTCTTTAATCTCTAGATGTTTTCTGTTATGTCTATGAACAATATCTGCCAATCACTGTAATAACTGGTTCTCTCTTTAAGCTTAGATATGTTTCTCTTCTCGACTTACTAGACAGCGAACGTATACAACCCCGTCCTGTCTATGTTATTAATTTCAAACCTGAAAAAGGGACAGTGCTTATTCTTGTAAGAACAATGCATCATGAGGTGTTTAAACTCATTTGTTTGGTGTTTTCATTCTCTTTTTGGGTAATACAGAAACTATCCTAATGCGAAGTTAGTATAATAGCTCGTCTTGATCTTTTGTTTTTTTTGTAGGATATCATAAGAGAACTAGGAATCTCTCTGTTTGGTGAAAAAACTCTGGAAGAGGCTGAGCTACCAAAGGTTTTATTATATGACAAACACACACACAAGCTGAAATGCAATACGTTTTCTTTTCTCAGTTTCTGACTTTTGGTTTTGGTGTATTCATCTTGATAATTCAACTTGATAATTCAACTTGGTAAGTCCAAACTTGTCCAATTCTTGTCTTCTCTTTCATATCAAAGAATGTATTCATCTTGATAATTCAACTTCCAAAATAAAATTAAAAGAAAATAATTTTTAAGAACTTCAATGAGGTTCTACCAATGGAAGATGAAAAAATTAAATAGACTTGGAAGATGAAAAAATTAAATAGACTAACAGAAGTTTTACAGTTTTCAAATTACAAAATTAAACATTATTTTAATCTTAAAACCCCACTAGGGGTTCTAATGGATGGAGGTGGTCTTATATTCTTAGAGAATCTCCCATAACGGTCTTTGTATGGCTGTCAAAAGCATAATTTCAGCCAAAGAATTCTTTTAAATGTTATTTCATACCTTTTTCTCATGTAGGAAACTCAGTATTAGCTATGCCTAATTTATATCAATAAAATATTTGATTGATTGACTTCACGGGTTTTAGAAATAGAACTCGACATAATAATTTCATTTGTAGATGTCAGGTGTTTTTTTTTTCCTTAAATGTTGGTGTTATTCATTCATTCAACCTGTATGTGACTGGGGGGATTCCAGAACTACAAAAACTACCAGAAAGAAACATCAAAAACCATCGCCAAGGATGATGGTCAAAAGACAAAGACCCGAAACAAGAAGGGCATAGGGGCTAGTAGATCATAGCATCTCCAACCTATCTCTATATTTATCTCTATAATAATATTTAGAGGCAAATCTAGTCTATCCCACCTTTATTTTTTTTATTTTATAATTGAGATTGCTATACTTTTTTCTATAAATAAAGGTAGAAATAACACTGTTTTATTTTTTACTCTATAATTAAAAATTACTATTATATAGAAATACATTAGAGTAAACTTCATCTCTATTAGAATTCTTTTATTTTAGAGGCAAAAGATCAAAATACACCGGAGACAGTCTCGTAGAGATGATGAAACAGATTTCAAGTAGCGTTCAACATGGCATCGTTGTCAAGAATGCTTTGCAACTATCGTGGTCCTTCATTCTTCAACAGCGACATATGATTTGGTAATGAGTCTAGTGACCATCTCTGGTGACACATGAAAAGGAAGGGGTAGAAGGTAGAACAAAAAAGAAGTAATTTTACAATTTTGTCATTTTGAGGATAAGTGTGAAAAAAAAATAAACAAAACAAATCTAAATGAATAAGGCCAATGAAAATAATCGACCATGAAAATGGTAGATGCAACATTGTAATCTAAACTACAGACTTCGGATTTTAAACAGTAAGCCATCAAATTGTAAAAACTATACCGTATATCATTTCATCTCAAACGATGACCTTTCAAACCTATTAATTGTCTAGCACCTACAAACTAAAAAATGGTCAAATTAGAGCAAACCAAATAAATAAATCTACCAAGAATCCTGTATTATCCTGAATCTCGTATCTCCTTTTTATTGAATAAAAATGCGAAAAAGACAAATGCTTAGTAGATGAATACAAATATTGAAACACCTAAGAACTGAGGTATTATTATGTCTCTGACTACTGGTAAGGAGAAACCAAGGACTGTGAAAACCAAGCAGAATTCAACATTAAAGGAGGAATGTCATCATCAGGGTGAAATCGAGTTCTCTTCCACCTTACAGCAACCTCGTCCTCCTGCACAAGAACCCACAGGTCGGCATCCAAATATTGTGTTAAATCAGAGACACAGAGACGGTCCTCGAGATTCCACATGCAAATGAGACCCAAGGACACAGCGATGTCGCTGGGTAGCGACACCGTACGTAACTTTTCAGTGTGAAGATCCATGACTAGTATCTCCGTATGATGACGTGACAACAACCAGAAAAGTGAACCGCTTACAAAGACTGGGTTTGTGTCAAGGCTAATTAGAGTGAAAGAAAGAGGCACTGGACCAGCTGTTTTGTATCTCCGCCTCCACTTGTTGGTGCTCAGATCAAAAACTTTTGAGTTCACACTGTTATCACTACCGGATCCAAACAAAACCACCACTTTGTAGCTTCCTGTCACAACATCTCTCCCGAATCCCACTGAAAGTTGGGTACAGGTATCTCCAGGAATAAGTGCAGCTTTGGTACCTCGAGGAGAAGGAAGTGTCCGGAGTACACATGTTATAGGGTTGAATAGATAAACGTAGACCAAATCGTATAAGCAGACTAAACCACTACAAGATCCAGGAAGGCGAAGAGGATCATTTGATTGTCTAATGCCTGTTCCCACTCCACTGCGATTTGCACAATACCTGACATGAAAGGTTCCAGATTCCGACCGCTCAACTATGATTTTTTTAGCTCCGTACTTTTTCTGATGGAGGCGGATATGTTTCTCTGCTAGATGCCTGGATTCTATCAGTGATTTCCAATTTTTCGATACTAATTTCAATCTTAGTAAATAATATATTGGAAGGTGGTGAAGAATCTCTTCTACTAGATCATCCGGTATCTCAATAGCAAGCCTGGTGCTTACGCTACAACTAGGGTTTTCTTTGCTCCTTCCTTGTTTCTTACGTATCTCTTCTTCAAGATCCTTCGGTATATCACCTGATGTTGGCTGAACAACAATATCAAGCGTGGCATCGCTGAATCTAGGGCTCTTCCTGTTCATGTTTTCTTGTTCCCTACGAAAACTACAAACTCTGCCAGATATTGCTAAACATCGCTGTAAAACCTGCCTTTTGGTAATTTGGAGATTCGACTGCCATTTCTTCTTCTTCTGAGGTCCACCAGTTTCAACATTGACAAAGTCATTTTGGGCAGTTGTTTTTTTGGAATGAGTTTAAAGAGAAGAGGAAGCACAAACTTGAGCTTTGATAGATTCACAAGATCAACTCGAAAATATAACTAGAGGGAGATAGAGAATTAGAGATGACGGAAGAACAATCAATATTCTCAATCTTTTTTCTTTTCTTTTCAAAGTTACGAAATCAACTCGTTTAATGGGAAGTTTGCCATTTGATTTGATTTTTTTTTTCTTTTCAGTGGAGATCTCATCATCATTATTAGGACAATCATCTTAAGGATAACAAATATTCTATGTGCATTTTACATTATTTTGTGAATTTGCATTTTCTATTCTTTGGAAACCTAGGGCTGATTGTTGGTAATGTTTGCTCTAAGATTAATCTAAGGGGTACTATTAGATTGTGTACTTATAAGGAATTACTAGATGATAACCTGCGCGCATGCGCGGGATGAATTTTTATACTAATATTTGTTTATTAAATGGTTTAATATTTTGCAACACCATAATTTTTATTGATTGTAAAATAACGAATACAAATATTGATCAACACTGATATGAGTTTTGTTTTTTTTTAAAACTTATTTTGTAACTTTCGGTGAATTATATAAATGTTAATTTAAAAAGATATACATTTGTAAAAATTAGTTACACTCCAGATCCCGCGGTCGAAAGAACGTACGGAAGTCGAATTCATCAACGATGAAAAACCAAACCAAAGAGTTTAAGATCGTTTGAAACCGTCTCTAAAGATGCATAGATCTCCCGACGTTGCAATGAGATTTTTACCTTTTTAATAATTTATGGTCATTTAAAAAAATTCAAAAGATAACATATAAGAAAAAACTAATTTTTATATGCTTAAATTGATTGTTTAATTTAATTTAATAATATAAAACAAACAGAAAAATGATACCAAAATTGTTATAAAATATATATATGATTCATAATCATTAATTATCATATACATGTTAATCACATTAGGCAATTCTGAAACTTTAATTTAAGAAAATAATCCATTTAAGGAAATTTCTTAGTTTTTAATTTAATAGTTAGTTTAATTAAAACTATAATATATATTTATATGGACCAACTTTTTTTCTAAGGTTTCTAAGAATCATCATAGTGATGACACATGTCTATAAAAATATGTTGTATTGCTCTAGGATTAATATATAGGGGATATAGATTTGGATTTTATAATGATTTTGTTGTTGTTCAATTAAGAATTTTTAAAACTATATTAAAAGTTTGTGCTATTAGTTGAACTTGTAAAATAATGAGTCTAAAAACTTTAGACTAGATTAAATCATGCACCCTACATATGATGAACATTGTATATATACAAATTACTTTTACGTGTTATCATTTTTATTTTACATATTTTATATTATGAAAGAATAAAAAGGAGAGATATAAATTAGATAATTGAAAATCTAGTAACTATATTGACGCAAACACATAAATCAAAGTAATTTTAAACTAAATTTTATCTGCTTTATAAGGGTATACTAGATTTTGACCCGCCCTTAAAAAGGAAGACTATATTTTTTGTTAGAAAATTATTTTACGTAATAAAAATTATAATTTTTGATAAATTATATATTTTATTTTTTTATGAAATTTATATTAAATTTACTTTTATGATTTTTTTATTTTAAATATGACTAAATTTTGAAGACTCTAAATAATTCTAACCCGTTATATGATTTTATTTATTTAACCAAAATTTGAAATTATTTTACACTGATTTTTTAATTCAAATAAAATATTTTATATCTTCAATACTCTCTGTACTGAAAAATTCATTTGTGCATTTCAAAAAGTATTATATAATTTTATTAAATTTAGTTATGTGATTTAGTTTGTTAAATGAAACTATTTTTGTAAGGAGTTGAGATAATTCAGACTCGTATCATGATTTTGTTGATTTAGTCATTTGTTATTTAAGCTTGATTTTATTTTGCAGTTTCATTTCATAAATGCTTTCAAATAATTAATAACGTAAAAGTTCTTATAAATAATCACATAAATTATATTCTTAAAATTTAATATGAAATATAAAAACCATAATTTAAGTTGGTATATCAAATTTCTCTTCTTGTTGTATTTTTCTTGTATATCCATGTTTCAAAAATTTAATTTTTTCTTTAGTTTTCTCAGAATTATTATTAGTTTTCGGATATTTTTTATTGAAAATTGAACTCTTGAAATTTTTATATACTAAACTAAATAAGGTAATAATATTGTATTTAAAACTTTTTATATAATATACTATTTATATTTCAGTTTGTGTTTTTATTTTCACCATATAGAATTGTAAGTAAAAATATAAATATAGAGGTCCCTATAATACACTATTTATATTTCAGTTTGTGTTTTTATTTTCACCATATATAATTGTAAGTAAAAAGAATTGTAAATATAGTGACAGAATTGTAAATGAAAATATATAAATGATATTGTTTAATCTATTGTAAAAACAGTGGCTAAATTTGTAAATAAAAAGAAGTATTAAATATGTTTTTCATGTTTCTCAATAATTTTCATTTCATTTCATTTATAAAAAAAAAAAAAAAATTTTCATTTATTATTAATTTATGAGAAATACAATGGCTAGATGTGTAAATAAAAGAAAGTACACATCTCTACTATTCATGCTTCTGAACATTTTTTATTTATTCTACTATTCTTGTTTCCAAACATCTCTAAAATGTAATTCAATTTTAATAGTATAGATAAGACTTATTCTTGGGTTCATCCCCTATCAAAGGTTCACCAACCAATAGGATTGTGTCATTTAAGATTTAGTATTTTTTAAAAAAGGAAACAAAATATTATCGAATTATATTATACTTTCAAAATAAAAATTAAAATAAAAAGTATACTAATCACAAAAACAAGACTTTTTATTCTAAAACAAATGATTTTCAAAATACATCATTTAAGTTAATAATAATCACCAAAAAATACTTTTTAATCTTAAAAAAAATAATTTATTTTGATAAAAAAAAGAATTTAAGACTTTGTATAAATCTTAAATTTAAGAGATTAAAATTTATCCAATGGTTTAGGATTTACCCAAGGGTTTAGGATTTACCCAAGGGTTTAGGGTTTAGGATTAGGATTTAGGGTATAGTTTTTTGTTGATTGTGTTATAAATAGTGTTTTTTTAAAATAAAATAATTTTTTAAAATTTATCTAAGGGTTTACTAAAGTATTTAGGGTTTAACATTTAAAGTTTAGCATTTTTTTTGTGGTATTAATTTGTTTTGAAAAAAAATATTTTTTTAGTATTATTTTTATTTATTTTTACTATTTTTTCATTTTTAAAACGTAATATAATTTGGCAATATTTTCTTTTCTTTTTTAAAAGATGTCAAATTCTTTCCTTTTTTAAAAAGATGTCAAATTTAAAATAAATAAATCCTATTGGTTGGTGAATCTATAGGTTCACTCTAGGGGGTGAACCCAAGAATTACTCTATAGATAATATAGTTATCAATGGGTTTACTTGACTATATTTAATAGTATGTATAATATGAATAGTCTAAAGTATAATATAAAAAAGATATGATTTCTAAGTTTTTTTTGGGTTTCTTGGCATCAAATAAATGTTTCCATAGAAGCGTGGAGTTATATTGCAATAAAGTATATAATGGAAACTATAATGCTCTCACTTAATGTCGAATGCTGTGAGAGGGAAGTAAATCAATATCCCTTTATTATCGTGTAATTGATTTGCAAATGAGGATTTTTTTTTTGAAAAAATTAGGTGTTGCAGTAGAAGGAAAATCGTGGAGGATTAAATCATAAATAAAAACATTGGTTTAAAATAAATGCAGTGGCATTCACACGTAAATACTTTGAAACTTGAAGGGCACCTCAAAAAAGGCATTCTGTGTTAATAGTATTGATAATTAAAGTTAAATCATATTAATATACCTTAAAACTCTATAAATTAATAAACACCATAAATTGATAAATGTTTTCGGTTTCAAGTTTTACCAATTTCAAAATATGACATATGTCGATAAGATAATAACTTTTTTTATAAAATAATATATTAATATATGGTCTTACTAAAATTATAAATTAATAATTTATTTTTAATATAAATTTTATATATGTACAAACAAACTATTTTTTTTATATTCACAATAGAATTATCTTTATCTTTTCTAAAAACTTAATACATTTTGATGAAATTTAGTAAAATTAAATCTAAGCCACATTTAAACTATAAAACATATTTTATATACATCATATAATATAATAAAAATAGAATGAATGTCGAATTTCAAAATTTGAATTAATGTATATACACAAAATAAATATTTTTTTTATAAAATTTATTTAAAGAGTTTTATTTTATATAGTATACTTTTAATGTATTTTTTTATTAAATAAAGCTTCATATAATTTTATGATCATTTGTGTCTTTTTAAAATAATTTAAAATAAAATAATAATAATGTGGGATTCTTAATAGTTATAGTAATTTTTAATAATTTAAAAAAAATTGCATGTAAATTTTGAGATTAAAACATCATGTTCTCAATATAGTTTCAACGTAAATTTCAAAATTAAGATACTTTGCATTTTTGTATGGCATATAGTTTAATTAAAATGATATTATATATTTTAAGTAAAAATTATATTAAATGATACATTGTAATCATATGGTTGTAAGATCATGTGTATTTTTTATCATAAAATTTAAACCACTGATCACGTGAGACTTTTAACAAATTTTGTAATTTACAGTTATTTTTTTAAAAAATAAGATATAACCTATACATGAAGATCAAAATTTTATATATGATTAATGTGATTGTTTAATTAATTTTATAAATATAAAAATTAAAAACAAAGGATATAGGATACACAAATTGTTATTAAATCGTTATTATTCAAACATTATTAATTGTTATATATATCCTGATCATATTAGGGATGACAAAAAAAAGGTTTGATTATATCAGGTAATTTCATACTTTATTTTTAATGGAAAAAGAAATAATATGTTTCTAAATTAATGGTTAATTTTGTGGTTAGTTTAATGAAAACTAAAATTTATATTTTTTTTTGTTGAAATTTTAAATTGATTATCAACAAAAAGAAAAACTACTGGCTACTGAGGTTTATGTTTTCAGATAATGAAAATACAAAGCAGAAATTTGAAAGAAAACAGTGTTGTTCTTCATCCATCCGTACGAGCAAGCCAACGTTGCAGCATGGTTCCATAGAAGGTTGGGTTTCGCCGTCGCAGTGATGATATCCGGTTCCTTATAGTTTTGTCGATGTACCTTACCAGTTGGTCCGTAGTGAGAGGTGAGCTCTGGTGACGTCGGTTGTTACGTTCGCGCCAGAGACTATGGATAGTGGCTTGAAGAGCAAGCTTCAGGAGGCAGGTATCTACTTCTCTTCTACGGGAAGAGAGGAGCGTAGTGACAGTGATAGACCAGTCAGGGTTCACACGAGAGCCCAATAAGAACCCTACCAGATCGATCCAGACGGTGAACGAGTAAGGGCAGGCGAAGAACAGATGGTCGCGAGTTTCATCTGGTTCGCCGCATAGGAGACACAGTTGGTAGCATCCCCAAGCTCTGCTCCTTGCTCCCGTCAACAACCTATCCTGAAACGCCAACCATGTGATGAAAGCGAAGCGTGGGACGCTCTGAGGAAACCAAACAACTTTACACCAAGGGAGTGGAGGAGACTGAATCCGAAGCTGCTCCCATGTTTCTTTACTCGAGAAGAACGGCTTGTAGTCCTCATCTCCGTGGCGCCAGAGCCGTCGATCTGCAGCCGCGTCCTCCGCTGGAGCTGGAACAGAGTTGATGCAGGTTAACATCGCCCGTAGGTGATAACCACGGCATCGCCTTATGTTCCATTGTCCTCCAGAGGCCGCTTCCGAGACCGTCGCATAGAGAGGAATACCCAGCCGTTGAGTTATTGAAGCACCTGTAATGTTGAGAAGTCGTCCAACCGGAAGCCATGTATCAAACCAGAATAGTGTGGATTTACCATTACCTATCTCAGACCTGATAAAAGAAGCAGCTTGATCCCTTAGTTTCAACAGTTTACGCCAAATCCAAGATCCCGCAGACCTATCATTTACGTCCCAGAAGCTATGGAGATGCAGTAAGTAAGCCTTCGTCCAAGCCACCCACAGCGAACCAGAGTTTGTAAGAAATCTCCAGATCAAGCTAAGCGCAAATACTCTAGACGTGTCCGTAAGTCGCCGAATGCCAAGACCTCCCTCCTCCTTTGGTCTACAAATATCCTCCCAAGAAACCTTCGACTTTGTATGTGTATTCGGTGACCCCGACCATAGGAACGCAGCACACATTCCTTCGATGGTAGTAAGGCAACTCTTAGGAAGCCTAAAAACAGAGCACCAGAAGTTTGTTATACTACCAATGACTGTTTTCACCAGCTGCAAGCGTCCCGCGTAAGAAAGAGCTCGGCTTGACCAAGAGACCATACGCGTACGAATCTGATCAATCAAGGGCTCGTAGTCAGCAGTGGACATTGTCTTCGTAGTGAGTGGGAGACCAAGGTAGCGAACCGGTAAAGACTCAACAGGAATACCCAAGCGTTGGACCTCATCTTTAAAGTCTTGACTAATGCCGCCAGCCATGAAAATAGACGACTTGGCTGGGTTTATCACTAAGCCGGAAATACTCGCAAAATCTGAGAGGACCTCGAAGATGCCCTCTAGCGAGGCAGATGCTCCATCAGTGAAGATCATTAGATTGTCCGCAAAGCTCAGGTGAGTCAGGTTTACCTTGCTGCAGGAAGGGTGGAAACCAATGCGCTGAGATAGAGAGGCCTTATTGAGCATACGCGACAGCACATTAATGGCGATGACAAACAAATAAGGCGAGAGTGCACATCCTTGACGTAATCCCCGTTCACTTCCAAAAAACCCCTCCAGTTCTCCATTAACAGAAACAGAGAAAGCGGCCGTTGATAGACATGTGTGAATCCAGTGAATAAACATGTCTGGAATTCCCATAGCATGAAGAGTATCCATGATAAAATACCAGCTTACGGAATCAAAAGATTTCGATATATCCAGCTTGGGAACACTACGTGGCTGTATTGTCGGCTTGTGATAGTCCTTAACGAGTTCTGTGGCGAGGAGGACATTCTCAAGGAGCAGACGACCCTTTACAAACGCACATTGGTTCGGTTCGATCATCTCTGGCAGCAGTACCTTAAGCCTGTTCGCGAGAATCTTAGATATCACTTTGTACAAGATATTGCAGCAGCTTATAGGTCTATAGTCCTTGATCTCTTTTGCATCGCCATGCTTAGGTATGAGTGTCAAAATTGTAGCATTAACTCCACGAGGCAAGAAACCGTACATGAAGAATGACTGAACCGCAGTGATGAAATCATGCTTGATAATATCCCACGAAGCACGATAGAACTCAGTCGGAAACCCATCAGGTCCCGGAGCCTTACTAGAGGGCATTGAAAAAAGCACGTTCTGTATCTCAGCCTCCGATACATGGTGGATTAGAAGCTGAGCTGTGTGATCAGGGCATCTGAAGTCTAGAAGCTCAGAGAGGTCCGGAGGAGTACCCATCATATCAGGTTGAGAGCTCAGCTTGAGGAAGCTTTCATAGTGAGCAGCAGCTGTGAGTTTTATCTGACAAAGATCAGTGATGATCTCACCAGAGGGTAAGACTAGTCGCCGTATCATATTGAAAGAATTCCGGCTCTTGACAATCTTAAAAAAGAAAGAAGTATTCTGGTCCCCATGTTGCAACCAAGTAATTCTGGATTTCTGTCGCAGAAAACTCTCTTCTATTGCAGCCCAATGGTTCCACACAGTCATGGCATCAGCAGCTTCTTCAAAAGTAGTCTCATTAGGATCCTGAAGCGCTAGCTTTTGCTTGTCACATAGTTCCTCAAAAGCTTCCCGAGTTCGTCTGGGGATATTTCCAAACTTGTTTTGATTTAGCTTGCAAAGTAGAGGCTTGAGCAGCTTTAGCTTCTTGTGGAACCGATATAAAGCCGAGGTGGAATGAAACAGGGGCTCAGTTGAGTTCCAGACGGTGGTGACTATATCCAGAAATTCAGGATGATCAACCAGGAAGTTAAAAAATTTGAAAGGGCGCTTATTTCCAGGTGTGGGGGTTTCCAACCGGACCCAGCAACGAGTGTGATCGGAGACGCCTGATGGCTCCACAGTTGAATAGGATTGAGGAAAAAGATCCTGCCAGTGATCATTTACTAGAACCCGGTCAAGTTTTTTGGCAATGGGGTTCTCCTTTTGCTTATTTGTCCAGGTGAAGGTGGGGCCAAGTGAGGCAAGATCAGTGAGATTGCAAGAAGCGACTGCAGACTTGAAAGCTTGCATTCCACGGAGACTTGCGTTTGATAAGGTGTCCCTAGAATGTTCTGACGACGCTAGGGTTTCATTGAAGTCACCCATTACGATCCATGGGACTCCAGCCAAGGCATATTACGATTTGAGATAAGACAACTCATTCCACAAGTGCTGCCTATCAGATGTGAAATTAGAAGCATAGACGAAGGAGCAGAGAAATTGTTCGCCTGTGTCGGAAGTAACCCAAACAGTAATACACTGAGCACTCTTGAACAGAGGAGTAACCGAGACGTTGTTGGTCCAACAGACCCATATTTTACCGAGACGGTGATGATCATAATTGGTAAGGAAGTTCCATTGAGGTAAAGCAGAAGTAAAGATAGAGACACTGTTTTCTTCTCGAACACGCGTTTTGATAAGACAACCAAAAGAAGGTTTAGCAGACTGAATCCAAGAGAGAAGAGCTGTATGTTTGCGCTTTTTATTGAAGCCCCTTGTGTTCCACGTGTTAGGGTATTTTCTGGTACAAGCGATTCGTGCTCAGCCTACGGAATGATAGGAGGAAGGAGACAAGTAGTCGTAGTGCTTTCTCCTGCTTCAGTGGATGATGAACCAAGAGATTCTACTTGTAGGATACTGCCATAAGGGTATGGGCCAGCATACGTCGTCAAGGTCTTCGTTCTAGCAAGGGATATTGATCATTAGGCAAGGGATGCCTGTCTGTGGCAAGGGCCACAGGGTCTATGATGAGGGCCGCAAGGTTTGTAATGAAGGCCGCGAGGTCTTCATGATGTATAGTGGATGGTTCCTGGTTCTGAAGATGTCTCCTAGGTTCCAAGTCGTGGAACCATGGAAGAAGTGGGGATTTATAGCTGCATCCCACAGTGGGGATTGCCTACGTACCCCTCGGAAGGGGATCAAGCCATTCGTAGTTCATATATTGTGGGCGCGTAGCCTAGGTGGGCACGTGGCCTAGTGGGCACGTGGCCTAATGGAGGCGCGGAGCCTAGTAGAGGTGCGGAGCCTGGTGAAGGCACATAGCCTAAGGAGCACGTGGCTCTGTAGTTGATAGGAGCCATCTATTATGGAAGGAACATGGCTGGAATAGATGGTGGGATCGTCGGGATGCTGTAATGGAGCTTCTGTATGCTTCATGGAGCATGAAGTGTCCCTGCTGATGAACTGGAGATTGTAGCCTGGATGAATATGTAGAGTTGTAGGCGTGCTGTCATGAGCATAGGATGTCATCTTTCTGGTTATAACCCCATGGATTCGTCCTCCATAGATATGTCGGTGGAGATAGTCTTTTAGGTCAATTCTTGCCTCGGTAGCCGTCGAATTGACTATGGGGTTTATGTCTTCTGTAGATGAACGTCTTCTTCTATAGTGGACGTGCAGCAATGAGTATGGAGCCCAATCTAGCTGATAGATATCGTCGGGATCAGCTAATTGTCCGTGTGTCGAAGAGAAAGGTGTTCTAGGTCTGAAATCTCGCATGGGCGGCTGTAGCGTTTGTCTTCTTTGTGTCTGGACGTCTCCCCCCCTTCTAGGGTTTATTAACCCTATATTTATAGTATAGGTCATGCCTCCTCTCCAAGATTTGGAAATATTCAACATATCCTTGGATAATAGAATATTTCCAATTTTATTAAAGGCGGCTTGATATCTTGGAAACTTCCTTTTTCTTCTCTTGGATTTAAAGGAAAAACATCCATATTATGAGAAATATGGATGTTTACCTTTATCTTGAGATTTTCCTTTTTACTCAGAGGCAGGGGTCAGACCCAGGCAGGGGTCGGACCCTGGGTCCTTCTTCGGAGATAAGTCTGGAAATCGAGGGTCCCTTCGGAGGCTGGAGAAAACTTAGGCCTTGGATATTTTTCCCCAACAGTTTGCCCCTTATTCCTTGATTGTCTCGTGGGAATCAAGGGATAACATGTGATCTTTGACCTTGATAGTCTTTTCTTGAGCTGGAGAAGGGTTGGAACCTTGTCGTGAAACGTGGAGTTGCTTGGACTGATGTAGATAGACTTTCAGACGTGCTTCAATGGATGTTTGCTTGATCTGAGTGATGAGGATGGCTCGTCCGTTAGGCAGATCCACCGTCTTCGGGCGTCGAGGTGTACCCGAGGTGTTTGTGATGCTCCTGGAACCTGGAGGATGCTGGGTGGATTTTTCGTCCAACGACCTGGAGGCTGAATGGACCTTTCGTCCAAGGACCTGAAGGTCTTATAACTCGGGAGTCATTTAGGACCTGGATCCTGTTACCACGTCGCTGGTCATGGGACTTGGACCTTATCAGACCGCAAAGACTTCGTGTCATCTTGGGAAAGGATGGATGTCCGGATGGTCAAGTAGATTTCTAGGAAGGACTGGACCCTTGGGAGGATATCAGAGTCTAGAACCTGTTCCTGTTGACACGACGTTGACAAAGGGGCTCAGAGCGGGTCGCAAGGACTTCTTGGTGTTTTTGAAGTGGAAGGAGGCTTCGACGATCAAGCATGTTTCTAGGAGGGGTCGGACCCTTAGAAGGATGCCAGAGTCTAGGACCTTGGCCCTGTTAAAGAATTGACTGAAACCTGAAACCATTGAAGAAGCGTTAGATCTTGTAATCCAGTATTAAAAACTTGAGTTTTTAGTTTTAGGAATGTAAGATCTTTGCTTAGAACCCTGGAGTTCTAGCCTGATTTGAACCCTGAGGTTCTTGGGCCATGGAACTCGTAAGTTCTCAAAGCCTTGAACCCTGAGGTTCCTTACCTAGGCCCTAAGGCCGTTTTATTGAACCCGGAGGTCTACTCATCGAACCCTGAGGTTTCTGAGCGCTTTGGGTTTAATCTCTTAGTCCTAGGACCATGATTAAACCTGGTTGATACCTCGGACCCGGGGGTCGATACCTTTGAATCCTCAGATCTTTGGTAAAGCCGAAGGTTAGTATCAGGACTTGGAAGTCCTTGAACCCGGAGGTCCTTTAGATTCAAAAGTCTTTGATCCACCCTTAAGTGATCTTTTTGAATCCGGAGATTCCTTATAGGCCCGGAGGCTGTACTGAACTCGAGGGTTCTTTATAGGCCCGAAGGCTCTATGGACCCTAAGGTCGTATTAAACCCGGAGGCTTATAGACCCTGAGGTCTCAATGAACCCAGATGTTCGAGGACCCTGAGGTCTCAGTGAATCCGGAGGTTCAAAGACCCTGAGGTCTCAATAAACCAGGAGTTTTAAGGACCCTGAGGTCTCAATGAACCCGGAGGTTCGAGGACCCTGAGGTTTCAATGAACCCTGAGGTGCAAAGACCCTGAGGCCTTAATTGAATCCTGAGATTCTAGACCCGGAGGTCGTATTGAACCCTGTGGTTCTTGACCCGGAGGTCTTATTGAATCCGGAGATTCTAGACCCGGAGGTTGTATTGAACCCGGAGGTTCTTGACCCAGAGGCCTTAATAGAATCCAAAGATTCTGGACCCGGAGGTCGTATTGAACCCTGAGGTTCTTGACCCGGAGGCCTTATTGAATACGGAGATTCTAAACCCGGAGGTCATATTGAACCCTGAGGTTATTGACCTGGAGGTTGTGGAACCTTGAAATTCTTTGGACTCTTAGGTCTGAGGAACCCTGAAGTTCTTTGGACCCTTAGGTCTATGGAACCTTGAGGTTTTAAGGACCCTTAGGTCTTAGGAACCATGAAGTTCTAGGGACCCTTAGGTCTTAGGAACCATGAAGTTCTAGGGACCCTTAGGTCTTAGGAACCATGAAGTTCTTTGGACCCTTAGGTCTATGGAACCTTGAGGTTCTAGGGACCCTTAGGTCTTAGGAACCCTGAAGTTATTTGGACCTTAGGTCTTTGGACCCGAAGGTCTTTGGACCCGAAGGTCTTTGGATCCGAAGGTCTTTGGACCCGAAGGTCTTTGGACCCGAAGGTCTTTGGACCCGAAGGTCTTTGGACCCGAAGGTCTTTGTACCCGAAGGTCTTTGGACCCGAAGGTCTTTGGACCCGAAGGTGTTTGGACCCGAAGGTCTTTGGACCCGAAGGTCTTTGGACCCGAAGGTCTTTGGACCCGAAGGTCTTTGGACCCGAAGGTCTTTGGACCCGAAGGTCTTTGGACCCGAAGGTCTTTGGACCCGAAGGTCTTTGGACCCGAAGGTCTTTGGACCCGAAGGTCTTTGGACCCGAAGGTCTTTGGACCCGAAGGTCTTTGGACCCGAAGGTCTTTGGACCCGAAGGTCTTTGGACCCGAAGGTCTTTGGACCCGAAGGTCTTTGGACCCGAAGGTCTTTGGACCCGAAGGTCTTTGGACCCGAAGGTCTTTGGACCCGAAGGTCTTTGGACCCGAAGGTCTTTGGACCCGAAGGTCTTTGGACCCGAAGGTCTTTGGACCCGAAGGTCTTTGGACCCGAAGGTCTTTGGACCCGAAGGTCTTTGGACCCGAAGGTCTTTGGACCCGAAGGTCTTTGGACCCGAAGGTCTTTGGACCCGAAGGTCTTTGGACCCGAAGGTCTTTGGACCCGAAGGTCTTTGGACCCGAAGGTCTTTGGACCCGAAGGTCTTTGGACCCGAAGGTCTTTGGACCCGAAGGTCTTTGGATCCGAAGGTCTTTGGACCCGAAGGTCTTTGGACCCGAAGGTCTTTGGACCCGAAGGTCTTTGGACCCGAAGGTCTTTGGACCCGAAGGTCTTTGGACCCGAAGGTCTTTGGACCCGAAGGTCTTTGGACCCGAAGGTCTTTGGACCCGAAGGTCTTTGGACCCGAAGGTCTTTGGACCCGAAGGTCTTTGGACCCGAAGGTCTTTGGACCCGAAGGTCTTTGGACCCGAAGGTCTTTGGACCCGAAGGTCTTTGGACCCGAAGGTCTTTGGACCCGAAGGTCTTTGGACCCGAAGGTCTTTGGACCCGAAGGTCTTTGGACCCGAAGGTCTTTGGACCCGAAGGTCTTTGGACCCGAAGGTCTTTGGACCCGAAGGTCTTTGGACCCGAAGGTCTTTGGACCCGAAGGTCTTTGGACCCGAAGGTCTTTGGACCCGAAGGTCTTTGGATCCGAAGGTCTTTGGACCCGAAGGTCTTTGGACCCGAAGGTCTTTGGACCCGAAGGTCTTTGGACCCGAAAGTCTTTGGACCCGAAGGTCTTTGGACCCGAAGGTCTCTGGACTTTTATGCTTTTGGGGAGTCTTTTTGATCGCTCTCTGCTGCCCGGAGGCAAGCCACTCTTGATCTAAATTGAGAAATCGCACTGTGCTACCCGTGGGCATAGGCCATTCTCGAAATTCTCAATGCTGCACTCTACCTTTCTGCAGAAAGGTCACTCTCAGACTTACTGTGGTCTGGGGTGGGTCCCCCCGCAAGGTTCTGTCAACCCAGACACACTACCTTCCACGTCTGGATAGGTATTAAATTGTTTGTGCTTAACCGGTTATTTGCACTTTGCTCCCTGCATATCAGCCGCCAGAATCTGATTACAGTACTTGGCTGTGTACGTCATGCCCCCAGCGTGCGTTTAGCTTATAGCGTTTTCACGAGGGTTTGAATGGCACTAGTACGTGGTCCCCGCATAATTCTTGGCTATAGGCCTTTACGCGGGGCCCTATCGTGCAGACATCGGCTCAAGGCTGATCAGACCCCTTCCATATCTGTCTGCACCTATGGTGAGTAGCCTCACCAGCTTAAATATATAATAGTAGTAATAGTAATATAAAAATGATAGAATTTGAGGCGCAAGTTGGGTAGGACCTTGTCGTTGCTGTCTTGCAGCTTATAGGCTCTTACCCTTTGCACCTCAGTTACCTTATGAGAGCCCTCTCGTCCAGGGGGAGTTTTCCGGCTGATTTGTCCTTTTTGTGGTCGCAGACTCGCCTTAGGACCCAGACTCCTTTCTGGAAGGTTCTGAACATGACCTTTTTGCTGTGCGCGTAATATAGGGTTCACCAGGATCGGAGGTCCCTTGGGGCCTGATCCAGCTAGTATGCCCCTATATTTATTTTTGTGGATGTCCCTCTTCTTTTCAGTTGCATAGGTTCGCTCCCTGTACAAACTCTGAGTTTGGATACAGTACTTTGCGATTGCACTTACGTCTCCTAGTGTTAGAGATGGAAGCTGGTCAGGGCCGGAACTTTGGAGTCGGAGTCGGAACTTTGGAGTTGGAGTCGGAACTTCGGAACTTCAGAGTTGGAGCCGGAGCTTTGAAGTTGGAGTCGGAACTTCGGAACTTCAGAGTTGGAGCCGGAGCTTCTTCACGTGGGTATTTGAATATCGAGGTCCTGCTCGAACGAATCTGAAGACCTGGATTTTGTTTACTCCCAACTGTTTGCCCCTTATCTTTCGATTTCATTGGTGAAGTCAGGAGATAACATGTTTGCTTTGGTAAGCCGGAGTTGGTCTATCTCTTGAGGCTTGTTGTGAGCAGGACGTCGCTTCTCAAATGCTCCTTTTCTAGGGTTCTTCTTAGGCGTGGGCCGTGTTTGAACCCGGGGGAGAGTCGTCTTCCTTAGAGTAGACCGGGGTCTACAGTAGGTATCTATAGGCGCTGGACCTGTCTGGAGATGATATTGCAGGGTTCGTGACCCTGATCTTTTATCTCGGTGGACGAGTAGATTTGCTTTCAGGCCCATGTGGATCTCTTCTAGTGATGTAGGGTTTGATGGAGACGGACTTGTTGATGCTTCGGCGAGCGTTGACATTCATCCGTTGGATACAGGATCCTTGGACCTGTAGCAGGGCCTTTGGAGGAACAGAGGCCTTATTCTCTCATTTCTTGGGGTGACGAGCTCCTTTATTGGTGTAAGGTCTTGGTGGAACGTGGCCTTCAAGTAGTCTTGTTGTTTGGCTGGCAAAGACCACTGGTGTCTGATGCAGGTGACCTGCTGCCCCTTCGGAAGAGGGAATTCTTGATCCCAGGCAGGAAGGATCCGTCTTTTTAGAGCAGGGCCTTGGTGGTATATAGCCACGTTTTTGCCACATCCGAATGGTGTATAACCAGGTCAAGCAGGGATTACTTGATTTACCTCAGTAAGTATGTCCTTGGTTATGCCCCCAATGATTGGATGTTGGCTGGAGCGTGATCTTCTGAAGGGCATACATCCTGGAGAAGAAATATTCTCCTTCCCATGTTTTCCTCTCTCTTTGCTTGGTTTCTTGGGGACGTACCCTGATCCTGGGCAGGAGGAGTTGTTGGGGCGTAGAGATATGTTGAATGGGAACTCGTAGTTCCTGCTGATTCTCCTTTGTAACTGCATTGGCTTCGGAGGGTCTTCGGGTTTTGCATTTGAGGATCCGAGGACTGTAAGGGATTCTTTAATGCCCCAGAGTTTAACTCTTGTTCCGCTATCTTAAGCCCGGAGGATGAATTGACTTAACGCAGTATCACGCTCTGTCCACTAGAGTTGGACCTCTCTCGATGTTGGATGGATGAAGGATAAAGTTGAGACTGCACCTGTCACCTTTTATGAAACCGTTCGAAACCTGGTCCTTCTCGAAACCCGATGACTATGGAGATATCCTCTTGGAGCTTGTAGGTTATCAGATTCTTCCTCTTGAAACATGGAGGTTCGTGGGCTTCATCCCCCTGAAACTCATAGGTTGTGGAATTGACTCTATTGGCGCCTGGAAGCTCTGGCATATGTCCTTCTGAAAGCAGGGGGCGGTAGGATATATCCTCTTTAAATCTGGAGGTTAGAGGTGAAGTAGCAATACTGAGTCGTCCTTGAGCTTGGATAGCGGGGTCCTAGATAAAAATTGACCCGAGGCAGGAATGGACAGGTCTGGAGCAGGACCCTTTGTTTGGATGGATTAGCCAGCTGAGAATGCTTCTTCGCATGGATTAGTGTCTTTTACTGCAGATTAGGACGTGGTTAATCCATTTCTGCTGTTGACCTTTCGTGCGTATTGCTTCGCTCCTATTCGTTGGATCTCCTTTTTTTGTAGGTGTCGTGCTGTGACTTCTCCTAGCTGCTCTCTGCTCCCACTTGGATGAGTCACTCTCAGCATTTTCTGGATGTCACTTAACGGCTCGTCGCTTTGTCTTGGATCTTCCTTGTTGTGGGCAAGCCAACGAGACTTGTTGATGCGTGTTGCCCCTTGGGTTAACGCTCATTTCATTTGCCCCAGCTTTTCTCGTGATCGCGTCTTCTTTTAGAGGTTCAAGAAGACATGTTGCCTTTGGAAATCTTGAGAGGCACGTGGCTTTAGCTTCTTTTAGAAGTACATCAGGGTACATCACCAGGAAAAGAGATAGTAAGGTGATCAGAGCTTGCTTTCTTGTAAGGTGAACAGCTGTAGACCCGGAACCTAGATTAGGACATGAGTCCAGAATCTGGAAGCTGGGATCCAGGACCTGGAAGTTCGGATGTCTCCTTTGGCTGAGGAGTAGCAGGAACGGGAGTTATCCTACTTCTTTTACACGGTTCTGAATGAGTGGAGGATACGACGACCATCAAGCTGTGATGTTGAACTAGCTTTTCCTCTGAATCCTTGGCAGGAGGCAAAGCGGCGGTTTGCCCAGCGCTTGGGCAAGGTTCCTCATGCTTTTGGCTGGTTCGTAGCATTTTCGCAGGAACTCCGTGGAATTCACCGAATACTGAAAGGCATTCTCTAGCTATTCTACCACCTAGATGCTAGAACCTAGAAAGAATGATGGTTCCATGTTACCTTTTAGTGGTCGCACGGTATGCATGAACTACTCCTGGGAACTCTTCTTCTGGCTCCTCCTTTGGGATTCGTCGATATGTCAACTCGGGTGGAAGGCGTTGTGCCCTTCTTGAGTATCTTTCCCCTTGTCACATGGGATGGATTTATGATCGTGGACGCGTTCCCGGTGTCTGGATCCTGCTAGATTGTTGCCAGTAGGTTGCACGTCGATATTTGATGTTGATGGGGACTGCTCCTATTCGGGATTGCTGAGTCCAAAGGTTGCAGGGGCCTGGAACCAGAAAGGACCAAAGACTGTGGAGGTCGGTTCTTTGGTTGGGACCTGGAACCAGCAAGGACCAAAGACTGTAGAGGTCCGATTTGTGGTTTAGGTCCAAGATTTGCAAGGAATAGTAGGACCTTATAGGTGGTTCTTTCATATAACCTTGCTGCTGCTGTTATCATAGTGATGTCCTTTGTAGGAGAGGTGTTTCCAGCCGTATGGGCCACGAATATGATGAGAAGAGGTCGTTTCTTGCCCTCAGGTGGCTGGGATAGAGACCTTTTGCAGGGATGAGTGAAATATCCCTTCCGCCTATCACCATCGTCACGTAGTTTAGTACTGTCCCTCCTTCTAGCGCCAAACTGTTAGGGTATTTTCTGGTACAAGCGATTCGTGCTCAGCCTACGGAATGATAGGAGGAAGGAGACAAGTAGTCGTAGTGCTTTCTCCTGCTTCAGTGGATGATGAACCAAGAGATCCTACTTGTAGGATACTGCCATAAGGGTATGGGCCAGCATACGTCGTCAAGGTCTTCGTTCTAGCAAGGGATATTGATCATTAGGCAAGGGATGCCTGTCTGTGGCAAGGGCCACAGGGTCTATGATGAGGGCCGCAAGGTTTGTAATGAAGGCCGCGAGGTCTTCATGATGTATAGTGGATGGTTCCTGGTTCTGAAGATGTCTCCTAGGTTCCAAGTCGTGGAACCATGGAAGAAGTGGGGATTTATAGCTGCATCCCACAGTGGGGATTGCCTACGTACCCCTCGGAAGGGGATCAAACCATTCGTAGTTCATATATTGTGGGCGCGTAACCTAGGTGGGCACGTGGCCTAGTGGGCACATGGCCTAATGGAGGCGCGGAGCCTAGTAGAGATGCGGAGCCTGGTGAAGGCACATAGCCTAAGGAGCACGTGGCTCTGTAGTTGATAGGAGCCATCTATTATGGAAGGAACATGGCTGGAATAGATGGTGGGATCGTCGGGATGCTGTAATGGAGCTTCGGTATGCTTCATGGAGCATGGAGTGTCCCTGCTGATGAACTGGAGATTGTAGCCTGGATGAATATGTAGAGTTGTAGGCGTGCTGTCATGAGCATAGGATGTCATCTTTCTGGTTATAACCCCATGGATTCGTCCTCCATAGATATGTCGGTGGAGATAGTCTTTTAGGTCAATTCTTGCCTCGGTAGCCGTCGAATTGACTATGGGGTTTATGTCTTCTGTAGATGAACGTCTTCTTCTATAGTGGACGTGCAGCAATGAGTATGGAGCCCAATCTAGCTGATAGATATCGTCGGGATCAGCTAATTGTCCGTGTGTCGAAGAGAAAGGTGTTCTAGGTCTGAAATCTCGCATGGGCGGCTGTAGCGTTTGTCTTCTTTGTGTCTGGACGTCTCCCCCCTTCTAGGGTTTATTAACCCTATATTTATAGTATAGGTCGTGCCTCCTCTCCAAGATTTGGAAATATTCAACATATCTTTGGATAATAGAATATTTCCAATTTTATTAAAGGCGGCTTTATATCTTGGAAACTTCCTCTTTCTTCTCTTGGATTTAAAGGAAAAACATCCATATTATGAGAAATATGGATGTTTACCTTTATCTTGAGATTTTCCTTTTTACTCAGAGGCAGGGGTCAGACCCAGGCAGGGGTCGGACCCTGGGTCCTTCTTCGGAGATAAGTCTGGAAATCGAGGGTCCCTTCGGAGGCTGGAGAAAACTTAGGCCTTGGATATTTTTCCCCAACACCACGCAAATAGTGATATCATTACATTAGTGTCTCCGTGTGGAGACATGATGAGTTTGTTTGTTTTTGGCCCTTTTCTGTTGATCTTTTTTGTTTCCACGAGTCACTATCGGGTTGCTCTTTTGATTCTTCTTATTTTTCCCACTTTTCTGTCTCTCCATGTGTTTTCTCTGCTCAATAGCTGTCTTAGACTCAACTGAGCTTTCATCTTCAGAGCTAGAGGACTCATCCTCCGGTTCCACCTCCCCTTCCTCAAGGTCAGTGCTCAAAAGATGGAATCGAGATGGCGAGGAAGGATCCTTGGCCTTCGTACTGCTTCCTATTGTATCCTTATTCCGACGGCCAGAAGGAGAGTTTTGGGGGACTGTCCGCCATGGCTCCTCATTCTCAGGGACTTCAAGTTCTGTCGTTTCCTTGCTGGAGACGATAACAGGAGACTCCTCTGCTCCAGCTGTCTCATTCCTAACGGCACTGCTTCTGTTCGTGGAGAGCGCCATATCAGTATTCTCCACCTGAGCCATGTGTGCTGCTTCCAGGACAGGGTTCGCAATATCTATAGATTTGGAGCCCTCATTTGCCACCACTGAGTCAGCCCTGAAATCCTGTTCCTTCTCGTTTTCTCTCTCCCTTGTTTCCTCTTCCTTACCTTTGATGTGCTTACTTTTTGAACAAGTTTTGTCTGTATGTCCCCATTGGTTGCAGCCTAAACAACGTGGAGGCAGTGATGATAGAATTTTTTAGACTCCTAAGTCAAATGATAATATAGTGAAAGTACAATGTCGAACCAGTTCTGAGGGATTTAAAGCACCAAGATTACAAGCACTTTCTTAATCTAAATGCAATCAATAGCTTGAAGTTTATGATGTCTAAAGTTCTAATGATGAAAATAAAAGCAACAGAGATGACTTTTTAAATATTCTAAAGGAGAACTCATGGGTATAGGAACATGATCTTGGGTGATCAGGATTCGAACAAAAGATGACAGAATGACAAATCAAATGAATGACCTTAAGCCTAAACACTATCTTAAGCAAGCTCTATGTCTAGATGAATGCTCATTTACTAACATATCTCAAACATCAAATATCTTTGGTTGAATGACATGAAAGCAATCATTAAGAATAAGTTCAATAGCTATCCTAATACTCTTAACAACAAATGTCTTTGGCAAGATGCATTAGAAACTTAGTAGAGTTTTTTCAGACATTTCAACAAACACCTTTTGGGTAGGAAATGTCTAGAGATCATCTCTTGAATGATCAGAACAAGAGAAGCAGTAAAATCACTCTACAAGCAAAGAATGAGATTGATCTATCCTAGAACATCTTTGAATCTAACCTAACCACCCTTGATCTCCTAACCCATGAATCCTATGGAAGATTACTCACTAAGGTTCATGATCACTCTTAAACCCATCTTAGGTTTCAGATTGATCATAAAGAGAAACATAAATCAATGGAATTAACAATAAGAACAATGGAAATCACTCATAGAATGGAAGAAATCTCTCAATAGATTATTGTTTACCAAATGTAATCTGGATAATCAGCCTCCAATGTCTTACAACATACTTAAACTTAGGTTTTAGAATAGAGAAACGAGCATACAAAAGTCTAAAATGCCCCTGAGAAAAGTTAAGTTTCGGAATAGAAATCGACCGCAGCGACCGAGCACACCTGCTCCATAGGTCGCTGCCGAAATCTTGATGTCACAGCGGCTGGACACACCCGCTCCATAGGCCGCTCCGAAAAGAGACGAGCGATGGGATAGACCCGCTGCGCCATGACCGCTCCAGGTGGGTGAAGCCACAGCGACCAGGCAGACCCGCTGTGGGTGTCGCTGAGGCTCTACTAGTGCATGGTTCACTCTTTTTGCCTCTTTTGAGCCCCTAATGCATCCCAAATGCCTCCAAAAGCTCCATGTGATGCTCCAGTACCTGATAAGGACTCATGTATGCAAAATGTGTTGGGGAAAATATCCAAGGCTAGAGTTTTCTCCAGCCTCCGAAGGGGCCTCGACTTCCGGGCCCTCGTTTGGAAAGGACCCAGGGTCCCTCCTCAACTTAAAGGACCCATTTCCATCAGGTGGCACCAGGGCCCGATCTCCATTCAACAAGTACCCAGGGTCCAGTCCCTGTATCGAGGAACCAAGGCCCAGCCCTTGCCGTGAGGACCAAGGAACCAATCCTCCGCATGAATATGGAAGTTTCCCAAATCAAGGGGAAACTAATATATTCCCGAATATTGGAGAAGCCGCCCAAGATTGACCGACTTACATCAACTATAAAAGGGGAACCCAAACCCAAGAACAAGGGATCGACACTTTGGGGCTTAGAGATTATAGAGTTAGGCTAGAAAACTAGGGTTTATACACCCAATACGTTGTAACGCCAAACATACTCAATAAAACATCTCTTTGCCTCAATTTCTCTTCTCTAAAACACAACATAAACATAAAACTTGATAGTCTTCTAGTGTTCTGTAGTACTAAAACGACCCTACACAAAAATATCATAACAGTTTGGCGCTAGAAGGAGGGGAGTAACTCAACTACGTGACGATGGCATCGGAAGACGAGTCCAATCAAGCCAATCTGACCCCGAAGGAGAAAGAGCTTCTGAGCCGATTCGAAACCCTTCAGAGTCAAATTACCGACCTTCACAAGGCTCAGGAAACCGCACCTGCAGGTCTGGAACTCGTCCAGGAAGTTCAATACCTAAAAGACCAACTTGGAGAACACTCCAAGCAACTCCAGCAAAGCGCCGAAAAGCTAGATGCCATGGAATCCGAGAACATCGCTCTCAGACGAGAAAATCAATCCTTCAAGGCAGCAGGGAACAAACGAAAACGGTTCAGAACCAAAGTTCGACCTATGGCTTCACTCAACACCCCGCACGACGACGAGGAAACGCCTCAGCAGCCCGGATACGAACCCGGCGGTCAAGAAAACGTTCGAGACGTAACCCGAGAAGAAGAAGAAGACGAATCTGATACAGAGGACGAAGAGTACTCACCTGATCATCCCGAGATCTCGGATCCAGCTTTAGCCGCTTACCTAGAGAAGGTGGTATCCGAAAAATTTGGCACCATCCAATCCATGGTGGAAAGGCTCCCCGGAGTAGCTCCCCCCATCCGTAGAAGTGATCCAAGGTCGTACTCCGACACGCCTTTCGTGAAGGAGATTGCTTCGATTGAGACGCCTCGAAAGTTCTCTTTCCCGAGCATCAAGATGTACGAAGGAACTGGAGATCCCGACAACCACATCGCCCAGTACAAGCAACGCATGGTAGCCGTGGCTATTCCGAAAGACGCAAGGGAAGCCACCATGTGCAAGGGCTTCAGGTCAACTCTAACCGGTCCTGCCCTCCAATGGTACATCAACCTCCCCACGGGGTCCATAGCATCCTTCGCCGCCCTCAGCGACAAGTTCGTGGAACAGTTCGCTAGTAGCCGCCACCTGGAGAAGAGATCAGATGACCTCTACGAGATCCAACAATACAGAAACGAATCCCTACGCTCCTACATAGCTCGTTTCAACCAAGAGAAGGTCTCCATACCCGAGTGTAACGCCGATACAGCAATCTCAGCCTTCAAGAAGGGCCTACTCCCGGAGGGAGAACTCTACAAGGAGCTAACCAAGTACAGATGTGGAGACATGGCGGATGTACTATCCCGTGCCTGGGCCCAAGTAAGGTGGGAAGAAGACGTCGTGAGCAGGGCCAAGGCTTCCTCCAAGTACGATCAGAAGTCCTCCAAACCATCGAAAGACGAGCGTGAGGAGACCATCCGATCCCGACCTTCCCGGGAATCCACCAATCAGAGCAGGGGCAGATACCAACATCGCCCCTTACCTCGGTCTGAAGGAATGATGGTTTCGACTTGGCCCAGCATTTTCCACCTAGCGATATCCAAACCGGAGCTCATTGGAGTCCTGAGGCAGATGGGCCCACAAGTCAAGTGGCCACCTAAAATGAGGTCCCCTGACGCTACCCGGAACCCTAAAAGATGGTGTGGGTTCCACAACGATCACGGCCATACCACGGAGGATTGTGTAGCCTTAAGATTGGAAGTAGCCGAGCTTCTCAAGAAGGGTTACCTAAGGGAATTCCTCTCGGATAAGGCCAAGGATCTCCTTAACAGAGAGGGCCCCGCTCTCCCCAATGAAGCGGTCCCTGCGCTACCTCCACCACAAGAACGAGTGATCCACGTCATCTCTGAAAGATCAGAAGTAAGCGGGATCAGCAGCGCCGCAGCCAAACGAAGCACTCGCAATGCTAGGAACGGTCAAGAGATCGAGACTCCCAAGCGCCCACTCTTGGAAACGGATGAAATCAGCTTTACTGCGAGGGAGCAGGAACAAGTCCTTGCTCCCCATCACGACGCCCTCGTTATCTCGCTTGTTATAGCCAACTGCCTGGTTAAACGAATATTGGTGGACAATGGCAGCTCCAGCAACATTATCTTCCACTCGGCCTATATGGATCTAGGGCTAGACCCTAAAACATTAACCAGGAAAGCGGTTCCGCTCGTGGGATTTAGCGGAGATGTGAAGCAAACTGAGGGAGAAGTCCTTCTCCCAGTCTACACCGAGGGAATAAACCAAACCACCAAGTTCTTGGTCGTCGACTGTCCGTCGTCTTACAACGTAATACTAGGGAGGCCCTGGATCCACGACATGGGAGCCGTACCATCAACCCTCCACCAATTGGTAAAATTTCCTACCCCTTGGGGCGTGAACGTCATTAGAGGGGATCAAGAAAATTCTAGGTCCTGCTATCAAACTACCCTGAAGGAAAGGACCCAAGCTTTATAGCAATTACAGAAGCAGCCTCTCGTTCCTCATGCCGAAGAACCCGAGGTTGAAGACATGGACGAAGTCCCCCTGATAGAAGGAAACCCGGAGCGGAATCTCAAGATAGGCTCCAAGCTGCCTAAGGATCTGAGGCGGAGGCTGATCGATTTCCTGAGATCTAACTCCGATTGCTTCGCATGGTCCCACGAAGACATGCCCGGAATCGACCCCAGCGTCATCATGCATCAGCTCCAAGTGAATCCCGAGCATCCTCCTGTTAGACAAAAGAGAAGGAAGTTCGCTCCCGAAAGGGATGAGATCATTAACGAAGAGGTCAAGAACCTGCTCGATGCAGGGTTCATAAGAGAAGTGCAATATCCCGACTGGCTCGCCAATGTAGTGGTGGTGAAAAAGAAAAATGGAAAATGGAGGGTCTGCATCGATTTCACGGACCTCAACAAGTCCTGCCCAAAGGATCCTTTCCCCTTGCCTCATATAGACAAGCTAGTGGATGCCACCGCTGGGCACCAACTAATGAGCTTCATGGACGCCTTCTCGGGATACAATCAAATCTTGATGCATCCCGACGACCAAGAAAAGACGTCCTTTATGACTTCTAGGGGCATCTACTGCTACAAGGTCATGCCATTTGGTCTGAAGAACGCTGGATCCACCTATCAGAGGTTGGTCAACACGATGTTTGCCTATCAGATAGGCCAAACCATGGAAGTCTACATCGACGACATGCTGGTGAAATCTCTCGACTCGGAGGACCATATCTCACATCTCCAGCAAGCGTTCACCACCCTGAGGAAATACAATATGAAGCTCAACCCCTCTAAATGCTCCTTTGGAGTAAGCTCCGGGAAATTCCTGGGATACATAGTCACCCACAGGGGCATAGAAGCAAATCCGGAGCAGATAAGGGTCATCAAGGCGATTTCTCCCCCACGGAACGTCAAAGAGATTCAAAAACTTACGGGAAGAATGGCAGCCCTCAAGCAGATTCATCTCCAGGCTTTCTGACAAGTCCCATGCCTTTTTCGAAACACTAAAGAACCCTAAGGACTTTCAATGGACAGAGAAGTGCGAAACCGCACTGTCCGACTTCAAGGCCTATCTCACTACTCCACCACTCCTGTCCAAACCTCTAGAAGGGGAAACCCTACTGCTTTACCTAGCCGTGTCCGAACACGCAGTTAGCGCAGTCCTCGTAAGGGAGGAGGAAAGAAGGCAGCATCCCATATACTACGTCAGCAAATCCATGCTAGACGCAGAAACTCGCTACAGCCAGCTAGAAAAACTAGCCCTCGCCCTAGTGGTCGCGGCCCGGAAATTACGTCCCTACTTCCAGTCCCACCAAGTCGTGGTAGTCACCTCCTTCCCTATCAAAGCAGTCCTTCATAAACCCGAGGTATCAGGACGATTGGCGAAATGGGCCGTGGAATTTGGAGAGTACGACGTGATCTTCAGCCCAGCCGCCGCTATCAAGTCCCAAGTCTTGGCTGATTTCGTGGCTGAGTTCTCTCCCTCTATGCTTCCAGACCCAGGTCTAGAAACTACGCTCCAGGGAAAAGAAGCGGAAGAAGGTCAATGGACCCTGCACGTGGATGGCTCCAGCAATATAAGAGGCGCAGGGGTAGGACTGGTCCTGACCTCCCCTACGGGAGAATCGGCCTCAAGGGCTGTACGCTGTAACTTCAAAGCAACAAACAACGAGGCAGAATACGAAGCTTTAATAGCAGGCCTAGAACTAGCCAAGGAAATGGGAGTAAAAGACATCCAGATTTTCAGTGATTCGCAGCTCATCATCAGTCAAGCTCAAGGGGATTATCAAGCCAAGGACCCTAGCATGATCAGGTATCTATCTGTGGCCAAACGTCTCCTAGACCAATTCGCAAGCTATAAGCTTACCCAAATACCTAGGGAACAGAACTCCCAAGCCGATGCTCTAGCAAACCTGGGTTCCGCATTAGAAACCAAGGAACCTATGAGTATTCCGTTGTTGGTCCTGCAATGGCCAGCAACCCAGAAAGAGGTTGAACCGGAAGAAGTGACGGTAGTAGACGAAGGAGAAACCTGGATGACCCCTATCACCGACTACCTAAGAGACGACGTCCTACCCGAAAACCGAGAGGAGAGCCGGAAGATCAAGAGACAAGCGGCCAGATACTGCATTTCGGAGGGAAAAATATATAGAAGGTCCTTCTCAGGACCCTACCTGCGATGTCTATCCCCTAGAGAAGCCACACGAATATTAGAGGAACTCCACGATGGGGAATGCGGTTCACACTCCAGCGGACGGAGCCTGGTTCTCAGGGCGAGAAGGGCTGGTTATTACTGGCCTACCATGGCGAAGGACTCCCTCAAACAGGCCAAAACCTGTAGCCAATGCCAGAAGCACGCCCCAATCTCTAACTTACCACCAGAGAACCTAAAGTCCTTAAGTTCCCCATGGCCTTCCGTAAATGGGGCATGGACATCGTGGGGAAATTCCCAATGGCGCCGGGGCAGAAGGTCTTCCTCCTAGTAATGACCGATTACTTCACGAAGTGGGTAGAAGCCAAAGCCTTAGCAAAAATCACGGACCTCCAGATCAGGAAATTCATCTGGACAAACATAATAACCCGCTTCGGAGCACCTCAGGAAATTGTCACAGACAATGGACCCCAATTCACCAGCAGCGACTTCCAGGACTTCTGTAAAGATTGGGACATCAAACTCTCATATTAAGCACCAAGGCACCCGCAATCAAACGGACAAGCAGAGTCAACCAACAAAACGGTGGTGAACATGCTCAAGAAGCGCTTGGAAAAGGCTCACGGGCGATGGGCAGAAGAGTTACACGGAGTCCTCTGGGCCTACCGGACAACTCCAAAGACAGCTACCCAGGAAACCCCTTTCTCACTCGTCTACGGCACCGAGTCAGCAATACCAACCGAGGTACATGTCAAGACCACAATCTCCAACATCCTAACCCCCAAAGAAAATGACGAGCTGATGTACCTAAGCCTAGACCTCCTAGACAAAAAATGGGAAGCAGCCCGCCTAAGGAATGCGTCATACCAAATAAAGGTAGCCAAGAGTTACAACAAGAAGGTGAGATCCAGAACCTTCCAAGAAGGGGACTGGGTCCTAAGACGAGTCTGTAGCCATACAAAAGACAAATCAGCCGGAAAACTCGCCCCCGGATGGGAGGGGCCCTATCAGGTAATAGGGGTGCAAGGGGCAGGAGCCTATAAGCTGCAAGACAGCACATGCAAGGTACAACCCAACTGCTGGAACGCCTTGCACCTCAAATTCTATCATTTCTAAAGGCAAGATCTTCGGGTCGAGCTCTATATATATACTATTATATATTTAAGTATTTTGGTTTTCCTACTCCTATGTATAACGAGAACGTCCTCGGACTAGGCTTATAAAATACATTTGGTTTCGACTAAAGGGAGTTAAGGAAACACCAAAATACTTAAAGGGGCATATTAGCTGGATCAGGGACCTTCGGGACCTCAGATCTTAGCTAGCCCCCTAGCTGGTGAGGCTACTCACCATAGGTACAGACAAATATGGAAGGGGTCTGATCAGCCCTGAGCCGATGTCTGTGCGATAGGGCCCCGCGTAAAGGCCTATAGCCAAGAGTTATGCGGGGACCACGTACTAGTGCCATTCAAACCCTCGTGAAATACGCTGTAAGCTAAACGCACGCTGGGGGCATGACGTACACAGCCAAGTACTGTAATCAGATTCTGGCGGCTGATATGCAGGGAGCAAAGTGCAAATAACCGGTTAAGCACAAACAATTTAACACCTATCCAGACGTGGAAGGTAGTGTGTCTGGGTTGACAGAACCTTGCGGGGGGACCCACCCCAGACCACAATAAGTCTGAGAGTGACCTTTCTGCAGAAAGGTAGAGTGCAGCATTGAGAATTTCGAGAATGGCTTATGCCCACGGGTAGCACAGTGCGAATTCACAATTTAGATCGAGAGTGGCTCGCCTCCGGGCAGCAGAGAGCGATAAAAAAGACTCCCCAAAAGCATAAAAGTCCAGAGACCTTCGGGTCCAAAGACCTTCGGGTCCAAAGACCTTCGGGTCCAAAGACATTCCGGTCCAAAGACCTTCGGGTCCAGAGACTTTCGGGTCCAGAGACCTTCGGGTCCAGAGACCTTCGGGTCCAGAGACCTTCGGGTCCAGAGACCTTCGGGTCCAGAGACCTTCGGGTCCAAAGACCTTCGGGTCAAAGACCTTCGGGTCCAAAGACCTTCGGGTCCACCTTCGGGTCCAGAGACCTCAGGGTCCAAAGGCCTAAGGGTCCAAAGACCTTCGAGTCCAAAGACCTTCGGGTCCAAAGACCTTCGGGTCCAAAAACCTTCGGGTCCAGAGACCTCAGGGTCCAAAGGCCTAAGGGTCCAAAGACCTTCGGGTCCAAAGACCTTCGGGTCCAAAGACCTTCGGGTCCAAAGACTTTCGGGTCCAGAGACCTCAGGGTCCAAAGGCCTAAGGGTCCAAGGAACCTCAAGGTTCCAAAGACCTTCGGGTCCAAAGAACCTCTCGGTTCCAAAGACTCAAGGGTCCCAAGAACCTCAAGGTTCCAAAGACCTTCGGGTCCAAAGAACCTCTAGGTTCCAAAGACTCAAGGGTCCCAAGAACCTCAAGGTTCCGAAGACCTTCGGGTCCAAAGAACCTCTAGATTCAAAAGACTCAAGGGTCCCAAGAGCCTCAAGGTTCCGAAGACCTTCGGGTCCAAAGACCCTCAAGGTTCCAAAGACCTAAGGGTCCGAAGAACCTCAAGGTTCCCAAGACCTAAGGGTCCAAAGAACCTCAAGGTTCCTAAGACCTAAGGGTCCGAAGAACCTCTAGGTTTCCAAGGCCTAAGGGCCCAAAGAACCTCAAGGTTCCAAAGACCTAAGGGTCCGAAGAACTTCAAGGTTCCTGAGACCTAAGGGTCCAGAAAGCCTAAAAGCTCCTACTCCTCCAAGATTTAACGGGTAAGGCCTCCCAGGTTCAAAATAAGGCCTTAGGGCCCAGGTAAGGAACCCCAGGGACCCAGATCTTAAGGGCTTTCGAGTTCGAAGCAACAAGAACCTAAGGGTTCAAATCAGATCGGAACCCATCTGTTCCCGACAACGATTCTCCGCAAAGATTGATCTCCTCCGGAAAGCCTAAAAACACTACAAGAAAAATGGCTTTTATTAGCGGACGAAAAACGCTATCTATCGATACAATAGCGGTTTAAGAAACGCTGTATCATCGCCCGTGATAATAGGTCAAGCACTTTAGATAGCGGTTTTTTGCACTGCTTTCTTTTCTTCTGCTAAGATAGCGCCTTTCTATCTGCAATTAAATATTTTTTAATAGCGTTTAATTTTTGTTATTGTTTATTTTATAAAAAAATAAAAAAAAATAAAAACACAATTAAAATTTAAACTCGTTTATATGTATTATTTTTTTAATAAAATAATTTATGATTAAATTGGTTAAGAAATATTATTTACAAATTAAAAGTAAATCTAAATAGATTGAAAAATATTAAACCAAAACTAAACCAACTTAAACCTAAACCTAGTAACAAAACCTAGTATCAAAACCACCCTCCTTTTCTTATGGCCGCCGTCAACCTTCTTCATATTCCTCCACCGCACTCAACCATCACTCTGCTCGCGACCACCACAAGCCCATGACTAATACTGTCTTCCTCTTTCCCTGTTTTCTCTTTCTCAGCGGAGAGAAGCTCAGGCCACAGCCGTCACCCTTTTCCTCTATCTCCTCCAGTGCGCTTCACCTTGCCGCTAGCGCTCTGTCTTCTCTGAATCTGGAAAGACAAGATATGTTTCTCTGTTACAAATTTTTTTAAGAAAAATCTAACAGCAATCAAAACCACAGAACAGAGAGAGAGATTGAAAGGGAGAGAGGTGACCAGTGTTGTGAGAAGCGGTGGTGGAGACTACGGATCTGAGAAGCGGCAACAAGGACGACGGCAACGAGTGTAGATGATGACGGCGACGAGCTTAAGATCCGTGGCGACAGCAAAGTGATGATGATGAATCTCTCTCATTTACAAGACAGAAAGCGAGCGATTTAAGTTTTGAGATCTGAGACTGTCATGAATAACTGAAAGAGAAGAGGAGAAGAGGCGTGACTCTGAGAAGAGAGAAAGCGAAGAAAACAAAATTAATTTTAGACCATTAGATCAATACTAATCAATGGTTAAGAATTGATTATCCTTCTATTAAAAAAACAGCCAATGAGAAAGAAGTTAGAGGATAACCACGAGATTTGTTTATAGCCCTTAGATTAAAAAAAACAATCAATGGTGAATGCTTTACTTTGATGGTTAAAATAATATTTTATATTAAACAGTATTTTGATAAAGTTCAAAATTTTAAAACTTAGATTTTATGATTATATGTTGATTTTTGGATGTGTGGTTTAAATATAAAGTTAAGGGTTTAGGGTAAAACTTATTTCTTACAAAAATGTTTTTATTTTTTTAAAAAAATTTAATATTTATTTTAGTAATTGTAACTATATTTTGACATTTTATATAGATTAGGTTATTCATTATTAGTTTTCTAAAAATTAATAAATTTTATTTTGTTAGTTTAGGTCAAAATATTAAGAGTATGAAGTTTGTGTTTAGACTTTAGGGGTATTGATTTAAGATTTGAAATCAATTTTTGAAAATATATATTTAAAATTTGAAATTTAGAATAAATGTTTAAAGTATAGGGTTTGAGGGTTAAAGGTTTGGAGGTATTGAATTTAAAATTTGAATTTTTTTTTCAAGATTGATTTTTGAGTTTATATTTAAGATTTGGAATTAAATTTAAGTTTTGATGTTAAAACATTAGAATTAAGTTTTATATTTAAAGTTTAGTGTTTAGGGATTCAAAAGGCAAACATAACGTTTAATTATGTTTTGCTATTAAATCATAGGTTTTCATAGCGTTTCTAAATATACTATTCTATCATAGCGTTTCCAAAAATCGAAACGTTATCTTAAAAACACGAATATAACAACCATAGCACAATCGTAAAAAACGCTATCCTCATCTGCTATTAAAACGCATTTTTCTTGTAGTGAAAGTACCGAGTCATCTGACCAAGTAACTGGAGGTCAAAACCATAAAGCAGTGCAAGGATCAAAGAAAGGACGAAGTAAGAACAAAAACCGGTAGATATTATTAATCTTTATTCGGAGGGGAGAAAGCTACACAAAAAAAAATCCAAAAGAAGACAACATAAAGCGAGAAAAATCATTGAAGAAATATTCAAAAATTCGGCTCCCGGCGAGAAAAAGGGAAAACACCATGACCACCTTCACCGCTCCCCGAATTTCGGATTAGACCTCCAACAGGTCCCCATCGGCCAGATCCCCCGAACAGCTCATGCTGACCAGCACTCCTCATCGACCACTCTCTAACAAGATCCTGACGAGCATACTCTCGAGCCCTCTGCGCTATAAGAGCCTGGTTGGAAATCACTTCCCGAAGCTGCCTCCGGAGGAAAAGAATCTCTTCGTGTGGAGGAACACGCCGACCTAAACTGGGGAAGCAATCCCTGCCAACATCCCTCGGAGCCAAAGAAGCCACCACCGGAGGGACGGAAGGAAACAAGTTACGAGATCTCCTCCTTTGGTGTCGAGTTCTACAGTATTCCTCATACACTGACAACATTGAAGCCGTAGGGATCCCACCTGGAAAACAAAGACTCCATCAAACTACTGCTAGAACGAAAGAACCAAGTAAGAGAAATTCCATTACCCCAAATACGGCTACGACGCAGCGATATCGGATGCATCAAGAACAGAATCCAGCGAAAGCGCCTAGGAATACCTCGCGCCAACTTCACCAAAGTCTCACCAGCCTGGATAACCGGTCGGGTCACCTCTGCAAGAAGAAAAATTCGACATAATTCAGCAAACACAATACCCGTGTCCAAGGAAACAGAAGCAACTTACCCACTGAACGCCAGAAACATAGATATCCAGGAACACCTTCGACCTTCATAAACACATATCTCCTGTCCCAGGAATCGTTTGAAGGAAAGCTACCCCTGAGACCTCGAGGGGGCTCATCCACCAAAGGTTTTCCATCTCGGGACCATATTTGGTAAAAGCCCCCCTTACTTGGCAAGGGAACAAAGGAGTAAGAATACATGACTTCAGACAACCCGAAAGGAATACTGTGGAGCTCTCCTAACACCTGGATAGCCATCAGAGTACGCCATGTAGCAGGCGTAAACTGCGAAGGGGAACATCCAAAGTACGACGCCACCTCCGCGATCAAAGAAGGAATCCCTCCTCAAAAGCCGGCCTCCAAATAAGCCTCAAAAATCGCTATCTCGCCCCTTCCTCCATCATGAGCTCGCTCGAACTCTCCCGCACACCTGATCCCCATCGAATCAGGCAAGGAATACCTACGGCGGATCCCCGCCAGATCACCTTCCTTGATGTCAGACCTCGGGCCATCTTCGTCTTTGCTTGAAGCATCGAAAGAACAGAAACGACGAGGGCGAACAGGGGCCACGGGAACTCTTTCATCCTCGGCCCCCGAAACCACGCTAGGTGTTAGAATGGGGGAATCAAAAGGATCACCAAACAAGCGACGGGGTCTGACACGTCCGCCAACACCGGGGGTAGGGAACAATTTCATGAAGATCGGAGTGTTCGACATCTACTTCCAATAAGAAGGACAGGGGAAAATCTAAATTCGTGTTGTCCAAAGGCATCGAAACATCTGATTTTATACCTGGAACGACTTTCCATTTTTGGCGAAGAGAAGGAAAGAAAGAAAGAGGAAAGACAAAAGAATTTGGAAGATACTCGCGATTCTCGGCAAATTTCCAAAATTACCTCCAAAATACTTCGTCGACCTAGCGTCATCACAAGCGGGCTGCGATCCTTATTTCCCCTGAGGCCCATTCCGACTAAGCGATCATGTCCCAAATTAACTCCTCATGTTGCCTAGACTCAAAACTCTTCTCCTGCTGGAAGAAATGGCATCAAGACTCGAGGCTACATATTATCCCTTGATCCCTACGAAGCAATCAAGAAATAAGGGGAAAACTGTTGGGGAAAAATATCCAAGGCTAGAGTTTTCTCCAGGCTCCGAAGGGGCCTCGACTTCCGGGCCCTCGTTTGGAAAGGACCCAGGGTCCCTCCTCAACTTAAAGGACCCATTTCCATCAGGTGGCACCAGGGCCCGATCTCCATTCGACAAGTACCCAGGGTCCAGTCCATGTATCGAGGAACCAAGGCCCAACCCTTGCCGTGAGGACCAAGGAACCAATCCTCCGCATGAATATGGAAGTTTCCCAAATCAAGGGGAAACTAATATATTCCCGAATATTGGAGAAGCCGCCCAAGATTGACCGACTTACATCAACTATAAAAGGGGAACTCAAACCCTAGAACAAGGGATCGACACTTTGGAGCTTAGAGATTATAGAGTTAGGCTAGAAAACTAGGGTTTATACACCCAATACATTGTAACGCCAAACATACTCAATAAAACATCTCTTTGCCTCAATTTCTCTTCTCTAAAACACAACATAAACATAAAACTTGATAGTCTTCCAGTGTTCCGTAGTACTAAAACGACCTTACACAAAAATATCATAACAAAATGCACCCTAAACATGACTAAAACCTAATCTACATGATGAAAATGCATGCAAATGAAAAGATAAAACAATGCAATTATGCAAGATATCAGGCAGCCACGGGTAAGAGACAAAGATGGTTTCACCTGATCCCCTAACTTGTATACTCGCTGGAAGGGGTTCCTCAAGGTTCATAACGACAAGCAAGCGTGCAACATCAAGTCGAACACACCGCTCCGTATTCGGGTGAAGTTTTACAGTGCGTCTTATGGTATCACCAAAAAAAATAAGACCATTATGAGAGAATAGATGGTCCGGAACACCCTGAAAATCCACCCATAGAGGGACTGCGGTGAGATCAGGTTGCTTTGAAGCATTTTTTGGGCTCCACTCGCGCACTACAATAGGTATGTCAGCAATATGCCAAAACGTCCTCTTCAGGACTCTCTCCTTGAGTTGTGGATTCTCGATACGGAATAGAACTGTTCGTGGACTAATGAACTGGGCATCGATCTTCGTAGGCCTATCAGGGAATGACCAGATTCGATTCACAATGGCATGGACTTTTCCAATATGGGGAGCATCCCCCATGAAATGGCCTACAATATAAGCAGACCACAACGGCTCTGATTCCGATAACAACGCCTCTGGCAGATCAACAGAAGCAACACCCCCTTGCAGATCAGCCACAGGGGAATAACGAACAACATTCACAGACCTTCCTTCCAGATCACGGGAACTGTGAGCAGCAACTTGAGAGTAGGACTTAGAGGGGGATTGGAGGGGGTTTGGGCCACCCGGAGGAGGAGGCGAGGACCCCATACCTCCGATAGACGGAGTCGTGGGGCGCACGGTAGACAGGGCGGCTAGGTCTTCGTCGGCTCTAAAAATTATATTTAGTTTTACCAACATATTTTTTATTAAAGAATTTAAGAAACATTGTGGTCGTGACACATGTAATGTCTGAAATGTTATAATATTTCTCGAATACTATACAGATGATTCTTATAAACTTTTTACTGCTTATTTCAAGTTTATAAACTGATAACAGAAGAATTTAATATAGTTTAAATAATCTTTTTTTTTTTAAATAATCTTATTTGAGTAGCACTAAAATCATTATAAATTTAAAACTTATTCATAAATACAAAATCTAATAACATTTTGGGTCGAAATGGTGACATGGGAAATTAAGGGGAATTGCCAATTCCCACTTGTTCTTTTAAAATACACCATTTATACAAAATTTTCGCTGCGTTTGCTTTCCTGTCATTCCTTGAATTTTAAGAAACTATAGAAGAAAACTATTTCTTATCAAAATTGATACGGAATAAAAGGAATACAAATTTATTTTCATTCCTTTTATTTTATTTCCATTTATTCTTTTCTTATTCTTTTCCATTTCTATTTAATGATCGCCAGTTATAACATTTCTTTATTGTAAACTAGAATAGAAAATAAAAAATTGGTATATCTTTGTTCCATGAGTAACAAATCTTATCTTATTATATAAAGCTTAGTTTTCAAAGTTACTAATTAACATGATCGCGACACATGGCAAGTTATCATTTAAGATTGTGACATGTGTCAAAAACTTTTTTCCCAAAAAACATATTTAAAACATATTTTCCTCTTTAAAATATATATACTCTCATATTGCTAATTTTCCTTTATTAAAATCCTTATTAAAAAGGTTAAAAAAATAATTTGTAACATATTTTTCATCTTTAAAATATTTCTCCTCTCATAATGCTAATTTTCCTTTATTAAAATCTGAATTAAAAAGGTTAAAACAAAATAATATAGGTTCTTATCTTATTATAAGAAGGTTAAAACAAAATAATATAGAATATTATCTTATTATAAATATTTTTTAAGTTATTATTAAAATAAAACGATTTTTTAAAATAAAAATGTCAAAAAGAAAAAAAAATGATTATAATAAAACGACTTTTATTTTTTATTAAAATGCAAAGATTTTAATAAAAAGTCATAGTAATTTTAATTTTAACAAAACCTATTCCAAAACCAAATTGTAATTATCCCTTTTAAAATATAAACCTAAAAAATGAAAAAGACTATTTTATGCTAATTTTTCTTTATAAAATCTTTTTAAAATTATTAGTAAAATTAAGTAATTTTAAAAAAAAAAATGTCAAAACGACAAAAAAGAATCTTATTATAATAAAACGATTTTTAATAATTTTTATTAAAATAAAATGATTTTTCAATAATGTCATAGTAATCTTAATTTTAACAAAAAAACTATTCCAAAACCGTATTGTAATTATCCTTTTTAAAATATAAACCTAAAAATGTAAAATACTATATTATATTATTTTTTAAGTTTAAGAAAAATCAATTTTCAAATCTGAGAAACGTAAAAACTGTTTTTGTTTGCTAATTTTCCATTATTCAAATCATAATTAAAAAGGTCATAAATAAAAAAAAATGACATAATAAAACAATTTTTTAAAAGAGAAATAGTTATTTTAATTTTAACAAAACCTATACCAAAACCGAGTTGTACAAATAATTTACTCAATGCTAATTTTTCCTTTTCTAAAATCATGAAGAAAATATAACTATAAAGAAATCAAAATATTAAATTGTAATTGCATACTAAAATGATTTTTTTTTAAATAATAGTCATTTTAATCTTAACAAAACCTATTCGATTGGAATTGTCCTTTTTAAAATATAAACCTAATTATTCTTTTTACACCTCATATCTTTTTTTCTTTTTAAATGTTAAATTTTAAGTTATTATTAAAATAAAACGATTTCTTAAAATAAAATTATCAAAAATGATTATAATAAAACGATTTTTAATATTTTTTTTAAAATATAAAGATTTTAATAAAAAGTCATAGTAATTTTAATTTTAACAAAACCTATTCCAAAACCAAATTGTAATTATCCCTTTTAAAGTATAAACCAAAAAAAATGGAAAAGACTATTTTATGCTAATTTTCCTTTATAAATTTTTTTTTAGAATTATTATTAAAATTAAGAATTTTTTTTTAAAATAAAAATGTCAAAACGAAAAAAAAAAATCTTATTATAATAAAAATATTTTAATATTTTTACTAAAATAAAATGATTTTTCAAAAATGTCATAGTAATTTTAATTTTAACAAAAAACTATTCCAAAAACGAATTGTAATTATCCTTTTAAAAATATAAACTTAAAAAAATGGAAAATAATATTTTATATTATTTTTTAACATGTTTATGTTTAAGGAAAATCAATTTTCAAATCTGAGAAACGTAAAAACTCTTTTTTTTGCTAATTTTCCATTATTCAAATCATAATTAAAAATGTCATAAACCAAAAAAAAATTGACATAATAAAACAATTTTTAAAAGGGATATAGTTGTTTTAATTTTAACAAAACCTATGCCAAAACCGAGTTGTACAAATAATTTATTCAATACTAATTTTTTCATTCCTAAATCATGAAGAAATTATAACTATGAATAAATAAAAATATTAAATTGTAATTGTATAATAAAATGATTTTTTAAAAATAATAGTCATTTTAATCTTAACAAAACCTATTCGACTGGAACTGTTCTTTTTAAAATATAAACCTAATTATTCTTTTTACACCTCATTTTCTTTTTTCTTTTTTCTTTTTAAATGTTAAATTTTAAAATTTGAAAATATTTTTTTTTCCTAAAATCATAAATAAAAGAGATTTACAATTTTTTTTTCTTTTTAATCTATACCAAATAAGACTTTAAAAAAAAAAAAATCCCGGCCAAAGAGAATTGTAGAATTTTACTTAATAATAATTTTTACTTTGAAAATTAATGATAAATATGATACTAAAGACTTTTAATTAACAAGAAAATTTGTAAAAATATTACTGATATTGAAAAAGCCTAATCTTGAAAATGTGAACTTTTAAAAATAGTTAATATTAGCTGGAAATAATTATTTGATACATAGAAATTTAAAAACCCAACGTGTATCCCATTGGATACATGAACGATCAAGTCTAACTTAAAGTGTATTTTATTTTCAGTTCAATTAGTTTTATATTTCATAAATATTTTTTGGAATAACCCAAATATTTATGAATGTATCTAATGGGATATTTCGCGCTTAAAAGAGACTGAAAAAATATTCCGCGCTTTGAAATTGTGGATCAACATCTAGTTTTCATTATAATTTAAGATATAATTTTTTGAAGTTTTTTTTTTTGTAAATATATGTATAGTTCGAAGACATGTTTGCTATTGTAAGACCAAATTCACCTAGTTTTTTTAATTTTTTTTCTGTACTTTATGTTGTCAACTATATTTGTGTATATCAAGTTGTTAACACATGTGCTCCGTCAGTGTAATAAGTAATTAATTACAATTTTTGCCACTAATTAAGGATGCTACTAGTTATTGCCACTAATTACGGATGCTACTTTGCCACATGCAAATTGATCGGTCAAAGTCATCAAATCTTATAAACCAGATTTGTGTGTGTGTTTTGTTTTGTTAGTTTGAACCATTCGGAATCTCCTTAGTGTACTACTTCAGAATTTCATTAAAGAGTCTACTTTGTAAGTCTTCGCACAAAGTCCTAGTCCTCTTTCACAAAACTTCAGAAACGGATTAATAAAAAATAGAAAAAAGAAAGAGAATGAAATTAGATCTAAAGGTGACTTCCCTTTATAAACATTGCCCCTCTCACTACTACCAGGCTACCACACTAGACCAACATGAAATATTGCTCCGTCAGTCTCTTCATAGTTTCCGCCCTTATCTTTCACTCCTTTTTAGGTTCCACTAGAGCTGCCTCATGTCATCCTGATGATGAGGCTGGTCTTCTAGCTTTCAAATCGGGTATAACCCGAGACCCTACGCGTATTCTCAGCTCCTGGAAGAAAGGTACCAATTGCTGTTCCTGGAAAGGTGTCACCTGCATCGCAGGCAACCGCGTCACCTTACTGGAAGTATATGGGCGTTCGGAAGCTGGTGAAACCTTTCTGGACGGCAGTATCTCACCATCTTTGGCCAAACTCAAACACCTCAATGAGGTTCACATGACAGATCTCGGAAATGTCAGTGGATCTTTCTCCCAGTTCTTGTTCCAGTTACCAAATCTAAAGTACATTTATATCCAGAACAACCGTCTATCTGGTCCCCTTCCGACCAAAATTTGTGTGTTAAGCCGGTTGGAACACCTAGATATTCAAGGAAACCGGTTCACCGGTTCGATCCCAAGCTGTATATCCAATCTCACTCGGTTATCTCGACTTAACCTTGGCGGCAACCGCTTCCACGGCACCATCCCAGACATTTTCAAACCTCTGACGGATCTACAATATCTTAATCTCTCCCGCAACAGATTCTTCGGGAAACTTCCTCCGTCGATTGCATCGCTCGTACCAACTCTCTGGGCCCTAGTAGTGGGCCAGAATAAACTATCGGGGATCTTCCCAGAGTACTTATCAAGTTTCGAGCAGCTGTCCTTGTTGGATCTCTCCAGGAACCGGTTCTCGGGTGTTGTGCCAAAGAGTTTCGCCAATCTAACAAGATTATATGATCTTAATCTTTCCCACAATCTTCTGACCGGTCCTTTCCCTACTCTGGACGCGAGAGGCATGGAATCTCTCGATCTCTCATACAACAAATTTAGCATGAAGACGGTTCCAAAATGGGTGACACTGTTGCCGATCATATACTCGTTGAAACTAGCAAAATGTGGGATCAGAATGAACTTAGACGATTGGAAGCCAGTGGCACCCTTAAGCTACGATTCAGTTGATCTGTCCGAGAACGAGATCTCAGGGAGTCCGGAATGGTTACTAAACCAGATTATGTATATGCGGGAGTTCCGGGCATCGGGGAACAAACTACGATTTGACTTGGAGAAGTTAGCGTTCTCAAAGAGGATGATAACGCTGGATCTGTCAAGGAACTTAATATTTGGGAAGGTACCGGCCATGGTGGCTGGGCTGCAGACACTGAACTTGAGTCAAAACCATCTTTGCGGAGAGCTTCCGTCTACACATTTTCAGGCCAACGCGTTCGCTGGGAATAACTGTCTATGCGGTGCCCCACTTTCTCCTTGTAAATCTTAGCGGCAAAAGCCTATGTTTACTTTGTTACACCAATAAGATCTGTATTGACTAATTAACTTATTTTAAGATATAAAGAAGTTTCATTATGATACCATCAAACTTTAAATCTAACCTATATCATTCAGAACAAATCAATCACAGTAGTATATACAAAATAAGAGTTGGACAAAAAATATGCTCCCTCTGTTCATTTTAATTGTCTGTTTATGCATATACATTAATAAAACATATGATTTTATATATTTTCATAATAAAAACACAATTACCTATCTATTTAGCTATATTTCAACAAATAGAAAAATAAAATATAGTATCTTACTAACAAATTTTGCATTTAAACTTTATAACAACACTTATTTTTAAACATTTTTTTTTTCATGTAACGACATTAAATTGAAATAGAGGGAGTATAAAACAAGGATAGATCCACAAAGATCAATTAGTTACACGATATGGATACAAGAATGTGTTGGAATTATTTTTTGAAGATAATTGGCTGAGTTTAAATGATATATGCAAACAAATCTTATATAACTTTATTATACTAAATAAAAATTTAATTTACTGTGAATTACATATTGTATTTTAAATAGAGAATTAGTTTTATATCCGCATTAGAAAACACATGTTTATTTTTGAATTTAAACAAATTATTTTATATGTAACCTTTATATAAAATAGTGTATAAATCTAGGTACATTTATCCGGAACCGAGGCACCGAACCGTACCAAACCATAAAAACAAAACCAAAGCTAAAAAAATTATAAATAACCGAGTGGATCATATATTTCTGGAAGAAAAAAAGGAACCGAACTGAGAATGGAATGGATACCCGAATTTTTATATTTAAAAGTATTAATTATATTTAGTTTCTAAATAAAAAATTATCCTAAAAATACTATTTATAATCAGAGTTATCTATAACCGGATTACCTGATTTTTTTTTTTGTAATTACCCGATATTTAAACTAAAAACCTATATTATTGAATATTTTCATATAAATTCAAAATTGTCCAAAAATATAATCGAGACAGGACTGAATGGGGTCCAATTTTTGTTTCGAAATTAGCTTGTTTCCAACTTTACTACATGATCAAATATAACCCAGCTGAAACAAAACAAAACTTTGATAATACCTGAACAGTTCCTAAATTTCTAGAACTAAAATACCGAGAACTGAAATACCCAAACTCAAACTGAATGTTGGGGACTAATAGTGCATTTATATTAAAATATTGCAAAGAAAGCATTCTATTTTTATAAATATTTTAAATCTTTTTAGTGGGATATATATGTCATTTACAGACGAATTAAGATATAATCAGTGTTTTCATATCTGTTATAGATTAGTGGTCGAAGTAGTAAACTCAGTGTCCATATATAATCCGGTTTCAATTTGATGAAAAATACACTAATTAAAAATATGATAAAACCTATAAATCTTTCATTAACCCATGAACCAACACCGGTTAACACGGTAATAACCCAGAAAAAATTGATGCTATTCTATTTAAAAAAACTGATTAAATTTCTCACACACTTTTTAGTAGTATATGGAATTTAATAAACTACTAAATTTTGATCCGCGCTTTCAAAGCGCAGATTTATTTTATTTTTTAAATTCAAAAATATTTATTAAATGTAATATTTCTATATATTTGTGTTTTATTTTATAAAAGGCTTAAACTTTTTTTATCGTGTTTCATTTTAAATGACTATTTAAGTTTAAAAGATTAAACTGTATTTTTTAATGAATTAAGTTGGTATAACTCTGATAAATTAATTTTATTATGTGGTTAACTGTTTAATAAAAAAAATATTAAGAAAAGAAAAAACATAATAGTTAAGTGTTTAATTTTTGTTCATTACACAAAATATTAAAAATGGTTGAAAATAAATTATTTGAACTTGGACTCAATGGCCTAAAAAAAAATACATGAGAACTGGATTTGCTTTCTTAATCGGCCCAAATGGCCCAAAGTAGATCTGATGTGGTAGTGGGCTGGATCCAAAAAAATGGCCCAATTTAATATTACTTGGTTGCCTTTAATAAAACTTGCAATGTTAGAAATAGAAAATGATATGTTTAGGTAAAAAACCAATAGGATTCTGCTTTAATAATATAAAATTTTGTTCACTATACAAAATATTAAGAATTGTTGAAAAACAATCTTTGAACTTGGACTCAATGGCTCAAAGGAAAAAATGAGAATTGGATCTGATTTCTTAATCGGCTCAAATGGTCCCATAGAGATCTGATGTGGGTAGTGGGCTAGATCCTAAAAAATGGCTCAATATTAATGTGTTATTACTATTACTTGATTGCACTTAATGAAACTTACAATATTAGTAAAGAAAATGGTATGTTTAGGTAAAAAAACCGATAGGATCCTCCTTTAATAATATAGACTAGATTTTGATCCGCGCTTTGAAATGTTTGGTAAAAAAATTATATAATCACATTTATATAATATGTTTTGTATATACATTTATATAAACTGTCTCATATATGTATTTTATATCCGGGTTTATGTTTGGTTAAAACTATATTTTACATGTATTTTTACGTTTTTAATTAATTTTGAATTAGAAACTTTAAATATAAATCAATATCACAGTTTTATAGTTTTGATCGGTGTTTTGAAACCCGACTCGGACCTGCGGTTGAACGGGTTGCCGGTTGGTAACACGGTATTATTAATATTGTGATTATTTAATGATAAGACAAATTCAGTGATCATAAGTTGAAAATTTGTTTAAAATATATTTATAATTTTCAAAATCGTTTTAAATGATAATGATTGTTGTCAAAATTAATAATTTTTGAATTAACTAAAATCTTAAAGAATAATCGGCATGCTATTATTGAATTTAAATAACTTACCAGACTAGCCAAACTCATAACGTAACTAAACGACTTCACTGAAAACTTTAGTTCTCTTCGGCAATATTCAACTGTATTATCATTTCAAATTAGGAAATAAACAATAGTAGATAGAATTAGATTTAAGAAAAAATGGTTTAAAACCAAACCATTAAATAGTTAAAATGGAAAATATACAGTTGAATCAAGATATCAAATAGAACGGGTTTACCCAGATCGAGGAGGGAGGTTGGGGGGGGGGCAGTAGAGTTTGGTCTCATGGTTACGGATTTTAAAACTTATTGCTGGAAGGTGCGTTGTCCACCAAAAATGAAACATTTTCTATGGCAATTGTTGCCAAGGTGTATAGCAGCCAAAAAGAATCTAAAATCACGAGGTCTTCAGAGAGATATTGGTTGTGACAGATGTGGGGCAACAGAGGAATCTATAAATCATGTTTTTTTTGAATGCCCCCCCCCCCCAGCAGTCCAGGTCTAGGCTCTATCAAAAATTCCTTCACATCCAGATTATTTTTCAGGAGAATTTTTATTTGCGAATATGGATTATTAATTCTGGAGAATTCAACCAACAATGAAATTTCATCATTTTGCATGAATACTTTAGTAATCTGGATATGGATCCTAGAGATACTCTCAAAATGGCTATGACTGAGTCTCTACTCTGGAAAGATGCTCAACAAGCAATAACTAAGAATCCGAATCAAGGTGTACAAACAATTGATGCAGCTCTGCCAATTAGACCGGGACGATGGTGTTTTACGGATGGCTCATGGAAATCGGAAGTGAGTTTTTCAGGACAAGGATGATATAGTACCTTAGAAGGATTTGAAGAATTATTGGGAGCTAGAAATACAAGGCTAGTCAATCCGCCTTACACACGGAGATCGAAGCCCTCATATGGGAAATGAAATGTATGAGGAACTTAAGGCAATATAACATTACATTTGCAACGGATTGTTCTCTATTGGTGAAGATGGTTTCGGAACCAGAAGAATGATATGCTTTTGCAACTTACCTAGAAGACTTCAAAAGTCTTAAGAGATGTTTTCACAACTCGGAGATTATTCATATATCAAGGACGCAAAACAATAAGGCGGATAGCTTAGCACGTGGTGTGAGGCAACATACGTCGTGTACAGTCCATAGGGATACAGAGCAACCAGTTTGGTTTACATAGTCATCATGAGTTTATAATCTAGTCGACAATATAAAAAAAATGATGCAATTTCAAACATGACCGTTAGGAAAATACTAAAACGATACAGTATCAGATATGAAAATAGTCGCAGACCAAAATTGAATTAGGAAACCAGTGGTTAATAACAAACTAAAAAACAATTAAGAAGAAACCGGCGCAGAATGTCAAGAATACATCTAATGAATACAAATGAAAAACTTTCCATTAGGGATAAAAAAGTAAAAATACCAACATGCTTATGCTTTAATATTATAGATTTGATTTGACAAGGTAAATGCATTATATTTATGTTATGCATTTTAATTTATAGTCTTGATAATGATTATTCTAAGGTTATATTGGTGAATTATGAATTTAAAGTTATTATTAAATTGAGTATGATTGAATTAACTATAAACTTTAAACAGAATTTCTACATTAAATAATTTTTAGTTGTCTATGAAAAATTGTTTGAATTTAAGTTATATATAACTACAATTTAATATTAACATATTTATATTTTAAAGTTATACTTTGTATACATTAATGAATAAAATCTAAAATAATACCAATCAAATAACATTTTGTTGATTGTTAAGTGATTAAAATTTATCTAAATCTATTAGTTCTTAGGTTAATTAATATATTGACATTTACAAATTTGACATACTTAACAAAAATCAACAAAAAATTTAAAAACTTATTACAATTTATATCTTTGAAAAAGACATTTAAAGTTAATGAATGAAGACATTTTAGAAACAAATATCACTAAGAATATAATGCAAACAATACTAATAATATTATAAAATATTTTTTAACTCTATTGAAATTTATACAAAATAAACCCATAAACAAAATGATAAAATATATTTACCGTTCTTTTCCTAAATGATGAAACTAACATTTTGAATAATAATATCAAAATGTTATCTATTTGTTTTTAAAAAAAACAATATTATTATATAAAAATTATTATTTATGTGTGTGAATATAATATATCACTAGATTTTGACCCGCCCTTTTTAAGGGCGGGTATATTTTTGTTGGAAAATTATTTTACATAATAAAAATTATGATTTTTGATAAATTATATATTTTAAAGTTTTATGAAATTTATCTTAAATTTAATTATATGACTTTTTGTTATTTTAAATGTGACTAAATTTTAGAAGATTCTAAATAATTCTAACTCGTAATATGATTTTATTTATTTAACCCGAAGTAAACTTATTTTACACTAATTTTTTTTTATAATTTAAATAAAATATTTTATATATTCAACACTTTCTGTGTTGAAAATTCATTTTTGCGTTTTGAAACATTTTCTATAATTTTACCAAATATTAATTTATGTGATTTAATTTTTATTTTAAATGAAACTATTTTTTAAGAAGTTGAGATAATTCAGACCCGTATTAAGATTTTTTTGATTTAATCAATTGTTATTTCAAGTTGATTTTATTTTGAGATTTCATTTAATAAATTCTTTCAGATAATTAATAACGTGAAAGTTTTTTGGAAAAATATAGTGCAAACATTTAGGAAACAAAATTTTCAAAAATGGTAAGAACTGAATTATATTAAAAATTTTTTAATGTAATTTCAAAATAATAACTTTTGATTGTTTGCAAATAATACTGGCAAAAAGGTATATGCATTTTTTGTAATTACTTAGAAATTTTAGGGAAATATTCGTAAACATCTATCTGCTTTAATAGTATAGATTGTTAATTAAAAATCTACCATTAAACTGCGACCCGACACTATTGATTCAATAAAAACTTAAAATACTCCTACTTGAGTTTAGATTTAGTAAGCAGATGCATGATTATTTGAGTTGAATGAAATTATAGGTATTTCTATTGTAGAATCATGTGTGTAAATTCACTTATTTAGTTTTATTTATTTTAATCTTTTCTATTTTTGACCAACACTTATGCGGTTATATTTAATTAATTGTTAATATGAAATCAATATTCATATTTGATCTGGATTTGTGGCCATTTAGTGATCCGTATATATTTAGGTCCAACTTTAAATAAAAACTGTTAGTTAAAAATCTACTATCAAATCTAGATCCGTCACAATTGATCCGGTAAACTCAAAAAACTCTAATTTGAACATAGATTTAATAAACATTCTCATGAATATTTGATCTTGAGTGAAACTATAATTATTTGCATTGTGAAATCATGTGTATATATTTTACCCGATTTGATGCATATTGTATCAATATGGTGCACAATTATATTTTGATATGGCAAGTAAGCACTCATGAGTATGCTTTTGAGATGTATTGTTTTAGGTAGCTCGTTTTATATGGGGAAGTCTATATTCTAGGAATTCAACGTATGTTAAAGGGTTATGCTTGATGCAAATCATAAATCATAGTAGGTATATTTAATTAATTATATAATATGACATAATAATAGGTCTATTGAATTTATTTTTAATTATAATAAAATCTGTTGAGAAAAATCTAACAAAATCTTACTCAATGTTTTAAATATTTTTATTAAATAATATATCAATTATTTCGTAATTAATAATATAAATTAATATTAATATTAAGTTTTTTAATTAAAGAAGCATTATCTATTAAAAATCGCAGCATATCTTTTTATAAATGATACTTGCCATAATTATAGGTATTATTAGTTTGAATATAAATTATTTAGTTGATTAATTAAAGAAAAATAATTAAAAGCATATATTAAAAATATACAATGGCAATGACCTTCAGTTTTAATAATATTGATGTGATGTCCAACTTAAAAATCCACCTAGAAAAAGTTGTAATGTTTCTGTTTTAATAAGATAGAAGTGGTGATTTCATTTCACTTGGAACAATTGTAGCTACTTCCAAAATAAGATCATTACATTATTACACTATGAAATAGCCAAACTAGGTTCCTGAAATAGAAAATGGACGCTATAACAAAATAATGCAACTGCGTCTCTTAAAACTCAACAAAGAACCGTGTTGGAGATTGCTGCAGAGAGACAACTCAAGTGCTTAATCACAGACCAACTCGTGGCAGAAAAGACATAGTTTCAGATGACAAACAACGTCATCTGTTACAGCAGATGACCTCCTAGTAGCCATCTTTTTGTTTTCCTTAATCTTTCCAACAAGTATATAATCCAACTTCAATCTTTATTTGTTTTTGTCGTGTGATCAGGTTCTATCGAAACAGTATTCAAGCCCTTACTACAAACAAAGTTGGAGAGAACTGATCGCCACGTACCAAATCATCATTTCAAATACCCTAACAGTTTTAAAATTTTCAGAAAATATTTTACCAAATCATCCTTAACTTTGATTTTTATTTTGAACTTAATACTAAAATCACTCAAACAACTTCAAAACCCAGCTAAATCCCATCAAAATTAAACCACTTTAAAATATCCAAAAGTATTTAGTTCAATACGCCCCCTTAATTCAATACACCCCTTTAAGAAATTGTTCCGTGTAAAAATTGAAAGAAAAAAAAAATTTGTGAATTAAAATGAAAAGAAACTATGAAATAAGAATAAAAAATGCTTTGTAAATAAAATACTTTAAGTGGGGCTTATTGGACTTGGGATTTCATAAAATTCTATAATTTTGCTAAATTCTCCCTGATTGAATAAGATCTTTGTAAAAACTTTTACAAATCCTCTCTTATTGGATATAACATTTGTAGAAATCCTACCAAATCACCCATTATTGGAAAATATGAATTTCACCAATAAGACTCATCAAAAGTTATTTTATATCATTAAAAGCTATAGTTTGCTCTTCAAAATCAATAGAAAAGAATACCATCTCTTTAAATGGAATTTAAGAAAACACTTATTTCATATTCGTCGACAAGAGCTTAGTTGAGATTGGATGATAATCAATTCGAACTATTTTCACCATCGGTGGGTGAATTAAGAGGTGGTTCTTCAAATCTACCGACTTCCGATCACGGCCTCTTTTTGATAGGACCGTATTTTACAAACTACGGATAATTGAATATTGTAAAAATAAATTGATAAGATTATACAAATATTAAGAAAAGAGGATGATACAATTGTAGAGTTGAGATATTATCTCTTTCCTTAACCCAAAATATGTCCCGTAGTGCGACCGTTCGATAACATAATGAGTCATAGGATACAACTGCAAACAATCTTCTGATTTGCGTCACTTTATCAGAAGCCTGGCGAAACTAGTTTTGTGTTGTACTCTCAGACTCAAAATAAAAAAATACTAACATATCTATTCAAAGTAGGATAAAGAGATTTGTTGTTCTTGAGTTGGTGTCTCTGTGTCACTTTTCTAAATGGCTCACCAGCCTTTATATAGAAAATGCAAACATCACAGTATGCTTTTCAAAAGCCATAACGTACAAGAGTAATGGAGTCATTCAAGTCAAAAAATCAACGTAGTCATTAAGAATATTTAATTCATTTTGACTCAATTATAACGACTTGTAATAAGAAATTTATTATATATTTGACCAAATCAAACATAAATAATATTTCTTTTAATTTGGGTTTGATTTTTTATGTTTACATAAACATAAAGATAGTCATGAATAAATTTTATATGAATAAGTAATTGACATAATATCCAATTGACAAATTCTAATTCAAACCCAAATATCCAATATATGACATTTGCTAATTTTATATTTAGCCAAACTCATTTTGGACTTCCATTTCTCATTCAAAATCAACTCCGTTTTTTGACACACGAATACACTACGTCATAGTGCCAAACATTTGGTTATTCTGACGAACGTCTTCGTCTGAAAACTTACCAAAAATGATATTAAACCATTTCGTAAAAAACGAGTTCCAACACTTTTCACACTGTCCTCGTTACTATCTTACGCTTAGTGTTGGGTTGGATTTTTCTCCGGCCACATGACGTGAGAAAAGCTCCGGAAAAGCCATCTCTCTCCTTGTTTCGTCGTCTCGCCTTGCTCTCTGTTGTTCTCGCAGTTTGTCATATATCACCGCTTACTCGCCATCTCCCACCGCTTCCTCGCCGTGTTTCGCCGCGTCCTCGGTGTGTTCATTGCTGCATCACCATCCTTCGTCGCCGTTTCCCTTCTCTCGTTGTCTCCCGTTTGTTCAAAAGAACCTTGGCTGCTCTCAAGGACAGATCAGTGTCACCAGATCTTTCACATCCCACTCTTCTACTAACCTCTTGCCCGTGTACTTTGCAGGTTATGCATCTGTATTATGATTCCTTCCATCCTTTCCGTGGTCTTGTTTTTACAAGATCCCTGGTTGCAAGTCTGTCTTCTTTGTGCGACTACTTACTGCAGTATGCAGGTTCTTTTCTACTTTCATTATGAATATTGGTAATATGAAGATTGTTATATGAAGATTGTTTTAATTCTCTTGTGGCAGATTGGAATGGCATCGATATGTTTCCAGTGACTATGGTTTATTCCTCCTTCATGGAGGTTGTGTTATTCCCGAAATCCGGTCTGTTATCACCTCTAAGTTTACAGCCGATATCATGATTGTTAAACCAGCATTAGGTGCGGTTCCAATCCCGGTGTAGGAATATTGAATATATCCTACAATCCCCAACTCGACTTTCCTCTTCTTAGCACTACCGGCACTGTAGAGGACCACTCCTCATCTTTAGTGTTTTAAGTTTTGTGTTTATCTCTATGTTTTCCATGTTGCTATGGTGTTTTTAGCAGTTTGGTTTTGTTGTATCTTTGCTTGAACACTTTCTCCTTTATTGGAGAGTAAATAATCTATAAAATGTGGTTTTGATGAAAAGTACAAGACTGTCAATGGTTTGAGCCGCAAACAATTGTGATTATCAAAGTTTGGAAGTCAGAATCAGTGATAAGATTTAAGAATCCAGGTTCTGTAGTGTAAAGCTCAAGGCAACTAACTATGAACTCGTAAAAGTATAGAAGATACTTGTTGATACTTTCATCAGCTTAGCAAAAAATGTAAAATTACTTCAGATCAGTTCTTGTATTTTTCATCAAGCAAACTATTAGGTCCAGTGACTGAGTCTATGTAAGTAAAATGTCATGAGAATATGAGAATTCAACAGATCGTAGTTTCTCTTCAAGTATAATTCACTAGTTTAATAGAATTCATTGGTTCGTAAGTTTCTAAAATATATGTATTTTCTTAAGTTTCTAAAATATATGTATGTTAATATACACCTTATAGATAGATTACGATATTATAGTCTAATGGTGATTTTTAAAAATTAGTAAAGAGATTTTACTAAATCTTATCAAATTCCCTTTCTAAATCTCCTTCAAAATCATGGAATTCAACAAAGCCCTCTAAATTTCATCAAATCTTAAAATCTTCAAAATCTTCTCAAACTTTTAGTTCAGTAAGCCCCCCTAAGATAAATTGGAAAATTTATTAAACTCACATATAAAAGTGTAGTTTTCAAAAGTATAAGTGATAGTGTAGATTTCAAATTAAAATCTCATATAAGTGCATTTCTCTAATTCTTCCCTTAAATTAATGTGGTACAATGGTTTGTTATTTTTTCAATATCATAACAACAAGGGCATTTCTTACAATTTATTCAAATCATTTACATCAGTAATACTCAGTAGTACTTAGTATAACTAATTATAGCTTAGTATAACCAGTATAATTCAATATAACTAGCATAATTTAGTAGAACTTAGTCTACCTAAAAATCAGTAGTACAGAATAGAACGAAGATAACTCAATAAAACTAGCTAAAACTTTACATCATAATGTAGTATCCGAAATTAGAACATTTGAAATTTGATTGAAATTATGAAAACCAAAATATTTTATTTAAAGAAATAATAATTTCGAAATAATAAAGGGTCAAATCAGGTTTTCATATTTGATAAAGTCATATAAGGATTTTGAGAGACCCGTAGGAAATTTGCTCTTTCACCAAATCCCCTGTATATTAATATAGAAATATTTAAATTAAAATTTATAACATGTAGTTTCTACTAATTAAAAAGTGTTCGGTAATTGAAATGCTAATTTTACTTACGTGGCGGCTAGAAAATCAATTGATAATTTTGTTAGTCCAAAATTAAATTGATAGAAAATATTATATTATATAGTATGTCCATTATGGACAATTTAATTATCAAATTGAAATTTATTATATATTATTTCCTTAAGTAAAACCTACAGAATTACCTAATGTGATTAAGATATATATGACAACTAATGATTTTAAATAATAAAGATTTGCTAACAATTTGTATACTTTCTATCATTTTTAATTCTTTATTATTAAAATAAAATACACAGTTACATTAATCATAAAAAATTTAGATATTTTTGTATATGTTTTATTTTGGATTTTTCAAACCGAGTATAAATTACTAAAACTGTTAAAAGTCTCACATAAAATTTTGTGATTAAGTTTTATTTTTTTCTATAATAAGATACAGTGATTATAAAATCATATGAATAAATAATTTATTTCAATAGGTTTTTATGTTAATATATATATATATATATATATATATATATATTTCATATTGCATAAATTAAACTATACATCATAAGAAAATACATACTTATATTTTGATATTTGCATTGAATATATATTGAAAAGATAATATTATAATTTTGAAATCTTCATTGTTTTTTAAAATGATTATAAATTATTGAAACTACTAAATATTCCATTTTAAAACAAAATTGTTGGTGTAAACTTTTGTTACACAAATATACAAATAATCATAAAATCATATAAGTAGAAACCTCATTTAATAAATATTCATATTAAAAGTATATATATATATATATATATGTGTGTGTGTGTGTTAATACCATTTAAATTTAATTATATATCATATATCGTAGATAAGATTGATTGTTCTGATCCATTTATCCCAACATGATTGCAAATAAACAATAACGGGTTTTTGATTTATATGCGCACACCAATTTCTTACATAATAGTAGCTAATTTATTGGTTATTTAATATTTATTTATTATTGTATTATTTCATAATATGCAGAAAACATAAAATAAGCAATAAATATAAAATATTTATTCTGCACAAGGTGCGGATCTTAATTTAAGTATGTATTTTTTTAATTATTTTAATTCTTAAACATTTTCTAAATCTGAGGCCAAAAAAAAGAAATGAGAATAAACTTAAAAATCAATATTTATAACGATCAATAACCATAATTAAAAAGTGACACAAAAGAAAACAAAAATATTGAAAAGCGATAGGATCAGCACATGAACATAAACTTCTCATAAACATAATTAATTTTTAAATTGTTAATCCTGATATAAAACCGAGCTGCATAGTTTTATTGTAACCAAATACAATACAAATTAGATTCTTTGGCCTAAAATATCAGCTCTCATGAAAGTAAGCACATTTTTTATTAGATGACGAGAGATTCTACGTTAGGTTTTTATGCGAGAAGTGATTTTTGACTTAAAATATTATTAAAAGTGAGATTAGATCATCAGTAAATAAATTATATAATTAACAAAAAAATAAAAAATTGTTTAAGTGCCAAAAATATTAATTCGACCAATAATATAAATTTTATTTTTTCATATGATATGTTTTAAATAATTTTTATATAAATTTATTTTGGGAAAATCGCAGATCTTAGCGAGGATAATAAAGGAGATTGCTCAATTGTGTTAACGGAGTTGAAACCCCAAGTCAGACTGTAACAAGTCCTTGACAGCAGTACAATTAAACTCATTAAACATTGACCATAATTGTTTATCATCGACATTGGAGATAAAGGAAGACAAACAACGTTAGAAAGCAAACTACCGTGTCTCCCACCAATGGTCAAAGGCGTCGATCTCAGGCATGTGCTACCCCAAAGCCAGAAATAGTGAGAGAATTAATATTAATGATAAATCCTCGTATGAAAGATTCCTTTCAGGCTTTCAGCACAAATTATCACCCTTTTTGTAAAACAAGATAGATTTTCGATCCGGATAGTCTCAGTAAAACAGACGACAAAGCGTAAAATATTCTTTCTAACGAGAATCAACTTAGGAGTACAATAAAATTTAATTCAAACACTAAACCACTAGGCACTAGCCCAATGCATAGTTGGTAAATTTTCACCTTATTTCATATGAAAATTAGCTACTTAATGGTGACTACCACCGCCATATAAGTTCAATATTATTAAAAGTAAACATAGAAGTTTTTTTTAAAAGGTACCTAATATATAAGTTCTTGAAACTGAGCTACACAATTTGAATTGCAGACGTTAAAAAAAAAACTGAGCTACACAAAATAGACGGAAGCGTAGCTTTTTTTCTTTTTGTTTTTTTTTGTAAATCGACGGAATAGCTATCAGTGAGGAAAAGATGATTTTTTTTTGTGAGCTTACGTCGGTGGTTTTTAGAGTACTGGTGTTGTGGTTTTTATTCCAATAGATTTATTAGAAGTAATTATTGGGTTCACTCCATATGGTAGAGGTTCACCAACCAATAAGATTTTATTATTTTATATACAATATTTTTTTTTAAAAAAAGAAACTAAATATTATCAATTAATATTATGATTTATAAATTAAAAGATAAAAAATACTAGTATTTGCAAATAATTTTTTAATTTTTTTTTTAATATTGTCAACAAAACACTAAATCCTAAATCCTAATCCTAAACCCTAAACCCTTGGGTAAATCATAAACGCTTAAATAAATTTTAATTTTTTTTTTGATTTTTTTTTAATATTTCAACACAATCAACAAAAACACTAAACCCTAAAATCTAATCTTAAATCCTAAACTTTTGAGTAAACCATAAACCCTTGGTTAAATCATAAAATATGATTTATCCAAAGATTTAGGGTTTATCCTAGGGTTTATGATTACCTAAGGGTTTAGGATTTAGGATTAGGATTTAGGGTTTAATGTTTTGCTGATAATATTAAAAATATTTTCAAAAAAATTGTTTACAAATACTAGTATTTTTTATCTTTTAGTTTTAAAATCATAATAATAATTGACAATATTTAGTTTCCTTTTTAAAAAAATATTGCACATAAAATAATGAAATCATATTAGAGTGAACCCAAGAATTACTCATTTATTAGTATTATGGTTTCATAATGGTTGTTTTTAGGGATGGGACGGATCCGGATATCCGGGATATTCGGAATATCCAGATCCGTGATTTAAGTATCCGGATTCGGATTCGTGTCTTCCGGATATCCGAATTTCAGATATCCGTCTAGATATCATGATATTCGCAAGTATCCGGATTCGGATCCGGATCCGTCAAAATAATAAAGAAATATAAATATTTTTTAAAATATAAATTAAATACATAAAAAATCTATAAATATTACATAAATTAAATATTTTTTACAAAAAATTTGAATGTATTTATGCATATATTAAAATTAAATGTAATATTATAAGACTAATTTTATGTATAAATATTAATTTTTAATAAAATTAAAATTTTAATATATTTTTAAAAAGTCTGATCCAGACCTAAAAATTCAGATATCCGGATCCGGATTCGACGGATCCGACATTTTACTATCCGGATTCGGATCCAGACACTCAAGATATCCTATTTTCGGAGCGGATTCGGATCGGATCTCGGATCGGATCCGGATCTCGGATAATAGTTTCCAGCCCTAGTTGTTTTTCTCTAAGTTTCCAGGATATTTTTGTTTTCCCCTGGCTTTTGTAATCGGTGAAATACTCATTTTGCTCCGAAGTTTATTGTAATGATCATCACAGATTGTTCGATGAGTTCTAGGGTTAAATTTTCGTAAGGGATTTTATTCTGAAACAACCTTGATCCAAGAAAATGACCCCTCGAACTTTTATCATGTATGCAATGAAGGTGGCTGCATGACATTTGATGAGGTAAACCACTTCAATTGTTAAAAAAAAAATGTGAAACAAGATCATTCGGATATCTGTATTTTGTCATCATCTTATCAAATTTCGGTCTAGACTCATCATTGATTTTTCTTGTGGTTGTATTTATGAAACTATTTTTTATCGGGTTAGATAATTTTTCAAAAGTTTATTTATTTTTTATGTGATGTATCATATCAACTGTTATGTCATTACTTTTGATAGATAATATTGAATAAAATAATTTTTAGATGAAAAAAAAAGTTCTTGAACAAACAAACATATGAGGATTCAAAAGAAAAGGAATAGACTGGAAAGTAATGTTGACAAAAAAAAGGACTGGAAAGTAATATTTTGTTATTATTCATATGTAGGGTCCCTCGAGAATATGGACGGTGAGATGGAGTGAGATTGACACGGAGACCCTTTTGACCACCAGATTGTCCAGGTCCGTACGGATTGCGATACGGTGTGGTAGTTAGTGGCGGTGGTAGTGACAAATGCAGCCACAATTTTTTCTTTTTTCTTTCAGTGGAAAATTCGACACACGGGGTTTTACTATAATGCAATTAATTATTTGGATGACAGATTGACAGTCTGGCTTCAGTATTGTACATCTATTAAATCGTGTTTTGGTTATAGATTTCTCTTTCGCCGCACCTTCGTAATGAACTTCCACACGAATTTTTGGTCAAATTGATAGTCTATTATGGGTAGATACATATTACATATTCTTTTACAGTACATGTCATCATCAGATTCATCACACTTTGTCAGGTCTCGGGCTCCTCTTTTTCTACATCTTGACTCATGGACTTACGTTCAAAATCATGTTATGCTAGTTTTTTTTTTTTGAAACAGGGCTTAAATGTTATGCTTGTTTCAAAATCTAGAACGAGAGACTACGAATTAAACCAACACGTGCTTGAAAGTTCAAACCAACACATAGAAAACTAGAAAATAATTACTGTAGTCAGCATTTGAAATAGCAAATGATTAAATTTACTAAAACCATTTTTGGTGATCAAAATGTTGAATTTAGCATAGGACAGCTAATCGACTAAGGTCCTCCTTCTTTTGGTTTTGCCGACGATGTCGTAGTGATACCTCTCATGGCTTACGTCTGTCCCTTCGTAAGCGATTGTAGCACGACCTCATATTGTGATAGAATCCTAGAAGTTCTGATACCAAACTTAGAATTTAAAGAATATATAACTAGATAACTCATATTGTGATCGAACCACTCGGAACTAAAGTTCTCAATCTATAAATTCATAAGTTATGTCATACTTTGACATCTTCTTATATAGATAGTTAGATAACTCATATCCTTAATAGAAATAACATATTTAGATCACGCATAATCCTTTTAATAAACCACAACTCGGTACGATTATGAAACTTGCACCTCAAGCATATTTCAACACAATACTAAAAAGTTATTGGACGACAGAATTACAGAAATTCAAAAATTTAAGGCTATCTAAATAATAAGTACTTGATTTTTGTAACCAAATCAGTGGTGGTAGTCCGTGGCATTTGAGGAAATTAAATCCAAAACAGCAAATACTTCGAATCGAGCTAGCCACACGGATATAGTTTATTGCTTTCGGCTCATTTGAATCATATGGGTTATACTTCTATCTGGGGTTTAGATCTGTGTTTTTAATAGACTCGGTTATAACTCTTTAATTTTTCTAACTAAAACCATTTTATTATTCTGTACACTGAACTTTAGAAAATCGTATATTAGAAATACTAAATATGTGCTCACAATGTTACGACCGTTGGCTAAATAGATAAGATAACAACGTTGTTGTCCGTTTAAACTGTAGCGGGGAAAAAAGAGAAAAAAAAGTTCTTATATGATAGGTAACTTTTTAGAGCAATAGAAATGATTAATTTGCATCCTTGATTATTTACTAAAAAGTAATCAAAATCACAGTATTTATGTGCATTCCGCGTAAATAATCGGTGACATTACATAATTTGCTGTACAATTGCCAGTCAAAACCTTAACTTAAAATCAGAGTTATTTGACGGAAAAAAATCAGAGTTATAAGTTATAGGATAGTTGTTTTGTTTTAGTATAGTTGACATTCTCTCGAAAACTTTTTTTTTTGTCGACTGTCCATCTAAACGAGATCAAGTGGAGAGCAGACGAACTGATTCTACGAAGAGCATCTCTATCTGTCTGGGTCTGATCTATAGGGAAAAAAATATATCCTCTGTTCCTTGTTTCCTTTGCTAATGTGTCTGCCCGACCACTACAAGTCTGAGGAATATGAATCAGTCTCACATCTTCGAAATCTTTTTGTAACTTCTGAATTACCTCAATCTTTGTCGCGAAGGATGATCATTCCATCGGATTTGTAGTTATGTACATTAAATCCGAGCAGTCCGTTTCGAACCATAACGAGATTATCCCTTTGTCTCTCATACACGAGGCTGCCCAAAGTAAACATTTCATCTCAGCATGCAAAGCTGTGAGGCTTCAGTTACACGCCCGTAGACCGAAGTGCTCCGAGCCCATTTGATCCTTAAGACTCCACTCTAAGCCACTAACACTGCCATTATTGATCCATGAAGCATCAATTTGACAGGTAGGAATTCAGGGTATCAAAAGAAGCTCTATCTCTACCTCTGTAGTGGGAGAATCGTCATCATCATCGTTTGCTTCCTCCTTTTTTAGCTTTCCTCCAGCACTGTCTCAAGAGACGCATGTTGGAGGGTATCTAATGGAGATACGACCTTACCATAAAAGAATGTGTCATTTTTCGTATTCCAAATGTACGAATAGATCCACGGGAAGGTATCCACATTCTTGTAAAGCTATGCAAATTATTTTGATATTTGACTTTATTTATCCTTGTACTATTATTCTTCGAAAATGAAATATGTGTTACGAGAGATGATAATAAATGATAGGTAATTGTAGAAAATATGTTGTATAAAGTGCTATGTGTGAAACTCACATAACGTCATTTAAAAACATTTAAAAAAATACAGAGCGAGTAGTTTATAATTGGTAAACTGGTAACTATAAAAGGTAAGAAAGAAGTAATTAATACATTTTCTTTAAGATCTTTACAAAAAAAAATAAATATATATATACTACACTGACTAAGGAAAAAAAATCAATAATCGTATAAGTGCCAGTAAACAGTGGCGGATCTAGAATACCTTTTAGTTGGGGGCACTTTCATAAATCTTAGATAGTTGGGGGCACATGTGAAAAATTTGAACTAATTTCTTACAGAAAATTAGGATCACGAGCTAATTACTTATGCCAAAGTAATTTTTAGTTGGGGGCACGTGACCTCGTTGGTCGCCACCTCCGTCCGCCTCTGCCAGTAAGGATTGTAAAATTAGATCCTTTGAGCACCATTAACGCCTAAGAGATTTAAAGTTTTTTTTATAAAAAAAATATTTTGTGTCAGATTATTAAAAAAAAAAATGAAAAACTGACAAATCGTGTACCAACACGTGTCGTGAAATCCACGAAAAATCCTAAGAGCTTTACTGCTGTGCCTCTTAGAGAAGAGATAAGATGGAAGAGTTTTTAATAATTAGCCGGACCCGCAAATATTTTTATTTTATTTTTAAAACCCTAGTTTAAGAGCTAGAGATAATGGTGGTCTTAGACCATGATTAATCCAGACTTTTAGAATGTGGTTTTTAACTTCGGCTAAGTAGCTTTTAACTAAAGAAAGTTAAGAACCGTCTATTAAATTACAGATATAAAAAATAATTATTAGTCAAAAAGTGTAAAAAAAAAAAGTGCTAAATCATGAGTTAAAAACTCAAAATTAAGAACATGAGTTAATCATGTTCTTAGTCGTTTCCGGCTATTTGGAGATCATGTGTGTGTTTTGTTGAGAAAATCATGTATGCATTTTTTTGATGGAATTTGAGATTTATTGATCAATCAAAAAATGTTATATACATATCTGTTTCTCTAGGCTATGATTTCTCTACGGCATGTATTAATTTTGTTATAAAGATATGTAACCATTACTTTTTTTTTCTTTTGAGAAATCCATTACTTTTCTTTTTGAAAGAAATCAATCCTAAATTATATAAACATTGAGAAATATAAATATAAAAAAATAAAACAATGCTAGTATATAAATATCAATAAGAAAATACAAAAAAAATTAAAGCAAGGTATTCCTCAGAAATGGACTTATTTATTCTTGTTAAAAGACAGCTTTTCTAATTATACAAACCCATAGATTCTGTAGAATTAGCCACATGCATGCATGACAGCATATTCCCACTCTACACGTAACTACGTGGGAAGCTCACTTCACCTGAAAGTCTGAAACCAAACAAAGCCTTCCACAAAACTTTCATCCCATCATTTCATGTCTTATTTTCTATATATATGATTCCACTTAAACACGGACTCTATAACTCTGTCCTCAAACTAGTTAGCACATTCAGAATACACACACGCAACAATCATCTCATAGTTTATTAAACACGTTTGTATTAGTTACATGGAAAACAAAAATGTTGGTCAACTAGAACAACCCTTCTCTGTTGACCAAGTGTCTTACAGAGGCGTTCGCCAGAGGAAGTGGGGAAAATGGGTGTCGGAAATCCGAGAACCCGGTAAGAAAACCCGGATTTGGCTCGGAAGCTACGAGACGGCCGAAATGGCTGCAGCAGCTTACGACGTTGCGGCTATTTACCTCCGTGGACGTGGAACACATCTCAACTTTCCGGAGCTTGTTGACAGTTTTCCTCAGCCACAAAGCTCTAGTTCCGAACACATTCAAACTGCTGCGCAAGAGGCAGCGCTAATGTTTAAACCGGGTGTGTTGTCTACTGAACCAAATCTCGGGTCGGGTCAGGGACATTCTCGGGTCGGATTGTCTCCGGATCAGATTCAGGCGATTAATGAGTTTCCATTGGATTCGCCAAGGAGGGGGTGGATGCAGGATTTGGAAGTGGACGATTATGAAGAGTTGTACCGACGAATTTTTGGTCAATGCGATAGAGATGAATGTTTTGACATGCAGCAGCTTCATTCCATATGGGATTTTAACTGCTTTTGATATAGGTGATTGCTTAAACATTCAATTCTTGTTATGAGGCTACCAACCATTTAAGGTTTCGACATTATAGGTTGTTTTATTCATAAACTTGAGACCCCAAGTATTTTTCTTGGGTTTAATTTGCAATCTTCTAAGTTCTAACAATGAAGACATCGTATTTTCTTACACTAAAAGAAATCATCTATTCTTTTTAAAAAAATTTACTTTCATTTAATCAACCCAAGAAATGAGAGTCAAGTGTTTATTACAAGTTTAATTTAAACAAAATTTAATAATTCAAACACTACAATCCTAGCTCCTTCGTCCACCGACACGTTCAGCTAGAGTGGTAATTCGAAATATTTAGAGTATCATTAACCGTTCTCTGCAGTCTATGATAACCACTTAAAGAGTGAGGTTTTACTTTGTTGCCTTGGATACCGGTTCTTTTCATGTTATCGTCGGAGACGCTAGTCTTTTATCGCTTTCTTCAGTGACATTAAGAGCAAAATCCAAATGGAAGAGAGACTGCGATGATAAATACCAAAGCCTCGAGAACTAGCGGGTGCAGCAGATTGAATATACTCGATGAACGGGAACCACCAAATGAAATCCATCCACCCTCAAAATAAGTACATGATGCGATAGAGACTACATCAAACTATAAGACCTTCGAACCCAATTAGCAGAACTTAAGGCTCTGCTCCGAACCCCTCAAACTTTTGGACAACATAAGACTTTCGAACCCATCAAGTTGAGCTACTTTTTACAATTTGAGAACCCAAAGTGTAAATTCAGAGACACCCACGATAGAGTAACACAAAGCACAATCCAAGAAATACTTCCTTGTATATTAAAAATCACTTAAACAATCACCTAGATCTGTTTAAACTGAATTACTCTAAGTCACATATGAATAGAGACGGACCAATTTCTAATCTCTTAATCACAGAGCTCGAGCTTCAACAACCTGAACTCGACTCCGAACTATCTAGATAAGAACAAACCTCTTGTTCAAGCTTTCTTAACCTCTTAACGCTTAACCTAGATCTACCATCGTAATCAGGTTAAATACTAATCCGATATTCTATTCTCTTAGATCTTCGGATATCTTCAAATATTTCAGAGTTATCTTCTAGAAATGACGCCCACTTGCCATGTCATCGTTTCCCATCTATTCCGCAGCGGTGTGTAACACACTGGCCCGTGTGTGTTAAACGACATCACTCCTTCCAGTGCTTACATTCTCCCCCCTTTTTATCTCAATGTGACAACCTAAGCAACCTGCATGATCATACCAAACATCCATCCAAAAACACAAATAGAAAACCCACAACCAGATCAAGTTCTAATCAGACTTAAATAAATATTTCATAATCAGCCGATGATAAGTTCACACTGACCCAACACTTAGAGGTTATCTTAGACATAGTAATAATCAGAAAATAAAACACCGAGTTCCATCATATTATTAGACATAACCGAAACATCTATTGCATAGAAAAACACTGAGAATCACTCGCTGAGGTCCAATTCTTCAGTGTCACCGTCCTCGTCTTCACCCTCCAACTCTTCAGTGTCACCGTCCTCGTCTTCATGGGTTTGTCCATACACGACTTGAGAAACAGGAGGACCATAATCTTCCCCTGCTTAGTTGCACATTCAGATAAAAACATTAGTGTTCGACAGCAAAATTAACCAAACAAGTCTAATAACAGCAGTGGTCTAAAATTACTCCTGAGACGAAGATGAATAGCCTTGAGATCTGCAATAGTATTTTTGATGCCCTCCTCTAAACTCGCAGGTATATCATTTCCTCCAACACCACGAGCAGCCTTTTTGTCCTTAACAACCATCTTTGGAAACCCAACCAGCTCACCATCAGAATGCTCATCCTGAGGAAAGCGTTGGAACAACATGACTTGCTGAATCAAGGTCGGAAAGATGATTCGTCGAGTCTTCCTTACCTTTGTAGTTTTCCCCAGAGCAATTATCTGATCATACACCAGCTTCCCAAAGTCAAATCCCCTATCAACATGGTGAAGCATGTAGACAAATTTCAGCCGCTCATGATTCATAGACGTGTAGTTCATAGTGGGAATCCAGTTCGAACAAACAAGCTCGTATAGCACTTGGTTCGTAGCTGCGAGAAAGTTCGAGCTCATAGCCTCCCACCGTCTGATACGACCATCAGTGAGAAAACCACACACTTCGTCAATGTTTTCTTCCCTCCATTATGGATCTTCCTCAAATCCAGGGATACAGTACATAGTATTTATCAAACTCAGAGAGAAATCATACAAGAACCCCTCTAACATACACAATTACCCCATCATTATCTGATCATACACCAGCTTCCCAAAGTCAAATCCCCTATCAACATGGTGAAGCATGTAGACAAATTTCAGCCGCTCTTGATTCATAGACGTATAGTTCATAGTGGGAATCCAGTTCGAACAGACAAGCTTGTATAGCACTTGGTTCGTAGCTGTGAGAAACTTCGAGCTCATAGCCTCCCACCGTCTGATACGACCATCAGTGAGAAAACCACACACTTCGTCAATGTTTTCTTCCCTCCATTCTGGATCTTCCTCTAATCCAGGGATACAGTACATAGCATTTATCAAATTCAGAGAGAAATCATACAAGAACCCCTCTAACATACACAGTTACCCCATCATTATCTGATCATACACCAGCTTCCCAAAGTCAAATCCCCTATCAACATGGTGAAGCATGTAGACAAATTTCAGCCGCTCTTGATTCATAGACGTATAGTTCATAGTGGGAATCCAGTTCGAACAGACAAGCTTGTATAGCACTTGGTTTGTAGCTGTGAGAAACTTCGAGCTCATAGCTTCCCACCGTCTGATACGACCATCAGTGAGAAAACCACACACTTCGTCAATGTTTTCTTCCCTCCATTCTGGATCTTCCTCAAATCCAGGGATACAATACATATCATTTATCAAACTCAGAGAGAAATCATACAAGAACCCTCTAACATACACAGTTACCCCATCATTATGTTGCACAACATCAGAGAGATTAGCAAGAAACCCCCTTACCAGATTTGGCTGATAGGCATCAACATCTGTCAAGGTGTGAAGCGACCCAGCACCAGAAACCACTCTAGTAACGTCTGACAGCTTGGTGTCTGTCAGAGAGAGTCGCTGTTGATTGACAAACTTACGACGTCACAGACCTTGATAGCGTTCTATTGCTGCAAAGGTGACAAATCTCGTGGTGAAAGGCCTTCCTTGATAAAAAACTAGTTCTGGATAGAGCTGGGCTTTAGTTCGATTCATGCTCCGGCTTTCCTCGAAACATTGTTCTTTGGATGGATTGGGAGGAATCTTGGGTTCAGCTCGAGAGTTGTCATCGTCTGAGTCAGTTTCAGAAAGAGATTCAATCTCTGCTGCCGGAGGCTCTGGTTCCGGTTGAGGGAAGGTTTCAGCGCGACGGCGGAGACGCTTGCGAGATGAGGAAGATGGGGACGAAGCTGCCAATGGTGCCGACGAAGTCGAACCTGTGTGATGAGTTTCCTCCACGGATCGAGCAAGGCGATTACTTCTCCGGAGAGGCTGCATGTCGATTCTAGAAAGAAGATGGAGGAATCTAAAGAGAGAGAAGGTCGATGTTTACAAGAAGAATCTAGATATATATAACAAAAAAAATGTTAGTAAACACTAAATAGGCCTTAGGCCCAAAAACAGAAAGAAACCCAACATTCAAAAGAAAGAAGATTGTTACCCAAGTGTTTGAGATCACCACTTACCGAAGTGAGGGAGCAAGCGAAAGACAACTGAACATCTCGAGTAATCAAGCATCAATGGAGAAGCAACATGAACACAGAAATTCGTTTCTAAATAGGCAAGCTCAGAATGCCTATTTATCAAGGAAAGGGGCACAAAAATCGACCCCCACCCACTTGTCTACTATCAAAGGGTTTTGTAAGGAAATCAATAAGCCAACCCAAGTCTGTAGCTATTTCTCATCCGAGTAGCTGTCACAGACAAGATTCTTCTTATAGGAACGTCCAGAGACTCAAACCCAACATCACACTCATATGTATGGTCTGGAAATATGACTTAGGCATCTTGTGAGTCTGTCACTTCTACACGACATACTAGTGACACAAATTTTCCTTTTTTTTTAATAAAATTTCTCCAAGAGACAGATCATCCATTCTAGTGCAATAGAAAAACTTACTATGAGAGACGAGCGTAGATGCACCCAGTCTCCATAACAAGTTATTTGAAAGAGCAGATACCATCTCTACCTAGTCAGGACAGTGATCGAATTCAGAGTTAAGTGTTGTGTCACCCAATTCCAAAAACGAGTATCCATCATTCCAGGCCTTAAAGTATATATCTTGAGCGAGGGGTTACCTCTCGATTTTGTGATGTGAACTTTAGTTCAAACTCCTTTCAGCACTCATCCCCTGTCATATCTCCTCGTTCTCTCCAGGCAGTGATCAATGCTCAGACCCAGAATGTTGTAGCATCCTGATCCAAGATGAGTACCTTTCATCAGTGAACCAAATAAGTGCATGTTTTGAGATTGAGCTCCATGGTTCCAAAAGAAGAAATTGTTGGCTTAAGGTTTTGTGTGTGCGATGTAGAAAGTGTGCAGTACTACGTATATACAGTGACTCTTCTCTTTAGACAGGTCTTACTCATAGATTAATAATTCCTAAGGCTTTGCGAAGCCCCAGAAAAGTATTGTAGTCCAATGGTTTCGTGAATAGGTCTGCTAGTTGCTTTTCCGTTGATACATGCTCTAGAATCACAATCTTCATCTCAACTACCTCTCTCACAAAGTGGTGTCTTATGTCAACATGCTTGGTACAGGAATGTTGTACCGGGTTTTTTGAAAAATTGATAGCACTCATATTATCACAGTGAACAAGCATAGGATCAGAGATGATACCATAATCTACCAACATTTGGCGCATCCACAGAAGTTGGGTGCAGCAACTTCCTAGGGCTATGTATTCAACCTCTGCTGTTGATAGAGAGACACAGTTTTGTTTCTTACTGTGCCACGCAACCAAGTTGTTCCCAAGGAAGAAACAACCACCAGAAGTACTGTGTCGATCATCAAGACAGCCTGTCTAATCAGCATCACAGAAACATGCAAGATTCATGTTAGTTTCAAACGAATAATGAAGACCAAAGTTCAAGGTACCTTTCACATATTTAATAATCCTTTTGACATCATTCATGTGTGACTCCTTTGGTTTTGCCTGATATCTAGCACATATGCCTACACTAAGGCATATATCTGGTCTACTTGCAGTGAGGTACAAGAGACTTCCAATCATGGCTCTGTACAGTTTCTCATCAACTGGTTTACCATCCTCGTCTCTTGATAACTTAGTAGTTGCGCTCATGGGAGTATTGGCCACCTTACTCGTCAGCATTCCGAATCTTTTAATGAGATTCTTGGCATAAGTACTTTGAGAGACTGTGATTCCATCAGATAGTTGCTTAACTTGTAGTCCAAGAAAGTAGCTCAATTCACCAACCATACTCATTTCAAATTCCTTTGTCATAGTCCGAACAAACTCCTTAGTCATAGTCGGAGAGGTGCTTCCAAAGATGATGTCATCCACATGGACTTGTATTATTAATATGTCACTTCCCTCTTCACCAATGAACATAGTCTTGTCGACACCTCCTCTTTGAAACCCAGCTTTCAACAGAATTTCTGTCAACCTTTCATACCAAGCTCGTGGATCTTGTTTAAGTCCATACAGTGCCTTCTTTGGTTTGTATACATGGTCTGGGACGTGTGGGTCCTCAAATCTTTAGGTTGAGACACATAGACTTCCTCTTGAAGCAGTCCATTGAGGAAGGCACTCTTGACGTCCATTTGATACAGCTTAATACGAAGACCGCAAGCCATTGTAAATAATAGTATGATGGACTCAAGACGTGCCACAGGAGCAAATGTTTCATCAAAGTCAACTCCTTCAACCTGAGTGTAGCCTTGTCCTACAAGTCGAGACTTATTCTTGAAAACATTCCCTTCTTCGTCAGTTTTGTTCTTGTGAATCCATTTTGTCCCAATCACATTCACACCTTCAGGTCTTGGAACCAGTTCCCAAACGTCCAACCGAACAAACTGTTCCAGCTCTTGATGCATAGAATCTGTCCAATATTCATCATCTAATGCCTCCTGCAGATTCTTGGGTTCAATCTGAGAAACAAAGCACTCTACAGAGTTCATTTGAGTCATGAAGCATGCAAGTTTGATCATGCTTTTGAAGTCGATTTGTTTCTTCCTTGTAACCCTATCATCAAACACCCCTCCAATCACATCTCCAGAGGAGTGATTCTTATGAACTTTCCCTCTATCAAGGTATACCAGCACTTCTCCAGACTCACTCTCTTCTTCTATCTCCTCTTTCACTTCTCTCTCGGAAGTAACACATTTGTCCTGTGTGGTATATTCAATGGTATGTGTCACACTGGCCTGATAGAAACCGACACTGTCATCAAACACCACATTTACTTTGTCTCGTATGTACTTTGTACGTTGGTTGTAGACTCTGTAAACTGAGATGTTAGTCGAATACCCAAGAAACATTCCAACATCACTTTGAGCATCAAACTTACCAAGATGATCTTTGTCATTTAGGATGCAGCACAAACACCCAAACACATGCATGTGACTGAGATTAGGCGTCTTACCTTTTAATATTTCATAAGGTGTGGTTTTGGTCTTTGGCTTGACATATGCTCGATTAATGACATAGCAAGCTGTACTAATTGTTTCTGCCCAAAATCCTGAAAGGACACTGTTCCCACACAGCATTGCTCTTGCCATTTCTTGCAAGGTTCGATTCTTCCTCTCAACAATCCCATTCTGTTGTGGAGTCCTAGGAGCAGCATATTGATGTCGGATTCCTTGACTCTGACAGAACTTATCAAACTGTTCATTTTAAAAATCACCTCCATGATCACTCTTGATTTGAATGATCCCTCCTTTCTCTTATTTGAGTTATAAAGCAAGAATCCGGAAGCTGTCAATTGCGTCTGACTTGTTCTTCAGGAAATCAACCCAGGTGTATCTTGAGAAGTCATCTACCATAACGAGTATATATTTTTTTACCTTTGATACTATCTGGTGTTATAGGACCCATAAGATCAATGTGTACGAGTTCCAACATTTGCTTGGATCGGATCTCAAATATTTGTTTGTGCTGAACGTTAACTTGTTTTCCTTGACAACAAGCTCCACAGATTGTATCCGTTTTGGCTTCTAGGTCAGACACTCCTCTGACAACCTCAGCACTAACCAGTCAGGTCAAACCATTCGTGTTCATGTGTCCAAGCTTCTTATGCCATAGATCAAGCTTTGAACTCATAGCAAACGAGCACACTTGTTCAGGCTTCCACATATAGCAGTTGTTTCCAGGGCGAATTCCTTCCAAAACCACAGTTCCAACTGAATCCACTGCTTGACACTCCTTACTGTTAAAGATAACCTCAAGACCTTCATCACGCAGTTGACTTACACTGATGATATTAGCCTTGAGACCGTCCACATAATACACATTTATGAGATGCGGCAAGTCAGGCCGATCAGTTACTCCTACTCCTCGTATCTTACCATAACCACCATCACCAAAGGTGACCTTTCCTCCTTTTATAGGCTGAAGCTTCTCTAGGTGTTCAGAGGTGCATGTCATGTGCCTTGAACAACCACTGTCAAAATACCATGGGGAGATGGATTGAGTAGTGCCTTCAGCACTGGTGTACGCCACATTGTTTACCCAATTCGTTACTTCTTGAATGCCAGCAAGATTACACACTAGGGCAATACTCGGTTCTGTGTGTGACTCATGTTTTTCAGTGTGTGACTTAATCTGAACTCTTTCTCGATATTTTGGATAGAGGTCTCGCTTGGCTATCCAGACATGTCCCCACAAGGTTGGTTCAATATAACATAAGTTCAGTCTCCAAGCTCTCACATATTGATGTCTACGAAAGAAACATAAACTCACATGATGACCTCGTTTCCCACAGAAATGGCATTCGTTCCTTCTGCTTCTCAATTGTGCCATGTTTGTTTTCTCTTTTCCTACAGTTTGAACCTTTGATTGAGAGGTTTGAGTAGCTTGACCTTCACCTTCTTTCGGAGCTTCCTTCACAAACACAACTTTTGGTGCAATATCACCAGACTTAGATGTAGAACCTTGAAAACCCAAACTTCGATTGTTGCTCGGAGACTGTCCTACAGAGAGAATATGATCCAGTGTCTTAGTTCCAGTTGACAGCATCCTTATTTTCTTATGATTCTCGGTTTACTGATTCTCAAGCAGCTTACACTTATCTCTCTCTTGCATGAACAATTCTCCTAACAGTTTGAACTTAAGCTCAGAATCCTTGTGAACTCTCTCTTGCTTAGACATTGCTCTCTTCAGAGCAAGAATTTCCTGATCCGTAATTGTGAGAAGAGATGGTTCACTCATTGGATTTACCGGTTTCTCAAGTTCCAGTATGTTGACTTGAGCTTTCAACATGGCTCGATCTTTGAGTAGTTGCAAATTCTCATAACTGAGTGCAGTAAACTGGTTGAACAGCTCCTTGTATTCAGTTTCGAGGTCATGATTAAGGTCATCATCTTCTTCGTCATCCCTGTCGTTTACTGTCTTCTCAGGTGAATTAGTTGCATCCTCAGCTCCAATCAATACCATAAAGTTCAAGTGCAGTTCGTCATTGTCACTATCACTCTCTGATTATGTATCACTGAAGCTCAAAAGAGACTTGTCTTTCTTCAGAGTGTTTGGGCATTCACTTCGATTGTGTCCATGCCCTCTGCATTCAATGCACTTAAGTTCTTTCCTCTTAGCAAGTGGACATTCATTCTGAAAATGTCCATATCCCTCACACTCGTGACACTGCAGTTCTCTCTTCTTTCTTGTTGAATCTTGTCTTGAACTCTGAGAATTGCCACGATCTGAATCATTCCTTTGAAACCTTCCATTCGATCTGTTCCACCTTTTTCAACTCTTTTGACAAACTTGTTGAAGTTTCTGGCCATCATACTGAGATTCTCTTCTATTTTCGACATCATGTCGCCTTCCTTGGAGTCAGCACTGAAGGCTATACTTTTCTGAGAGTTTGCATGTCGATCAGTTTTCTCAAGATCATGAACTTTCAAAATACCAGCTAGTTGATCAGATCTCATCTCATCAGTATCAACAACAATGTTTAGTACCGCCTTGTATGTCTCAAATCATGGTGGCAGACATCTTAGAAGTTTCTTCACAAGGTCCTTCTCCTCAAACTTCTTACCCAATACAGATGATTCATTTGCAAGCTCACTGATTTTTGAGATAAATCCATCAATGGGCTCATCATCTCCCATACGAAGATTCTCAAACTTTGACGCCAAATGATCAATCCTGGTGCGACGCACACTTGTATTTCCCTCAAAGTGATTGATCAAAGTATCCCAAGCAGCTTTAGCGGACTCACACGCTTGAATGATCTTGAATTGTTCCAAATCAACTGCCGAGAATATAAATGTTAATGCTTTATAGTTATACTTAGAGGCCGTCTTATCTGCATCAGTCCATTGATCATGGTCCTTCTGTTTTATCCTCCAGTATGACTGTAGGTGGTGACCACCCATCCTCGACTGCAGTCCAAGCATCCTCATCAATACCTCTGATGACATGTCTCATCCTTGCTTTCCAGTGACCAAAGTTGCTACCGTCAAGCATGATCGGTTTCTGCAACGTTACTAGTTCCTTCATGGTGTCCATGAACGACTGCATGACCTCAACCTGTTAGTAGTAATTGATACCGCAGAGGTTTCCCGCTCTGATACCAAGTGTAAATTCAGAGACACCCTCGATAGAGGAACACAAAGCACAATCCAAGAAATACTTCCTTGTATATTAGAAATCACTTAAACAATCACCTAGATCTGTTTAATCCAAATTACTCTCAGTCACAAATGACTAGAGGCAGACCAATTTCTAATCTCTTAATCACAGAGCTCGAGCTTCAACAACCTACACTCGACTCCGAACTAGCTAGACAAGAACAACCCTCTTGTTCAAGCTTTCTTAACCTCTTAACGCTTAACCTAGATCTACCACCGTAATCAGGTTACATACTAATCCGATATTCTATTCTCCTAGATCTTCGGATATCTTTAAATCTTTCAGAGTTATTTTCTAGAAACTACGCCCACTTGCCATGTCATCGTTTTCCATCTATTCCGCAGCGGTGTGTAACACACTGACCCGTGTGTGTTAAACGACATCACTCCTTCCAGTGCTTACACAAAGAACTCAAAAAACCCAACTTGATTATGGTTTAGCAACTCTATCGTCATTGGGTTCGAAGAAGGTAGCAAGTGCCCCATAAAAAAGTAGCTCAAGTTCTAAAAAGGTAACAACTCTAAGACCTTTGAACCCCTCAAAATTTTTTTATGGTTTTCACTTCGCCTCTCCAGCGTGGCACTCAAAGTAGCTCAAGACCACTCTCGAATTGGCTAGAGTAAACTTGATTGTGAAACATGAGTGGAACAAGCAAATAGAAAGCAGCCTCTACATTGAAACAGAAACTGCCATAAACGACAACTCAATACAATAACACCTAAAATGCACATGTTAAACCTAAAATGCTCTACAGCAGATATCTTGAGAAGTCTTCATTTGTAAATATTGATTTACTTTTGAATTTTGAAAAATCTTCGAAAATACTAGAAAAGACTTCTAAAGAAGCCTTCTCCGGTAAACATATTAATGATTGACCAAAATTCTATAGATATTTGACTCTTTCTAAGCAACATTAATGGTAGAAACTAACTAAGTTTCGCAAAAAAAAACAGAATAATCTTTTTTTATTTTTATTAACTTTTTATAAGTGTTGGCACACTAATTAATTGCCACATGTAGAATTGATTTCTCAAGACATGAGAAAAAATTCTTCATGAAAGTATTTTCTACACTCTCTCTCTCTTTCTTTGCCACTTACTTTTTGTTATTTTATTATATTTTTTGGGAAGAAAGTAACTAGAGAGACCCCAATGCGGGTGCTCCACGAAGACTTCTATAGAAGTATTCTTACGTTCACATGAATTTTTTTCACTATCATAAAAAGTTTATGTAGATAACTTCTGCAATTGCCTTTATTTGAGTTTTCCAGAGATGTCTTCTCATTAATATTAAAGTTTTTATCATTAATTGTTAATTGCAAAACTAATCTAAGCAGACTATTTTTGATAGTGAGAAGAATTCACCTAACAGTAAAGAAAACATTTCGAAAAGTCTTCTATAAAAAGTCAAATTTCTAACAAACTTCGGTTAATTGTAAAATTAACTTGTTTATCCAAGAAGATTTTTCATGAAATCTTTTCGGTTTTTTTGTTGGCAAAGAAAAGTTAAAAGACTTCTAAATAAGTCTTCTCTAAAAAACACATAACAAGTCAATTGCAAGACTAACCTATGCATTGTTATAAGACTTCTTTAGAAAAAATCTGAAAAAAAAATCAAATGTCATTTTTAGATACGGTGAAATTTATGTTTAGCTTTTACAAGCACACATAACTTCTTGATGGAAGTTACTTACTTGTTTTGAATCATGAACTTGAGTAACTCTAATAAGCTCACATTTTTGGGAAAAAAAGTTATGTTTTTTGATGAAATAAGAGATAAAGTGAAAGAAATTGTTTAAGTGTGTAAAAAATGAAGATACGAAGATGCATATGTTGATTTTAGGTGCATTTAGATGTTGAAATTGGTTATTCATAATGGTTAGTATTTTGATGATAATGAGAATGTTGTAAATAAATGTGGAATATGAGGATGAATGAGTAAAACACTCATTTCTCGAAAAAAGAAAAAAAAAATTGTGAATAACTCAAACTTCTAAAGTGAATATGACAAATGACAGTTTCAAAAGACTACCGTTCATTTTTTATGTTTGACTTACAAATTTTGAGTTATATTTGAGAACCTATCTTTTTCTAATGCAAGATTTTAACCAGAAATAAAAACGGTGCATATATGTTTTTGCTTTTCCCTATATGGAAACTAAAAAATGCAAAATGCAGTATAACTTCTTTTTTTGTTTGAATCTTCGTGGATCAAAGTATCTAACTACAGTATAAACTCTATATAGAATAAATATTATAAATTAATAAACAATATAACTTAATAGTTTTTCTGGTCCTAAGTTGTACATGTTCAAAATAGGATACAAATCAGTAAATAATAAGATACTTTTCTTTAGAAAATACTATGTAAAAATATGTTCCATTAAAATTATGAAATTAATAGTTATACGTATATACATTTATATAAGTATAAACCAACCATTATATTGTTTGTTTTACATTTATAATGAAATTATTTATATATTTTTAAAAAATTAATATATTTTTATGAGATTTATTAAAATTATATCTAAACCGCATTTAAATTATATGTGACATATTTTATATACACCAATAATATATTAACGAATATAAGTGTTAAATATATAAAAAATAATTAAAGTATCTGCACTCAAAATCAAATATTTTTTATTTTATAAAACAATATATCTTAAAATTGAAAAATCTAAAAATATAGTTTTTAATTAAAAACTCTTTAAATTAATAAAATACCAAAGTCCCAAAAATATTAATTTATAGATTTTTCAGTGCAGTTCTTCTTTCTTTTTCAATTATATAAGAAACATAATAGCACAAAACATGCAAAACAAAAACGTGAAAACCTTGTTTTGCACCATTCCAAATATACAATATAATCCAAATAAATTGATCGTATTTTTTTTTTTTGAATTGAATGTTAAATTTAATTCAAAAGAAAATATCCTTACTTACAACCTTTTTTATAGACATTCCTAATGATTTCTATAACCAATTTGAAATGACAAAACTCAAAATGAATGACAAAACTTCAAATCCTTCCAAAATAGCTTCAAACCCTTCCAAACTTCCCAAGCTTCTCACACTTCCCACTTCAAAGCTCACATTAAACCCTTTTCACTCACATCTCGTAGAGAACCAGAATTGTAGTCCTCCTTGAAGCTTTTTATCCCCCTTCCTTTGAATGATAGAGAACTTATTTCTAACAGTTTTATCAATCAGCTTCACCATCAAAGTAGGCGGAGAGTGAGCTTCCCCATGTCTCCTTCTATTCCTCTCCCTCCAAATAATGTGAACTGTAGCTTGCATCAAGTATCTTACTGAAAACAACAGAGTGCCTTCTTGCCTCTCATCTGTAATGATCCTTAAAAGATCACTCCATATCACAGTAAACCTCGCTTTCAGAATCCCTTTAGCCAGCACTTCCCATATAGAAGCAGAGAAAGGACATGCAAAGAATAAGTGGTCGCGTGATTCTATAGGATCTTGACAAAACACACATGAAGTATCTGCATTCCCTCCCCACTGCGCCATCCTTATCCCTGTAGATAATCTATCCCGCACAGCATATAAAATTGATCGTATTTTATATGCTGTGTCCTTTGTGTTTCCTCCTCCGTAATTTGTTTGGGTATTTGTTTGAGTTCCAATCCACCGTAGCCAATTGTGTCTCATTTCATAGTATTGTTTATGTTTCTGCCAATTGTAAAATATCTTAAAGATATATATTAATACAAGTGAAAACCTAATTTTGCTTCTTTTCTAAATATACCATAAAATCCAAGCAAATTGATGGTCTTATATGTGTGGTGCAATCTTCCGAACCAAATAATTAATATTCACATGAAGGGATTGCATAGAAAAACTACATGGATTTGTGAGGATCCTTGAGAGAGCCCATACTTTAATGGTTAAAGTACATATAAAGACATCATGGTTACTCATTTTCTTTTCCACATATTTTACACTGTGTATCACACTTTAAATTTTGAGATTTCTCTTCGCCAATAAACAACCTAAAATTGTGAAATTTTTAAACTTTAAAAACATTTAATTTCCTGTTAATAAGCCTGGAAGACCTTGATTATTCCTTTTAATTTGCTTTTTTTTAAAAAAACAAATTGATAGGAAGAGGTAGGCAAGTTGTAGATAGTTTAACTTTCATATTTGTTTTTATTTTATAAATAGTGGGAATGACACAAACTGTTAATTATTCAGTCTAACAAGGACTAAATTTAAATTATAACCCATCCAAAATTTACTCTACTCATGTTGCCAATGTTATTTTGGGGTGAAACAATCTTACATTATCAATCTAAAAGTGAAATTTTCAGTGAAAAGTGACCATTTTGCAAGTTATCTTGTTCTCATCTATTCTATTAAAAGAGAAGTTATGACTTTTTTCATGTGTGATTTTATTATTTGGACTACCCCTTAAAAATACTTTAAAAAAAATTATTTATATATTTGAAATATTTTACTTATTCTAAAAAATCAAATAGATATTCCTATATTCTCTCTCAACTTATCTGAACAAAATATTATCATGTTTTTTATTTAAAATATAAATATATATTTCATTAAAACAAAAATTTTAGAATATGTAATTACTTTCGTATTTATTTAAAATATAAAATTTATTTCGTTTTCACGTAATTATTTTTATATATTTAATTAATTTCGTAATTTTTAAAAATATAGATGTATATTTAATTTTTACTAAAGAAAGAATTTAAGTATCTAATAAATTATGTAATTATATTAAAGTCATATAGTTTTTTGTTTGTGATATTATTTAACTAATATAATTCAATTAATTTTTTGATCATTAAAATTTAAAATTTGTTCATTCAGAATTTTGTACCACACTATTAAAAATATGCTATCAACATGAATGATTGGTCTACAAATGCTATGTTGAAAATGCATTTAGTTTCTGTAATTAAATATAATATCTGGTTTAATTTTATATTACAATAATAGAAGCATATAACTGCTTTATTTACAAAACATAACATTCTTATTTTTATATAGACTATATTCAAATATTATTCATTAATGTAATTTTTTTTGTTTCTTTTATCTTGTGTAATTTTAAAAGTGTAATAGGTAGTGTGTGACCTATTTTCTGATCTGTACCAACAATCATGCTTGCAATGCAGTTTTCTTATTTGATGGAATGAAAAAACTATTTAGAAATTATATATTGATACCGAATTATTATAAATAGTTGAAATGAGAATGATTTAAAATCATTAGTTAATAATAATATCAAATACATTTTTTAACCAGACAATGGTGTAGAAGTTTCAGCAGAACATCTGTTCAAAATTCTCTCAGTTCTCAAAAGAAGACGTTTAGAAAAACGTTTTAGTTGGTATGCTCTGGAGATAAACTTCACAATTAACACGTTACAACCTTCCCCATAGCGCAATATCTTCAGACAGCATTCTTTCGACATAGGTTCGCTTTTTAAAAGATCAAGCACTAGTTCGTCGTCACATTTATCATCCCTCGGCTTCATACAGTTTTTCGCGAAATAGTTTGCGTCTGGTGCTGGTATACTGTTGAACGCATTATTATTGTATTCTTCTGAACCCGGAGAGCGTGCAAATGCATCCTCTAAACTCGTGTCAGGATCAATTATTGGTTTTTCGTAAATTTGGGAGGTTAAACTGGGATAAGTAGATGATATCAAAGTGGTGATTAAGAGAAATCCCATGACTAATGCCTTATTCTCCATTCTTATGTTGTTTATTTTTGGGACTGGTATCTAAAATTATATAGTGCTCGATTGATATGAACGTTATTATAATGATGTAAAAAAAGAATGTTATTATAACGTTTTACAATTAATAAAAGTACAGTTTCTTTTCTTTCTCATCGACATGGTTTCATTGTTTACGTAAATATGGGTTAATTAAAGACAAAATATTAATTTTAACACAAACAAATTTTGCTATAACTTGTTTATGATACTTTAACTAGGGGCAAAACCTAAATCAGGGTTTAACATATGTAGTAACTGGTGAATGAAATTACTGTTTTTTATTTTGGTAATTAAATAACTTGTTTATCATGTTTTTATTCCTTCGACAGTTTTAACACTACATTATTATTTTACTAAAAATTAACAAAATTATTATATCTATTCTATTAAAATAAAAGTTATGTTTTTTTCATGTGTGATTTTCCTATTTGGACCATCCCTTAGAAAACTACTTAAATAAAATTTTATTTACATATTCGAAATATTTTAATTATTCTAAAAAATAAATAAATATTCCTATATTCTCTCTCAACTATATCTGAACAATTTTTTTAAATTTTTATTTACAATATAAATATACATATTTCACTAAAACAAACTTTTTGAAATATGGAATTAATTTCTTATGTATTTAAAATATAATTTTTTATTTCGTTTTCACTTAAAAACCCTTTTATATATTTAATACTTTTTTAAAATATAAATGTATAATTCATTTTTTAAAAAAAAAAAATAAGTATCTAATTAGTTATGTAATTATATTAAATTCATGTAGTTTTTTGTTTGTGATATTAATTTAAATAATGTAATTCAATTAAAATTCTGAGCTCTAAAATTTAAGATTTCATCATTCAGAATTTTGTACCACACTATTAAAAATATGCTATCAATATGAATGATTGGTCTACAAATGCTATGTTGAAAGTGCATTTAGTTTATGTTATTAATTATAATATCTGGTTTAATTTTATATTTCAATAATCGAAGAATATAACTTATTTATTTACAAAAAGCATAACAATCTTATTTTTATGTAAACCATATTCATATACTATTCACTAATGTAATTCTTTTTGTTTTTTTTATCTTGTGTAATTTTGAAAGTTCAATAGGTAGTACCAACTAATGTCATTAACAAAAATGACCATGATTGATTGAAAATTTTTGTTTCACGTGAATATTTTTATTTTTAGTGTGTTTATTATATAGTTGTAGGTCTAAGTGTTGATTATAGTGGGTAATGTATGATATATGAAGAATGGTAATTAAAAGTCTTAATATTGAAAATATTATTGTAAATAATCCAATATTTTTGGGGTAGAAAAGTATAAATCACTAATAGACAATATACAGAACCTCAGAAACCATAGATAATAAAGAGAAAATTTAGGTTTAAAAGGAAAAATATAAACACAATTCATTAAAATTTCTGGTTTAATAATTTAAATAAAGCAGATGTTTTATAAATTACACTTAATATAGGTTATTCAGTCAAATATTTTAATTCATACAAATAATTCGGTTATCATATATGTATGACCAAAACTAAAATACAAGTACATTCTTAAAAAATAATATCTAAGTTAATATTAAATTGAACATAATCTTATTATATAAAGCTTGGTTTTCAAAGTTACTAATTAACATGATTGCGACACATGTCAATTATATATTTAAGATTGTGACATGTGTCAAACTATTTAATATTATACTAATTTTCATTTTTCAAAATCCTAAAGAGATGATAATTATAAAATTTATATAATAAGATATTTTTTATAGTAATAACGATTATTGTTTAAAAAAAAATTTACTTAAAAGTAATTTTCTCGACATTTTCATTTTAAAAATTTCAAAAGAAAAAAAAAATTGTAAAAAAAATTATTTAATACTAATTTTCCTTTTCTAAAATCCTAAATAAATGATAATTTTAAAACATTATTGATAGAATTATTTGATAGAAATTGTTCTTTTCTAAAATCATAAAATAATAATTTCTTAAAAGAAATTTTAAAAGTAGTTTTCCTTTCTTCAAATCCTAAAAAAAAGATTTGTAGAATAATTCCATTTTACAGTCCTAAACAAAAGACAATTGCAAAACATTATTTGATAGTAATTTTACTTTAGTAAAAAAATTGTAGAATAATTATTCAAATAATCAACTTTCCAATCTAAATATTTAGAAAATAATTTATTGAATACTAATTTTCCTTTTCTAAAATCCTAAATAAATGATAATTGTAAAACATTATTGATAGAATTATTTGATAGTAATTGTTCTTTTCTAAAATCATAAATAATAATTTCTTAAAAGAATTTTTAAAAGTAGATTTCCTTTCTTCAAATCCTAAACAAAAAAGGATTTGTAGAATAATTATTCAAATAATCAACTTTCCTTTCTAAATTCCATTTTAAAATCCTAAACAAAAGACAATCCTAAGCTCAATTATTGACATTTCTAAATTATCTGATTTTTGCATGCTCTTTTTTTTCTTAAATTGGTGTTGATTTTTTTCATGCTGTCAGACATTAGTTATGCCATAGTTATAATTCTTTTTCTTTTTTTTTGAGAAAACCACTGTTATATTTAGGCGTTTGTACATATAGGTTTTATGTTATTGTAAGTAAGTTAATGGGAAAATTAATGTGATTATTATGGTTATGTGTAAGTTAACATGTCTACTATCATGCATGTGTGTGTGTTTTAGGTAAGTTAATGTCAATTTATTACTTTTATTTGACATTATGCTTATCTCATCGAGTGAATAATACTTACTCCAAGAAATGAAATCGTGCAAAAAGTGAATAACTAACTATATGTTAACTTTTTCTGCGATGATCAAAAGGACTATTTGAGTTTTGATAGTTTCAACGACAAAGAAGAAATAGCAAATCAACATATTTTATATCACATATATATTTTTTAAATATGTTGAAATTTTTTATGGATTCTAAATCACAAACCTGATCTTTAAATAAGTGTTCCAGTCATGCTATTAAGGAACTTAAATCAATAAAATGATTTATGACTTTGCAATGGAGAAAATGTTACTAATAACTAGCTTGGACAAAAAGATTATTGAAAGAGAAAAAGTTTTTTTTTAGAATAAGTTCCATGCTAATAAATGCGAGATAGCCTTTAAAACTGAAAACGTCAATGCTCTATATGAATTTGCTATGCAATGACTATCAATAAAAATTAAGAACAAAGTTGATATATATTTGCCAAATCCAGTATTTACTCATGAACAATTGTACTTCGCACTATTAAAACTCACTACAACTGCAAAGCTTCAGATTCTTAAAGTAGGAACAAATAACGACAACAGTGTTCTACAAAATATTGTATATCAAGAAATTTTTGATAGTATATAATCTATAGAAATAGAGGTTGAAGTCACAACATTATTGCTAAAGTAAACAGTATAGACGTTTGTCTAGTAATATATTTGATATTTAGCTGACTATCAATAATACATATTGATTAATGTCGTGTAACATTAATATTTTGAATAGCGTTATTTTTTATTTGTCTTAAACAATATACAAAATATATAAAATTTACGATTCTATATGTTTCATAAAATTCGATTAATATTGTTTAAAAACTAATTAAAAGTGAAATAGTTTAAAAAAAAATTATATGCTATTTAACATCGTGATTATTGAAATAAAAATACCAATCAAAAGAAAACACATTATTATTACTATAATAAGTCTTACACCAATATATACTGAAAAATTCAAAAATTAATGTCAAAAAAGAAAATTCATTATTTTTACCGATGTCTGGAAATTAAAACTTCGGATTGAACATAATTAGACAACATGGCACACGAGATACGGACATAAGTACCACTTACGGCCACATGCAAAATAATTCAAAATAGTTGACTTGGACTTTGACTTTTCCAAGTCGTCTCCTTCCCTCTACAACTAGCTAACAATAGCTTCTCTCAATCCCACTACATTACCACTTTGACTTTCACGCTCTCAAGTATTCTCGTTCCCTCTAACAATAACTTCTCTCAATCCCACATTCCGACGTATTTGCCGGAACCTTTTCTCTCAATCCCACGTTCCCTCTACTAGTAGTAGCTAACAATAACATCTCCCACCATGAACCTTTTCTCCACTCTCTTCGTATTTGCCGCCACTATCTTTCTCCAGTTTTTAAACCCCACCAGAGCCGCCACGTGTCATCCTGATGACGAGGCAGGTCTTTTAGCTTTCAAATCGGGTATAACACGAGATCCTTCAGGCATTCTCAGCTCATGGAAGAAAGGCACTGCTTGCTGCACCTGGAACGGTCTCGCTTGCATTAACGGTGACCGTGTCACCATTATTTCATTAGTCGGATTCCCCAAGAAACCCGAACGCTCCCTCTCCGGCACTCTCTCGCCGTCGCTGGACAAGCTCCAGCACCTCGAAGTGGTTAGCTTAGGAGGTCACGGGAACATCACCGGATCGTTTCCTCAATTCCTTCTCAAATTACCAAAGCTAAGATACGTTAACATCGAGAATAACCGTTTCTTCGGTCCCCTTCCTCCCGACATCAGCATGCTAAGCCAGCTGGAAGATTTGTCTCTTCAAGGAAACAAGTTCACCGGTTTAATCCCAAATTCGATATCAAATCTGTCTCGGTTATATGGTCTCTCCATTGGCGGTAATCTCCTAACCGGAACTATACCCTTAGGGATTGCTAATCTCAAGCTGATGCAGAATCTGAATCTCTGCGGAAACCTCCTCTCTGGCACCATACCAGATATATTCGAATCCATGAGGGAGCTCAAATTTCTCGATCTCTCTGGCAACAGATTCTCAGGGAAACTTCCTCCCTCGATTGCATCCCTCGGACCGACACTCCTGCTCCTTGATCTGAGCAAAAACAATCTCTCTGGGACAATTCCAGAGTATATATCATCACTCAACAAGCTCGAAAAGTTGAATCTCTCCAAGAACCGGTTCTCTGGAGTCGTGCCAAAAGGTTTGGTCAGTCTGACCAATATAAACAATCTTGATCTCTCTCATAATCTTTTAAACGATCCATTTCCCGCCTTGAACGTTAACACCATCGAGTTTCTCGATCTTTCGTACAACCAGTTTCACCTTGATACGATTCCAGAGTGGGTCACCTCATTACCGAGCATCTTCTTGCTGAAACTAGCAAAATGCGGGATCAAGATGAGCATAGAAAATTGGGAGCCAGCGGCGCCGTTATACTACCATTACATCGATCTGTCGAAAAACGAGATCTCGGGTAGTCTAGAAAGGTTCCTTAACCAGACAGAGTATCTGCTGGAGTTTCGAGCAGCAGGAAACAAACTTAGATTTGATATGGGGAGGATGACGTTTGCAAAGACGCTGAAAACCTTGGATCTATCAAGGAACTTGGTATTCGGGATGGTGCCAGCAATGGTGGCCGGTCTGCAGAAACTGAACTTGAGCCAAAACCATCTTTGCGGAAAGCTTCCGAAAACAAAGTTCCCGGGTAGCGCGTTCGCAGGCAACGACTGTCTCTGCGGCTCTCCACTTTCTCCTTGTTTACTTTAGAGGCAAGGCAACTAAAATTCTATGTATTTGGATTCACCGTGACATCTGAAGTTTTCTCCCAATATGATTGGTACTATAAAGTTGAATTTAAGTTTTCAATATTTAAGCATTTTTAAGCGACTTTGTTATGTGTACAGAAATAAGATATTGAAGAAACTAAACTAAGAATCACTAAGAAATAGTTTGATCTAAACCAACTAGGAACATCTCCAACCCATTGATATTTCTACTTCTAAATGCTATAATAGAGGAAAATATGATACAAACCAATCTCTATTTCTTCTCTGAAATAGTGATTATTATTTTTTCTTCTAAATATAGAGGCAACAATTTGCATTCCTCTATTATAGTCATATTTTTTTTCATTTACAAAATTGTTCTTTAACTTTTAAACTCTTATAGTTATAATTAGAAGAACTATTTTTTTTTTAGAAAATACAGTTTTTATGAACATGGAATCATACTTTTTATTAACATAATAGTCTTTAAAAAAAACTTTACTTTAAACAAAGTCATTATTTTATGAAAATCTTGTATAAGTTAAAAGTCCATTGTGTTAATTATCAACTTTCATAAATAAAAATTAGTTGCTGTAAATTTTAAATATAATATATTGAGAATATTCTTTTTAGAGACAAAAATGGGAGTTTTGCACACATGACTCAAAACTTGAAGTCAAACCTAAATCTAACCTCTGATTTTTTTGGAAATTGTGTTTGACCTATTCACCCCAGAAGTTCACAATATTCACGAAAATGCCATTGATTTTTTTTTTTTTTTTTTTTTTTGAAAAATACACTTTTACTCTCACAACATGGCGGATAGCTTAGCACGCAGTGTGAGGCAACAGACGTCGTTCACTGTCCATATGGATACAGAACACCCAGTTTGGTTTACAGAGTCCACATGAGTCTGTAAAATGGTCGACAAAAAAAAAAAAAAAAAAAAAACTCTCACAACCTCATCGTCTTCACTTATTTACAAGATTGCCATTGCCATCAATACACCAACCACCATGAACAACCACTTTGAAGCTCTTAATGCTCATAAATCGATTAAACACTACTTCTTTCTTCATTTCTATCAACTAAAACCAACTTATCTTTCACTTTCTCTCCATATTCAACCATAAAAACCATAGATTTTGATTCTAAAATTTGTATGGTTCATTGAGCCATTGAAGCTCACGATTCTCGTTGGGTCACTTTCTTTTGAGCTTCTGGGTGCTTGGAGAAGACTTCTGGGAGCAAAGAAAGTTATCTCCCAAGTTTAAGGTAGGATATCAAGTTATTTTCCAGATCTGTTCGTCCAGACGACTTCTGTGGAAGTCGTCTGGATCTAGACGACTTCTGAGGAAATCGTCTGGTCAAAACAGAGGTTAGTTTTGCAATTGACTTTTAAAATGTGTTTTGTTGGACGACTTACATAGAAGTCGTCCGACTTTCTTTGTTGAAAATAAAATCCCAGACGACTTCCGTGGAAGTCGTCTGAGATAAAGAGCTTAGTTTTGCGTTTGACTGAAATGTATCAGAAATTTAACTTTTCTAGACGACTTCCGTGGAAGTCGTCTGCGAGAAAAGTAAAAAAACAATATTTTATTATAACCAGACGACTTCCACAGAAGTCGTCTCAGGTTAGTTTTGGAGTTTGAAAATCAAAACAAAAAAAAGTTTTTTTTTCTAGACGACTTCCATGGAAGTCGTCCGGTAGACGACTTCCACGGAAGTCGTCCAAGATTTTATTCTGAGATTTTGGTCAAACCTCGATAATCTTGGACGACTTCCACGGAAGTCGTCCGTTTAGACGACTTGTGGAAGTCGTCTGAAAAAAAAAACTTTTTTTGTTTTAATTTTCAAACTCCAAAACTAACCTGAGACGGCTCCCGTGGAAGTCGTATGGTTATAATAAAATATTGATTTTTTACTTTTCTCTTAGACGACTTCCACGGAAGTCGTTTGGGAAAAGTCAAATTTCTGACACATTTTGGTCAAACGCAAAACTAACCTCTTTGTCCTAGACGACTTCCGTGGAAGTCGTCAAAAGTCATCTGGACGGATGACTTCTATTATTTTTAACAAAGGACGACTTCCTGGAAAGTCGTCTGGACGCACGACTTCCATGTAAGTCGTCTTTGCAAAAAATTAATAACAAAAATGACCTAAATGACGACCTCTCTGGACGTCGTCCAGAAGACTTCTGTAGATGTCGTCTGATCGAATGTTTAATAAACTTATATTTTCTCTAAAATCATAAAGACTTTTTAACATTTTCTTATTAATTCATGTATATTAGATATATTAGGGCTACTAGATGAAAATTTTAACTTTATTTATGATAATTATGAAGTTGCCAACATTCATGTTAATTAAAGTTTCTAGCTAACGTAGAAGACTTCTAGGAAAGTCGTCTGAGAAATGTCATACATGTTCAATGTTTGCTAATGTGTATTTTTTTCTTTTTGCAGATGAGGTGTAAGTTACATGCATTGTATGAAGAATGTTTGTTGCAAGATCAGAGCCGGTCCTATAAATATGGAGGCTAGAAGCCAAAAAAATATTATGTGGCTGAGTAGGTTCGAACTCGTAACCACCTCACGTTGATATGAGTACATTTACCAAGTATGCTAAAGGGAGTTTTGACAAAAAAGTGGCCGAATTACTACATAATATTTGGTGGCTGGATGCATGTGCTTCACTCCCTTATGTTAAAGGCCGGCTCTGGCTAGATGGATGTTTGAATTTTGTGGTTGATCAACACAAACTTCAAGATATTTAAAACTTATATTTTCAATACAAACTTGTAAAAAAATGTGATATGCTTTGACTAGTTACTATTGTTTGGTTCCATCTCTTAAGTATTATTTTTTATGAGTTGGAAGAAATATTAAAATGCTTTTTCAAATATTGTATCAATATCAGACTATCAGCATTCTTTATTAATATGAGAAGAAAATATTTAGACTTTATTATTGCATTTAGGAAATCTAAAGATAAGATAAAAACTATTGAAATAATTAATTTCTTTGATTTTTAGCACATATATTACATCTTGGGAAACAATTTTACTGATTATACAAAAAAATTACAACTAAATGAGTAAACAAGCTTGGACTCCACTTTATATGAAAGAAAACTTAGTCAGAAGACTTCCAGAAAGCCCAGACAACTTTCAGAAAATCCAGACGACTTCCAAGAAGTACAGCCGACTTCCAAGAAGTCTAGAAGACTTCTAAGTAAGTCGTCTAGACGACTTCCAAGTAAGTCGTCCCAAAACTCTTCCAAATCCAGATCTGGAAAACCTGCACATCCAAAAACGTTCAAATGGCTTCAAATAGAGAAAATAAAGGGAAGATTAGACAAATCTACCTTTATAAAACACACAAAAATACATATCTAAAATTAATAGATATACCTTTAAATGAGTGGAAAATGAAAACCATGTGATAAAAAATCTGCAAAAAAGGTTAAATTAGTGAGAAATACATGAGAAAAAACTGAACAAACTCATCTAAAATTTGGTGTATTGAAGTTAAAAAAAATTAGAGTGGGTTTGGAGAGTTTTAGTTTGGGAAAAATATTAGAACTTCATACAACATTAGTTGACCAAATAAAGAAAAATCAGACATAAAAACTTACCAAAATGCTCAGATCTGTTATGAAAAAGGAGAGACATGAGAGAAGACTTTGTCAGACGACTTCCAGGAAGTCCGGACGACTTCTAAGAAGCTTAGAAGACTTTCAGGAAGCCCAGACGACTTCTAGGAAGTGCAGACGACTTCTAGGTAAGTCGTCTAGACGACTTCCAGGTAAGTCGTCCCAGAATTCTTCAAATCCAGATCTGAAAAATGTGCATATCCAAAAACGTTAAAATAGCTTAAAATAAATAAAATTAGTGGAAGATTAGACAAATCTACATTTATAGAACACACAAAAATACATATCTAAAATTAATAGATTTACCTTTAAATAAGAGGAAGGTGAGAACCATGTGATAAAAAATCTGCAAAAAAATAAAAATAAATTAGTGAGAAAGACATGAGACAAAACTGAAAAAATCATCTAAAATTTGGTGTATTGAAGTCAAGGAGATTAGAGTGGGTTTGGAGAGTTTTAGTTTTGGAAAAAAATATAAGAACTTTATACAACATGAAGTGACCAAATAAAGAAAAATCAGACACAAAAACTTACCAAAATACTTAGATTTGTTATTAAAAGAAGAGACATGAAAGAAGACTTCGTCAGACGGCTTCCAGGAAGTCCAGACGACTTCCAGGAAGTCCAGACGACTTCTAGGTAAGTCGTCCAGACGGCTTCTAGGTAAGTCGTCCAGACGACTTCTAGGTAAGTCGTCCCAAAAGTCTTCCAAATCTAGATCTGAAAAACCTGTAAATCCAAATCCAGATCTGAAAAACCTGCAAATCCAAATCCATATCTGAAAAACCTGCATATCCATAAACGTTCATATGGCTTAGATCAGAGAAAATAAGTGGAAGATTAGATAAATCTATCTTTATAAAACACACAAAAATACATTTTTAAAATTAATAGATTTACCTTTCAATGAGTAAAATATGAAAAATATGTTATGAAACACCTGCAAAAACAAGATAAATTAGTGAGAAAAATATGAGACAAAAACAATAAATTGATATAAAGCTTGGTGTTTATAAGTTCAAAAAGATTAGAGAGAGGTTAGAGAGTTTAAGAATGAAGTTTTCTAGACGACTTACCTGGAAGTCGTCTAGACGACTTACCGAGAAGTCGTCGGGACGACTTACCGAGAAGTCGTCTGGACTTTCTGAAAGTCTTCTAGGCTTCCTAGAAATCGTTTGGACTTCCTGGAAGTCATCTGACGGAGACTTCTCTCATGTCTCTCCTTTTTATAACAGATCTGAGCATTTTGGTAAGCTTTTACGTCTGATTTTTCTTTATTTGGTCAACTAATGTTGTATAAAGTTCTAATATTTTTTCCAAACTAAAACTCTCCAAACCCACTCTAATTTTTTTTTAACTTCAATACACCAAATTTTAGATGAATTTTTTCAGTTTTTTCTCATATTTTTCTCATTAATTTAACATTTTTTTGCAGATTTTTTATCACATAGTTCTCATTTTTCACTCATTTAAAGGTATATCTATTAATTTTAGATATGTATTTTTGTGTGTTTTAAAAAGTTAGATTTGTCTAATCTTCCACTCATTTTCTCTATTTTAAGCCATTTAAACGTTTTTAGATATGCAGGTTTTCCAGATCTGGATTTTGAAGAGTTTTGGAACGACTTACTTGGAAGGTCGTCTAGACGACTAACTTAGAAGTCGTCTGGACTTCTTGGAAGTCGTCTGTACTTCTTGGAAGTCGTCTGGACTTCCTGAAAGTCGTCTGGGCTTTCTGGAAGTCTTCTGACTAAGTATTCTTTCATATATAGTGGAGTCCAAGCTTGTTTACTCAATTAGTTGTATTTTTTTGTATAATCAGTAGAATTGTTTCCCAAGATGTAATATATGTGCTAAAAATCAAAGAAATAAATTATTTCAATAGTTTTTATCTTATCTTTGGATTTCCTAAATGCAATAATAAAGTCTAAATATCTTCTTCTCATCTTAATAAAAAATGTTGGTAGTCTTATATTGATACAATATTTAAAGAAGCATTTTAACCTTTCTTCCAACTCATAAAAATAATACTTAAGAGATGGAACCAAACAATAGTAACTAGTCAAAGCATATCACATTTTTTACAAGTTTGTATTGAAAATATAAGTTTTACATATCTTTTAATTTGTGTTGATCAACCACAAAATTCCAACATCCATCTTGCCAGAGCCGGCCTTTAACATAAGCGAGTGAAGCACATGCTTCCAGCCGCCAAATATTATGTAGTAATTCGACCATTTTTTTGTCAAAACTCCCTTTAGCATACTTGGTAAATGTATTCATATCAACGTGAGGTGGTTACGAGTTCGAACCTACTCAGCCACATAATATTTTTGGCTTCTAGCCTCCATATTTATAGGACCAGCTCTGATCTTGCAATAAACATTCTTCATACAATGCATGTAACTTACACCTCATATGCAAAAAGAAAAAAATACACATTAGCAAACATTGAACATGTATGACTTTTCTTAGAAGACTTCCCTGGAAGTCTTCTACGTTAGCTAGAAACTTGAATTAACATGAATGTTGGCAACCTCATAATTATCATAAATAAAGTTAAAATTTTCATCCAGTAGCCATAATATAGTCTAATATACATAAATTAATAAGAAAATGTTAAAAAGTCTTTATGATTTTAGAGAAAATATAAGTTCATTAAACATTCGCTCAGACGACATCTACGGAAGTCTTCTGAACTACGTCCAGAGAGGTCGTCATTTAGGTCATTTTTGTTATTAAATTTTTGCAAAGACGACTTACATGGAAGTCGTCCGTCCAAACGACTTCCCTGGAAGTCGTCCTTTGTTAAAAATAATGGAAGTCGTCCGTCCAGATGACCTCTGACGACTTCCACGGAAGTCATCTAGGACAAGGAGACTAGTTTTGCGTTTGACCGAAATATGTCAGAAATTTGACTTTTCCCAGATGACTTCCGTGAAAGTCGTCTACGAGAAAAGTAAAAAATCAATATTTTATTATAATCATACGACTTCCACGGGAGTCGTCTCAGGTTAGTTTTGGAGTTTTGAAAATTAAAACAAAAAAAAAGTTTTTTTTCTGACGACTTCTGTGGAAATCGTCTAAACGGACGACTTCCGTGGAAGTCGTCCAAGATTACCGAGGTTTGACCAGAATCTCAGAATAAAATCTTGGACGACTTTCGTGGAAGTCGTCTAGAAAAAAAAATTTTGTTTTGATTTACAAACTCCAAAACTAACCTGAGACGACTTCCGTGGAAGCTGTCTGGTTATAATAAAATATTGATTTTTTACTTTTTTCGTAGACGACTTCCCTGGGAAAGTCAAATTTTTGACACATTTCGATCAAACGCAAAACTAACCTCTTTATCTCAGACGACTTCCATGGAAGTCGTCTGGGATTTTGTTTTCAACAAAGAAAGTCTGACGACTTCTATGTAAGTCGTCCAACAAAACACATTTTAAAATTCAATTGCAAAACTAACCTCTGTTTTGACCAGACGACTTCCACGGAAATCGTCTAGATCCAAACAACTTCCATGGAAGTCGTCTGGACGAACAGATCTGGAAAATAACTCGATTTCCTACCTTAAACTTGGGAGATAACTTTCTTTGCTCCCAGAAGTCTTCTCCAAGCACCCAGAAGCTCAAAAGAAAGTGACCCAACGAGAATTGTGAGCTTCAATGGCTTAATGAACTATACAAATTTTAGAATCAAAATCTATAGTTTTTATGGTTAAATTATGGAGAAAAAGTGAAAGATAAGCTGGTTTTAGTTGATAGAAATGAAGAAAGAAGTAGTGTTTAATCGATTTACGAGCATTAAGAGATTCAAAGTTGTTGTTCATGGTGGTTGGTGTATTGATGGCAATGGCAATCTTGTAAATAAGTGAAGAATAAGAGGTTGTGAGAGTAAAAGTGTGTTTTTCAGAAAAAAAAATCAGTGGCATTTTCGTTAATATTGTGAACTTTTGGGATGAATAGATCAAACACAATTTCCAAAAAATTCATAGGTTAGATTTAGGTTTGACTTTAAATTTTGAGTCTCATGTGCAAAACTCCTTATAATCAAATGATAATTGAACCAACCAAATGTTCTTTTGTGTCAATAGAACCAACCAAATGTCCAATACAAAAAATCACATGTATAATTTTTATGTATCTCTGAATCTATCAAACTTTTGTTTATTTATTTCTCAAAATAAAGATATAAAATAATCCTAATATCACTAAAATAATTTAGAAATATAGTTAATAAACCATAATAAATTTAACTAACAAAACCATAAAATATTGTTTAACTAGGAAATTTATATATAGCCTAATATAATCAAATGATAATTGAACCAACCAAATGTTCTTTTGTGTCAATAGAAACCAACCAAATGTCCAATACAAAAAAAAATCACAGGTATAATTAAAATAATAAATAATATTATTTAAAATAAAATATGACATTAATTACTTTATAAATATTAATGCATGTCCATGAAAGACAAAACAAGACTTAGTAAACTATTGAAACATGTTTTTTTTTAAACTGCAAACAAAAAAAGAATTACTTTCTAAATTGTTCCTATAAAGAAGGAACCCAGATGGTGGATATTGGGAAAATTGCCTATTTCAACATGAACTTTATGAGTCGTGCATATTCCTTCACGAACTTTGTAGTAGTGCGTATTCCACACCGAACTATACATAAATCTAAAAATACTACATGAACTTTATGCAGTGTGCCTTTTCATTCTCGGACTCTACAGTAGTACATATTCCATACTAAACTACACAAAACTTCAAAAATACCACATGAACTCTCAAAATCGTACTTGTATATACATTGATCATCAAAAATGTTAATCATCACTTATTTTTTCAAAATGTCGTCATTTTGAATAAATTCTGTAAAATTAAAAATTTAATAATACAACATAAATTCTCAAAATCATTATATATATATATATATACTATCAAATGATTCAATATAAATTATCAAAATGATGTCATTTTAGATAAATTGTATAAAATTATTAATCGTTTTGTAATTTTTTTTATTTTACAAAATCTATTCAAAATAACGTCGTTTTGATAAATTAACTTATGACTAACAGATTAAGTTACCGACAAAAAATACTAACATCTTTGATATTCAATATATATATATAGTAAGCACACTTATCCACAGGATGTCCGGTTCGTTTCTGTTAGCATTGAACAACTGAGAAATCGTCACTTAGTGTGCCGCGATGTATCTGGGTCATGTAAGATGGTTTAGTGTGAAGATATAGCTGGAGCCTATCAGGTTTCAACAATGGCTTGGTCAAACACAATGGATATCGTGCTTAATTATATGTAATATCACGGTTTTATAGAATTAATCCAAAATAACGTCATTTTTTGATAAGTTAAAGGATGGTGAACCCATTTGATAGGCAATAATCAATATATATAATCACAATTTTGAGAATTTATGTTGTATTTTTAAATTTTTAATTTTACAGAATTTATTTACGATGTTTTGGTAAATTAACTGATGATTAACACCTTTGATGGTCAATGTATATATAAGCACGATTTTGAGAGTTCATATAGTATTTTTGAAATTTTGTGTAGTTCAATATGTAATATGCACTACTGTAAAGTTCGAGAATGAAAAGGCACAATGCATAAAGTTCATGTAGTATTTTTAGATTTATGTTTAGTTCGATGTGGAATACGCACTACTACAATGTTCGTGAAGGAATAGGCACGACTCATAAATTTCATGTTGAAATAGGCTATTTTTTGGTCCGGTTCGTTTCTGTTAGCATTGAACAACTGAGAAATCGTCACTTAGTGTGCCGCGATGTATATGAGTCACGTAAGATGGTTTAGTGTGAAGATTTAGCTGGAGCCTATCAGGTTTTAACAATGGCTTGGTCAAACACAATGGATATCGTGCTTAATTATATATAATATCACTGTTTTATAGAATTTATCCAAAATAACGTCATTTTTTGATAAATTAAAGGATGGTGAACCCATTTGATAGGCAATAATCAATATATATATTCACAATTTTGAGAATTTATGTTTTATTTTTAAAATTTTAATTTTACAGAATTTATTTACGATGCTTTGGTAAATTAACTGATGATTAACACCTTTGATGGTCAATGTTTATATAAGCACGATTTTGAGAGTTTATATAGTATTTTTGAAATTTTGCGTAGTTCAATATGTAATATGCACTACTGTAAAGTTCGAGAATGAAAAGACACAATGCATAAAGTTCATGTAGTATTTTTAGATTTATGTTTAGTTCGATGTGGAATACGCAGTAGTACAAAGTTCGTGAAGGAATATGCACGACTCATAAAGTTCATGTTGAAATATGCCGTTTTTCCTGGATATTGAGATTAATATGTTTGATATAGAGCTTTCTATCAGTTTCAACAAATCTGAACACATCCAATATTTGAAAAAGTGTTAACAAGAGCTTGGTGAGAAGATTTTTCATATAAAAACCAATATTTTATTTGGATACATGCCATTTAACAGTACTTGGTTTGGTTGCCAAGGAGAAACAAAGCTTTTTTTGTATCTGAGGAAGGAACAAAGCTTTAATTAAGCTTTACAAGGAGAAAGTGGAGAACCGCATAGACAGTCATTGCCTGCGAACACGGTGGCCGGAAATTTATTCAGTGGAAGCTTTCCACAGAGATGGTTTTGACTCAAGCTTAGTTTTCTCAGTCCAGCCACAGACGCTGGTACCTTCCCATATACCAAGTTTCTTGACAGATCCAAGATTCTCATCGACTTGGTGAAATTTAGCTTCCCTAAGTCGAACCGAAGTTTATTTCCTGACGCTTGAAACTCCTGCAGATCCTCTGCCTCGTTCAGGAACCTTGCTGGACTCCCTGAGATCTCGTTTTTAGAAAGATCGAGGTAAATAAAAGATCTGGCTCTCGCCGGCTTCCACTCGTCTATGTTCATCTTGATACCACATTTAACCAGCTTCAAATCATACATGGACGGTGACGAAGTCACCCATTGTGGAATCGTTTCAAGGTGAAATCTGTTGTACGAGAGATCCAGAGAGGCAATGCCGTCGACCGGGTTCAAGGCAGGGATTGGACCGGTTAGAAGATTGTGGGAGAGTTTGAGATTGTGTAAACTCGTCAGGTTGGTGAAACTCTTGGGAACTGATCCGGAATACTTATTCCTCGAGAGATCCAATGTGGAAAGCAATCTGAATCCCGATAGATAATTAGGAATGGTACCTGAGAGATTGTTCTGGCTCAGGTAGAGGACAGTGAGAACCGGTGCAAGAGATGCAATTGACGGAGGAAGTTCCCCGTGGAATCCATTCCTGGAGAGATCGAGAGCTCGGAGCTCTTTCATGGATTCGAAAACATCTGGAATGGTGCCGGAGAGACTGTTCCCGCCAAGATTGAGCCAGTTTAACCGAGTTAGATTGGATACAGAACCGGGGATTGGACCGGTTAACCGGTCGAACTTAAACAGCCAAGAGAGATAACAGCAGCAAAAATAGAGATAGTGAACGAGAAAGAGTTCATGGTTTGTGGACTGTGGTCAGGCTCAGAGAAGAGACTCGTACGTAGCCTATTTATTAATAGGGGGAGATTTAAAAATATCACTTCTTTTTGTTCGAGAACATCTTTTTCTTTTTTGAAAAGCAACTTGTTGAAGACAGAGACGACTCGAGAATTGCGAGGAAAAGTTTTAGATCGATCATTTCGTTCTCTTTTGCATCTTATAGTATTCTTTCTCTTCTCCAATAGCATTCTTTATTTTAGAAAATCACGTTTTCAAAAGAAATTTTTGTCAGATATGACCAATTTATTTGCATGTGGCGTAAATAAGACTTATAATAATTGTCGGAGTTCTCTAACGACGGGCTCGAAAACATAAATTATCTTTAGCATGTTATTTCTTTATATTAGTGCCAAGGCTCACATGTTTTCCATTTTCTTTTGTAAGACCATCTCCAATCGTGTTCCTCGACGGGCACGATTTCTGATTTTAATTTTAACTATTTTATTAGCTTTTTGTTTTTCGTTTTATTCAAAAATAAATAAATAAATAAATAAAAACGAACTAATCGTGGACTGCTACGTGTCGTGGAGCCTGCAACACATTAACGAAACTCAGCAAAATCAATCCTTATGTTAGGATTTTCCCGGCTTGGTAATGCATGGTAACCAAAAAAAAGCTAATATTCATTTTTAGAAAACAGAGCTACGTATCCCGCATTGCTGGTGCTCTAACATTTAGATTTGAATACATTACAAATGCAGGACTGTATGTGCCTAAATGAGAGGACATAAAACGAGAAAATACATACCCAAATTAGATTAACATATCAATACATTCTTAAACTATATAAAAATTTGAATTTCATATCTAAACTTATAATACATATATAACTATAACCTATTTTCATTGAATCTATCTTATTAAAGTTGAAGTATTTTAGAGTTGTTTGGAAACAAGGTTAATATTATATTAACAATTTTGTTTGGAAATAAAGATACCATCCATTAAATTTTGTTTGGAAACAAGGAATATTCGCTGTATTTTAGAGTTGTTTGGAAACAAGGTTAATATTATATTAACAATTTTGTTTGGAAATAAAGATACCATCCATTAAATTCTGTTTGGAAACAAGGATATTCATCCCATTAAATTACTGAATTAATATTTACATTTATTTTACATTAAACATATCACTTAATAACAAAAAATATTCGCTGCACATAAACTAATTCCAAATACGCAACTAATATTTAATATCTTATCTTGATACACAAGCTACTATAATGTATACATATTATAAAAATCTACCTATTAAATATAATTAAAATAATATATCATCTTAATATAAAGTAGTATAAGTTTCCCCCATTAACTTTTTGTTTTTCAAAATGCATATATATCATAAAAACAAAGACCCGTCCAGTCGGACGAGTTAAGATCTAGTATTTATTGCAAAATATACTTTCCATTTTTGTTTTTTCAGTAATAACTATAAGCTATTTTCAATGAATATTAAAAGATAAACCGAATATTTGTCTAAAGTAAGGCACCAAAGATTCTGAAAGCTCAAAAACATGTTTATATAAGTAAGAGTATTTGTATAAGCTCAAAAACATGTTTGTCATTGAAATTTGTAAAATATTATTACATTTGTATTATTATATTATTTAATATCATAATTGAGTAGATTTACTTATTTGATGATGTATAATTTTCTACTATATTCAATTTTTTGCTAAAAATATGAATAAGCATTAAATGAAATAGTTCATATCACATTTAGTCATAAACTATATCATTATTTCTATAATGCCATGTCATAATTATTTAGTAAAAGTAATTGTACAAAAGATGTGTTAAAATCTTTTTGCAAATAATATCTAGTGGACATTTGATTTCCTCGTTTAATTAGTTTTTAAATGGAAACAAAATCTTATTTTCTTTAAAACTTGTCTTTAAGTTTTAATGTTTACTGGTAAATATCAATACTATTAATAGGGGATTATTCCTAAATTATAATCTTAATGAAATGTTTAAATTTTTCAAAATATTTTTAATGATATGACTAACTAAAAAATTTCATTAATGGTATTGTTGTCTTTTTTTATGGGCATATTTATTATTCTAGTACATGTTTCTAAATAAGTTTGATATGACTCAAATCTGTTAACTAATTAAATTGTTTATGTTTTTATATAATCGATTTCACATTCCATATATTTTTTAATATTAATAACATAAATTAAAGTCTGCAATAATTTTAAAAGGTTGATATTAAAATCTGAATGTTGTAACTACACGAGGATAAAACTTAAACAAAAATATTATTGGGCACTTTATATATTTAGCAATATTTTATTTAATTTATGATTCTTTAAAAAGTTATATAAGAGTCGAATTTTGGATACAACCATTGTTTAACTTATTTACAAACATAAAACGACTGTGTGACGCATTTTAAATTTTGTCATACTGTACACACTATAACAAACTCGCATAATTGAAACTTGATCATGTCAAAGTTTATATAATTAAAACGAAGAATTATTAATATTTATATTGAAAAACAACAAAAAAAATAATTCGTCATTTCAAAGACGGATTAAAATCTAGTTATTTATTTAAAAATAAACTTTCCTTCATAGTTGTTCTCGATACTGCGTTTTTATTATTTGATCACAAAGCGTTAAAAAAATAAGTATAAGATACATCTGTGTTTTTAGCAATAACTGGTTATTGGACTATGTACGTCATGTATTCAGATTGTAAAGAATAATTAGATAGGATCTCAAAGTTACAAAACTTAATGAAAACAATTTTAATTATCAAAAATCTATAAACAAACTATGAAAAAAAATCATTTATATTTATAATGATTTATATTTAATTTTACTTATATTTTAGTTATGTATTACATTTACTGACTTTATTTTTAAATTTCGATTTCTAAAAAATATTGAACCAGATTATTGAATCGTGTTTGACTTGATCGAACCAAATTAAAATGTGATCTAAATAAAATCTGGTTAACCTTCTGGTCTGGTTTTAAAAACATTGGATACATCCCATTTTCATGCAAACCGTTTTAAGTATTTAGAATTTTTCTAAATAAAGATAAAGAGAAATAACAATTGTTATGAGTTGTGTTTGTCCCAAGATTGAAGGGTTCTCCTGATTTTACTCTCATGCAAACCATATCTTGCATCATTTGTTTTCCATCACTCTATTGACAATCTTTCTTTTCCTTATTTTCCCCGGATTTTCCGTTTTGTTGAACCGCTGCTGCAACAATGATTCTCAACATTTGTTTCCCCTTGAATCAGTAAAACCTTCGTGCGTTTCTTTCAATAGAATTTTCCAACTTCTTCAGCAAATTCACAATCATTTTGGGTTTAGAAGAAACCTTTTCGGTTTTTTGTTGCAAAAACTTAGATTTGCATACATCTTGATTAATTTCTCCATGTTATAGATCTTTGATGCTTAGAGATCTTGGTGCAAGGTCATGTGTTAAATCATTGTAGACTAGGATATTGTGTAAACCAAGGCAGAGTTATTATTATTATGGGCTGCATTTGCTCGAAAGGAGCAGCAGAGGAAGCAGAGGATCTTTCATCTCATCGCCAGAAAGGAAAAGAGTATTGGAACAAATCTTCCTCAGTGCAATTGATTGCTCCTCTGACTTCAAATAAAGATGACTTCTCGCACAAAGCCGTGGATGGAAGCTCTGGTGGTGGAAGAAGAGCGAGCGGTTTGATTGTTCCTATAGATGATAGTCATGATGGCAAAACAACGATCATAGAGAGACCTTCGAGGTCTCATCGAGGAAGAAGAGTTTCAGATAACGGCAAAGGAGGAGGGCTGATTGTTCCTAACGTACCTCGTAGCGCAGAAGCAGAGCTTATTGCTGCTGGATGGCCTTATTGGTTAACCTCTGTTGCAGGGGAAGCCATAAAAGGTTGGGTTCCTCGCCGTGCAGATTCGTTTGAGAAGCTTGACAAAGTTAGTCCCTCTCAAATTTTGTCATCTTAATCATGCATTGTGTTGGTTTTTAATTGTTTTGTAATGATATTGTATTTTTATGCAGATAGGACAAGGGACTTATAGTATTGTGTATAAGGCTCGGGATCTTGAGACGGGGAAAATAGTGGCGATGAAAAAGGTGAGGTTTGCTAATATGGATCCGGAAAGTGTGAGGTTTATGGCTAGAGAAATAAACATTTTGCGCAAACTCGACCATCCAAATATTATGAAGCTTCAGTCTCTTGTCACTTCAAAGCTATCAGGTAGCTTGCATCTTGTTTTTGAGTACATGGAGCATGATCTTTCAGGTCTCGCTCTTAGGCCTGGTGTCAAATTCACTGAGCCACAGGTAACTTTAAATAAAACCTTCCTTCAATCACTGTAACTCACCCATGTTGTTGTTCTCTAACAAATCAAATTCACTATTTTCTCTGTGATTAGATCAAGTGTTTTATGAAACAACTGCTTTGTGGACTTGAGCATTGTCATAGCCGAGGAATCCTTCACCGTGACATCAAGGGTTCGAACCTTTTGGTGAACAATGATGGAGTTCTGAAGATTGGAGATTTTGGTCTAGCCAGTTTTTATAAACCGGATCATGAACAGCCGCTCACTAGCCGTGTAGTCACATTGTGGTATAGAGCACCTGAGCTTTTACTGGGATCTACGGACTATGGACCAGGCATTGATCTCTGGAGCGTTGGTTGCATTCTAGCAGAACTTTTTGTAGGCAAACCAATCATGCCAGGAAGAACTGAGGTGAGTTGATTATGTTTTTATGAGTCCATACTGATTATTTAGCCTTTAGGCAATAACCATTGATTTTAAACTGATTTGTATCTTCAAGGTGGAGCAAATGCATAAGATCTTCAAGCTGTGCGGTTCACCATCCGAAGACTTTTGGGAAACAACAAAGTTCCCACAGGCTACAAGTTACAGACCGCAACATCCTTATAAGCGTGTCCTACTAGAGACGTTCAAGAACTTACCACCTTCTTCTCTAGCTCTCCTTGATAAGCTTCTATCTGTGGAGCCAGAGAAAAGATGCTCAGCTTCTTCTACTCTATTGAGTGAGGTAATAGACCCTCTTAATTTTCTTGATTCACCTCCTGGAGATTATTACTAACCTATGATTATCTTTATTCATATCTTTAGTTCTTTACAACGGAGCCACTCCCTTGTCACATATCAAGTTTGCCTAAGTATCCGCCAAGCAAGGAACTTGATGCAAAGAAGCGCAATGAAGAAGCAAAAAGGTAAAGTATTGCAATGAGCGGTCCATGAATGATCAGAGAGATCCTAAGCAAACTTTTTTTCATTTTTTGCAAAATTTCAGGAAGAAAGCAGAAGCAGTGAAGTGGCGTGGACACGAATCTGCGAGAAGAGGTGGAAGAGACTCCAAGGTGACACCGGAGTTCATGGCTTCAGGGCACTCCTCCAATGTCTCAATCAACACCCCGTATGGGTTCAAGAAAGAGAGCGGAAGATACGACAGAGGAAAGCTCTTTTCTGCTTCGAGTTCAGTGATCCATCCAAGCTTTACCGGAACACTGAATAAGAATAAAAGCTCTAGGAGCAATGTAGGAGATGTGAGAGCTAACGGTTCCAAAGATGCTCCTGTTACAATGGGGGGCTACTCTTCTAGCTCTTCACAAAAGGAAAGTGTACAATCACGAGAACCCACAACGGTAATAACTGAGTTTGATTCAACTCTTTAATCTTCTTCCTTCCTTTTAAATAGTTGGATTCTGAGATGTTCCTTTGTTTCAGAGATATATGCGCAAGAAGAACAGAATGCACTGTTCAGGACCGTTGATGCCTCCTGGTGGCAACATTGAAGACATGATGAAAGATCACGAGAGACGAATCCAAGAAGCTGTACGCAAGTCCCGCCTCGAGAAATCTGTAACAAAGAAGAACAAAGATATCTCTGTTAAAGCATGTGCTTAGTGAAGCAATAAAACAACATAGAAATTGATGATACACAAACTAGATGATTTCATTAACTTTAAGCCACAGATTGCCTCCCAAGTTCTATTATTATTATGTGGTTTTTGCACATGGCATTATGGAAAACCTCTGTTTCATGCTCTGCTCTCTTTTTCTCAGGCATTTCCTTTGGTTAGGGGAAGCGAACATATTTGCATATTTAGAACTACTACCTTTAGTAGTACAAGTCAATTTATAGATAGAAGTTATAAATAGTTATTATTAATTTCAGAATAGCTAGGAGTTTTCAGAAGGCATTGAAGTGCAATATTCTCAAATATAAGCCAGTTACGTAAACGTACATATGGCTTAATAGATAACATATATGTATAACTTGTATGTTCTCTTAGCCAGCCACTAGCATCAATTTCAAAACATAGACGTGTAGGTACATATCCAGCTTGGGTTTCCGGCTAAGCTCTGAGTATTGACCGCCCATTAACTGCAAAATCTCTTGTCACAAGCTCCACATATTAAATCCGAGCTGCATGTGGCAACATGCCACTAATCTGAGTCATTTTTTTCTCTGAGCTGATCTAGCTGCCAACCAGCATATCCAACAAAGAATCTAAAATCCTGTGGCTTAAGAACTCCCTTCTTTACAATTACTGCAGCTTCATCTAAGGTGTTCCTAGCACCAAAGTTGAGTCCATAGATGACTTCTTCAAACCGAGGTACCTTGGTTTTCAAAAGGAACATGCTGGCTTCAAGAGGCCCACCAAAGTACAAGGGACATTCTGAAAACGTGGTAGCGAGCTCGGTACTAGTTGATTTCATGTGCTTGATGCTTTTTCCAAAGGGACGGTTGATTACAATTCCATTTCCAAATATCCCTTTTAGAGGATGGATTTGTAGCATACCTGTTTGTGGTAGAGGAAAAAATTTAAGAGAATTAATTTAACTATCTATATCATCAAAGTGCATTTATCTTTGTGGCATACATTAAAATTCTAGATGTGGCTTGAAAGAATGAGTGACTTGTGGGAAAGTGATTCGCGATACCATGCAAATGACTATAATCCGAGAAAAGATAATGCGGTGATTGCAGGATCAATAAACATAACTTTCGAACCTTTGAAAAATTAATGCACGCCCGACGGATTGAATAGGACCCACGGTTCAAGTGAGGGGCATGAAAAGCCTATTAGTTGTAGACGGTCAGAACAAATGATATCAGAACCGAACTCAGACAAGTGTGGAGTCAATAAGGACTCGCACTAATATGGTTGCATTCTTTGAGAAAGAGTGAATTGTAACATTTCAGATATACGGAAAAACTTAAGAGAATTGATTTAACTAACTATGTAAAATCTTATTTAATATTACAATTTCTCAAGAATGTATAAGCTTAGATATCAACATTTATCGGAAATATAAAGCCTATGACCTGCTCCTTCATAAACAAGTTTGCTCTAAGATCTCTCCAATCCATATTAAGACCACAAGACTTTGGAGCGCGGAATCACCTGATTTGTTTGCATTAGAAGGCTTGTTTTCTTGAAAAGCATCTCGGTTTTCTATTTTCTTTAAACTAGATATATAATCAAATATTAACAACATATAACCTTTAAAATGTAGTACTACATATGATATGTCATTTGTTCTTTTTTTTATTAGCTAGAACAAAATAAAAAATAATTATAAATTTAGCTATATATATACAGTAAGTAAGTGAAAACTAATATAAATTGAAATTAATAAAAATCAAATAAGTTTCAAATTAATTATTTATTTATTATTACAACTAAAATCTTCAATTTTATGAATAATAAAATGTGAATAGCATACAAAAGCCAAAAAGAGTTTTTCTTTTTACATTCTATTTCAAAAACAGAATTACATAGAAAATCATTTAAATAGTAAAATATTAAATTTTAATAAAAACTGAAAATACATTAGTTATATGTTGAAGAAACAGTTTTGAAAGCTGATCTGATGCACCAGTTTTTTTTTTCAAATTCAAGTTTTAAATCAAATTGGATTTGTCTTCTTCAACGAATCATGGTCGGACCGATTCGACCGGACGGTCTAATCCAGTTTTCAAAACACTGCTGAAAGAACCCCACAAAGAGTTTGTTCTTAGTTAAAGGATTGGTTTTGGTTTCATTGAAAGTTCGGTTAAATATTCAAAATCTGAAACTTTTGGTTTAGTTAAACCGAATGAATTGTATATCCTTGAATATTATAGTTATGGAAATGAATGTTTTTGATTTTTGTAGTGAATAGTTAAATACAAACAAACAAAAAGTGATCCTGTCGGCTTTGTTTTATCTCCTATCGCTAGATCTGATGCTAGTTTGTTAGACAAATACTATGTTCAGGAATCAAAGTTGTTAAAATCAATATGGGTTATTTAAAATCCAAGGAATAAGAAAGTTGTAACCACCATGTTACTTATTTTCAACACCTGTCTTGTTTTTGGGTCATTATTACAACTGCCCACCAGATGCGTCTCCTTCAAACATCAATTTTAAAACCAGAAATCTCTCCCATTACGTTTCACATCTTCCAAATATATGAACATATAAATAAAAATATACATTATAATGTGAAAAATGAATTAGTTAGCATATGAATTCACCACCAACTTATATTGTATTAGAAGAACAGCAACCTTAGTAGCTTTCATGTCCTCCTCGACTTCCTTAATCATTCACTTTCCTTTATGCTAATTATACAATAACTCTTCTCTATTGTTATATAGCGCTCCTCACCACTATCAAAACCCTTCATTGTTGTATTCATCGACCCAAAACCAAGATAAAAAAATGAGGACCAAATCTCAGTCTTCTGTTAATCTGAAGGTCATATTCACATGCTGCTCAATCTTGATCTTTCTCATTATCTTCTTTGCAAGATCAAATTCCTCCTCAAAGCCCCATTTCAAAACCAATCTCTCTCAAGAAGAAGAAGAGAATCAGCATACACCAGAAGGATGTCCATCAACAAAACAATGCACAAAGATGCCAATCTCTTTATCGGACGCATTGGTTCACTACGTCACCAGTGACGTCACTCCACAACAGACATTCGACGAAGTCTCTGTCTCAAAAAGAGTCTTGGACAAGAAGTCTCCATGTAACTTCCTCGTCTTTGGTTTAGGTCACGACAGCTTGATGTGGGCATCTCTCAACCACGGTGGTCGTACCCGTAAGTGTTCTAGTTCTATTTCTTACATTACAAACAACAGAGAGCTAACGAGGTTTTCTTGTTTCAGTGTTTATCGAGGAAGACAAGGCTTGGATCGAGACCGTGACAAAGAAGTTCCCAAACCTGGAAGCCTACCACGTCGTTTACGATACCAAAGTGAAAAATTCAGACAAACTGATGGAGCTAGGAAGATCAGAGGAGTGCAAATCCGTCACCGATCCAAGAAACTCGAGATGTGATCTATCGCTGAAAGATTTTCCGGCGGATTTTTACGAGACGAAATGGGATCTGATCATGGTGGATGCCCCGACCGGTTACCACGAGGAAGCTCCGGGGAGGATGAGCGCTATCTACACGGCGGGGCTTTTGGCTCGCAACCGTGAAGATGGAGAAACCGACGTTTTTGTTCACGACGTTAACCGTCCCGTGGAAGACGAGTTCTCGGCGACTTTCTTGTGTAAGGGATACATGAGGGAGCAAAATGGGAGGCTGAGGCATTTCACCATCCCTAGTCACAGGGCTCGAGCTGGAAGATCGTTTTGTCCTGTGGATGTTGATCGCCGCCGTTGATTTTCTTTTTCATAATTTTGCCGGGAAATATTTGTGTTGCGGGGATCTATGCAGTTAACCGGACTCGGAGGGCCGGCAAATTGATTTACATAAGTGGACGTAGACTCACTTTGCTTAGCTGGCTTTTTCTGTGTGTGTTTTTGCTTTATCTTTGATAATTTTGGTTTTAAGGATTCAGTGCATTTACTGAAACGATGTATTAATGTAGTTTTCTTTTCTTTGTATAATTATTTGTCATTTTAATGAACACAAATAAGAATAGAGAGCTTTACATATTAAGGTACTTTTTTGTTGTTTTTATAAAAAAGTAATATATTAAGGTATTTTGGAATTCTTAGAGCATAAATAACGGTAGGACCAAATATTGTCCCTAGAATCGTTTTTATTTTTTTCATTTTTTATTTTTCTGTTTTTTTTTCTAAAAAAAAAGTGAACCAGTTGCGGACTACCACGTGTCGTGGGATCCGCGAACAGTGTACAAAACGCTGGAAAGACGTCTCGTAATTACGGACATTTTATGCTTTGTCCTTCTTGGATTCTGAAATTGGTGGTCCCCCTCCTCCATGGAACGCTGCAAGGACGAGCGTTATTTATGCTCTTAGCATCTGCAGACTGCAGCGGACAAAATTCTCATAAGGTATCTAACAAAGAAAGATTTACATTGTAAGTCACTTTATGTGGAGTTTATTTCATCTATAGTCACTTTATGTGATTTTATTACACCTAGAGTCAATTTCAGCTACCAAAACACTTTTCGTGTGGTTGTTTACATTTTTAGCCTTCCATTAAATTAACATAAATATTAAGTTTTTATTTCTTTTCTCTTTATTCCAATATTCAGAAACTCTCCACCGCATCTCTATGTATAGCTCCAATCTCACATCTGTGAAAATAATCTGAAGATTAGAGAAGCTTTTACCTAGAATTTAGTGAGTACATTGGTCGTAATGAGGCTGTTTTGAATAAGGGGGATTGTGTCCCAGATCGAACGGTGGAGCAGAGGTAGCGAAGAGACTGAAGACTAGTCTGTTTTTTGAAAACATGTTTTCTTCTTTTTCTCTTTTTTTTGGGCTATAATCAGTTAATCTATACAAGATTTGTAAGTTTTGGAGATAAAATCATCAAAAAAATAAAGATTTCATGAAGAAATCAGTGACGGCTCCAAGATGTAGTTGCAGAGAAAACACAGAATGCCCTAATTTGAAGATGATGATTTCATTACAAAATTGCCACTCTTTGAAAAAATAAAAAATAAGCAAAAATAATATGTTGACCAAAAAAGCAACAATGATCTACCACACGATTAAAACCGAGACTAGAGAAACAGAAGCAAAGCCCATTACATGTGTACAATATATATATATATATATATAGTGTACATGTGTACATACACCATAATGTGTACATGGGCATCTTATATGTATAGTGTACATGTGTACACACACCACCGATTGTACATATGTACATTATATATGCATATCTTATATATAGACAAGGCTTATAAGGTATCTAACAAAGAAAGATTTACATTGTAAGTCACTTTATGTGTTTATTATTACACTCTAAGACACATGTTACTACTAAGACACTTTCTTCTCTCTTTTCTTTTTCTTCTAGAAATATTTACATCGTGGGTCACATTTTAAGTTTCTTATATCATTCTCGGTCACTTTTTGCTACCGACACAATTTTCTTAACAAAACCCAACATAAAATGACTAAACTGTCCTTGGTTCTTAATTGAACTAAATGGTGTCTGATAATATCCAAAGTAACGGGTTCCAAAAATAACAATTTCATCGTCACTGTTTTTCAATTCAAAAAATGCATAAACCCTAATCTACTTTCTTGCATCATCTCTCTCAAATTCGTTGTTTTTCAACTTTCTAGCATCCAATTTTAAACCCAAACAAACCCGATTTCCCTCTGTTGTGCTCTTTCTCTCATGCCTCTGTGGAACAAAGTTAGCTCTGCTCTTCTAATTGATTTGGGGTTTTCTTCGGAAACTGTAGTGTCAACTATTTGTCAATGGATCGGTGTCTCTTACACTGTCCTCCCTATCGCCTCTGTGTCCAATAATGTAAGGAGATCAAGACTACTGTTTTGTAAGAGTGAATCACGTTTAGAGTGATATCTAGACCGGTTCAGTAATGGCCGCCGCTTGAGGATAAGAAGAGTAATCAGTGAAATGGAGAAGCTCCACGGTGAAGTGATTGAAGCTTTGCTGCTTCACGGCACGGCCCAAAGTTAAGAACTAAAACACTGTCTCATACCAATATCCTGAAGCTAAATTCAGACACTTTGTTTGCGGTGGGATTCAATGTGTGTTACCAGTGGCAAGTTCTTCCTCCGTTCCATTGTCGTCAAAGTTTCTTCCTCCGAAACTCCACGGTATTGTTGATTTGTTGTCTCAATTTTTATTTTGGCTTCTTTAGATTCGTTTAGCTAGTATTCTCATGATTACTGATTTAGTCAGAGTTCTTCTCTCTATACACCCTACTGTCACGAGAGGAGAAGTAAAAAAGATTGCAACTTTAAGTGTTAAGAAAGTTCATATTTCATCCCAGACTCTCTCCAAAAATTGCTTTGTTTTGTTGTTGTTGAGTATCTTATCTATACATAGTTTATAAATCACTTTTTTTTTGAATTGTCCTTAATTACAAAGCCCGTTTTTGCATAGGATTGTGTCTTACTATTTTCTTCGTGTAATGTATTTTGCCTTCTGTTCTTGTGCTTATCTTATTGTGTTACATGTGATCTCCATACCCTGTTAGTTATATTTTATCTTCTTTCTGAGACAGTTACAAAGAATGGAGGAGAGTGCAGAAATACTGCGGGAAAGAAGTCTCAAATTAAACAAAGGCTGCCAGAAATACACGTATGCTCTAAACTTTCAAACAAGTTTTTGTGATTGTGCATCCATAGTTTTATTCTGACTCAAAGAGACATGAGAACCTATTTTCTAACATAAGGTTGCGCTTCATTTTTTTCAGTGAAGGGCTAGGTGAGCCGTATGATGGAGACACTGCTTTCGCAAGTGCCCTTGAAACAATATGTTATGCAAGCTCCAGTTGTCAGATTAGGGAACATTCATTGTAACTATGTAAAGCTAGCAATATGTAACCGATATTTAGTTAAGCTTAAACTTCATAATGTATCATCATTCATCTCACATTCTGAAATGAGTTTCTTCTTTTCTTTTTTTTCCTATGTTAATCTCATGTGGATGAACCTTATCAAAATATGTTATTCTTCTAAACGGAAGGTGTACATGTGGATATGTATACAAATGGATATCGTCAAAACGGTGTTCGAGAAATATATGTACATGTGGACATTGTCAAAAAAACGATGTAAGAGAAATATGTGTACATGTGGACACTGATTTTGCTACGATAATTGTACCACATGAAAATATGCGTGTACAAATCCAATGTTTCCTTATACCTAAGAAACCTAGGTTGTACACGAAACAAATGTATATATGTTCCATGCTAGACACGAGCATATGCTTGTACATGATGAAGTTGGTGTACATATGGACATCAACTACGGTGGACATGTTTTAAAAATCTTGCAAAGGAGGTTTTGCCCATTTAGACTTTTACATCTCAAATGTACGAAGTTTACATCAACTCTTAACATCTCAAATTAATTAAGCTTTAGCCAAGCAAATTCGCCTTAGTCAAATTTTGTATGTACAATCATATATACTCTGAATACATTGTTGGACCCGAATATGACCCTCAGGTGAGGTCACGATAAAATGTAAGCTGCCGAGTGGGCCGCCTAAAGCCCATCACGTTAATACGAGCTGGAAGCTGAATTGAAGACTGAACCTGGAAGTCGTCGTAAAGGAGGTCACGTTATAACGGGAGCTGATACTTCGGAGACTCGGTCAAGAGGAACTTGGAGCAAGTACGTAACTGAAGCCGTGTATTTCGGAGATCAGTTAAGGAGTTATCGACGAGACCTGGACTATATAAAGACAGAGAAGATCTAGAATAGGGAAGGACCTCCATATATACAACAACTATCAGATTAGATTAAATACATTACGCATTCTCCTTGTAATCTTCATAAACACCTTTTGTAATACTCTTTGATCATCAATACAAACGTATTCATTCATTAAGCTTATTTACGGGATTCAGCCCACGATTCATTATCTCTCAACCTAACCTAAATCTTAGAAGTGAAACCTTGTCCCTCACAATTGGCGCCGTCTGTGGGGACAATTAATCGAATCCCTTTCTCCAAAGCTTAAAGATGAATCCACTCGATGGAACTAATCCATCTAACCCCGATCAATCGAACCTGAGCAATAGCTCACCGAATCGCACTGCTTCGGGGGCAAATAACTCGAGAGCCCCCGGTGGGACCAACTCTGGGTCCTCAGCCCTCAACAGCACACCGCATCAATCCGTTCCGAACCAGACGGAAGCTCAGCTTTCTGAGATCCGACAGATGATGCTTCAGTTAGTAGACAAAGCTCAACAAACCGAGCGAACGGTGCAACAGCTAGCCGAACGGCAGCAACAATTCGAAGAGATAACCAGATCTCAATCCGCAATAACCCAACCGTCCGTCCATCAGGGAAGAGGGATCACGTTCCATGAACGAATAGCTGACCCCTCCTTCCCTCGAGAGCGTCTGAATTTCTCCCTTGATAGTTCTGGAGCAGACGGTCAGGAACCTGCTTTCCAAACGCCTCGCGCTAGGACAGCTCCTGCATTTGTCCCACCAGTCATCAGCACCATGGGGAGCAACGTAGCGACGACGAGCTCCGCGCCCGATAGAAACACCTCTAGGGGCACTCGATTGCCTCCACCGCTACCTCCTTCGGGGTCTGGAGCAGGAACCAACATTCCGTCCGGGGGCAGAACATCAGCTTCGGTGTTCCAAACTAGGGTTTCAACCCCAAATGCCGACGGATTTCAAAGAACGGATGCTGATCCTGCAGCTCTTCGCACTAATCTCGCTCGGAACCTGAGGACGAACGAACGATCCGTTTCGCCAGCTAACTGGGAAAATGATCAAGTCAGGTTCCGCCAGGAACCTGTGCGTCGAACACCCGAAAACGATCCAAATGTCCTTCCCTTCGAGGGACCTGACGCGATTCGCAGATACATGGAGCGAACCCACGCAGCTCTCCAGAAACTGGGAGCTCAGGTTCACAAAGCAACGAGCTCAGCTCCCGAAATCGAGAGCCTAATCGAAGAGACTCGTGGAACTCCATTTACCGATAGAATCGCTAACTCTTACATAAGAGATACTCGAAAAATCAAGATCCCTGAATACGATGGAAACACAGACCCAAAGGCTTATTTAAGAGCCTTCCAGCTAGCGATCGTAAAAGCTCACTTCACGAAGGAAGAATGCGATGCAGGATATTGCAGAACATTTGCTGAAAACCTGACTGGAACAGCTTTAGAATGGTTCTCTAGTCTAGAACCAAACTCTATAGACAGCTTCGACCAGCTAGCTAACGCCTTTATGAAACAATATTCAACCCACATCATGAAACAAGCCTCCGAAGCTGACCTCTGGAAGATCAGACAAGGACTGGGAGACTCATTGCGAGTCTACATCGAAAAATTCAGGGCAGTAAGAACTAAACTCTCGAACCCTAACGATCACGTAGCTATCGAAGCCCTCAGGAGAGGTCTCTGGTACAAATCAGGCCTCTTCTCGGAGCTGACGCTAAATCCTCCTCCAACTATCGACGACGCCCTCCACAGGGCCTCTAGATACATTACCTTGGAGGAAGAAACTGCGGCGTTAGATAAACTCCATAGAAAACCCCAGAATCACCCGAAAGGCGAAACCTCCGACGGGAAGGGACCTCATAAAAGAGGAAGCTCCCGAAATAACCAGACTCAGGGAGAGCACTCCTATGTAATCGAGGATGACAAGGAAGAAAAACCTGTCGCCGCAACAGGGAAAGCCCCCTAGTCCAAAGGCTACGACGAGAGCAAACATTGCTCTTATCATGATCGGAAAGGACATTCAACCGAAGAGTGTTGGGACCTCCAACGACAACTGGCTGCTAAATTTGCAGCCGGAGAAATAAAAGATGTGGACCTCAAAAAACCACAGCCTTATCAAAAGAGAGGTCCCCGTGATGACTCCCCGAAACGCGAGAGGTCACCTGAAAAGGAAACAGATTCGCCACCTCCCGCTCCCAAGAAGAGAGTCGAAATGATCCTTGGGAAGTTTCCCCAAGGAAAAAGCCTTCAAATTGAAGCTCTCTTTAATAAAACACCTCCCCAATCGAGCCCCGACTCAAGGGTCGATTACATCCTTGGAGGGTCCGATTCATGTAAAGACTCCGTTAACTCTATTAAAAGTCACGTACGGAAAGCTGTGTCCAATACTCAGTCTAAACCGACCAAACCCGAGTCTAACACTAAAATCTCTTTTTGGGAAAGTGAGACATCGAACCTTGACAGACCTCACGATGATGCCCTCGTCGTAACGTTAAATATAGCAGGGTACGAGGTACCTAAGCTCATGATCGACACCGGAAGCTCCGTCGATCTCATTTTCTATAACGCATTAAAGGGGATGGAAATAGATGATTACGAAATCGTCGACCAGAAATCCAACCTTGTGGGCTTCTCAGGAGAAACAGCTACCTCACTGGGAACCATCAAGCTCCCAGTCATAGCTGGCGGAGTCATGAAAATGACCAACTTCATAGTTGTCGACAAACCATCTCCCTTCCACGCAATCCTCGGAAGACCTTGGATTCATAAGATGAAAGCAGTAGCTTCAACTTATCACCAATGCGTGAAATTTCCAGCTACCGATGGGATAGTTACTGTACATGGTAGCCAAAAGATTTCAAGGATCTGTTACCTGGGAGGGTTCGAGATCATAAAAGATTCCCCCCAATAGCAATTACAGGTCCAGGAGAGTCGTGAAATGCAACAGAACATCCGAGGTCCTCCCAAGAACCTCATCGAAAAAGTTAGCATCGACGACTCGAACCCTGAAAAACAAGTAAGCATCGGATCTGAGCTACCTCCCGAAACTAAAAAGGAGCTCATCGAATTCCTAAAACAAAATGTCAAAACCTTCGCATGGGCCACCAGTGACATGAAGGGCATAAACCCCAACGTCACCACACATAAGCTCAATGTAGATCCCACCTTCAAGCCGATCAAACAAAAGCGTCGTAAGCTAGGCCTTGAAAAGGCCCAAGCCGTTAACGACGAGGTTGATCGACTAACAAAGGCCGGATCAATCCGAGAAGTTCAATACCCCGATTGGTTAGCCAACCTAGTGGTAGTAAAAAAGAAAAATGGGAAATGGAGAATCTGTGTAGACTTCACCGACCTAAACAAGGCCTGTCCCAAAGACAGCTTCCCGTTACCTCACATCGATCGTTTAGTCGAAGCAACGGCTGGTCACCAACTCCTGTCCTTTATGGATGCCTTTTCTGGATATAACCAGATTATGATGGAGCCTGAGGATCAAGAGAAAACCGCGTTCATAACTGAACGAGGAACCTATTGTTATAAGGTTATGCCATTTGGCTTGAAAAACGCGGGAGCTACCTATCAAAGGTTAGTAAATAAAATGTTTGCTGGACAACTTGGAAAAACCATGGAAGTCTACATCGACGACATGTTAGTCAAATCTTCGATGGGAGAGGACCATATTTCCCATCTAAGGGAATGCTTCGACATCCTCAACAAATATGACATGAAACTAAACCCAGCTAAGTGTACTTTCGGAGTACCCTCCGGCGAATTTCTAGGTTACCTCGTAACCGAAAGAGGCATCGAAGCCAACCCGAAACAAATAGCGACGTTCCTAGAAATGCCGTCACCTAGAACGACCAGAGAGGTACAAAGATTGACTGGACGGATCGCAGCACTAAATGGATTCATCTCCAGATCCACTGACAAGTGCCTCCCATTCTACAAACTCCTGAAAAATAATAAGAAGTTCCTATGGGACAAAAAATGTGAAGAAGCCTTCAAACAGCTGAAAGCATACCTCTCGGAACCTCCGATACTGTCAAAAACTGTAACTGGAGAACCACTGTACCTGTACCTGGCCGTATCGGCAGCCGCAGTTAGTGGGGTCCTAGTACGGGAAGAGCAAAACGAACAAAGGCCTGTCTATTACACTAGTAGAAGCCTAATAGACGCCGAAACGAGATACCCTACCATGGAAAAACTAGCCCTAGCAGTCGTAACAGCTGCTAGGAAGCTACGACCATATTTCCAATCACACTCAATCATCGTAATGACCTCACATCCATTACGAACGATTTTACATAGTCCTAGCCAGTCCGGACGACTAGCTAAATGGGCTATCGAACTCAGCGAATACGATATCGAATACCGACCTCGAGCAGCTGCAAAAGCTCAGGTCCTTGCCGATTTCGTTATCGAGCTCACGTCAGAACACTTAGACCAAGAGATGGAGGTCCCAAAATGGAGCCTATACGTGGACGGAGCCTCATCAAAACAAGGCTCCGGTGTCGGTCTGAGATTAACCTCCTCAGCTGGGGAAACCATCGAACAATCCTATAGACTCGGATTTAACGCCTCCAACAACGAAGCTGAATATGAAGCATTAATCGCTGGCTTAAAATTAGCCCTTAGCCTCGGAATCCGAGAGCTGAGCGCCTACTGTGACTCTCAGCTAGTAGCTAGCCAGTTTCACGGAGAATACGAAACAAGAGATGAAAGGATGGGGGCATACCTCGAAGTAGTCTTAAGCCTGACAAAGCAGTTCAATAAATTCGAGCTAACGAGAATCCCACGAGGAGAGAACTCTTCAGCAGACGCGCTCGCTGCTTTAGCCTCCACGTCCGACCCTCTCGTAAAACGAATTATACCCGTGGAAGGAATCAAAAAACCGAGTATTGACATAGCTACCAAAGCTGAATTAGATAACATGTCAAAAGCAAAAGTCGAGGATAACAACCTTCCTACGGAAGCTACCCAAATCTTCACGACTTTTTGGTTCCCTAAAACCAGAACACGCAGCTTCAGAAAACACTCATTTAACAATACAACCAAAAACTTAGAGGACCACAACCAAAGTGAGGGCATTCACAGAAGTTCGGACTCTCCTGAGCCTAACTTAACGAATACCCCCGGGGGCACCACCGAAGCCTCGAAACCACTCGTCCTCAAGGTACAAACAAGAAGCCGCGCAGCTCGCAAAAACACAACACAAACCACCGGGGACAACGAAGGAATTGGAAATATTCTTCAGAACTCAGACCCCTTGGAGCCTGTTCCAACGAATACCCCCGGGGGCACCACTACACCAGGTCCCGAACAGGAGCCTCCCTCCTCTCTTCACAACAAAGTTGTAGGAAGAGAAGACTGGAGGATACCGATCATGGATTACATCCTCGAGGGAAAAATCCCACCCAATAAATGGGAGGCTCGAAAACTCAAAGCCTTAGCAGCAAGATATTGCATAATCGAGTCAGCCCTCCACAAACGAAGTGTCTCCGGACCTTACCTAAAGTGTGTTCATGGTCTGGTAGCTATGAAACTCATGAAGGAAATGCACGACGGTTCCTGCGGTAATCATTCCGGGGGCAGAGCTCTAGCTATCCGAATTAAAAGGCAAGGATACTTCTGGCCTACTATTATCGCGGACTGCGAGGTCTACTCCTCATCATGCGACAAATGCCAAAGGCATGCACCGATCATACACCAACCAGCGGAGAAGCTATCTAACATATCAGCTCCCTACCCGTTCATGAGGTGGTCTATGGATATCGTAGGTCCATTAGTACCATCAGGCAAAGGAAAGAAATTACTGAACCTCCTGGTCCTAACCGACTATTTCACGAAATGGATCGAAGCTGAAGCTTTTCAACAAATAAACAGATTCGAGGTCGAAGGATTTGTTTGGAAGAACATTGTATATAGGCACGGTGTCCCATACGAAATCGTAACCGACAACAGAGGACAATTCATATCCCACGATTTCAAAAAATTCTGCGATAAGTGGAACATCCGTCTCACATTCTCAACACCTCGGCGACCTCAAGGTAACGGCCAGGCGGAGGCTGCTAACAAGTCGATTTTAGCCAACCTCAAGAAACGCCTAGGAGCTCAGAAAGAACTTTGGTCAGAAAAACTACCCGAAGTACTATGGGCCTGCAGAACCACCCCACGAAAAGCTACGGAGGAAACTCCTTTCTCCTTAGCCTACGGGATGGAAGCTGTCGTCCCAGCAGAAACTACCGCAGGCAGCCTCCGACGGGAGCTCTGCACCTCGAACCCCGCAGCTAACAACCAGCTCTTGATGGATAGCCTCGACTTAATCGAGGAAAGACGAGACCAAGCCTTGCTCCGCATTCAAAATTACCAGCAAGCAATGGCTCGGCACTATAACTCCAAAGTAAGGCCCCGACAGTTCTCTGTAGGAGACCTGGTACTCAGAAAGGTCTTCGAAGGAACTAAAGAACCAGGAGCTGGAAAGTTAGGAACCAACTGGGAAGGACCTTACCGAATCATCCACATAGTACGACCCGGAGTTTACAAACTCCAGAAGGTACGAACCGGGGTACCTGAAATCCGATCGTGGAACGCCACGAACCTCAAAAGATACTATCATTAGGTACCCAAATTCCCTGAACTACGTTTGGCTTGATCCCTTGACTGGGTACGTAGGCAACTCCGTCATGAGTGCAGCCCCAACCTCTTCTCACCAATCTCATCATCTAAGCCAAAGCGGCACCTGTCACCAAGGACGCTTAGCCCAAAAATAAGCTACTATGTAAACAATCTGAATCATGTACTCTTTGATATCTGACATTAATAAGACGATTAATTCAGCTTCATAAGCATCAAAGGTCTTAAAACCCTCTAAGAGAATTCAGGTCTCATAAAACCGCGACCTGAGCTCAATTATCTCGAACACATTCAGGTCCTTGAGAACCTGGACCTAAGGTCTTAAAATCCTTGACAAATCAACAAGGTCTTAAAATCCTTGACAAATCAATAAGGTCTCAAAATCCTTAACAACAATCAAGGTCTTAAAATCCTTAACAACCCAATAAAGGTCTTAAAATCCTCATAAAAATCAAAAGGTCTTAAAATCCTAAAGAAGCAATAAAATCTCAAAACTCCTCGATTTCATTCACCACATTCCAAAGGTCCAGAGACCCATCGGATTAACTCAGGTCCCTATGAGTCTAACTCAGGCCCCGATAGACCTGGATGCCAGGTCTCAGAACCTTCAAACTGGACTCAGGTCCCCAGATTTTCCGAAACAATGACAAGGACCTCTCCTTGAAGTCCTCATGACTAAATGTTAACTAAGCAAAAATGTTCGCAACAAATCGAAACTAAAAGTCCCAATTTGATTCATCAATCGTTATGATTAAGTAGGACATGACCAAGCTCAAAAACTCGAGATGAAAGCAAATAAGTCTTGAATTCGACAAAGGGTTTAAAAGCCTCCCCAGGCCATTAAAATCCTAAACAACGTTAAAGGTTTAAAGGCCTCCTCAGGCACTAAAGTCGTAGAACTTAAATGAAACTTAAAGCCAAAGTTTGAAAAACATGAAATATAAACTTAAAAGAGCCATAGCTCTTAACCTTCCTTCTCATCTTGGGTCGGATCACCATCACCCGCTGGAACCTCTCCTTCAGCCACATTAGCATTGCCTCCTTGAGCTACCTCGATCGGAACTAAACCAGGAGCCATTAAATCCAGATTAGAACCATATTCCCCAGAAAAGGACGGATTAAACATGTTAATCTCGAAAGTACCTGAGCTGTCCGAGATCTGGGGAAGAGGAAGCTTGCTGACTGAAAAGTCAGACACTTGAGCCTTCTCATACGCGGTCGTCGCATCAGGCAACAAAGCCACCAGCTGGCTGTATTCCTCCTCAACACTCTGGATCTTGTTGTTTAACATATCCTTCAAGAGGTCAACGTTGGCTTGGAGCTCCTGAGCGTACACCAATGCACTGACCTCTTCCTTCTTCTTAGCAAACTTCTCCCGGACACAGGCCAGGATCTTGCCATAAGCTTCAGCGACCTCTTTCTTCCCTTCCCTGACTGCCAGCTTGACCTCGGCCTCCTTGTTCTTCTGGCTCTCCTGGGATGAGGCAACGAGCTCACGAACTTGGCGCTCAGCTATCCTTCGAGCAGAGTCCAAGTCACTAATCCTCCTGCTCTTCACCTGGATATCGAGCTCTTGGCTCTCAATCTTTCCTTGTTGAGCATCAGCCTTCGAGCCCAGCCTCGTAACTTCGGCCTCAAGTTCGGAGATTCGAGCCCGGGCCTGATCGAGATCAGCCTTGGCTGCCTTAACCACCTCGGTAACCTCAGCAAGCTCACCAGCATCGGGGGCATCACGCAGAGCATTCTCAAACCCGAGCTGGGCCCTGTTAACAGCCCCAGCCAACTACGACAACAATAAAAAAATGACGATGAGTATCATTCCCAACAAATGAAAATAAAGAATGGGTAGAGATCACGCACCTGACCCATACAATGGGCAATGTCGAGATACTCCTCCCGGTTAGACAAGTCCTTGAGCGCTGGAAGGGGACATCCTACCCTCTTCAGGTGCCTCAGTATCGCGGCTAAGCCCCATGAATCGTCTAAAATCGACCCAGGCTTTGAATGGGTAAAGCTCCACCCAACGGTTCCTCCCCTGGAAGACGAGGAGGAGGATCGAGTGGGAGCTCCACCTTGATCAGTCCTAGGCCTCTTGTGCCTCGACGGCTCAACTTCGCAGGTATCCCTGGGAGCCGGATGATCAGCTTCCGGCACAGGGACCTCAGAAGGAAGAGTGGTATCCTGAGCTGTGACCTCAGCGGGAGCAGCCTCCGCGACAGGTTTGGATACTCCATCATCCAAAACGTCCTTCACTGAGTTAAGGAAAGATCCTCCTTGGCTCCTATCTCCCCCACGGGAAACACTGGCAGCCTTCGAAGGGTTACCCCTAGAGCGGAAAGATGGCCTGAGAGTCATGTCACCTGACTTGGTCTTTTCGGTACCTGAAGCGCTAGCACCGGTTGAAATTGATACAACAGAGTCCCCTGCGGAAACTAGAATAACAAGAATTCTTATAAGAATGAAAAATTTCGAAAAAACGGCAAAGCTGTTTGAGAAAGAATTCAAGCCTGAACTTACCCTCAAGGTTCTCAGCAGGGATGGGATCCTGAAAAGAAGCGTTGTAGACGTCAGGGAACCTGGCAGCACCTATTCGAGATGTGGTATAAGCAGCCCAGGAACAAGGACTCTGAAGCAGCTTGCGGTATAAAGCTCTGGTAAGCTTGGTAGAAAGCTTCGGAGGATCTTCGATCTCTGTAAAAGAAAAAATCAGAACAGACGAAAAAGGTTAACTAACCGCAAACAAGCAAAATAAGAAAAGGGATACTCCTAGAATTTCTAACCAGATGGGTTAGACCAAGTGACCCTAAGGTTCCGACCAGCGGGAACTGTCAAGGGATCAACTTTAACATAAAAGTATTTCTTCCTCCAGTCATCATCGCTACTGGAGAATCTGAAGATCACGTGATTGGGACGACTAGAGAGGTAGTAAGTCCCGGAACCGCCTTCTTTGGAAGCACTCTCCTTCAAAGAGAAGAGGCTCATGAGCTCGGTAAGACCGACGCTAACTCCTTCTTCTCTGGACCTGGTAATGAAGCCGTTGATCACACGGATGATCGAGGGACAGAGTTGGGGAAGAGCTAACTGGTAATGATCTAGTAGATCTAGCAACAAAGTCGGGAGAGGAAATCTCAAGTGAGACTTGGAGATGAACTTCTCGTGACAACAGAACCAACCCTCCGGAGCAGTCTCAGGGGTTTCGTCGGAGCTACAGGCACGGCCAAGCTCCTTCGAGCCGAGAGCCTGAGTCATAAGGTTGACTACGTCTTGACTGTCTAGCAACGACGGCGAGTGTAGGCTACCGGAATCATCTTTCTTCTTCCTCTTAGAGACCCTGGTTGCGATCGTATCTCTCGCTTTCTTTTTCCCTTTCATCTTGGCTCCGACTTCTTGCTTAACCTTCAGTAATTTAGCCCCAGAGGCAGAGGGAGGCATCCCGGACTCGCCGGAACCTTCTTTTGGAGGATTCATGATATGGGGAAGATCAAGAAAGAACGTCGATTGCAGGGTTCGAGAGAGGATTTGCAGAGAGAAGTAACGAGAAAGATAAAAAAAAAAAAGAAAACGCAGTAAAATAACTAAGAGGAGAGGGAAGTTACCTTGGGAAACTGAACGGAGGCGTGGAGAAAGTGGGAGGCGCAGCAGTTAATGCCTGCAGCTTTATATCTCATCAACTCTCGAGATCCGGAAACGTCATTTCAAACTTCCTCCATCTGAACCGTTGATATTGATTAACGTGATAAGGACCGTTAGATCGGGTAAACCGTATCTAAACAAGATAAGAACTAATCATGACTTTAACGAAAAGATAAGGTCGGTAGCTGGATTCTAGCTTCCGAGACAAAAGATTTTATTCGGAAGCTGGGGGCAACTGTTGGACCCGAATATGACCCTCAGGTGAGGTCACGATAAAATGTAAGCTGCCGAGTGGGCCGCCTAAAGCCCATCACGTTAATACGAGCTGGAAGCTGAATTGAAGACTGAACCTGGAAGTCGTCGTAAAGGAGGTCACGTTATAACGGGAGCTGATACTTCGGAGACTCGGTCAAGAGGAACTTGGAGCAAGTACGTAACTGAAGCCGTGTATTTCGGAGATCAGTTAAGGAGTTATCGACGAGACCTGGACTATATAAAGACAGAGAAGATCTAGAATAGGGAAGGACCTCCATATATACAACAACTATCAGATTAGATTAAATACATTACGCATTCTCCTTGTAATCTTCATAAACACCTTTTGTAATACTCTTTGATCATCAATACAAACGTATTCATTCATTAAGCTTATTTACGGGATTCAGCCCACGATTCATTATCTCTCAACCTAACCTAAATCTTAGAAGTGAAACCTTGTCCCTCACATACATTACATTATTTTCTTTAGTATCATCATTATTCACATCCATTTGTGCCTTCACATATTGCTTCCAGAACTTCACCTACCAAAAAGCTTACACAATTAAGAAGATAAGTGATTCAAAAGTTTTTTTATTCAAAATTCTGCCTAAAAGGAAATCAAGATGCACACCGCATATCAAGTTGTGTACTTGTCTTAAGTGAACTCTTTTAATAAGAAAATAAAGTGAGGAACTTCCAACACAAATGTCTTGGAAACCAGAGAGAGAATGAGTCGTCAGTGATTCACAGCCAATCCCACCAGCCCCTAACCATAAAACACAAAAACGAAAAAGTGAATTAAAACATTCCAAAACAAAAGTAGCTTTCAGAGCTTATTTTAATGGTGGTTTTTTCTGCTGCTACATCCATGGGGGAGAAGTGGCAAAGATGTGGTAATAGGTTAAGTGGCGATGGTAAGTGTGGAATTGATAAAACGAATAAAATTAGTTTTCAAATCGAAAGTCAAGCAAGGACTCGACTCCGATCCAGATCCCGTTTCGGGAGGACTCAACTCTGATTCATCGTTGTTGCTTGGAGAGTATATTAGTAGAAAAAAAGGTGAATTAAAACTAAAAGAAAAGAAGTTGATAATTAGAAATGAGGGGTTTTTACGGATGATAGAAAGAAGGGTATGATAGACTTTGCGTACGTTGAAAGCTGTGCAAAAGTGTGCAAGGAGTAGAAAGTGACTTTGAATGTAATAATATGTCATAAAGTGACCATTACTGTAATTCACTCTTTCTTCTAACACTCTTTTCTCTTTCCCTCATCGTAGAAAAACCATTTCTACCCTTTTTCTTATATTTATAATTGAAACATAACTGCTAAATAAAATACTGTATATTAATTTTGTGGCCACAAATCTTTTCATTTTTCTTTTGACTCATATCTATTAGCTATCTTCTAACAATTAGATCTCTAAATATATTATAAATGGATGGTTTAGATTATACTGTATTTTAACCTATCATCTATCCAGTTTTTTCTCTCTCTTTAAATCTCGTCTCTGTCACCTTTCTTCTCGTTGCTTATGACAAAGGGGAAAACAGAGTGAAAGAGTTCTATTGCAGAGACATAGACGGCAAATACATAGAAGAAGATGGAGAAGTAGAAAGATTCACTCACTTGCCTTCCTTCTTTGCTTTGTATAGAAAAATTAACTTTTTGTTTGTGCGATTGTTTGTTTTGAATTTAAATTTCTTTGGATTTAGGTTATGCTCTTCTTTCATGTTCATGTATTTTTTTTAGTAAATGCATTCACTTTTCTATTTATATTTTGTCAAAGGATTGTTGGAAACAAAACTATCTGTCTGTAAAATCAAACATAAAAATGCATACTAAGTGTTCGATAGAATGTATGAATACTATCAAAATTATTTATATGGACAACAAAGGAAGACACAATTAGTGTTTAAATCCTCGTCACATAGACAATTATCTCTGTACATTAAATGGTAAGGAATAAATAACAACTGATGGTTGGTATCAAGAAGTGAGAAATCACCAAAAAACATGATGAATGTTTATTATAAATATTGTACATGTGGATATAACTTTATAGTGCACACATGGATATCATTATATCACCACAGAAAATGTCAATTGCAAATTAGCAAGGATTTGGTATCCACATATATATTGTGTTTTAGCATAATAAAATTCAACCATAAACATAGATGTTTACAAAAAAAAATACGAACATTCATAAGTCTGATGATATACATGGTTACCTTTTAATGGACTAGTGAGAACATATGTACATATAGTATACACACATGTACACTATATATATATATAAGATATGCATATATAATGTACATATGTACAATCAGTGGTGTGCGTACACATGGACACTATACATATAAGATGCCCATGTACACATTATGGTGTATGTACACATGTACACTATATATATATATATATATATTGTACACATGTAATGGGCTTTGCTTCTGTTTCTCTAGTCTAGGTTTTAATCGTGTGGTAGATCATTGTTGTTTTTTTGGTCAACATATTAGTTTTGCTTATTTTTTATTTTTTCAAAGAGTGGCAATTGTGTAATTAAATTATCATCTTCAAATTAGGGCATTCTGTGTTTTCTCTGCAACTACATCTTGGAGCCGTCACTGATTTCTTCATGAAATCTTTATTTTTTTGATGATTTTATCTCCAAAACTTACAAATCTTGTATAGATTAACTGATTATAGCCCAAAAAAAGATAAAAAGAAAAAAACATGTTTTCAAAAAACAGACTAGTCTTCAGTCTCTTTGCTACCTCTGCTCCACCGTTCGATCTGGGACACAATCCCCCTTATTCAGAACAGCCTCACTACGACCAATGTACTCACTAAATTTTAGGTAAAAGCTTCTCTAGTCTTCAAATTATTTTCACAGATGTGAGATTGGAGCTATACATAGAGATGTGGTAGAGAGTTTCTGAATATTAGAATAAAGAGAAAAGAAATAAAAAACCTAATATTTATGTTAATTTAATAGAAGGTTAAAAATGTAAACAACCACACGAAAAGTGTTTTGGTTATTAGGATTAAAAATCCTAATAACTGGTAAAGAAAGGAATCCGGAGATAAAAACTTTGAATGTTGTCTACAAACAAGTTTTTCAGAATATTCCTTAGCCAAGTCTAATTAAGTTTTTTCTACCTTTTTTCCAATAAATTTTAAAAAAATATAGAAACTCTTAAAATTATTGTTCTTTTTTTGATTAAATACCCAGAGTTGTTTAAAAAAAGTTCACACTTAAACACACATATTACGATTTTTAAATTATGTTGCAATTATACAGGCACACAATATGTTGCATCTTGATACTGAAGATACTTTGTTCCATCACGTCCATGTAAAATCATGAGTACCAGTATTTGCATGCGTCGTACTTTCATACCAAACACCGTCGCTTTATGATATCAAATCTGTGCCTGCCAAAACCCAACCACTATTATGTGCAATTCGGGAGTCTCGTAATGTCCGTACAGGATGCGGGCCGGTCACCTAGTAATTATATAAATAAAGAATATAATTATATGCTAAATTAAAAGACTTGCCAATCACAAACTTTCTCCACCCTTTCTTCCCACTCTACGAACGGCTCTTCTTGAAGGTGTTCCTTCTTTTTCTCATTTATTATGTTTCTCTTTCATATTTTTGTAAGTCTTTTGAAATACATATAATATGTTGGGTCTACTTTTTGAAATAATCCGATGGAAGAAGTAGGTTTCACGTAATGTGCTGAACCTCGTTAAGTAGCTTCAAAGTAACACTTACTGAGGTTTCTCCTCCTTCGATTCACATGAGTTTTAGGTTAGGTTAAAAAAAACAATTACGTTGAGCTCTCAGATAAACGGTCACTGTTCATTATCAACAAAATTAATTCAGCCAACACAGAGTAAATTACGTTACATTAAATCAGCAAAAGTCAGTAAATATTAAGGCCTTTCACTAAATGAATCTGACTTTTTAATTTTACTGAGGCCCAATACGTAAACCGACAGTAAACTGCAGCTTTTTAACCCTTGCGAGATCTCACATTCCACAGCCGCCGGAAAGGGAAGGGAAACGCGAAAGAGAGAGAACGGTATGCTGCTTCGTGCCATCGCACGCTCTTCCTCTAAGGTATTTATTATTTTCGTCTCTAAACTCAACATTCATCGTTGACGAACAAACACATATAGAAACCGTGATTCCTTTTTTTATTTCATGATTCAGATTTATACGACAAGGACCGCTACATCTTCTTTGTATCGATGCAGTAGCTTAAGAACATTCTGCGGAGCTGTTGAAAACGATAAAAGTAGCAAAGAAACTAGTGATCTGAAATCTGCGAATGCGAATAAAGCTATAGCGCGAAAACTTGCCGGTGATATCGAGCGGGTCATCAGAGACCTGAGTGCGAGAGAGACAAAGCTGAGTCAAAGCAAGGCTCGTCTAGATGAAGCCATAGAGTCCAGTGACACTGAACAAATCTTTGCTGCGATTAATGACGTGAGGGACCGTCTCGCCACTGAGTATAAATCAGTTATGAAAAAGGGCCATTCTTTGCCAACCCAATTGACCGCAATTATTCTACAAAGATTCGGTGGTAAACCCTCTGCAATGATGGGACGTTGTCTCAGGGTTTATCAGATGGAGATGCTCAACTATCAAATTAACCCACAAGACGTTTCTGACCATGCTGCGCATCTTACTTTGGCAAGGGCTTTTGTTGCAACTCTTGTTTTAGGTTTGTTTATTTATCTTTAGTTAAAACTGATTAGAATTACAAATGTTGTAAAGAACCCAAGGATGTTTGGTGCTTTCAGTTGCGGTCTGCGATTAAACCTTTTCTGTCATCTTCTTTGATATGCACAACAAACAAATGAGAATGATTGCTTGTGGAGAAATAATCCAATATCGGAGATCTGTCTCCCATGATTTGGTACTAATCGGACAAAACTCAAGGATTTTAAAAAACACTCAAGATTTTGTTCATCTAAACTTAAAAATCGAAGTTTTTTCTTTTTTGTAAATGACAAATATTTTTCCTTTTCACCTTCAGATCGAAGGTTTTCTAGTAATTCTAGCTACAAATACAAAGGAAAATAGAAAAAAAGAAACGATAGGATGCTGCCATTGTTAGATTTTTGGTCGGACACACATGAGAAAGAAAATGAATATGAAATATAACTCTACTTCAATTTAATAGAATATACATATATAACTTTAATATGCCACGAAATGAGTAACTAGTGTGATAGATAAAAAGATACTTACACACCTAAGATGACAATTGAATGTGACAAATAAAATCATCTGATTTTGCTTGATAAAAATCAAACATAACTCTACTTTTTTTTTGAATGAATGTTAAATTTTTTTCATCAAAAAAACCTTTTTACATCAAGTGTGTCTTTTATGGATGAAAAACAAAGCTATAGAATACTCAAAAAAAAATTTAGAAAACCCGTTCAAATTCTTGTTCTAAACCAAAATTGCAGCCCCTCCTCCCAACCCTTTCCTCCACTTGATCTCAGAAGGCTTAGTTTATTCCTTATGCCCTTATCCACCAGCTTCCTCAACACGTTTATATGCATAATGTTCTCACCATGTTTAATCTTATTTCTTACCCTCCATATCGCATAAACTGCAGCTTGAAATGCATACCTGAGACAGAACTTCTTCATTTTTTCCTGCCTCTCTTCCTTAACAATGGCCACAATATTTTCCCAGACATAAGTATAATCATTGAGAAGAATCCCTTTAGTAAGATACTCCCAATGCTCAGCAGAATATGTACACTGGAAAAGAAGTGACTTCTAGTCTCAGGCGCACGCTTACAAAGAACACAAGTCTCATCCACTCCTAGACTCCACTTTGCAATTCTGTTCATAGTAGACAAACGGTTCCTCATTGCTAGCCAAGTTATAAACGCAAACTTTGGCACCACTTGACAATTCACAAACCTCCGCTGGCTCTACTTCAATTTGATGGAATATATGTAACTTTAGTATACAACAAATGAGTAACTAAACTAATCCAAACTTTTATATCCAAAATTAAAGGTCGAATTAAAATAAAAATATATTATGTTTTCAGTAATACTTTATTTATTTTTACACATAATTTCTCAACACTATTAATAAATGAAAAATATATTAACTAATTGTTACAGTTTAGTTCCTTTGTAGCATATATATGCATAAGATTTAAAATGCATATATCTTTATATATAAAAGAAGGTTTATTCTCTCCAGAATGTGACACGTAGGACGCCAGCTAGATAATTCGAACACTCTTGCTTTGACACGTACGAAACACTGCGTTTCATTTAAAAGCGTTTCGTCAAAGGCTTTCCCCGTGTAATTCATGTTGGGCTCTTCTTATTGTTCCTGACTCTGGCCCAGAGAAGATGTTAGCCGCATGCTAACCCTAATTGCTCGAGCAAGGAGTTGCAGATGTCTTTCATCTTGCGGCTGCGACGCGTGACGCCTGAGCTCACTGACTGAAACGGGCGGAGCTGTAACTTCGTTTTTATTCCAATTAAATCCATCGCCCACTACGAGACTTCAATGCGTCGTTCTTATTTTACAGGCGGTTTGGGATCTGTATAAATATGTGAGTATTTCTCATCTCGAACCCATCCCCTCTTTCATGATACGGATTGCCTGTAAGTATGATTACTCGATTTTTGAAGACATAGAAGTTTCTTCGATGAACTTCCCATTTTTCTTAAGGTCGGTTTTTTTTTTTTAATTTGAGAAAATTTTACTTGCTGGATTTTTTTTTTTTGTAAACAACTTTCTGGGTTTTAAAGTTGTTCTTTTTGTGAAGATTTGTTGATTATGATTTCTTCTTTACATTTGTTTCTGTCGACTCTCATGCCACCACCGTCAATGTTTACCGTCTGACCACTTTACACCCTTCACGGCTGGTCTGAAAAATTCTTAAGAGGCATTATACCACTGTTTTGTGTATGTTGATCATAGCATGTCGAAACTTCTATGTGGTCATCTTGTACATGTATGTTGATCATATATAAAGATGTGTTACTGAGAGATGTCTTTTGATGTGCAGCTCTGAGAGACAGCTCAAAAGATAGTTTTTAAGACATTGAGATAAGCTATTGTGTTGTCACTGAAACAGTTGTTCGCCAATTGAGATAACATAGTTTTTATAGCACTTTTTGGTTTGACTAGAGAAATATTCAGAAATTAAAAGCCTTTAATCATAGATTGTGTGTAAGTGTATCACGGAGCAAAAAGCGTAGAACTTTAGTGTTTGTACATGTATATATTGAGAGTTTGAGAGAAACCCTTTTGGATATGTAGGGACTATTTGAAGGTCTGAAAGCTTACAGGACAGAGGACGACCGGATTTTGATTTTCATGCCTCACGAGAACGCTCTTGGTATGCAAGATGGTGCTGAAAGGCTTTGTATGGCATCACCTTCTGTGGAGTACTTCGTCGAAGCAGTCAAGCAAATTGTGCTTGCCAACAAGAAATGGGTATATAAGACTATGTTACATATGATTCTTGATTATAATTTGCTCTCATCTCAAGAAGTTCTTAGAGTGTGTTATTGGCTTTTTAAGGTTCCTCCTCCGGGTAAAAGAGCTTTGTATCTAAGGCCTCTGCTTATAGGGAGTGGCGCTAGCCTCGGAGTAACGCCATCACCTGAGTACATGTTCCTCATTTATGCATCTCCCGTTGGAGAAACTATTCTCCAGTAAGTTGATCATAAGCATCACAGAGCACATTCTGGTGGGACGGGTGGTGTCAAGAGTTGCACAAACTATTCTCCAGTAAGTTAGAGACAGACACCAAAGATAATACTCTAATACATAGTTATTGGAATATATCTATTTGTCTAACTATTTGTGGTTGCTCGGTCGAATTATAAGTATGTATAAGTTCCTTGATGGCAGTAATAACAACCTTGACTTGCAAGTAATTGACTTTTGTTTTGTTTAACAAATAGTTGGAAAAACAATCAAAATAATAATTTTGCATGAATATAAAAAAACTGAAAATTTGTGAAAGAAAAAATGATAAAATGGAAATCTAAGTTACTGTATCCAACCAATTATCTGGAATACACTCAGTTTTAGTATTCAAAGAATAAAGGGATACAACGTAATAAATAAAAACACATATATTGTTCACATCTTTAGAAACAAATACATTATAAATCACATGAAGAAAAAAACAGAATATACATTACTCATGTTTCAATTTCTCTGTTGAAGAAATTAGTCAATCACATAAGATAACAAGGTTGTATTTTGTTAATCAAAAACACAATACTAATAAATTAGACAAAGTAAAATGAGACAATATACAAACATTGGTTGATAGAACTTTAAAAAAAAAACACATTAATATAGAAACAATTAAGCTGTAAAATAAAAAAAAAATAGAATATTAAACTCTAGCATCCCGCCCGAAGGGCGGGCCGACCCTAGTTCATTTATGTAATTTTGAATCGTTTAATAATTTAGTTTATTTTTTTATATTTAATCGTCAAAACAATGTATGTATCATGTTATAAATGTTCTTACAAACAATATTTACTTATCTAGGAGATCAATCAACCTAAATGCAAATAATAAAATTGATCATAATTGAAATCAATTTAGAACAAAAAAAATATTATGATTAAATTAGGAGGAGTAAATGCAATCTAATATACCCAAGTGATAAGCAAATCGATTATATATTATATATCTTAATTGCATGTCGAAGTTAAAATAACATAATATTATTAATAAAAAAAATTATAATATATTTAACTAATAAATACTTATATCCATGCATTAGTACGACAAAATAATCTAGCATATTAATAACTGCTAACGCATATATCACAAGAAAATATAATAGAATATAATATATCACACTTTGACCAAACACACACACATATATATATATATATATATATATTTAAATTAATTATAGGTGTGCATTAAAAAATACGAAACTAAAATGGTAATAATCAATTTTTATGATTAATTGCTTGATTTTTTATTTTAATTTATTGGTTCATTAGGTTAATTAACTCATTGATTTTTATCAGCTTAAAGTATTTTAACCAAAACAAAAAATACAAGATTTATAAAATTTATATATTTAAATATAGACATACTTAGGGGATAGATGGTATCTTTAAAATATACTGTCATTAAATATTATATAATAAAAATAAAATAAAATATATTTTAAATAAAATAAATTGAAATATTTAAACCAAGTCGAAAGAAATAAAATTACAAAAATAATTATTACATAATTTTAATTTTTCAAAGAAATAAGCTTAAAATAAATATAATAATGTCAACATGTAAATAAGGTTTTTAAAAACCAATAATATATTAAAATCATTATTTTGCGTATCTGCATCTTGACTACAATCAGGAGAAGATAATTTAAAGTTACAGACATGTGGTCATATTTGTGTTGTTAATACTTTTTTTTGTGTTGTCTCATACTTAAATAATCTATCTATACTATTATTTGAGAAGTGATTTTGCTGATTTGTCACACTCTCCGTGATTTTAGGATATTTTTCTTATTTGTCATATTTTTATTAGTTTTTAGCTAAATCATTGATTTATAATTTGTTTTTAGCTAAGTAACTAATTTGTATCTTAATTTATAATATATCCTTAATGAATCTTATATATGATTTAAACGAATTTTAAATTTTAGTAATATTAAATTTATATGTTTTTAGTTTAGTTTTTCTTATTTGTCAGTTTTTAAAATCTTAGCTATGTTATTGATTAATTATTAGCTTCGACCTGATTCCCTATTTTTTTTTAATTTAAACAATACTATTAATAAATTTTATGTATAACTGAAAAAAGAATTTCTTTTTAAATATTTATATGTTAATTATAAGATATATTTAACTATTAAAATCATAAATTAAATATCAATAGGATGTTATCGAGAGCCAGTCTTTCATGTTCTTTATAATTTTATTTATTTCATGTTTTTATTAGTTTCTAACTAAGTTATTAACTTATTAACTTACATAAATAATTATTTTAAACTTAATTAGAATTAATCATATTTAATACTGAATAATTAATAATAATAAATAATTTTATTTAATTCAAAAAAAGCTAATTTTTTTAATTTAAAAAATATCCTTAATAATCTTATATATATAAAAGAATTTTATTTAAATATATTAAAATTTAGTTAATTTTTTATTTGTCATATTTTATTAGGGTTTAGATATTTACCTAGGTTATTGATCTATTATTAGTTTCTAACTGATTCACTAATTTTTTAATTTAAACATTACCTTTAATGAATTTATATATGATTAAAATGAATTTATACTAAATTTTATATATTATATTAAGTTTTAAATAATTGATTCTAAAATAATATAATAAAATTTCAAAATAAGATAATTCTTATATATATATATATATATATATATATATATATATATATATATTGTGTTTCTATTTGAAAAAAATATTTTTATCGTAATTTTTTTTTAAAAAAATAAGATAAAAATATAATTAAATATTAGTCAGGAGAAAACATTTATATAAAAATATTTTCTAAACTAATTTTTAAGATATGAGTGTTTTAAAAATTTAACACAATAATAAATATATATTTTGATAAAATATTTTACATATATAAATACTTTGATGTTTGATTAAATATTTAAAAACATAATCATAATGTAATATATTGGTTTTTGATTAACAAGACAAAAATTAATAAGTAACGATAAAGACATTATGCCCGTTTGTGCGGACAAAATACCTAGTTACTATTAATACTTAATAGACACGTTTGTGCCGTTGATGTATTTTAAAAGTGAAGAAAGGTATATTATCAAGTAGTCAAGTTTGTGTGTTCAAAAATGTGGTCATTTTCGTCTGCTCAATGGTCAGGTTTCTGTTGCATGGCTGTAAATATTTTTATTGTTTAGTTTAGAAAATGCAGTGTTCCTGTTTTGACATAAGAATACAAATTTAAAAATATTTTTTGACAAAGTAATATAAATTTTTAGATTTGATAGAAGATATATTTTTGTGTTCATGAAAACCTAATCTATTATTATATATATTAAAAGAGAAGTCATGACTCTTTTAATGTGTGATATTTAAAAGTGGATCTTCTATTAGGAAATCATAATTTTAAATATGTGCATTATTTATTAAACTATATCTTTTATTTTAAGCTAACATAAAAAAAATAATTAACTAAAATCATAACTTCCCAATATTTTAGGGATTTTGAAAATAAGATTAACAATATATTTAATCTTTAATCTATTTTGATTTTTTTTCATTTAAAATATTGGAAAATACTGCCACAAAACTTCACTGCTGAACGTCAAACCATCCAAAAAAGCTTCTCATGGTTGGATAGGGATTCTAGCAGGTCGAGATTTGCTTCTTCCTCATCTTGGTAGAGCAATAGGTGAAGGCTCAGAGATCAAAGTATGGTCAGACCCCTGGATATCTACTTCTTCTCGCATCATCCCCTTTGGCCCACTGCAGGAAGGAGATAATGATCTCTACGTCTCTGATCTGATCAACCGTGGTACATGTAACTGGAACGTAGAAAGGATTAACAACTTGCTACCGAATCTGACTCAAGATATTTTGGAGCTCAAACCAAGTAAAACAGGAGCCAGAGATTCTTACATTTGGTATCCAACTGCTGATGGAGCCTACACTACACGTTCTGGATATGCATCTGCTATTGCCTCCTCGATGCCAGAAGAGGGTAACGAATTGTCCCCTGAGACTTTCAACTGGTACAAATCAGTCTGGGGTATTCACACGGCACCAAAACTGCAACTCTTTCTCTGGAAAGTAATCAATGGAGCCCTCCCAACTGGGGACAATCTGCGCAAGCGAGGACTACTTCATAACACCGCTTGCATCCACTGTGGACAGCTAGAGACAACATAACATCTTCTACTGCACTGCTCCTTTGCGAAGAAAGTATGGGATCTCATTCCTCTTGCGATACCCTTCGACCCATCAGAATCGGAGTCAATCACTTCGGTTGTCGAAGTGGCTTCAACTTGGATTTGTCTCCCACCAACTGGCATCAGCAGTGATCTTTTCTCTTGGGCGATTTGGAACATTTGGATCACAAGGAATCTACTCATCTTTGAATCGCGCCCAGCTTCACCACAAGTCACTGCTTCAAGGGCGTTGATCGGTGCTAGGGAATGGCAATTGGCCCAAGACTCAAGCGTGAAAGCACCAAAGAGTACTCAGATCGTAGAGAGACCCCCATCTCCTCCTCCTGGTACAGTCGCATGTAATACTGATGCTGCCTAGAAAAAGGAGACTCATGATGCGGGTCTCGCATGGATTTTCGATATCTCTTCTTCCCCCTCCCCGTTAAGAGCTTCCGATGGCTGTCAATTTCAAGCTAGGGTATCATCAGCTTCGATGGCGGAAGGTTTAGCGATTCGGGAAGCACTCTCACACGCACACCAACTCGGAATCACCAAAATCTGGCTTCGATCAGACTCTCTCTCTCGCTTGTCAAAGCGATCAACGCAATCTCCAAGCCGATGAAGCTCTATGGAGTTTTATCGGACATCGACGTTCTCTCCTCTGCTTTCTCCTTTTTCTTAATTTCTTTTGTTCTCAGGGAGAAGAACGGGCCTGCTGATATGTTAGCTAAGGCATGTCTTTATCACTGCAAGACTACATGGGCCTGAGGCCATTTGGGTTTTACAATTTTAATGTGTTCAAAAAAAATATATATTAAAATTTTCGAAAATATGATTCAAAATATTTTAACGAACTTAATTTTTAAAAATTATATTTAAATAGTTTCACTAATTTAGTGATTAGTTTTGAAATATATTATATACTAAGATATTGACTTATAGTTTATAAATTGAAAAATAAATAATTTTGTTTTTGGACAAAAAATGAAAAATAAATAATATATCTTATTTTTATCAATTATATAATCATAATAAATCATATTAAAAGAAAATTATTATGTTGATTTAAATATGTTTACAATATATTAATTAAACATTTATGTAAATATTTTCTTTCATAATTAGCAATGAAATATTAGTATGCATTAATTTATATACAGTTATTATTTATAAAATTTAAATAAAACCTATATCATAGTTTTATCTATTTTATAATCATAATCAATCATGTTAAAATAAGATTATTATATTGATAAAATTATATTATATTAATATTTTATAAATTATATTTTCATACATATAAAATATTTATGTTAAAAAATATAATATGAGACAGGCTACAATACATATATAAAAATTTACACATCTTATATTTTTGTATATACAATAATATATTATTTAAAATAAATAAACATAAAAATAATGCTAAAATGAAATATTTTATAGGGTGGGTAAAAATTTCACGTAAATTAAATACAAAATAATTTTCTTTTAATATTAGTTTGCTTAGTAACTAAATGCAAATAGAAAAAGATAAATATATAATAAGAAAAAACAAATACATGTGATAATTTTAAACAACTGGTTATATATAACATGTAAATTATAAATTATTATATTTATAATAGATATATTAACATTTAAACATATGATTAAAATTAAGAATGCATTCCACTAATGATCTTAAATAAATTTATATATACATATAAAATTGAAAATAACACATGTGCGGTTGCGCAGATCGCGATCTAGTTTTATATTAAAAAAGAAAGTGAAACAATTTATGCTATTTATTAATCTACTTTTTCTTTAAAATATACTATTAAAAATTATTTATTACATGTGATGTTATAGTTAGCAATGTTAGAGCATGATTAACTCCGGTTTCTTAGTCGGGTTCTTAACTCATGATTTAATTTTTTAAAAAAAATTGGCTAAACGGTTCTTATAATTCTTATCTAAGAGAAGAATCTTAATTTTTTCTAAGTTAAAAACTAAGAAAAGCTAAGAACCGTCCCTTAGCCGAAGCTAAGAATCTCAGTTAAGAGACTGAAGTTAATGATGGCCTTAAACTCGTAATTGTAGGGTCTTTGTTTCCACCACATCAAAACAGAAATGAATTTTAGTTAGAGAAATAAAAAGTAAGGGTAATATAAAAAAGATTTTTAGTAATTTAAACCCCCAACTAAAGATGAATCCTAAAACAAACCCTCAATTAAGAATTTTGTAAAATGAACTCTCATCTTTATGTTCGTTAATATTTCCTCCCCTCCGTCACAGTTATCGTCGATTGTTGACAGAGAAACGTTAACAATTGACGACCAAGGTTACAGAGGGACGAAAACATTAATGAACATAAAGATGAGTGTTTACTTCATAGGATTCTTAGTTCAGAGTTTGTTTTACGATATGTCTTTAGTTGAGGGTTTAAATTACTTTAAAAAAAATTAAACATGCAATGAAAAATAAAAAAAAAAGTGAATAAACTCATAGTTAAACCAATTATAAAGTGAATTAGTTTCATGAAATTTTTGAACAAGTCAAACCTCATCTTGTAAAGCTAAGTAGAACGTAAATTACCTAACTCTCTTAAGTTGCCTGAGCTTCCCAAATCAATGGAGAGGCTACTAATTTTAACATAAACACATACATATTAAGACCACACTTAATGTGTAGAATGGTGGCTCAGTTAGTGTCTTCTAACATATATATAACTTAAGTTAGGACAAGCTATCCTTTAGTTACCTTTTGTATTTTCTAAGATTGGTTGGTGTGTCGGATGTAAATGCAGGAGTGAGTGGTTTGAGTGATGTAGCCACTGAAAATGGTATTAAAGGCACTGTCCTTCTAGGGCGACTACTGAAAGACGAACCCGCTGAGGAAGGTTTACCATAGCATTGAGAGACTGAGATGATTTGTTAGGAAAGAAAGAACGAGATGATGGCAATTAGTCCACTTGGTTTGTTGTCTGAGCTAATGTGGATTCTCACCGAATGACGATCAGATATCTGAAGTTTGAACTCTGATCTTATGTTGTTCCTTTGTATGAATTGACTAATGCAAAACCCAAACCAAACACTAATCTCAAAAGCAAGTTCTTTTGTGCGAGAGCGAGCAAAGAAACAAAAATAGCTATGAACTTGATTTACCAAAGGAGTGTGAGGTCTCAATGACAAAGAAGAATGAGTTTATATTAATAGTAGAGCCGGTCTTTGAAATTTATGAAGCTTGAAATAATTACAAAATAGCCAATACTTATAGGATTTTCTCAAAAAAATGATTTTTAGTAATTTAAACCCTCAACTAAAAATAGATCGTAAAATAAACCCTTAAACTAAAAATCCTGTGAAATAAATCCTCATCTTTATGTCCATTAATAATTTCACATGTCTGTAATCTTGGTCGTGAATAGTGAACATTTTTCCGTAAACAGTTGACTATAAATGTGACGGAGGGGAGAAAATATTAACGAACATAAAGATGAGGGTTTATTTCACAGAATTTTTAGTTGAGGGTTTGTTTTACGATTAATCTTTACTTGGGGGTTTAAATTACTAAAAATCCTATAAAAAACTTGTGCTTGAAAGAAGTATGGCTCTTGGAGAAAGTAACTCTTTGAGTAATTGTAGTTTCAAAAAGCATGTTTTCATTTTAAAATTATCAATAAATTCTTTATCAGGTATTGCTGATTTCTGTAAAGAGCAAATTGAATTTTTCTTCTCTACTTTTTTGTGCACAGATAATTGACTTTTAATACAAAGTAAGAGTCTACATAAAACTGTAGAGTTAGGCTTTGATTGACAACTTTGTGGAATGGTAAAATCGTGTTTTGAAATGCGATTACACAAATATTTTCTAATCATAAACAAGTTACGGACAAAAATATGAAAAATTACTAAGTGAAAAAGTGAGTTTTAGTTGATTATCGACAAAATCAATATTTTCAAATTATTAAATTATATGATAATACTATTTTAAAATTTTAAACAAATAGCAATAAATTTTGTAATGATAAATAACTATGTTGTAAATAAAAAGACACTATAATGATTTTATTGAAAATAAGCTAAATATGTGTAATACAAAGTAAAATATTTTAAATAAATATTAGTTATTTCAAATTTTGTAGTAATTAGTTTAATTATTGATATATATTTTTCATTTAATAAGTATTTTGATCATTTTAGTACATATTCCACCATTCTGTAAAATTAATTTTTTTTCGCAGATTATTAATGTTTCCTACAGTTTAACTACTTTTTCAAGATTCCCCAATCAAGCAAGTGGAGGTACAGTTTTTGACAGTGATTAGAAACTTAATTGTGATAAAATAATTTAATTTACTGAATAGTATTTGATTCATTAGGGCAGATGATGGCCCCACTATTTTCAAAATTTGCATGGATTTTGTTTAAGAAAATTTTTTGACCCCCTTGAGAAAAACTATTTGCTCCCATTGAAAGAAATTTGACCTCAATAGTAAAGTTTATGGTTCCGCAATTGGGTGGCACAATCCAGTAGTTTCAATACTAACAACTTCTCCAGTGCAAAAGAACTGCATAGCCTGTTGCAATAACAGATGAGAATCATTTTAGTATGAAGACATGAAGCAATAAAAAACGATCACGCACTGTTCATCATTACCAACAAAAATAATTCAGCCAATATAGAGTAAATTACGTTACATTAAATGAAAGCATATCTACGCGGATTGTGTAGACTATCGTTGATTGGTACAACAACATTATGTTCAACATTATTCAATCAACATTTATTACAAAAATATTTAGAAGAGCATTTACTCAATGCTAATAATTTTTAAATGCTTTCTAGCAAATGCTCTCGTATGAAGCTTTTGGAATAGCATTTGCATTTACAATTTATAAATTTAAGAAAAACATATAGTTAGTTCAGTTATTTAATTTAATAATATCATAAAATTATTTTTATATCCAGAAAATAAAATTTTTGATTTTTAAAATAATTTAAAATTTTAATATTTTTAAATATTATTTAACATTTTAAATATAATTTAATTATATTTAAATTAAATTAATATATAAATTATATTTTAAATTATATATAATTATATTTTATATAAATTATATAATATTTTAAAATATAATATAATTAAATTAATTATATCAATTAAATAACATTTTAATTGTAAGCATAATTTTGAAATTAGTAGTAAAATAATTAATTATATATCTTTTATATATATATATATATATCATATTAATATATAAAACAAAAAAGAGATATATATTTATATATTATAAATATATTCATTATAAATAAATATATTATATATTATACTAATTTTAATAACATGTTCATACTGTTCTACCAATCAATCTATTAAACAGTTTTGTAAAAGCATACATCTTCTGCAACATACTGTTTTTATAGCATATCTTAATAAATAGAATTCTATCTCTCCTTGGGGAGAAATTAGGATACTTGGCATCTTCTGATTTGTTCTATTTTAAGAGTGGGCTCTTTTTGGATGGGCTTCGTATTGATGATATTAAATCTGCATTTTATTATTTTGGCCCACTCATCCTTAAGGCCCGGTCAGCTTTGGCCACGCAGTCGGTCTACGTCAAAGTGAGACTCAGAGTTCGGCTGCCAGAGAGATGAAGCAGAAAGCCAAGTACGTTACAACAGTTCCTCTTTCTCCTTCTTTATTTCATGTTAATGCGTTTTCCCAACTACTATGCATTCATTCCGACTTCTTCACTTCCCTAAATAACTCGCCATAATTAAGTTCCTGTATAAATAGTTCTTCATCCCAACATGAGTTTTGCAACTTCAAAATCAGTCTTATCCGATTTCCAGTTATTACCATGGCAAATGCTCGCGTCCTTGCTGATCTGAGAGCTTGCCGGTGCTCTACCACCTCTGAGGTTAGGTTGTTGAAGTTCTTTGAGGCCAGAAATGTGAGGGAAGGAGGAGAGCTCATGAGTGTTTACATGCTCTTTGTTGATGAAAATGTAAGCCTTTGTTAGTAGATCTGTTTTACAGTTTACTCCCTTATGATTCTGTAAATTTTAACTATGTTTTACAGTTTTATAAATTAAGTTTCTGTTAATTCTAAAGATGTTAGCGATTGTTCCATAATCATTGTCTAAACGTTTTTATTTCTAATTATTTACAGGCACCCTTATGCAAGGATCTGTTAGTGCTAACCGACAACTTGGGTTCAGGGACGTCTCATTGAAGGCTCTCTCTACACTTTAACTGGATTTGACGTCACACGCAGCAACGCCACTTTCCATTTGTCTGATTCTCCCTTCTCGATTCGGTTCAATGAAGGAACCTCTATTGAGAAGATACCGGCGTCTGTTTGGCCCATACCGACCGAACTTTTCAGATTCATGCCATACTTGAGCTCCCAAACACTGGCAAACAACTTCCTGGTATGTATTTTTATAATGAGTAATTTAGTTGTTTTTATTATAGCAGGTGTTCACATTGGCCCCTTTATTCTTTCTCAGACATAATTGGTGAGTTGCAAGCAATCAGAAGTATTGGAGAGAAAATCCCACATCGAAAATATGAAAGAGACATTAATAATATATAAGAGACTTGGGTGACTCCACTAATTGCCAATTGGTTTTAAGTGGAAGCCCAAGAAACTTGTCATGGTATCAGAGCAGGCCCAATACCCTTACTCATTAATTAATCCGGCCCGGACAGTGGCCTGATCATCCCATTAGCTGATGGCCCATAGAAGGCTCAGTTCTCCGAGATCGCTAGAAGATAAAGCATGATCTCGGAGGGGTATGATGGATTCTGCGAGATCAATGGTTAGACCCACTATTATCTCGAGGGAGGGTATTGGAGAGAAGATCTCACATCGAAAATATGAAAGGGACATTAATAATATATAAGGGACTTGGGTGACTCCACTAATTGCCAATTGGTTTTAAGTGGAAGACCAATAAACTTGTCAAGAAGCACAATCACGGACCGTTTACCAGGGGCACAGCGGGTGATGCTAATTCTTTGTCTTCGAATGGTTCTTCCTATTTTTGTATACGACATGTGTTATAGTGGGTGATTTAACCGTATGGCTTGAATTGACTTTACATTATTTTTAATCAGTAGTGGTGAAAACGTTTGTGTGAGTATCTTCGACTCATTGGCTCTTGCATTTCATGCCAAACTTGACAGCTATGGGAGAGAGCCCAAAGTCATAATTGCTACAAGCGTGAATCCTAAGGTAGTTTGGTGGTAGGCGTCTTGTGTTTCTGAATTTTGGTTGCATTCATACATAAATTCATCAAATGCATTAGCATAAAATTCTTTATTTGTTGGGACTTGAATCTGTTTTACTCACCCCCGTATGTTTTGTCAGGCCATCTGTTTTTGAATGCGACTTCCGCCACACATCTTTACTTTGACTATTAGACAGCTGCCGGGAAAGAAGTGTTCGACACGTATGTCTCATATTTCAACTTAGAATGGCCCAAGTTATGATATTGCAAGTCGAGGAACTCTTAGGTTTACTGATCTGGTGAATGTCTTTGCTGTCTATTTAGATTGATTAATGGAAAAGGAATAAGGCTTAACAGAAAGAGAGGATTGGAGCAGCAGTTTAATGGACAATGAAGAAGAAGTAATAGTGAAGCTCGAGGAAAAGTGTTTAGCTGCATATCAATGGTCTGAAAAAGAAACCATACTGCTCTTGAGAAAGAGGAAGTTGACGCCTCTTTTTTTCTTAGAATCAGGAAAACTGTTTTTTTTATCCATCCATTTATATTTAAGCGGCTGTGAGCAAGAAGACGAAGAAATCAGAAGTGGTCTAAGGTGGAAAAAAAGAATCAAGGTGGATCTGTAAAAACAAACTCATCAAGGTGTGTATAAATTTTTTCAACGTCATTATCTGACATAATCTTCGTTTGAACTTTCTGTTTTTCATATTTTAATCTTATGGTACTAAACAGAGTGAAAAAAATATCGGATGGAGCATCTGCTTGGTTGCAATTCACAGAAAGTTGTGCTCCAGAGGAACCCGTCTAACTGTCATTGCCTCTGGCTGAGGATGAGAACATGGTGGTTGATCCAAGGAATTACCAAACCATTGTAATCTTCTTAATAGCATTGAATGTAACATGCGGCGAGGTGTCAAAAGCTCTTTAAGATTGTAACAACAGTCTCCCATTTGATTCGTCACTTGGGGTAAAGTTCCATTTGCATAATGCAAGGATCAACATTTACCTTGATCACGTCTACTTTCAAAACAGTGTTCACGTACCATTCTCTACACTAATGTTATTTCTATTAATTCCTATTCACTTAACATGAAGTCGACATTTTTCTACTACAAAGTATTATACATGCTTATCAATTTCACGACCAAAAATTGTAACTAATTAAATCAAGTTGAAGCATATTAATACTCAAACTTCTTTATTCTGGATATATCTTATTATATAAAGCTTAGTTTTCAAAGTTACTAATTAACACGATTGTGACACGTGGCAATTATATATTTAGAATTGTGACATGTGTTAGATAATAATCTTTATATAAATAGTTAATTGATAATATTTTTCCTTTTTAAGTTTTTTTTAAATTGTAAGAAAAAAATAATTCATACAAATAATTATTTACTATTATTTTCCTATTTATATCCAAAAAATAAAACTATAAAAGCTATAAGAAAATAAATTTCATTTTTTAAAAAATCATGAACAAATAGAAATATAATTTTTATTTTAATAGTATTTTTCCTTTTTAAGGTTTTTAAAAAATATCTTAATCGAAAAGTACATACTAATAATTATTCAATAGTAAATTTTCTTTTTTATAAAATAAAAAAAAATTGTATAAGCTATATGAAAAAAAATTATTTTTTTTAGAAATTCTATTTTTTCAAATCATGAAAAAACAGAATTGTGAAAGAAAATAATAGTTTTTTTAAAACAAATTATAAAAATTTGAGAATAAGATTTTAAAAGTTACTGATTAATATGATTGTGACACATAAAAATTATATATTTAGGATTGTGACATGTGTTAAATAATAATCTTTATATAAATAGTTGATTAATATTATTTTCCTTTAAAAAACATATAAACAAAAAACAATTTCATACAAATAACTATTTATTACTATTTTACTTTTTATATCCAAAAAACTGTAAAAAAATATACGAAAATAATTTTCCTTTTTCTTTAAATCATGAAAAAAATATAATTATAATATTTATTTAATAATATTTTTCCTTTTTAATTTTTAAACAAAATATTTTAAACGAAATTATTCAATAGTGAGTTTTATTTTTTAAATAATAAAAACAAATTGTATAAGCTATATGAAAAAATATTTTTTTAGAATTTTTTTTTAAATCATGAAAAAACAGAATTATGAAATAAAATATTAGTTTATGTTTTCTTAAACAAATTATAAAAACTTGAGAATACAGAATATTATTCTATAAAAAATCTACATATTCTCCCTTATTAAATTATAAGCAAAAGAGAGTTTTAAGAAAAACTTTATTATTTTTCTATAATTAACTAATTTTCTGTAGAAACGTCAATAGTCCATGTTTGACTTAGGGTTAATGTTTTAACACTATGCGGTCTAGGTGTCAAGTTTCAGAGAAGGTGAATTATTAGTTTATTGGTGAAACAATTTATAGGATACATTTACAACTGTGTAAAATAGAATGATAACAGTTATTTAATATTATTTTTTCTTTTTAAGTTTTAAACAAGATATTGTAAACGAAAAATAATTTATATTAATATTTATTTAATAGCCAGTTTCCTTTTTTAATAAAAAAATAAAATTGTATAAGCTATATGAATATATTTTCCTTTAAAAAAATATAATTTTTCTTCTTGAGATCATAAAAACATAATTATGAAAGAAAATATTAGTTTAATGTTTTTTAAAAATGAATTATTAAAACCTGAGAACACACCAGATATTTTTCCTTATTAAAATTATAAGCAAAAGAGAACAGTAAAATAATCTTATCATTTTTTAAAAAATTAGGTAATTTCTTACGGAAGCCCCAGTATTCCATATTTGACTAAGGGTTGATCATTTTACATTATGTGGTCTCGATATTGAGTTTTAGAGAAAGCAAATTATTAGTTTATTTACAAAAAAAAGTTTATATGATATGATCAGCATTATGTAAAGAATACCGTTTGGTGTGGATCTTATGAAAGAACTCATGATAATATAGTCTGACACAGATCCTCAGAAAACTTATAGAATTGTTAACAGTAGATACGTTTATAATTTGTTTCTCATAATTTGTATTAACATAATTAATCATCCACTACAAAAAAAAAGAGTGTAATACATCACTTAAATTGTATCACAAGAATAAGTGATATTATTTTAAATTACTTATTTTTAAATGATACAAATATACGTAGTTTAAAATCAGTTATAGTAATTGATGTTATTATTTATTAAATTAACATCAATTCATTTAAATGATGTAATTTTTATCAGTTTGTATCAGTTTAACAAAAATGATACTATTATATGAATTTATATCATTTAGTTAACAGATGCATTAGCTTTTTATGGTTAACATTGTTTACTAAAATGATACAAAATCTTGTATCAATAATAAATTGATGCTAGTATAAAACTTATTAATAATCTAGTTAGATTTACGAGAATCAGGTTATCCAGAAAAAAAAGATCTACAAAAAAGCAGTTACTATTTTTTAGTATGACCCATGATCTTATATAACTACTGTTTCATCTTAAAGAAGTTAAGTATTATTTTGCTATCACGATCTTCTCATAGTTTCATTCATCCGTTCCTCTTTCTCTCAATTTTAAAACTTATCAGTTTAAAATTTTGTTGTTCTAGACTATTTAATTTATCAAAAAAAAAATCAAAAGAGTTATGAAATTTTTTTTCTTATAAATCATGATAATGATGATTGTATTTCTTCTTATGCAAGATTTGAAAGGAAACTAGCCACATGAACCTGTTGAACGCTTCTGGGAAGGTAATACATTTCTTTTGTCTTTCTTCTAAATCTGTTTTTGTATATTATGTTCATTCCCTTATGTTTATTGTTTAAAGGTTTTTTTTTTAATATTAGTTCAATGGTAAATGAAGAGTCTTCTGCTAATCTAAAGGAGTAGAAATTTCTGGAAAATGTAGCTAAAGGATGGGAAATGCTCTGATGAATCTCGTAACATACTGAATCTATTCATTTATGCAACAACAACAGAGATTGAAGATGAAGACAAAGAAAATTTTATCTTTTTATTTGCTTAACAATTCCTTTTGTTCTCTGGATTCATGTTCTATTTTTTGTTCTTTTGTCCCTTGTTCTTCAGATTATATGTCAATGGAAAAAGTTAAAATTTTGTTTATATTAAAATATTTACTGAGTTTATTTAATTAATTTAATGCCAATTGTATAAAGAAAAAAAATAATTTTAATCGATGGCTTAAAATAATATTTATTAAAATTAAAATCTAAATCTATATTAATTTAAAAATTAATATTAATGTGCGCCATTTATTAGTAAATAATATTAAAATCAGTTATTTTAATTGATGTGAAACTAACATCTGTTACAAAACTGATTTAAATCTTAATATCATTTCTTTGAATTGATGCATATCAATATCACTTATCACAATTGATGTAAACATTAGAAATTTTTGCATCAGTTTTCAATAAATTGATGTCAATTATTTGCATCACCACTTTCAGAGTCATTTAAATAAGTGATACAAAATTGTATTGCATCATTTATAACTAATGCAAATATTCAAAATAACTGATGCTAAATCATCTTTTTTTTGTAGTGATCGTTAACAAAAAGAGATTTTTTTTGTCTTATCATTATATATATTGATCAATCAGTTAAAAACTAATAGTTACAAAAAAAATATATTTAGTTTTTTTTTCTTTTATTGAAAATATTATAAATGTATAACTATGTAAATAATTTGTTATATACAGAAAATTATAATTTAGGATTATTTGCATATTTATTTTCTGGAAAACATTGTTACTATAACTGCAGATCCAAAGTGAGAAAAACTGAATAATCATTTTTCTTAAATGAAATTACAAAAACTTCTTACTGATTGTATTTTCTTCATGTCAATTACAACACGTACTACCCATTATTTTTATAAACAGTTATTCACACAATTGAGATTCAGAAACACAGTCTTTAACATACACATATCACAAGAATCAAAGCAGTATCAAACTGCATAAATTATTAATAGTTTCACTACCTCTGATTGCATGATAAAAATGTTGATCTCTAATGTTATCTATTAATTAAAAAACTAAGATTATTGTGTTATAAAAAAACAACTAAGATTATTTCCAATTCACCTATATATTAATATTTATATTCTCTTCTAGAATAGAGAAATTATATTATAAAGATGGTTTTGCTCCAATGTGTGATTGTGCAATAGAATTCTTTTAGTTTTAGAGGAAAATATAGAGATATGGTATTTTTGTTTATCGATAAAGATATGAAAATATCATTTCATTACATTTTTTCCTTAAAATATAGAAACTCTATAGCAGAATCATACAATAGAGAAATTCACATTTATAATAGAATTATGTTTTATGGAAAAAATAAAGAAATATAAAGAGCTGGGAACTGGAGATATTTCAAAGATGAATAAATCATAGAAACCAAAATAGATAAATGCAAACGAGTGTACACAAAAAAAACTTCAAGATCTTACAATGGTATAATAAGATTCAAATATATACTAGAAATTTATATGCACCAGAAATAATATAGTATTTAAAAATATAATTTACAATTTTATAACACAATTAAATATATAAAGTATTCTATATAATAAATAAATAGAAAATGGTAGTTAATTTAAGGGATATAGGTTTATATTTTATTAAAATTAAAAATTTGAGATAAAGTATATGTTCAAAGGTTATCTATTATTTCTCTAAACCTCATAAGCAATGATGTAGGAATTCAAACTATAATTAAAATATTTTTTAAATTTTGACAAATAGTTTTAAAATGATAATAAAATTTGATAAATTCACTAAAATACATTTTATTATCTAAACTATGTATTTAAATTATTATTAAAATCCGGCGCGTCAAACCACTAGTTGTTAATGATTTCTTATCTGCTTTAGGGCTTATGATTTCACCATTACTTTCTTACTTTCAAAATCAGCAAAAAATAATTGTCTTCCTTTTTTTTCTTTTTTGAAAAAGATTGGATGACGTACCGCATACTGAGGCCCAATACGTAAACCGACAGTAAACTGCAACCTTTTAACCCTTGCGAGATCTCACATTCCACAGCCGCCTCAAAGGAAGGAGTAGCGAAAGAGAGGAACGAAATGCTGCTTCGTGCCATCGTACGCTCCTCTTCTAAGGTATTTATTTTCATCTCTAAACCTAAGTACTTAATAACATACACTAACAACACACATACATATAGAACAGTAATTCCTATTTAAATTTCATGATTCAGAATTATACGGCAAGGACGGCTACATCTTCTTTGTATCGATGCAGTAGCTTAAGAACATTCTGTGGAGCTGCTGAAAACAACAAAAGTAACAAAGAAACTAGTGATCTGAAATCTGCGAATGCGAATGAAGCTATATTTGCTGCGAAAGAAGCTAGATTTCAGGCGGGACAACATGCCTCTGATCTCGAGAGGGTCTTCAGAGACCTGAGTCTAAGAAGGACAAACCTGAGTCAAAGCAAGGCCCGTCTAGATAAAGCCATAGAGTCCAGTGACAATGAACAACTCTTGGCTGCGATTCAAGACGTGGAGCAGCTTCTCGCCGCTGAGTATCTACCATTTAGAAGAAAGTTCTATACTTTCCCAACCGAATTGACCGCAAATATTCTACAAGAATTTGGTGGTAAACCCTCTGCTTGGATGGGACGTTATCTCTTGGTTTATCAGCTGAAGATGCTATGGTATCACCTTAACCCACGCGACGTTTCTGACCAGACTGCAAATCTTACTTTAGCAAAGGCTATTGTTATAACTCTTGTTTTAGGTTTGTTTATTTATCTTTAGTTAAAAATGATTAGGATTACAAATGTTGTAAGGAACCCAAGGATGTTAGGTGCTTTCAGTTGCGGTTTGCGATTATACCTTTTCCGTCGTCTTCTTTGATATGCACAACAAACAAATGAGAGTGAGTGCTTGTGGAGAAATAATCCAATCTCGGAGATAAAACAAACACAAGTCATCCTTATGATGCGTTTCTTTTAAATACAACAAGAGATTTTTGTCGACAATCAAGGATAGTTTGTTATATTTAAAATTATTATTTTGCGTGTATGATGTAGAGAAACTCCTACTACTCTACAACACTTAAAGATATGAGGATGTCTGTATGTGTTTAGAAAAGTTCTAGAATTTGGATTACGAACACATAATTGTGAATTACCCAAAATCAGGTTTAGCTTTAATAAAAGACAAGATTTAAATAGCTTTGATACCATGTCACAAATCGCTTATAACTTATCATTTTGTTTTCTAGAGATTCAGTAAGTGTAAATCAAGATGAGCAGAAACGGTATATGAACAGCATTATCGAGAAGTTGGAAGTAACTTCAATGTTTATTTCAATTTACATTGGTAGATAGTCTTCTATAGTTGCAGATATTGTGTCTCTTGCTCTTACTATGATTCTAGTTTTTCGATGTTGGAAAGTTTTGGATCTTTTGTCTGGTTTTTCATTTTTTTTTACTATTTACTTTTAATATTATTGAGGGAATATAGAACTATTTCTAGTAAAGAATTGACTTTACAAGTTGTATAGACTATATACATAGTTTTTCCCCTTTAAGAAATAATTAAATAGTTTTCTGTTTAGTACTGTTCCGATTGTCACAACTAACAAGTATGGACTTGTGACACAAACAACTGGAAAGTGACACGTTAGACTCTGAGACCTCACGGGATTGCATAAGATGCTTGTGATCATAGCCGTGGCTAAAAAGAAGTATGTTAAGAGAGTGAGAGAAGAACTAAAAAAAAAACAACTGTCACAACTCGTCCAGCACATGAAACCAATTATGATATACCGAACCAAACCAACTAACCACCCACTTCCTCAGTATATAACTGTGAACTCCACTCCAATCTTTTTCAAACTCATTCTTCTTGAAACCTGTCAACAGTTTAACTTAATGGCAATTCACCGTTTTGTATTGTTATTTAGTTTGAGTCTGGTGTTGTTTGGTCTAGAAACGGCCGTGTCACAGCGACAACAACAGTCACAAGTCCCATGTTTATACATCTTTGGTGACTCCTTGGTCGATAACGGAAACAATAACAGGTTTGGTTTTGCGTTTTATATGTATCATTGTATATATTTTTATCCATCTATGTATGTGTTAGACAAAGTCATTGTAAGATTTTGAATATATGTAGGCTGCTTTCGCTTGCGAGGGCTAATTACCGGCCTTATGGCATCGACTTTCCCCAAGGTGCAACCGGAAGATTCACCAATGGTCGCACCTACGTTGATGCTCTTGGTACTTTTGTGTCCATTTATGGTTTTTTTCCTAATGATTCTTTACAAAAATCATATATATTGTTATTAATACTTTTATTACATTTCTTTTGTTTTTTGCAGCTCAAATTCTTGGATTTCGGACTTACATTCCACCATACTCCAGGATTCGTGGCCAGGCTTTGCTAAGAGGTGCGAATTTCGCATCGGGTGCGGCCGGCATTAGAGATGAGACTGGTGACAACTTGGTACACAATTTATAAGTTCTTAATCCTTTAATGAGAAGTTTTGAACCAACATCGTTTCTGTTTTAAACTAAATCAAACTATACATGGAAATGTTTGTAGGGTGCGCATACTTCTATGAACCAGCAGGTCAATTCTTACACAGAGGCGGTTCAACAAATGCTTCAATACTTCAGAGGAGACACAAATGAGCTCCAAAGATACTTAAGCCGTTGCATTTTCTATTCAGGAATGGGTAGTAACGATTACCTCAACAATTACTTCATGCCTGACTTTTACTCAACCAGTACTGATTTCAATGACAAAACCTATGCCGAGTCCCTCATTAAAAACTACACACAACAGCTCACTGTAAGGCTTCAACAATTATATACAGTATAATCATGAAATTAATAGTTTATTTGCATATCTCATATGAATTATTTTGTTTGTTCTTAGCGGTTGTACCAATTCGGAGCCCGAAAAATAATCGTTACCGCAGTGGGACAAATAGGGTGCATTCCTTATGAGCTAGCCCGTTATAACAACCGCAACAACAGTACAGGCAGGTGCAATGACAAGATTAACAATGCAATTGCGTTGTTCAACTCTCAGCTCAAGAAACTAGTTGATCGTTTCAACAATGGTCAATTACAAGGAGCCAAGTTTGTTTACCTTGATACCTACAAGAGCACTTCAGATCTTGCTGCCAATGGAGCCGCTTACGGTGAGCTATACCAAATATCACACACAAACCAATACATTGAAAGTAAGTCTACAAATTATAGTAATGACTTTTTTTTAATATTATTTATTCCAATAGGATTTGAGGTGGTGGACAAAGGTTGTTGTGGGGTGGGGAGGAACAATGGTCAGATAACGTGTTTACCCCTGCAGCAGCCGTGTAGTGACCGGACCAAGTATCTCTTTTGGGATGCGTTTCACCCGACAGAGACGGCTAACATATTGCTGGCTAAGTCTAATTTCAACTCTCGAGCTTACGCTTACCCCATTAACATTCAAGAACTTGCCAATCTTTGAATAAAGAAGATCTTGATATGAATGCATATGTTGACATGTAGCTACCTGGTTGCTGTGTTTCTTCACTTATATATTTCTTTGAAATAACTATGAATTTTCTTTGTTCTGTATTGTTCCTCTTATTTTCAGCTATGACTATGTATGACTCAAATATTATAAGCTCGCTGCAAATTGTTAGCAACATCAATACTATTAAAACAGAAGGCCATTTTTTGAGGTGCCCTTCTTTTTCAACAGTATTTACAATGAATTGCCACTGAATTAATTTTAGGCTATGCTTTTATTTTATTATGTATTTCTTTTTTTTATTAAAACAAAAAGCCTTTTTTTAAGTGTCTTTCTCCTTTGAAATTATTTAAAAAACTATGTCATTAATATTGAAATCTAGGGTATATTTAATTCATTTATTAATTGATCGACTGATTTATTTTTCCCCATATGTGGCTCCGAAATGTATTCATGATAGATTACAACATGCGGATTCATAATGTATTTCCTTTTCACGAACAAAACCTATTTCTTCACAGAGAGCTTATTTACGTCTGTCACAACAGTCTTCTTTAAAACATGAAATGCATGTACTATTTTCACAATGTGTTTTTTTTTTGTGCTAAAAACTCAATAAGATTGTATTATAATTGTATCCAAGAGTATTGAATCATGAAAAAATTGTGATATTAGTTTTCACGGGTCTTCCTCTGGCAATTTGATCTAAGCTCCAAGCGGCAGTCAGGACGCCATTAAAATGGCGCCTGCTGTATTTTTATCACGATGTGTTCCTATATATATATAGTTTAAAATCATCATTACACTTACGCCTTTTATACTTTAAAATATGAAATGCGAGTTATTTGTAGACTTTAAAGTATTCCATATATTTAATAAACGTCAACTTTAACTTAACAAAGATTTTTTTTTTTTTGAAATTCTTCCTAACAATATTAACCGATTAAATCTGCAGTAAGATAATCACAAGATTTTAATTCCTAACAATATTAAACAAATATAATTTATTACATTTTAAATTTCTGTTACTAATAGAGGATATATAGAATTTTTAGAGGTATATTCTATTTACTACTTTATAGATTTACACCAGCTTAAATATTAATACCCTTCAACAATTAAAGAGTATCCATATACCAGATCACATATTAAATCTGAAATCCAAGTGATAACAAAATGAAACTTATTTTCGCATACCAAAAAACGGGTAATATATTATAGCAGATTTATTTCTTCTGTTTTCAGTTTCACAATAATCATTTCAAATTTCCATAATAAATCCAAAGAGAATAATTCATCATTTATACCAAACCCCGATTCGTAAGGCATAAATCTTTATAACTTTCTTTAAAAGAATATCACAGTATCTTCTTTAAACCTTATTCCTTTGCTATATATAATAAGCGAACATAACCATTGAAACAAAAAACTAAAGACACGACTCACTAAAAAAAAAGAAGGATCTTGAGAATATTGTCTGAAGTATTAATAGCAATAGAGTGTAGAGGGATCGACATTTACATGCGCAATTGCTTCTTCTTCTTTTTATTTATTTATTTATTAAGTTCGAGTATCTTGAGATAGTATGTGTTTGAATTTCTGTAATCTGCAATACCTGATTGTTGTGTATTCATTTTGTTAGACAATTGAAGTGTGAAGGCAATCCGTAGAAAGACTACTAGAAATGGAAAGATAAGGTATATTCCCTTCTTTTACTTCTTCTAGGTGCATATATCAGTATACAATTAAGGTAATATGTAATTCAGCAAAAATGAGTTGAATGTTTAATAGTGTTGTAGCATTTTTTATTGCAGAAATGTAGTCATTATTTTTTATTATTCGTTGTTTTAGAGAAATCCTGTGTTAGCATAGCATCGCATCATGAACCCTTTCAATTTCAATAAAAAGGAATCAATATAAATAGCATAGATTTGGATAAGAATTTTCAGTTACTTTACATTAAAATTTACATGATAAAATCAATACTATTAAAACAGAAGACCCCTTTTTAAGGTGTCATTCTCTTTTAAAAGTATTTACAGATTTATGTCACTTGAATATTTAAAACCTATATTTTTTATTAAATTTTGTATTTTTCAAATTTTATTTTACTTAAAACAGTATAAGATCATTTTTTCAGTGTAATTAATCAAACATCATCTTCTAATATAGAAACTGCAGTAACAATATATATATATATATATATATATATATATATTGTTTAACCATATAAAGGACAAATAAAAATTATTTTATAAACAGATTATATAATTTTCACATAATAAAACAAATACTAAACCCAATACCATAGTTGACCAAATCCTAAACCCTGACTTATAAACTTAAAAATTCAAATGGCTGGCACAAAAAAAAATCAAATGTTAATTACACTTGGCGTTTTATTAGATATATGTAGCAATTTTAAAAATATATTTTCATAATCTCATTATTTACTAAATATTTCCAGTATACAAAATAAAAATTTTACAAAGTAATATATTGATTTATATATTATCAAGGAAACATAATTAATAATATCATATTTACAAACATCAAAATACTCAGAATATTCTATAGGTTATGAAATGGATATTTTTTTCAATGGTAAAATATCCTAAAATAAGACTTATAAACCAAAGTACAAAAATAGGATTGCTATCTTTTATCTAAAATATTTAAAATTATTGTAGTCACCCAATTGAACCGAATCACCAAATATATTTTTTCTGAAATATTTAAAGTTATTAGATATGTATTTTTTACCAGAATTATTCAAACTATCTGAAAAACAAGAGCCAAATCAAAATTGAATTAAACTCAAAATTTTATCAGGTTCCTAATATTTTTATCTAAAACAAAATGAAGCCGAAAACCAGTGTTTTAAAATCCGACATGGACACTAAATCAGACAACTTCCCGGATCACCGATGGCAAACCAGAGGTCAATAAATTAATTAATTTAATATATAAAATATCAGCTATTAAAAATATAAGAGATAGTTTATGTTTTAAAAATATTTAGAAAATTATTCAAATTTACTTTTCTTTATTTTTATTTCACATGGAAAATATCCAAAAATTATTTAGACTACTTAAAATTTTGTAAGAAATTAAGAGTTGAGACATATGATAAAAATATTTCAAGATTTTGAACATTTAAATATCTAAATGTCTATTGTGAATAATAAAATAAATTTAAAATTTAAAATAAAATATAAGTAAAACATCAAATTGTAATAGATTGTCGATAATAATAGTAAAATAATACTAAATCACATTAACTAATTTTAGTTCTTTCGATCATCGTTCACATCATTTTTAAGATGGTATAGTAAAACTATCATAAAATATAAAATCACAAATAAAATAGTTTAACTTACTTTATATATGATGAAAATAATCTGATAATGTAACTAAAAAATTAAGAAAAAATAAATAAAAGTTACATTGAACCAGTGGTGCAACCGGTGTTGGGTACCGGGTTTAAAGGTTTTTTATCCGGTTTTTAAATAACAGATTATTAAAAAAAAACACAAACTGATTATATGTCGAGTCAATGGATTTATCAATTCAACCACGGAAACGGGTTGGAGTTTAACACACTGCCGAAAACTAAAACTGTGATGACCTGAAACCAAAATGAAAGAAAAAAGAACAGTTTGGAATCGAACCAAAAACTGAATCCATGCATTAAAATATTAGTGAACAAACAAGTGAATAAATTTGGAAGCAAAATTTATTTGACTCACTGATCGGCCCATATTAATCATTTCATTAAACCTTAATTATCTATATAATACTTATGCATATTTTAATACTTTTCATAGTTAATTTTTTTTTTCTTTTCATAGTTAAAAACATATATGATACATAAGATGTGAATATTGTAAATTTTTGATATTCATAGTAAATTATTAGAATTTATTATAGCTGAATATTTAGTATTTTAGTATTGATAAAAATTTTACCATATATATTGTAAATAAATACTAATACATTTTTGTTATGTTATTGACATAAAAAATTATCTCAATTATTTTACTCGAAATAGTAATACAGATCGAAATAGTCTTACACATCTTTATATTTATTTTAATATATTATATAATCAAAGTATACATCTAAAATAATTTTGAAAACCGAGAAACAAATCCCGCCCTTGAAAATTGGATGCCCTGTCATGTGTCTTAGGAATATTGATCATGTGGGAGGATTGATGAATGGAACTAGGTTACAGATCATAGATATGTCTGATTTTTGTGTTAAGGCTCAAATTATTACAGGAAAGAAAGTCGGGGAAGTTGTTTTGATTCCTAGACTGTCTATTAGTCCATCAGATACGAAGTTACCATTTAAGATGAAGAGAAGACAGCTTTCAATTTCTGTGGCCTTTGCTATAACTATTAATAAAAGTCAAGGACAATCTCTCTCCCATGTTGGCATTTTCCTACCCCGACCAGTATTTTTCCACAGATAGCTCTATGTTGCTATATCTAGGGTCACATCTAAGAAATGTTTGAAGATTCTGATTGTTGACGAAGAAGGAAAGCCTCAGAAGCAAACAAGAAATGTTGTTTTCAAAGAGATTTTTGAAGATTTCTGAATTTTTTTTTATGTGGCATTTGTTTTTGTTTCAAATATTTTTTTTCAGCTACAACATATGCGTTTTGATTACCTTCATGCAGTTTCAATTTTATTTAACATTCTGAATACAATTCTACATTGAAGCAAATGAGATGATCAACTAAAGATACAGCAATCATCAAATCATCATGGCAGTTCCATTTTCCTGTCTATCTAGACCCAAGATAGGAAATAAATTTTTCTTACAAAAATTTAGTATTCTAATACTGAACACTTACACATTATATATATAGTATAAATTTTTATGTTATAGAACACAAAATATCAACTCAATTATGTTACAATAAAAATTTTGACAAATCGAAATAGTTTTACACATAATTATATAAATTAGTAAAACTTATACAAAATATAGATTAAAATAATTTTCAAAACTGAGAAACATATCCCGCCTTCATAGAGGGCGGGTCAAAATCTAGTGATTTATTAAAGTTGTCAAATTATGTACAACTACAATTCTTTCTTATATTTTCATCACTATATTTCTTATGTGCAAATCACCTTTTTAGACTCCAATTCTAGTTACAAAATAAAAATGCAATGCTCTGTTTTGTACAACTTCCATGATTGGTTAGTAGCCGTAATACTCGACATTCAACAGGTATGTAAAAGGTCGGTTTTCTAGCTTTGTCCAACCAAGCAGCAATCAACCAAGCACACGAAATCGTCCAGCTTCAAATTCAAAGGAGAGAAAAATAATATTCACGTTCATCCGTCATTATTTAGACTTATAAACCACCTTTTTGTCTTTTGATGATAATAAAACCACAATATATTTTGAATAAATGAAAAGCCCTTATGAGAGACTTGAAAGAAGCTTGAGTATATCTCAATCAAAGATTGATGCACTTTCCAAGTTTCTTCTGGAGCTCCTTTGTCTCTTTCTCCGCCCTCTCCAGATTCTCTCTCAGCTTCTTAATCTCATCACTTGACCGTTTCTGAACTTCGTTTGCCCTCTCTTCGGCTTCAAGTCTTGCCGCTTGCTCCTCACCTAGCTGCTTCTCCAGCCTCTTTGCTGTTTCTTTCAGCTTTGTCTCCACCTGGACAACAAACAAAACATAAAGCTTATTATGAAGTTACAAACATAGCTTGTAGCTCAAGGACAGACGCAAAGAGTAGTGATGATGCGACCAACTGATTCTTTTATATATTGATCTTATCTCTACGTTTCTACAAGTAGATTCTCAATTGACTCGCAACCACTAACAGATAACGCAACATCAATGTATACTTGCAGTTTCATACAATGTACACACATAGTTTAAACGTGTGTGCTTTGTAGCGTGGTTGAAACTCTGATAAACAGAGTATATTTATAGGTACACATTTTAACTTTTCTAAAATTCCCTAGCATAAAAACCTTATAAGTTAACACAATGTAGTTAAGATTTAAAACAGAAAAATACCATCTCTGTGATACGGCTAAGCTGCCTGTCATAGGACATCTCTATCTGCTTCTTGAACTCAGATATCTCACTCTTTGAATAACCCTTGAGCGATTCAACCTCCTTTCTCTGGTCACGTAGCTTGATAGCCTCCTCCTGAGAGAGAAAACAAATCATTAATAAGCATTCTCTGCCTCAAAAATCAGATCAAATAAATACACCGAAGCAAACATCACCTGTAGCTCATGGAACAACTCATCTGTAAACGGTTTTCCATTGTTCTTTCTGGCAACTGAATCAACAAGTGAGAGAAGCTTCTCAACTTGATTTGCCTTCTTGCGCTTATTGGTAGTCTTGTTATCAAACAGTACCATTCTATTGTCACATAGCTCAAGAATCTCCTACACAATTTCAAAAAAACATGCATAAGCAAAACTGGAACAAAAAGAAAAATTAAACTAACTTGTGTAAAAGATCATTGACTGACTTTCAGAAACTCAGGGCACTCCTGACCCAAGTAGTCCTCCAACGTCTCATCGTTGTCTTCCAAATCATCCCCACCGGTAAAGACAATGATCATATAGTCAGAGATCTTACTTCCGAAGAGCGTCTGCAAGTGATAGAGAACAGACTGCTCCTCATCTGTAGGACGACCCCTCACAGTGAACACCAACAGGACAGCATGGATTCCACCTTCAGCAAGAGTTATGCATCTCACAATCTCTTTCCCTATAAACTCAGCTGCCGTTGACAAATCAAACAGACCTGCAAATAAAGATATGTGAGAACCCTTTCATGACTTATCAATGAGAAAAACCAAAAAGAGAGGTTTTAATTACCAGGAGTGTCAATAACGTTGATGATCTGTCCATCTTCTTTGACAACTCTCTGCGACTCTGATGTGCTAGTCACTCCTCTAGAGCTTGCTTTTGACTTGAACGCTTTCTTTCCTAGGATGCTGTTACCTGTTGCGCTCTTTCCGTTACCAGTACGGCCGACAAGAACTAGGGTTCGGTTAGGGTTTGAGGATGAAGCAAACTCCCAATCATCTTCCATCATGTCTCCACCCATCTTCAACAAACTCATACGCTTTTTTTTTACTCTAGAAAACAATGAAAATTTCGTTGATCGCTTAAAAGGGTTGAAATAATCAAAGTTCTGACCCTTTGACAGAGTAATCAGATAATGAAAGTAACAAGTGACGATCGCAAGAACTTTACAAACCTAAACTCTCAAGTTTCTCAATAGAATATTACTTGCTTGCAAAAGAGGATTTACACACCAAAGCAGTACAGAAACAGAACAGAAATACAGAGTCAACAGATCAAACGACAATAGATGGAGTAAGAAAGAGAATGATAGAAGAAGATTACTTGCTTTTAAAAGAGGCGAGATGAAGCGACGACGATAGATGTTTTAGGTGACACAAAAGCCACAAAAGCAGATATCTTTTATATGGACTCAGTAAACCCTTACTCAACTCTATTGGAAACGTTGCGTATCTAACAAATAAATAAAAAAACCTTATTTTATCAGATAAATATCTTAAAACTTTTTCTTTTTTTTTTGAACTTTATCTTAAATATTAAACCCTCTTAACTAAAAATAAAGTATGTTAAATATTTTTTGGGATAAGATTTTCTGTTTTGAAATATGCATTTAATAAAGTTATATTTTTTTTTTGTTTTTGAGATTATATAAATGAAAACTTTCCAATGTACTTATCTTATTATATAAAGTTTTATTCTTCAAAGTTATTTATTAACATGATATTATTTTGCTAAGATATCTTATTATTTAAAATATTAATAATAAAATATTAACAAAAAGATGTGAAAAATTATAAAAATTATTTATAGTAATTTTCCATTTTGAAATCCTAAATAAAATATAACTGAGTTTGGTTCTTCAGAATTGTTAATTAATATGATTAAAATATATAGTGAAAATTATTTAATTTATAAAAAAATTATGGTAAAAATATATATTGATAACATTTTTTTCCCTGAAATTCTAAAGATAAGATAACTATACTAGGTTATATGACAAAATTTTTGTTTCTAAAATTTTAAACAAAAATATAAAAGAGTATTTCATATTTTATTTTATTTTTAATTGTAAATTAAAAGGAATTTTTCTTTAAAATTACTACTAAATCATTTTTAAATTTGCATGTTTACTATTAAATATATTTTAAAATTATTTTTTTATAAAAGTCGGTTTTATTATCTTATATAGTAGTATATATATATATATATTAATCATTGTATATTTTAACACATGAGATAATATTAAAATGAAAATTACAATCAAATAATATTGAGATTTAAAAGATAGATTTTTTTCCTTTTTAAAATATCCTAGCAAAATAGATTTTTTTCCTTTTCAAACTTATTAAATAAAGCATTAACTTAGTAAATAAGAATGTGTATAATGTTGTCATTATTGATTGGTGTATTTGACTTTCATTTCTTTTATTTTTTCACTCAGTTTCTTATTTGAAGTTGTATTGAGGTAAAACGTTTAGGTATAATATATTCTTTACAAGTATATAAAAACGGGTTTTTAATTATAAAATAAATATCACAAGTATATAAAAAAGTCATAAAATTATAATAATATTTATTATTTTATATTTTTATTAAATTAAAATATCAAACTGCAACGGACTCACATATTGTTATCAATAAACAAATATTTAAAATAACTAAATATGATTTTTTGAATTCTATAAATTAAGAATTTTATTTGATTATTTTTCAGTTATCTATTTTTGTCTTTGAATTTGTAACCTTTTTATCAACATATAATTTCAGATAGTGACACAATATATATATAGAAATTATTTTTTAATTTGAAAATATGTTTTTATATTTTGAATAATTCTCATTATTATTAATTTTAATCGCTTATCTAACAGATAAAATCAAAATGATATTAACTGCTCCAGTTTTTAACGTGAGAACTTTATTGCGAAAAAACCACTTCGTAAATAATAGTATAGATAGATATAGTCAGATACATAATTATCTTATATCATGTTATTAAAAAAAGACTTAGATTATTGTTACAAATAAATTCAAATATGTGTAACTGAACGTTTTATATCATGTTACAATATACAACAATATTCATAAACTTTCTTTCTATTAGAAGTGAAAACTGTCATCTGAAAGTTAAAGTATACATTTAAAAGATTTTCTATAGTTTAAACTAACACAGCTTTCCATCTAAAATAAAATTTCATATATATATATATATATATATATATATATATATATATATATATATATATATTGAAATGTTTTTTTGTTTACATATTATATTTAAATGTTTATAGTATTAAAAATAGTAATGTAAACTTAACTTACAAACCAATATCAATATATATATATATATACACATATATATATATACATATGTGTGTGTGTGTGTTCAGTGTCTAACTTTTATTAATTTATCCGAGTTATTTCAGTGACTATTTTCTACAATGCTTCGGAGTTTTCCACTCACCAATATTGGATTATTTGTATCAAAATCATGCAGGTTTGGCATCCAATAACCCACATGTTGAATGACTTCAAGCCATATTAGTCAAAGATTTTTTTTTACGATTTCAGTAATTATTAACATGTATATATTAATTTTTAGAAATGTTATTTTTGTAATCATTATTAATCAACTAAGTAATCAGAGTAAATAATGTAGACTATAGAAAAAAAACTGTGATCTGAAATCCAAAAGAAAGCAAAGTGTAGAAATAAATTTACCAAACTAATTATATTCTAAGAATCAAGATGCAAACGTCAAAGATGTTATATCACCTGGAAGGCAATAACACAAGCAATAGACGCAGGATGATGACCAACCATAAATTATGAAACAGATCTAATAAACACAAAGCTAAGAAAACGTACAGAGAACATGACTGTTTATGTCATAAAAAGTTACAAATTGTCTTAAAGAAATAATATTTTTTTTCTCTCTCAACATTACAGTTGAATCTATCTACAATAGTCATAATCAGTAGCATTGAGTCACAAGTCACTATTCAGTTTAGCAATCGCAAATGCCACTTCTTAGAAACACTCTTATAATTTTCTGTAATAATAACTCAATGTGATACTTTGCCTTGGCAACAAACTAAAAAATTGATGATTTTGATAAACTATAGTCAAGAACTTATAAATCTAACCACCTACTAAAACAAGACTTTGGATAAAAGAGAACATCTGAGTACCTGTAAAATCAAGAAAGATCAATTGCACAATCTAACTGCAAACAACGATTCAAAAGATTTTTATCAGCTGTGTAAGACTAGGAGATCAAGGGATAGACTGTAACAATTATAGAATGTAACTCAGCATATGAAAATTCTGAACTTTTCAGCTCGCATGTTTAGAAATAATCACAGAGCATTTAGAGTAATAAAACAAAACCTGAACATTCAAGATTCAATAAAAATGTTACCACAAACGGCAGAATACATACAAACACCAAAGTAACATAATAAACACAAAATAGAATAGACCTTCTCATGAATGGATATATTATCAATCAGTTTCTAGAATCATGTAGATACTTAATCACAAACTGTAAATAAGAATATTCACTGAGATTTCAGAGGATAACACAAAACAAAAACATTCATCAAGATACAACAACATGATGGAATCTCTCATATAGGTCGATATACCAAAGAATCCAAGACTGTAACAATTATAGAATGTAACTAAACATATGAAAATTCTGAACTTTCCAGCTCCCATATTTAGAAATAATCACATAGCATTTAGAGTAATAAAACAAACCCTGAACATTCAAGATTCAATAAAATTGTTACAACAAGCGGCATGATACATACAAGCACCAAAGTAGTAATATACACAAAATAAAATAGACCTTCTCATGAATGGATATATTATCAAACAGTTTCTAGAATCATACATATACTTAATCACAAACTGTAAAGAAAAATATTCACTGAGACTTCAGAGGATAACACAAAACAGAAACATTCACCAAGATACAACAACATGATGGAATCTCTCATATATGTCGATCTACCAGAGAATCCAAGATACATCAGTGTCATAAAAAGAGACATGAACATTCAAGATTCAATAAAACTGTTACCACAAGCGGCAGGATACAAACAAGCACCAAAGTAATAATATAAACACAAAATAAAATAGATCTTCTCATGAATGGATATTATCAAACAGTTTCTAGAATCATACAGATACTTAATCACAAACTGTAAAGAAAAATATTCACTGAGACTTCAGAGGATAACACAAAACAGAAACATTCACCAAGATACAACAACATGATGGAATCTCTCGTATATGTCGATCTACCAGAGAATCCAAGATACATTGTGTCATAAAAAGAGAGATCTTATAATACATAAAAGCACCAAAATAAAGAGATTCTAACACGTTTTCCACTGAGTGTTAAACGCATGACACAAATAAAATAATATTCAAAGATTCAAAGAAACTTTTTTCAGCAACAAATTCAAAGAATCTGTTGCTCAGATTCAAAGAAACTATTACCACAGTTTGCTTGAGTCTCTCACCTACGATGATCTACAAGAGACTCGAAGACACATAAATTCCACAACAACAAAAGACCTTATCATACGTACAAGCACCAAATTAAAGATATTAAAGATTAAACTTTGTAGTTCTGTAAACACAATGTAATGTTCCAATATTAAAAAAAAAAAGAGAGAGAGTGAGAGAGAATCTACTTGCTCATCAATGGATATGTTAGCAGTCAGTTTCTAGAATCTCATGGATGCTAGATCACTGAGAGAAACTTTGTCAAAGAAAGCTTAATAAAACATTATTCATTTTAAAATGGAGCTTTCCAATTTCTTTACCTGTACGCATATATCACTTAGTTTGTATTCATTTATACGTAATAATATCAATTTGTAAGAGAAAGAGGCATATACCTGAACAAATCCTTAGCGTCAATGAGGATATGAACAGTTTGCTAAGCACATACCTAAAAAAAATATAACAAGTCTCCACTAAATGTCAGTCTCACCTGCTTATAATTTTCATAATTGTATAAACTATAAGTAACAAACAAGTTTTGAAAAAGAACGAACCTGTCAAAGAAATCTGATACACTTGAAATCATCTATGTGTCTTCTGAAGCCCGAACAAAACCTGAGAAATTCATAACTAATTAGTCTCTAGTTGACGCAAAATGAGTCAGTTTTGTTTCATAGTCTATGTATAAAGACTTCGTTTGATTTACCATCCAAAAGGATTCTGTTTTTGATTTATAGTCTTTGTTTTAGACTTTTTTTCATCCGTTTGGTCGGTCGTTGTCTTTGTCTAATGATTTTTAAGCCTTGTGGTTAATGTAAAGAATTTGCTAAACAGTCTCTGTCTCAAGACTTCTTTTAAGCCGTTGGTTTATGTGTAACAGTGTTGTCTAAAGGATTCTTCATAAGCCGTGGCTAATGGATGGCTATTCACAGTCTTTGTCTGGAGACTCTTCACAAACCAAGTTGTCTAGACTCTTCCGTGTGTAGTAAAGTCGTTTGAATCTGTTTTCAATTTTTCCTTTTATCTAATTTTACAACCCGTGGGTACTTTATGAATCCAGCCTTTTATAAGCCGTGGGTTACTATCGGTTTTCAAATCACAGTCTTTGCTCTAGGACGTTTTTGAGCAGTTGGTCGTGTTATTCCATCCAACAAAAGTTTACCAAGCCGTGGGTACTTTTCACTCACTGTTAGTGTTTTCCTTAAGACTCTCTGTTAAGTCGTTGATTGTATTTCCTTCCCACAGCTGCACTGTATCTGAAGATATTTTTTTTAAGTCGTGGGTAGCAACGAATCTCTTTTAGATTCAGTTTTTGTCTGAAGACTCTTCGTAAACCTGTGTGTAGAACCTTAAGTGTGTTTTGATTCCCATTCTTTTGTCTAAAAACTCTTTCATAGAGTTGTAGTTGGTATTAGTCTAGATTTAGAGTTGTCTAAAGACTTCTCTCAAACCGTACATACCAATACTGTCTAAACCTCCTTAATAAAGCCGTGGGTAGCAAGATTTTCCAGTTACTTTTGGTCTTTGTCTAATTGCAAGCCTTTGGTCTAATTAAGACATAGTCATTTTGTGTCCAAAGACTTCTTTTTTAAGCCGATGGTTGTTTTAGTAAAGCCGTGGGTACTAAAGTATGTTTTACTTTTGCTTAGGCATCACTACTAACCAGTAGTTTTCTTTCAGCCATTGAGACAATCTCATACCTTTGTCTTAAAACCTGTTCTTTTTTTTGCAAAGCCATTTGTTTTTTCTAAGCCTCTAAGCCATATGTACTAATGTATAATTGAACACGTATTCAACCAGGCTTTTTCTAAACACCTTGTAAGCCGTGGGTACTAATGTGATGAGTACAATCTCATCAGTCTTTGTCAAGAGACTTTTTATTTGCAAGCCATGGGTACTAAAGTTGTGAAGACGTGTTCACTTCAAAGTATTTGCCTAAGGACTTTCTTGCAAAGCCGGTGGGTACAACAAATATGTTATGATCAAGACTTTTCATTTACAGTCTGTGTCTACAGACTTTGCCTTTTTGTCTTAATGCATCTGTTCTCAGTTACTAAGCCTTTTGTCTTACAACTTTTCATAAGCCGTGGGTACAAACAACTTTGTGTAAAAACTTTCTTGCAGAGCCGCGGGTACAAATACATGATGATTAAGACTTTCATAGTCTGTGTCTAAAGACTTTGCCTTTTGTCTTAATGCATCTGTTTTCAGTTACTAGACATTTGTCTTACTGCTTTTCATAAGCCGTGGGTACAACCAACAACTTGGGACAATCAGTTTTCATCACTTGTGGCCGTTATTTCCATCCAACAAGCTTAAAACCAACTCATAGTCTGTGCCTAAAGACTTTTCCTTTCGTCTTAGTTCATTTGTTTTCAGTTACAAGACTTTTGTCTTACAACTTCTCTTTAGCCGTGGGTACAAACAAACGTCCCTTGTGATTGTTATTTCACGCAACAGGACTCGGGACAATTAGATTTCATCACTTGTGGTCGTTATATCCATCCAACAAGCTCAAACAAAGTCATAGTCTGTGTCTAAAGACCGACAGTTACTAGCCTTTCGTCTTTGCAACTTTTCATTAGCCGTGGGTACAAACAAACCTCCCTTGTGATTGTTATTTCACGCAACAGGACTCAGGACGGTTAGTTTTCATCACTTGTGGTCGTTATATCCATCCAACAAGCTCAAACCAAGTCATAGTCTGCGTCTAAAGACCGAACACATAGTATGCGTCTAAAGATCGAACAGTTACTAGCCTTGTGATTGTTATTTCACGCAACAGGACTCGGGACAATTAGTTTTCATCACTTGTGGTCGTTATTTTCCATCCACAAGTTCAAACCAATTCATAGCCTTTGTCTAAAGACATAGCTATTGTCTGTCTAAAGATTTTTTTAAGCCGATGGTTGTGTTTTGAAAAGCCGTGGGTACTTAAGTAGTGCAGGGTTTTACTTTTCCATCCCCAAACATCTCTTGCTTAGAGATAGCACTACCAACAATGGTTTAAATTTCCTCCTCTGGGTCTAAACTCTCACGCAACAGGGACTCGGGACAATTTCCCCCAAATAAGAATCTGGCAGAACACCATCAAATTAGTGTCTGCCTATGATCTTTCTGGAGTCTGATAAAACCAAAAAAAAAGAAAAGTAAAAGAATTTACCTGTTTTTTGTTGCTTCTTCTTTAGCCGTTGAATCAGACTTGTCAATGGTGGGTTTCTTCACACGCACATACTGCAAACAAGGAGAAAAGAAAAACAGAGGCTAACGTGAGTGAGACATTAGTATTACTCAGCAACTAAAAGAAACAAGCTTTTGAACTCAAAAAACAAATCTGTATCAATATTTGATTACACAATGTCTATTATCCACTTGTACAAAGAATATATAAGCAATCAGAAGCTTATATAACCAATTTCAAGTCAAGATATAGACAGAGACTGGATATAGATAATATCCATAACAGAACATTAGGTACCAGCACAAATCTAAAGCGAGATCAAGTTCTAATTAGTTATGGTGTAAATCAAAATATCATTGTTGTTCCAAAAGCACATGCCTCATGTCAATTGCTAAAATACAGTATCATCTCAACGCAAATTGGTCGTCCGTACAAAATCAATTTGCGTAGACAGAGAGAGACGAGACGTACCTCCGACGATGATTCCATTCCGATTCAAGCCGTTTGCAAGATCACTACAACAATAATTTAAAGGAAATGATTAAAGAAAACTTGAAACCCTAAAACAAAATCGTAAAACCCAATCGATCGCAATCAAACCCTAAACAAAATATGAACACAAGTTCGCAACCAAAAATAAGTAAATTCACGAACAATCGATAAATAAAACCTGCTATTTTAAGAATCTCGTCAACTTCTGCTTGTGATAATCTTCGAAAAAGATTTACTTTCTCCAGAAAATTCGAGAAAGCAAATTTTGGGAGAAAGCCATAAAAGTGAAGAACCGTGGAAATGTTACCTCTGATAAATACAAGCTTTCCAGTTTCAAAAATAATAAAATAAATAAATACAAGCTTTTGTTTTATGTATCGTTGCATCTTTAAACAGCAACGGATATATTTTCAAACGGACGGTGCTTCTTTTTCCACGTGTCATGGTTATTTTCTCATCAAGTTTTCGTCTATACTAAACAGGCTTCAATTTCAAACATAGGTTTAACAACAGTTTTAACTAGGCTCAACAAAGCCCATTGTTTAAAAAATTATTCTTTTTACGTTTCTTTTACTGATGAACCTTCCAATCTCTCAACTAGCATACGCGCTAAATATTCTTTTTTTTGGTCGGCTAATACTTCTATTAGATCATAGTGTTGTCTCTATAGAAATATATCCACAGCTTCGATTTAGTTTTTTTTTGATCAACTGAAACTTCTATTAAAACGAGCTTAAAGACCCATAACAGAGTTGCTACAAAGACAATCTTTTGCCAAAGCATCGGCTGGCCCATTAAAATTACGGAGAATGAAAGAAACTGAAACAGGAAAAAATGCAGTAGAGATAATCGATTCAACATCCGCTAGAACACCAAAGAGTTCTATCGATCATCAGTTTGTGTTGATGGCCGTGACAAGTCCTTGAGAATCTGAACGGAGCCAAATATGATTGTAATTGAGAGAAGAAGCCTAAAGGAGTGCACCTCGAATCGCCAGCACTTCTGCCAGAATAACAAAGGGGACATTGACTTGATAGCAAGAGCCTCTGTTGATCTCCATGCCTTGGTGGTTTGTGAAGATCCAAGCGAGACATGCGGATTTGAGATTCGATTTCCACGCAGCATCAGTATAGCAGACGATTACGTTGGGTGGAGGTTGCGACGGTGGAGGGAAGATGGGTTTTTGGAACATCGGTTTGATCAGGTTCAATTGAGTCCCTTCCCACTCTCTGCAACCCGTAATAGCCTTGGTGAGGACTTCCTGTGGTGATGATGGCCTTTGCTTGAAGCATAATTTGTTACGAGAGATCCAGATGTTCCAAGCAATCTAAGGGAACAGGTTCGTGAGGATACCTAGTTATATATACAAAAAAAACTAGATGAGAAGTTTTCTCTTCCGATATAAAAATATAAGTTTTTTACTAATTACATACTGAATGATGTAATTATCTTCATCCTAAGCCTAATATGAGACGACGCCGTTCTGTTAGTACTCAAATTAAAAATCGCAATAATTTATTTTCCCACAAAACTATTGGTGATGATTGGTTCAACTGTAGCTCTAAAAATTTAGTTGTAAGTAAGTTGATTGTAGCTGTAAAGTTCGTACTGTATATTTTTTTGTAGAAACTTTTGATGTAATTAAATTTATTGTAGTTGTAGGTTATAAGCTGTAGATATTTAAAAATAAAATATGTGGTGTATGTATAAAAGTAATTATTTTTTTATCAACTAAAATAATGTATATTAATTTTTTTTTCTAAATTATCAAAGTTTACTATTATTTAAATGTGATGTAAATTATATTTAATGTTATTTAAAATATTTTAATAGTTTAAAAAAATCCCAGAATTAAATTTAAATATTTATAGGTGTTTTTATTATGATAATCTAATTTAATTGATATTATAAGTAGTTTTTTTTATTTTATAGTTTCTATAACTTAAAAAATGAGGATGTATGTTTTTTACCTAAAATATATAAGACACAAAATAGTTTAAAATTTTTTGATGTAGCTTTAAAAATAAAGCTAAAACATGATTAGTAAAAGTTAATAGAAATTTGTTGTAGGCTTTGACTAACAAAAATAAAGCTACAACATGATTGTATAGAGCCGTAAACCAACTTCTTATTAAACCAAACCATTTGAAAAACCAAACTGTAATCCCACCCGATATTCACCTCACCGGCTTAAGAACATAAGTATTTAACCAAAACGTAGAAGTTAGAGTAACCCAAGGTAGGCTCAAATATTGGCCCACATAGACTCGAAAGTCCACATAACCCCCCAATTTCACCTATTCGCTTCCGCGAGAAATTTCTTGTTTCTTTTTCTTTTATTTATTTAATTATTAGCTTTGTTTGAGAGAGAAAGAGGAAACAAAATTAGGGCAAAATTACTTGCGATTCGATTGCTCCACTGCGTCTGATGTGTTTCACCCTTCTTCATCGTCTTTCTCTTTGATCATCTGATGAAAGAACCGTCAGCGAAGAGGAAGGTGGTTGTTCGCCACTTGCCCCCTTCTCTCTCTCAGTCCGATCTCTTATCCCAAATCGACCCTCGTTTCGGTGATCGTTACAATTGGGTTTCCTTTCGCCCTGGAAAGTCCAGGTATGAGATTGCTCTTATTCGAGTCAATAGATTCTAGGAAGATTATTGCTTTTAGGGTTACGACGATGATCGATTGTGTTCTGGGAAAAAAATGATCGATTCATAGTTGGGTCTTTGTAGCATTTTATCACACAGAAGTATACATACTCAGTATCTTTCTTTTCTTTTGTGTGTGTTCTTGCTCAGCTATAAAACTCAGAAGTATGCAAGGGCCTACTTTGGTTTCAAGGCACCTGAAGATGTTTACGACTTCGCTGCTTTTTTCAACGGCCATGTTTTTGTTAATGAAAAGGGTATTTAAACCTTTTAATCTCTCTCTGACTGCATGTGTTTTTTAGTTAAGTACATATGTATGTATGAGATCGTGTGGTTCTTTTTGTTTTGTTTTAGGTGCTCAGTTCAAGGCCATAGTTGAATATGCTCCTTCACAGCGTGTCCCCAAACCATGTGACAAGAAAGATCCTCGTGAAGGCTCTATTACCAAAGACCCTGATTATCTCGAATTCCTTAAGCTGATTGCCCAGCCTGTTGAGAATCTCCCTAGTGCTGAAATCCAGTTGGAAAGAAGAGAAGCTGAGCTGTCTGGTTTGTCTCTCGATTTCCACTTGCGATCAGTTGGTTATTCTGTAATGGAACTCACTAATAGAAATCACTTTCTTTTAGGTGCTTCAAAACCGGTTCCCATTGTTACCCCTCTTATGGAATTCATTCGTCAAAAACGTGCTACTGTGATTGGATCCCAGGTAATCATAGCTTTCCTAAGACAACATTTTCCACTTGTATTTTCCAAATGGAGTAGCTAGGTTGATTGATCTCTGGTTTGTGTTGAAGCAACAGGGTTTAGATGTTCGAAGAGGTGGCAGAAGAGCTAGGGCAGTCTCTGCAAACAAGCCAGCTTCAAGGCCCTCAAAACGAAACTCTGATAAGAAAAAGGTGCGTCTCTGACTTTGTAGGAGTGAATATCCGTTGTACTCTGCCATTTGTCTCCATTTTAAATCTTTTACTTCTTTTAAAGTATGTGGAAAAAGACAATTCAAAAAGCGTGTCCCGGAAGGCTACATCAGACGCCGGCAGCTCCAAGCAAGATTACAATCAGCCAAATCCAAGTGGAAAGGACATACCAGTAACTGAAACTGGTAATCAATCAAAAATATACTTATTTCTAATTAGCTTATCGCAGATTTTCCCTACTCGTCGAAGTCCCACTGTCTTTTGAATTTATTTATTTTCATCTGCACAACTGCAGCCTCTGTCATCGATAGCTCTCTCCCAGGGATTGCATTGACTATGGATTCTGGGAAGAAAAAGATCTTGCTCCTGAAAAAAGACCGAGACAGTCCTGTTGTAAGCTTTTTCTCTTTAAGAGAGTTGTGCTCTTTTTTTCATCTTGTGTTTTGATAGTTGTAGACAGAATCATGAGTTATGTACAGCTTCTCATTTGTCAATGTAACGGCTTTTCAGAACGCTACACCACAACCAGAACAGCAGATGGAAACTAGTCTTTCTGGAAGCTCCTTGACTCCAAGACAGGATCAGAAGATCGTTGTTGGTGGGAGGTTGATCAAGGGAATACTTCAGAGAAAGGAGCCGCGACCTAGTCAGTCCTCATATTTTGTGCAGCCGGAGTCAAGAGTGGAACCTTTGGAAGCAGAAAACTCCAAGCGTTCTCCTCGGCCAGCAAACACTCGAGCAGGTTTTAAAGGATTAGAATTTTAGTCTAAAATATAAGCTTCCCAAGTTAGGATGATAATCTAAAAGACAGATGGTAAAAATGCAGGGAAAGACTATCAGGTTTCTGGTACCAACAGTGAGAAGCAAGAGAGGCGTCCAAGAAACAAGGAGAGACCTGATCGTGTTGTGTGGACTCCTCGTCGCGCTGATGGGTCCAATATCAGCGAGGATCAACTGTCATCCTCAACAGGTTCTGTTTCTTTTTGTTGACCAAACGTAGTAGTGTACTTTTTCGGGTTGTGCTCCATGACATCTTAACCTCGTATTGTATATGAGCTTACAGCAAACAATGGGGAAGTGAAAGAAAGGATGTTGTTGCAAAGATCTGGAGAAGTGGTGAACTCCTCTGGTGGACACTCTCTTGAGAATGGTTAGTTCAGTTGATGTTGGAGAATGCATAATGTGCCTTGTGTGTCATTATATGAATGAAAAGAGTGATGTTGGTTCTGTCAAAACTTCCGTCTCTATTCAGGTTCTACAAGGCATTCTGGTCGCCGTGTTGGAGCTCGCAATAGAAAAGAAGAGGGCTTTGCGATGACTGGCGAGGGTAAATCATCCCGGAGAGGAGGTGGAGGTGGTGGTGGTGGTGGTGGTCCCAATTCACATGAGGCAAGCCGAACCTAAACTTTATTATGATATAACTCTTGTAAACGTGTTTAAAAGACTCGTTTTCAATTGTGTTGCAGAAGCAAATGTGGATTCAAAAACCATCGTCGGGTACTTGATATCTTCACTTAACAAATGGTATGCAAAGCTACCCTCTATTGCTTTCAGTGTTTAAAATCAATTATTAGATGGCCTTGTCAACACAATTTTATGATTGTTCTGACCTTTCAGGCTTTTATAAATCAGCCAATTCCAATGGATTTTGTTCTTGACGGGAATATATAGATCTCAATCGAAATGGAGAGTAACACTATCAACACACACTGGTTTTTGAGGACTTTCGGTCCAGCGTCGTAATTCGTAGTATTGCACATAAAAGAGGCCCTTCTCACAGTAGGAATCAGCTCAAGATTTATGGGTTTTGAGATAAGAAAGACTCAGTTGCTACTGTCTTTGAAGGCTTTTAGCGTGCTAGTTCATGGTACCTGCATCCCCTTTTTTAGCTTGTGCTGTCTGGATGAGAATGACGATTACAATGAAATAAAGTCAAGTGTATAGGGAGCAGGAAACACTTTATCGGTTTTATTTTGTGTTCTTGAACGTGTTTTGCAGGATTTATACCCTTGAATAGTTTGATTACTGTGAAGTAAATTTCCTGCTTTTTTCCTTGTGGAAGTGGATTTGTTTCACCTGATTGTTATATAGTTTATTCCTCCAAAAAAATGTGTTCCATCTCATCTCATTAAGATTTATGTTGTTTTCTTCTAGTGAAATTGCTTAAGCGATACAACGTGTTTCTCACAATGACGGTAGCAAATTACATTAACCAAAATTTACAAGTTGAGTACTTCGGTAGAAAAAGTAAACAGGTTATTATTTTCATGGCTCACACTCTAAGGTTATGTTAAAGCAAAATCTTCTTTTTTTTTTGAAACACTAAATGTTTCCATCACACTCTAAAAGTTTATGTTAAAGCTCTTTTTTTTGTACTTCCTTTTTGTATGCATGGCTAAAATTGATACATTGATGCAGGGTGGCTGCAAGGCGATTACTTGTTTTTTTAGGTATACTTAATACTTGGCTTGCCTCAAAGAGTAATGAATTTTTGAATTTGTACTTGACTTGTCAAAAACGAGTACTTGCTATCTCGAATACTTGTCCGGAAATATGTTACTAGCAAGTTATTTGACTTGTTCGAGTACTTACTACTTACAAGTACATATGAATTATTTGGATATGTTTCTAAATTTTTAAGACTTATTTGGTAGATAATATTCTATCCAAAAAGATTATGAGAGTTACTTCAAACAAAATATTTGTAATTAATGTAAAAAAAGAAGAATGAACAAAGTACATATATTTGTTATGAAAATATTGTTTAACTTCTTACAACAAATAAGTATATGTTTAGTGTTTTGGCTTTTGTGGTTAAGTTATCATATTTTAATCATAAAACGAGTAATGAGTAGTATCAATGCGAGTTGTTAATTTTTTTAATACTTGTTACTTGTCTGTACTTGTACTTGCAAAAAGTAAAACTCGGCGACGTGATACTTACCTTAACAATGACTAATACTTGAAAAAACGAGACGGGTACAGGTTAAATAACGAGTATAAACTAACAACGAGTATTTGTGCCTAGCCCTAGATAGATTATACTATTATTATTATTACTAATTGAAAGATAAAAGAGGTTGAATACACAAATGGTCAATGTATTTAAGATATCTAGAGATAACATATACAGGGAGAAGAATGAACAACAAGACAGAAGATTGAGAGACGAGAAAGGGGTGTCTATGTAAAAGAAGAACACTCTTCTATTATTATTCCAAGTCTACAATGCCGAAATTGGAGAGAAGGATTTTAACTTGGTCAACAAGGTCTGAGCCTGTTGCATACTCTGTAAGCATCCCCACCGCAAAACCAAACATAGCCCACCTGCAAACAAATACACAGAGAGAGAGACATCTCATGTCCAGGAACTGCAAAAACTAATTCTTGAATATATCTGAGTTATTAGCAAAACCCCACAAACACAAACAAGACCAACCTAGCAATGAGATCTTAACTTGAAAGGAAGTTACCTTCCATTGGAGATTTCGTTTTTGGGTTGGAAACCAAAGAAGGGACCTTGACCAGCAGCTTCAAGCTTCTTCTGCTTAAAGTATTCCTGAAGCTCTTTAGCCTTCTGCCTCTGAAACTCCACCGTAACTACTACACTCTTACCATCAACAGCCACCAGCTTCTGCAGCGGTGGAGAAGAAGAAGAAGAAGAAGAAGAAGAAGAAGAAGAAGAAGAAGAAGAAGAAGAAGAAGAAGAAGAAGAAGAAGAGGGAGTAGGAGGAACAGGTTTTTGCGGGGGTGTAGGCTCCCGGAGAGTAGGAGGAGCAGATGGTCTTCTCAATGGACCTTCAGCCTGAGAACAACTGATGATGAAGACACTTGGCTTACTCGTAGAGAATCTGAAAGACGATGAAGCTGTAGAAGAAGAAGAATATGGATTAAGGATCCTAATACATTGAATCGGCGAAGCAACTGACATCTTTCGTTAATTGGGTTTGGTAGTTGAATTGTCTGATGTTCGAAGCTGTTGTGTTTAGTGTCTTTGGTATTTACTCTGTGTGGATGAGACATGGCCAAGTCTCAGCATTTTCATAAACGGCTTTTGGTATTAGGCCTTTTGTGTCAAATGGTACTTCACTTATAGGTAGTTCGGTACAAAGTAAAACAGAGTGATTATGACTGGAATACATAATAGTAAATACTAGTCAAACTTGGAAACTGAAGAATAAACACTTTGAAATCTTTTTTTGTTGAATTTTCAACTCCAAAAAGTTGTGGTGTGGATTTTTCATCATTACAAGACAAGGCGGTCGCATAGAGAGATGATGTTGTTACATTGAATAATCTATAACACAGCACAAATCATCAAGTGGCTACAAAAGGTACACATCCAAAAGTTCCTCTTCTTATCCAAAACTATACGCATCTCTTTCTCCATATATATATGTCAAAGGTGCACAAGAACTTGGCTAGAAAAAAAAGAGCGCATCTACCTCAACAACAATATGAGCTGCGCCAATGAAAAGCCCTTTGTAAAACATGCCTTAAGCTTCTCCTTGATCGAAGATCTGGTTCACATGATTGTGCACATACAGCTTTTTCTATTTCCATGATGCAACTCATCATCTAATTCATCCACTTCACTGCATATTCAATCAGAGCAAAAATGTTTAATGTCAACATGTTCACCAAAATATAATCTTAAACTGCATTGTGTATAAACATCACTAGTCCACACATAAAGGAAACTCTGAGTAAGTAGCATTATTCAAAGAACGAACAAGTTCAATATTCTATCAAACTGCTGCTTATTCATGATCTAGAGTGTTATTACTTATCTCACATCTATAATGAGCCACACATACAAATATCGGAGTGCAATATTATATTCATAAGAGAAAACAAATCCATACCTAGGTTCAAACTCTCTGACCTCAGCAATCTCAATCCCACAAGTGTCAGGCCACTGGACTTTCCTTCTATCACCATGATTCAACACGCCATTATTATCTCTACCCACATCATCATCATCATCTTCATCAGCTACAACAGCATCGCTAAACGATCTTTTCTTGAGGCTGCTCTTAAGCGCAAACCGATTGCTAACAACCTCACACTCATAGTCCACACTCTGCTGTGCACCACCATGATCATCCTTCTTGTCAGAATCTTGAGAAGGATTCTCCGGTCTATCAGATTTGCGACCGAAGCACGTGAGGGAAGTGCAGGCACGTGAGAGCCATTTCTTAGAAGAGGAATCTAACTGAAACTTGGTGTCTGTTTCCTCTTCGACCACCAAGTGATAATGTCTCCATGGGGATACTCTTCTCACGGGTTTGGGTTGTTCATCCTTGTGGCCTAGTAGGAGGAGGGCTAAACCGTTGGTATAGCCAGAAGCTGATGAAGAGAAGAATCCTCCACCTTCTGCTGCAAATAACATCTGTGAATAATGCTCATTTACACATCAAAACAGCAGTGTTGGTTTGTTTTGCCGTGCAACCACTCCAACCCCTAAAACATGAGTCCAAGAATCAAATCACGCTTATGCATTAACAAAGTTATCATTTGTATTTCTTATTCTACTTCCTAGTTTGGTATGGTATGAAGTAAAAAATATTATTGAATCAGCTAGTAAAATAGGCTCAAACCGAAATTTACAACCGGTCTAATTCAGATTTGGAAGGAAACAGTGAAAAAAAAGTGTGGAAGTGTGTATAAAATGGGGAGAAGGGGAGGAGACTCACGATTCACTTGACGGATCTGAGCGACGGAGAAGAGATAACCGGAGAATAAGCCGGCGTAAGAGCAGAGAAAGGGAGAGAGAGAGAGAAGCGATTTTTTCTTTTTGATGATTATTTTTTTGCTTTGGGTGTTGAAAAGGGAGAAGAGAGGGTCATAACTCATAAGTAAAGAAGCGGCGCGTGAGTGGGACCCGGTTTGATATACAATCATGTTAGAAACCGACCAGACATCGTATAGTTTGCAATTTTCGATGATTGATTTAACTAAATCTTGCTCTCTCTCTATTATGATAGATGATGATGATTCTTCCGAATCAATTCAAATTTCACTTAGGAGATGTTGAAATGTCGGAACTTGCAACTCACTCTTTTTTCTCCTTTCGAAAACCATCTGGAGTAGGCCAATCAATCACCAACATGAACCGGATCAATGCTATTGGTTTAATGGTTATGGGACCATTACATTTAGAAGAAATTTCTTTTTGTAACTCTGGCGTTATTCATAAACTGTTTGTTAATTCACCGAGGAGGGTAATAGTTAGATTGAATTACTTTGACCTTCATGTGGGAGATGGATTCCATCCATAATGTCCGTCAACCCGGCGCTATTTGACATCATGAACTTGGCCACGAACTTGGCTCGACTGTTCAGCTGCTAAAAGTACATTTCAAAGCCTCGGTCGAGATGCTCGGCCTACCTCATTAGGTTAAACTGACTTGAGGAAAAATGAAGAAGATGTTTATGTATAAAAGAAAGACAATTAGGACAACATACTTGGATACAGAGACTATAAATTAGGGTTTTACTATGTGTTAACTATTTCTCGCCGACTTAATACCTTTCCATTACACTCTGCTGAGTGCCAACTCATCTATCTTTTGTTCATACACATTTTGTAATATGTTTTCCATCAGATAAATAAAAAACACTTTTGAAATAATCCACAATCAAAAGCCCTTTCTCAAAAAAAAAATAAAAATAATAATAATCCACAATCGAATTTTGTTCTTTCTTTTTTTTTTTGAACAAAAGATATCGTTATACGATCTTCTTTTCTTTTCAACTGACACTAGGTGGTTCGTCCGCGCATGCGGACCTAAAATATTTTATAAAAATTTATTAATATATATATATATATATATATATATATATATATATATTACTAATTAAAAGAGTATACATTGATAAGATTATTATTTTATTTTCATTAGAAAATTCTTAGTATTATAAATTTTTGAAATTTATTTGAACACTATATTAACTATAGAATAATTCTTAAAATTATTTAATTTCATCTTTTCAGTATATAAAAGTAAAAATTTTACTTGATTAATATTTAGTTATATGTTTTATTTTTTTAACGTTTTATTAAAAATAAAATTCCAGATAACAACAATATATATATATATATAACTTATCTTTTTTTATTTTAAAATATATTTTTAAAAAAATTGGATAATTCTTATTATTATAAATTTTAATCAATTATCTAGGTGTTGTGCCCGCTCAATCGGGCTTAATTATTTTATAATAAATAATTAAATATGCATTATTGATTCAAAGACTATCATGATAAGTTAGTTTATCATCTCAATTTTTTTAATTATTTATGGAAACAATTATTTATCAAAATATATACTCAATTTGAAAGCTCTCATATATAGTAGAAATTTTTCTAATAATATGTTCTGTAACTAATTTATTTATGATTAAAATATATTCTTTTTAGATAACAAAAAAATAATATATATATATATATAATATTAAATATTTATTAAATATATTTTTGCAAAGTCAAAACATATGTCTATGAATTATCTATTTGATTTTAAAATAGAGTTTTTATTATATCAGTATTAGTGATTTATTTAATTTCACAAAGCTTAAGTTCTTTTAATATTTGGGTAATTTCTATTATAATAAATCATAATTACTAAATATTTTATAATTTCTTATTAATATATTTGTTACTAATTAAAATAATATAATGGTAAATTATTATTTTTATTTTCGTTTAAAAATTCTGACATATCAATTATATTTTTTTAAAAAAAAAATATTTGTACACATATTTATTAAGCAGAAATAAATCTTAAAAGTCAATCAAATTTTTTTTATTATTATTATTAAATAGAAATAAATCTTAAAATTCACTCAAATTCTATTTCAAATTATATAAAACCTTTTTATAATTAGTTAGTAATATATTTGTTACTAACTAAAATAATATAATGGTAAATTATTATTTTTTAATGGGGAAATTTCACTTATACCACTTTGGTGATAACACTTTTCATGTTTACCATCAACAAAATGATATTTTCAAACACCCTAAATTTTTGATAAAATAACACTAAACTAATTTTTCAAAATATTTATAAAACATATATAAACTCAAACCAAACCCCTTAATATTAAACCCTAAACACTAATCACTAAAGTCTAAACCTAAATGTTTATATATTTTTGATTGAGGGTATTTTTGAAAAGTGATACTTAACTTGTGATATTTTTGATAATTTGTCTTTTTTATTTTCGTTTGAAGATTCTGACATATCAATTAAATTTGTTTTAAACAATTATTTCTTTTTTATTAAATAGAAATAAATCTTCAAAGTCACTCAAAATTCTTTTTTCAATTATATAAAAATATTTTATAATTACTTATTAATATAATTAAAATAATATAATGGTAAATTATTATTTTATTTTCGTTTGAAACTCTGACATATCAATTACATTTAAAAAAATCTTAAAAGTCACTCAAAATTATCTTTTCAATAATATAAAATTTAAAATTTTATTAAATTCGTATTAGTTATATAGTTTATGTTTTTAACTTTTTGTTAAAAAAAATCCAGATAATAAGAAATATATATATATATATATATATAGGAATTATCTTTAAATTTTTAATCTATTATCTAATTAAATAAATGAAATTTTCGTTTTTATTTTTAGTTTATTTATATATTTTATTCATTAGGGGTATAAACGATATAAACCATTTTAACTTTTAACGTGGGAGCTCTGTTGAAGAAAATTATTTCGCAAATAATAGTATAAATGATTTGATTAGGTGTTTTGCCCGCACTTGTGGACTTAATAATTTTTGTAAGTTAATAGATAAATTATTTCACGCCTTTGATATATTTAATAATTAATTACATATTATTCTTTTTAAACACCAACAAAATATTTTAATAAAATTTTATTTTAAAAAATCTTTTAGTTAGGACTTCAAAATATGCACATATACATAAAACTATATATAAGTATTTATATTTATTTTTAAATTGTTTTGATATATAATATTTTTCGATCATATATTATATATCATAAAAATTTATAGTATTTATTGTTTTGATATAGTAAATAATTTATATTTTTTATTTATTAAGGGTAATATCGATATTAGCCGCTCTAACTTTTAACGTGGGAGCTCCGTTGCGAAAAATTACTTTGCAAATAATAGTATAATATATATATATATATATATATATATATATATATATATATATATATATATATATATATATATTTATAAGATCTCTCAAGAAAAAAAGATCTTAATATAGAAAAAAAATATTCATATTTTATTTAATACTAGATATGGACCCGTGCGTTGCACGGGTTTTGATTAATGTTTTAAATTCATTGTATGATTTTGTATATATTATATGAAAATTATTCAAGGAATAATAATTATTTTACTCACATAAGTTTTGGTTGGTACTCATATTTTAACAATTATGACGCATAAGTGAAGTGTGTTATCATCAACTTTATATATAAAGTTAGAGAAAATAGCTATTCTTAAAAATTCAAATCGAGCTCAATGTAAAGAAATACAAATAAAGCAAAATTCAAAAAATTTAGAAGTTTAATCAAACCAATTAAGTTGAAGACAACGTCATACATTTTCTTTAGTTCTTAATTTAATGCATTATTGTATTCATTTTCTATGTTATTTTTCTTGTTCAAACATATTCTAATGCTTCCATGACAATTTAATAATGTTTTGAGTTGTCATTGTAGGATCTCAAAAAAAAATTGTGCATTCGTTAGCATTTATATATTTTGGTTTGTATGAGTTTATTCTTCTTTAAAATATCTCCAGTTCTCAGCTCTATATATTTCTCTATCTTTTCTCATAAAATATAATTATATTATAAATTTGAATCTCTTGATTATATGATTCTGCTATAGGATTTCTATATTTTAAGGAAAAAATAGAATGATATTTTTATCTCTTTATTTATAAACAAAAATATCACATCTTTATATTTTCCTCTAAAAATAAAGGAATTTTATTGCATAATCACACATTTAAGCAAATCCATGTTTTTGTAACTATTAATTTTTAGTGATCAATATATATATCAATAATATAAAAAAATCTTTATTTTAATGCTGATTAATCATGTTAGCATAAATTATGAAAAACATTACATAGACGTAACTACAGTTAACAATTCTACATGTTTTATGAGGATGTGCGTCTGGCTACATTATCATAAGTTGTTTCGTAAAATCCACACCAGGCGGTATTTTTTACATAGCGCTGAACATATCTTATAAATTGTTTTGCCAAACTAATAATTTGCTTTCTTTGAAACTCGAAACCTAGAACATATAGTGTAAAAACATTATTCTTTAATCAAACATAGATTATTGGGACTTCAGCAGAATATTAGTTAATTATAGGAAAATAATAAGATCTTTTTACAACTCCCTTTTGCTTAGAATTTTAATAAAGAAAAAATATTATTAGATTTATTATAAAATAATTAGTTGTATTCTAAGGTTTTTGTACTCTGTTTAAAAAAAATCTCAACTACTATTTTCTTTCATAATTTATTTTTTCATGGTTTTAATTTTTATGATTATAATATGATTTTTTACAACTCTATTTTGCTTAGAATTCTAATAAGGGAAAATATTTAGATTTATTATAAAATAATCTTTTGGATTCTCAGATTTTTATGCTGCTATTTTCATGATTCTTTTTTCATGATATTTAAAAAAGAAAAATTGGAATTTATTTAAAAGGAAAATTATTTTCATATAGATTATACAATTTTATAATAATTATTATTATATTTTTCGTTAACAATATTTTATTTAAAACATACCAACGAAAATTACTATTAAATAACTATGATAATTCTATTTGTTCATGTTTTTATTAAAAGGAAAATTATTTTACTATAACTTTTACAAATTTCTTTTTTTCTGGATATAGAAAAGGAAAATAATATTAAATAATTACTGTATGAATTTTTTTTTTGTTTACAATATTTTGTTTAAAACTTAAAAAGGAAAAATACTATTAATTAACTATTTAATAAAAAAATATTATTTAACACATGTCACAATTCTAAGTATACAATTGCCATGTGTCATAATCATGTTAATTAGTAACTTTGAAAACTAAGCTTTATATAATAAGATTAGTAGAAAAATTGAGAAAAAAAGAACATTAAGGGTCCAACTGGTGACCACTTTAGGAACATGAGGAACGAATAGGAAAGGAATAATGAGGAATAAAATTGCAGGAATGAAAAGGAAATGTTGTTCCATACCAAATTTGATAAGGAATGATTTTGTTCTTTATTTCTCTACAAAAAAAGGAATGGTAGGGAACAAGAAGAAAAAACTATTCCTTATGAATGGTAATTTTTTTAAGAAATCTCAAAGAATGCATTATTCCTCTCAATTCCTTGGTCACCAGTTGGACCCTAAGAAAATTAAAACAAGGAAATTGGTGGAGCTGACTGGTACTAGTTCACGAGCCTTGCGCTTCCCAACTAACCTCTTCCCGATTTTTTTTTTGTTTTCCTTTAGCCCATCGCTGTGTGGCCACTCTCTCTCGCCGTCGACGGCTCCGGTGCCCTACTCCGTTCACCTCCGCCTCTTTCATATCCGATTGCTCTCCTAAAAACTTCAGGTAACTGCAACTCCGTATTCTCAGGATTCTTCTTCGCGTCGTCTCCTTTGATTTGATGATGATTGGAAAGGATCAGCCGTTTCCAATTAGGCCCTCTCTCTCTCGAGATCGGATCTTACCGAAATTCGTTCCGGTTCTTATATCTCCGATCTGATGGAGATTGATCGAACTCTTTTACTTTTCTGATTGTTGATCGTATTGCATTCAAACTAGCGTCAATTTAACACGTCACTATCGACTTTGACACGTCACTATCGACATCATACCAAGTGGCTCTTGTATGAATCGCCATGGAAGTGCAAGTTTTAAGCTTTTTTTTTTGCTTCGTTCTGATTATGTGATTTCTGTATGATCTTAAAGCTTATGAGTCTCTGGAGAATGGGAGATTGAAGAAGAGATTTGCTGAATCGAGGAAGAGAGGAAAGTTCTTTTTTTTTTTTTGAAAATGGCAGCTGCAACTGTTAGTAAAGGAGATAAGAAGGCAGCAGTAGATGCTGCTGCGTGGATGTTCAATGTCGTCACTTCTGTTGGTATCATCATTGTCAACAAAGCTTTAATGGCCTCTTATGGTTATTCCTTTGGTATAACAATTAACAAACCCTCTCTTTTTTATTTTAATATCATCTTAAAAGTGAATATTCATTCCTCTGATGTCTTTTAAACTCGCTGCAGCTACAACCTTAACCGGTTTACATTTCGCTTTCACAACTCTCATGACTATTGTCCTAAGATGTCTCGGTTACATTCAGCCCTCTCATCTCCCCTTTACCGAGCTTCTCAGGTTTATTCTCTTTGCCAACTTCTCCATCGTTGGGATGAACGTCAGCCTTATGTGGAACTCTGTCGGTTTTTATCAGGTAATAATAATAAAAGGCTAAGGATGTTGCTACATCTAATCTCTTTCGTTTTTAATGATGATGTTCTGTGTTGCTTGCCAGATTGCGAAGCTCAGCATGATTCCTGTGTCCTGCTTGTTGGAAATGGTGTTGGATAAGATCCGTTACTCCAGAGACACAAAGCTTAGCATAGGATTGGTTCTTGTGGGTGTTGGTGTTTGCACTGTCACTGACGTTAGTGTGAATACCAAAGGCTTTGTTGCCGCTTTTGTTGCTGTGTGGAGTACTTCTCTGCAACAATACGTAAGCCCTTCTCGTTCTTTGCTCTCTTTGTAAAAAGTAACATATCGTTTCTTTTAATTGACTCAAAACTAAGATTTACATACGTGAATGTAGTATGTACATTACCTTCAGCGCAAGTACTCGCTTAGCTCATTCAACCTATTGGGACATACTGCTCCTGCCCAAGCTGCAACGTTGCTGGTTGTTGGTCCATTTCTTGATTATTGGCTCACAGAGAAAAGAGTAGACATGTACGACTACAACTTGGTCTCTGTGGTAAGCACCATAAACACCTCAATAAGTTTTCATCCCTTAGTCTCATTTGCATTGGATTCAACCTGTTTCTCCTCACAAAAGGAAGATAGCATCTTTATGTCAATACCAGTAAATATTCGTCAATAACTTATGAATCTTGTGGTAGACTGATTATGATTGTCTTCATGTTTAGCAGCTTCTGTACAAGTCTAGTTTGTTACATGCAAATTCAGTGGCTGTTTCTCAGATAACTTAAAGACTGTGACTCTATGCTCTTAAGGCCAAATCATTCTACACCAACGTGGTTGGTTATAAACTCATTTGGAACCTAACAAATTTTGTTGTGAATTGTGCAGCTGTTTATAACCCTCTCGTGCACAATAGCGATAGGGACCAACCTAAGTCAATTCATCTGCATCGGGAGATTCACAGCGGTGTCGTTCCAAGTACTGGGACACATGAAGACGATCCTGGTGCTCGTGATGGGATTCTTCTTCTTTGGTAGAGAAGGTCTGAACTTGCACGTGGTTATTGGAATGATCATTGCAGTACTTGGTATGATCTGGTACGGCAATGCGTCTTCTAAGCCAGGTGGGAAAGAGCGACGAAGCTATTCTCTTCCAACCACCCGTCAACAGAAACTTGGAGCTGCTTCTGATTCTGACGACAACGAAGACAGAGCCTAGTACACTACTAGTATTTAAGTAGTATAATGTTCAGGACTATCACATAGTTTACAATTTTGTTTTTGAGTTCTGTTTGTTGGGGTCGACGAACAAACGATTATTTATACAGATGATTGAGATTTTTTGTAATACTCAACTGAATCAAGTTTATTTTTGATCAAATCACTGAATACCGTTATACTTGTATAGAAGAACAGAAACAAGCAACTGAATAGGCCACGGCAAAAAAGAAAATTGAAAAAGACACAAGTATTAAAATATTGTCTTATAATGTAACAAAACAGTAGTGAAGGTCTCATAAACGACACATAATAGAGTAGTGCAAAATTGTTTCAAATTAACTTTAAAAACGGTGCTTATCAAAGATTCAATCCAGCAGCAGCTACCAACATTGGCTTAACGCTTCTTAGAGACACCAACAGTCTTTCCCCTGCGACCAGTTGTCTTGGTGTGTTGACCACGGACACGGAGACCCCAGTAGTGTCTCAGCCCACGGTGGTTCCTGTTCGATGCAAGAGAATGCAAAAATTCATTCAATACAGATCCAGAGGAGAACACACAATAGTAGTATCGAGTTACATGATTGGAATCAGTAAATACCTGATTTTCTTGAGACGTTCAAGATCATCCCTGAGCTTCATGTCAAGGGCATTGGAGACGACTTGAGAGTACTTTCCATCCTTGTAGTCTTTCTGTCTGTTCAAGAACCAGTCTGGGATCTTGTACTGTTTTGGGTTGGCAACAATGGTCATGAGGTTGTCGATCTCAGCTGCAGACAACTCACCAGCCCTGAAATCAGAGATCATAACAGGATGTGCACAAGACAGTTAAAACAACAAAGTACACACAATTCATTTCATTGATAAGACAAAGCAGAAATGACCTAGAACTTCCAGAAAATAAATCAAAAGACATACACTAATCTGTTCGATGAGAAGAAGCACTAACTCTTTTTGACTTTAAGTAAGACAAGGGAGAGATGAAAAGCAAACCTCTTGTTCATGTCGACATCGGCTTTCTTGCAGACGATGTTGGCCAAACGCCTGCCAATACCCTTGATGGAAGTAAGAGCAAACATGATCTTTTGCTTCCCATCGACGTTAGTGTTGAGCACACGCAGAATGTGCTGGAACTCCTCGTTTGCTACCAGAGACTACACCATAACCAACCAGTAAACAAAACAAATATCAAAACTAGCCTCTCCACAGAAGGAATATCGAAAGATAGAAACATTAATACTATTCGACAGATCGATGTGAACTAACTGAGAAAGGGAAAAGGAAAATGTAAAACTCTAATTACCATTGTTCGATCTCGAAGAGAAGAGCTGCTTGAGGGAGAGGACTGAGTTTCGGAATCTGCCGCCGTTTTACAGTAGGGTTTTCTTCTCTTCTGTAGGTGGTGGTTTTATATGTTACCTCCTTTGATAAACTGGACGCTCTCTCTACATACCCGTTATAAGTTAGGCCCATGTTATTTATTTTAAAAATGGGCCTAGAATCCATGAATATAGGGCTGTAGCTTTTCATATACACTAGTTTCAAGTTGGTCAACAAAGAAAAAGAGAGGGTTTCATCTTATTTCTAAACTGCCTGCGTTTATTGTGGGGAAAAGTGCCTATTCCTACCTGAACAATTTGGATCGTGCCAAATACAACCCGAACTAATGGTTAGTGCCAAATACGACCTGAACTCAATTAAAACTTCAAAAACTTACCCGAACTTTTTAAAACGTGCCTAAATCAATATTGAAATATTATTAAAAAATTGAAATTATATAAACTACTATTTTTTCATCATATTAAACTTTAAAACTTGGCTGATAATTTTTTCTGATTTATATAAACACATAACATGTTTTTACTTATTATATCTTCAATAAACTTATATCTTACTAAAATATAGATAATAAAATATTTATAATTAAATTATCTTAGATATACTTAAAATTTTGAAGTTATTTATAAAAAGAATTGTATAGATTATTTTTATTTTTAAACTTAAGTGAATTTTTTTCAAAGTTATTATTATATATTTTGATATTTTGTTCAAAAAGTTTGAAGTTATTTATATTTTGAACCTTTTCCCTTTCAAAATTGAACAAAATATTAAAATATATAATAATAACTTTGAAAAAAATTCACTTAAGATTTAAAAATAAAAATAATCTATACAAGAAATTTTTATAAATAACTTCAAAATTTTAAGTATATTTAAGATCATGTAGTTATAAATATTTTATTATTTATATTTTAGTAAGATATAAGTTTATTGAAGATATAATAAATAAAAACATGTTATATATTTATGTAAATCAGAAAAAATTATCACCAAAGTTTTAAAATTTAATACTATGAAAAAATAGTAGTTTATATAATTTCAATTTTTTAATAATATTTCAATATTGATTTAGGCACGTTTTAAAAAGTTCGGGTAGGTTTTTGAAGTTTTAATTGAGTTCAGGTCGTATTTGGCACTAACCATTAGTTCGGGTTGTATTTGGCTACGATCCAAATTGTTCAGGTAGGAATACGCACTTTTCCCGTTTATTGTGTCCCTGATAAACATCTTTTGATGCTAGAAAACTAATGCGATAATTAAAAGCTCAAATGATGTCAAAAAAAAAATAAAATAAATAAAAGCTCAAATACGTAGTAACGTAGATATGTCATTGAGGTCCAACCGTCCAGGTGTCTTTGGATCATCGGACCCAAAATACCACATGTCAGCGGATTCACCGAAAGAATTGAATTTATATTCATGAACAGTGTATAATGTTATTTGACGCTAGGTAACAAAGACAGCATATCTTCTTAATAATTTCTGATACTTGCAGAGATTAACATAGTTTTATAGTCTACATAAATCTCTTAGCATTACTTTTATTTTGGTATGGTAACTTGATTTTATGGATATATAGGCCTAATCGTTAATGGTTAGATAACAAAAAGCATTCAATGATTATAGTTTACATCTATCCAAACCATGTAGAGGACATGTAGCAAGTCTTCGAACTAGCGCTCCTACACTATGACACTGATCACTTCGTTTGGCCCTAACTAGCTATTTAGCAATAGATAACAGTTTAAATTTGTGAGCAATATGTTACAAGCCAATCATGCTTTAGATTTCTCTTTTAGATTAACCCTATTGAAACCCAACTCTGAAACCCAAAATGCTAAATGTTTCCAAACTCCAACAACAATTATCCATACAACATGAATTCAAACTATTACATTCATACTTCTAAACATGTACAAGAAACGAAATCCCGCCAACACACTCTCAACCAGTTTGACCCTAAATAAAAAAAAAAAGCAAGAACACAAACAAGAAGTCACACCATTTGGTTCACAAAGAAGAAGAAGGCTTAATAAGAGGCTGAGATGTTTTCCCCCACTCCTCGGGACTACACTTAACCTCCGTCAACAGAGCCACAACTTCCTTCATCGTCGGCCTCTCCACCGGCGACGAATTCACACAGAACATCGCGATCCCCAACGTCTGAAGCATCTCCTGAACTATCTGATCCGGTAGCCCTTGCAGCTTCGAGTCAAGTACAGTCAACGCCGGTTCGAAGCTCCCCATCTTCCTCTTCACCCATTCCACTATGTGTAGCCCATCGCCAATCTGCGGTTCCACTGCGCTCCGCCCGCTCAAAATCTCAAGCAAAACGACGCCGTAACTGTACACGTCACTCTTCTCCGTTATGTTCATCGTGTATCCATATTCTGCATAATAAATATTACATCAAAATCCCTAACCTTTAACAAAACTATCAAACAAACCCCATATGTTTTCTAAATAGGAAAGAAACCCCTTAATACCTGGAGCTATATATTCTCCATAATATTACACAAAAACTCTTAATCTTTAACAAACTATAATAAAAACCCCATATCTTTTGTAAATAGGAAAGAAACCCCATATTCTGCATAATAATATTACACCAAAAACCCTTGACCTTTAACAAAACTCTCAAACAAACCCCATATCTTTTCTAAATAGATATTGAAACCCTTTAATAAATACCTGGAGCGATGTATCCGTAAGAGCCAGCGACCTGAGACATGGCGGTGTGATGATGATAACTCGGCGAATTCATCACCTTCGCGAGTCCGAAATCCGCTAAAATCGCCTCGTACTTGGAATCGAGAAGGATGTTGTTACACTTCACGTCTCTGTGTAGAATCGCCGGAACGCAGTCGTGGTGGAGGTAAGCAAGACCCTGAGCGGCTCCGATCGCGATCTTGTAACGCATCTCCCAATCCAAGCTCCTGTTGTTCCCTTGTTGATGATGAAGCAGCTGCTGGAGGTTGCCGTTGGGGAAGTAGTTGTAGAGGAGCAGCTTCGTCGATCTGTTGGAGCAGTAGCCTAGAAGCTTCACGATGTTCCTGTGCCTTATGCTCCCTAGGATCTGTATCTCCGCCGCGAAGGAATCGATCTTCGTCTCGTTGGATTCTTCGTTGGTGATTCTCCAGAGCTTCTTCACGGCTATGGTCTCTCCGTTGGGCATCTCCGCTCTGTAGACGACTCCCGAGCATCCTTTCCCGATCGCGTTCTCGTCGGTTAGGGAGGTTAGGATGTTGTCGACGCTGATTCCCAGCTTCTGAAACGGGATGAATGTCCACGGGTACGAGAAGTCCTCTCTTGTTGCTGTTGTTGTAGAAGACGACGTCGTTTTCTTAGTTTTATTGCGTAAGAGGAGAAGCCACGTGGCGAGGAGGGCGATGGTGGTGGAAGCGAGGATTATAACCACGGCGATTAACGCTACCGTCTTTGGGGAGTTGCTTTGTCCTCCTCCACGTGACGAGCACGTGACTGTATAGCAGAGGTTTGTGTTTTGGAGGTAAGAGCTTGCGGAGATTGTTTTGAAGAAGGGTGTATCCGGGATTGGGCCTGAGAAGTTGTTGAAGGAGATGTTGAGAGAAGCTAGGCTTGTTAAGGAGGCGAGGATTTGATGTCGCCGTGGAGGAGGTTGTGTGAGAGGTCGAGTGACTGCAGCTGCGTGAGGGATGAGAAGGTTTCAGGGATGTCTCCTGTGAAGGCGTTGTTGCTCAAGTCGAGGTTTATAGTCAAGGTTGTGACTTTACCGAGTTCTTGTGGGATTTCGCCTGATAAGCTGTTGAAGCTTAGGTCGAGGAGTGTAAGCTTTTGCAGATTCTTGATGGATTTAGGGATTTGACCGGTGAGGAGGTTGTTGTTGAGGATCAGCTTGTTTAGGTAGCTCAAGTTTCCGAAGCTTAGCGGTATGTTTCCGGTGAAGCTGTTTCTGCTCAGGTCAAGCTGTTCTAGATTCACAAGGTTTCCTAGCTGAGCAGGGATGTCTCCTGTGATGTAGTTGTTGTGCAGGTCCAAGAGCTCAAGGACAGTGATGTTGGAGATCTCGTAAGGTAGCTCACCGGAGAAATGGTTCATGTAGAGGTCAAGAAACACTAGGTTCTGTAACTCGCCAATCTCTTTAGGGACCTGGCCCGAGAGCTGGTTCTCTCCGAGTCTTAGCCTCACCAGCGACTGGCATTTCGCTACGCTCTTTGGTAATCCACCGGACAAGGAGTTTCCTAGGAGGAGAAGCTTGCTAAGCCGCTTTAAACCGAAGAGCTCTTCTGGTATTCTTCCTGTTAGCTTGTTCTTGGAGAGGTCGAGTGCGACTAGGTCCGTACAGTTGCCGAAAGAAGATGGGATTGTTCCCGAGACCGAGTTCTCCCACAAGAAGAAGCTCTGAAGAGACTTCAGGTTTCCGATTTGGGAGGGTATGGAGCCTGATAACTTGTTCTTGTCCAGCTGAAGAGCAATGAGGCTAGAACAGTTGCTTATTTCCCAAGGGATCTGACCAGTGAACATATTATCAGACAACTGAAGCTGCTCCAACCAAACAAGCTTCCCCAAATCTCCAGGAATCTCACCGGATAGATCGTTGGCCGAAACATCAAACACAACGAGGGAAGAACAGTTGGAAATCTCAGGTGGGATGGTCCCTGATAAAGAGTTACCCCATAGAAGCAAGCTGGTGATCTTCTGGAGCTTACCTAGCTCCTTTGGGATGGATCCAGTGAGCTTGTTCATGTGCAGATACAAGTTCCTGAGCTCTGAGCACAAACCAAGTTGAGGTGGGATAGTACCAGAGACGTCAGTGTCATACAGAGCTAGAGTTTGCAAATTTACCAAGTTCCCAAATGTGGAAGGGATTGATCCTGACAAACCACTGGCTGCAAACCCTAGTGTTGTCAGATTTGTCAGAAGCCCTAGCTGGGCAGGGATAGGGCCTCCGAGATTAGGGTTACCACCAAGCCTGAACTCCTGAAGAGAGACCAGAGAGCCCAAACTTGAAGGAATCGAACCATTCAACAGATTATCCTGAAGACAAAGAACCTGCAAAGAAGTGAGATTTGAAATCTGTGAAGGTATTGAGCCAGAGAGCTTGTTGGCATTCAAGATTAGGAACTGGAGAGAAGAGAGGCGGCCAAGCTCTGATGGGATTGGACCAGAGAGAGCGTTTGAAGAAAGGTCAAGAAGCCTGAGGTGGGTGAGTTTTCCAAAAGAAGGAGGGATTGGGCCGGAGAGGTTTGTGGATGAGAGGTTTAGGAACTGAAGAGAGGAGAGAGAAGAGAGGTCTGGGATTGAAGACAAGTTAAGGAAAGTGTCGGGGATAGAGACAGAGATCACTCTGTTGTCTGCAGAGCATGTAATGCCATACCATGAACATGGTGTTTTGTCTTGAGGGTCCCACGAAGAGAAGAGTGATGAAGAAGAGGATAATGATTGTCTCTTCAAAGAGAGAAGAGCTTGGCCGTCTGGTGAAAGAGAAAGAGTGGGTTGGGCCATGGAGACCCATGAACCAAAAAGGAACAAAATCAAGAAGAGAAGATTCAGTTGTTTGCTGCTAAAATCGAAAAATGGCCGCTTTAGGATGTGAAAATGGTTGAAAGGAAATAAACTGGTGAAATGGTTTGGTTCTTTCTCCATTGAATCTCTCTCTGGTAATGGAATGATTGGGAGAGTCAATTGGTTGGTTGTGGTGTATTGGAGGATGAGGAAGAAAAGCAAAGTTGTCTCTTATCTTTTTTTTGTTGAACCGTGAGGAGACAAGAAGCATGTGTAAAGGCTTTGCTTTCTGATTGCTTAGGGTTTACACTAGACCACTGCAGAACAAGAACACCAAGAGCAATAAGCCAAGAGTGACGTCTTGACTCTCTCTCCCATGGAGCCAAGACTGAACGTTACCGGCGACGGTGGTGGTAGTAAGTTGGGCAGCTAGAGGTTGATGAAGGCAACGTTGGACTTTGAGTCACTTTTGTTCTCTCTGTCTCTTTCTTCTCGTTTGCTGTTGTCTTGGGAAGGCTAGTAATGAGATTAAATACTCAAAGCTTAATTATATATATTACTATAAGTTCCTTTTTATTTATCACGTATATTAGTAGTAAGTTTCTAAAGTATTATATTGCAGTGATTTGGGCGCCACCGGATTCTCTTCCGTTTTTTCGTGGATGTGTGTGCAATGTGTATATACATCCATCAGTATATTATTTCTGAAAATTTTCAAACTTTTAACATCACTCTATATTTCTATAATAAACAAATTGTATTTCTCTGATAATTTTTCAAAACCCAAGGTATATAATTAAGTCTTTCTTTCAAATATCAAGGTTAATTATTGTGCTTTGCTTTTTATAAAGTTATTATTCACGGACCAATGTTTTTTTGTAGAATTGCAACTTTGTAATTTGCTTTGTTTTTGGTCATAGAACTGGTATCCATTTTCTAAACCATTATAAAATATCGAAAACTTTTTATGACAAGGATGGGTTTTTCGAAGCAATAAAATATAGCATTAACTGAATCAATATTTTATATATATAAGAAAAACACAATTTCATCAATGCGATTAGTATCAAAGATGTTGCCCATATTACTCAAACGTTCGATCTCTTTACAGAATTTTCAAAGCTAAACGTTAAGTAAACTTATAACTTTTCATGCTTGGAGATTTTTATATATAAATGGATTTTAGAAGAAAGGATCTCGGTTGTAAGGCATAAGCAATCGAGTTGTTATTTATATTTGTATAATGTTACGTCCACACATATCTTATAGAGGAAACCACGAAGTAGTGTAGCTAACAAAGTAACAATGCATGTTATTTGCTCTTGTCTTCTTCTCCCATCTTTTCCTGCCTTTGTCGGCTGCTCCCCACCGTTGGATCTTCTTACCCACTCTCTTTTGTTTGATCTATATGTTCACTGGGTGCAGATATCTGATAACCATTGATGAAAATTCGATTATATAGTATAGACATTTTGAGGTAAAAATACAACACTAAATTTTGGCTTTTAGCCAATGTTCTGTTAAGGAACACGAGAGAATGATACAAAAACATTTTTGAACATAAGACGATTCATCTATTAATCAAATTTGAAGTGGAACCAAACTGAAATAAAACAATCAATGTAATATAATAATTTCTGATAGGTTTTTGCTATCTTAACTTATCAAAAAATCTACTAATTTACTCTTTAGTTTTGATATATCTTTTAATAGAGCGAAAGTATCCAAGATAACCGAATTCAAAGAGGATGTTGAATTCTGTGAATGTCCGTCAACTTGCCTTCTTAAGATCTGTTAAATTCTTATAAAATACCCAGAAACTAAGGATTGAAGAGTAGTTAAACACAAAACTCTAGTTTATAAAATCAATGATAAAAGTCGTGTCTCTCACAAACCTAAGAGATCACATTATATAGTTCTTTAAAAACCCTAAAACAAATAGAATAAAGGAAATCAAAACAAACTTGGAAAAGGAAAATAAAACTATGAAAAGGGAATAATAAAACCAAAGCTCAACGGGAATAAGATGTATGCTACATCATCTTTCAACTCCGTTGAAAAGTTTTGTCACATTATGATTATTGTATCAACGAGACCAAATCCTTTCAGTTCTTAGTTTAATACCAAAGTGTTGGCATGTCGAAATTTTTCGCATATATTCCATAGCCCAAAAAACGGTATCAAGCTCGGAATGTATCGATCAGACTCTTCTAATTTAATCATTTCCTCCAAAAAAATTAATTTTTCTTTCAAGTTTAACCATGCACATACACAACCACTAAAAATTTTGTCATGAGATCCATCAATCATATAAATCTCATGTAAGCACAGCCTGGTTAGATGATGGATTATGTGGTTCTTCAGGTTTATCTACCTTTTTGACATTAGCATAAAACTATGTTTGGCATTTCGCTATTGCAAATCAAAGAGTTTCCACAAGGTGCCTGTCGAATATTCCTCTAAAAAATATCATTTTCCACATTTCAAATATTTCAAATTATCCATTGGTAAAGATCTCTATCTATATTTGGATTTTTGATGACGCTCTCGCGTCAAAAGAGATAGTCAATATTGGTATATACATCCAAAAGAGAAAATACCGACAAAGAAGAAATTGTCACTCTTTAGATTCATGTTTGAAAAGCTAGTTGACATTAAAAATAACATGGTTTATGGATTCATCTTCTGATCCACATTTAGGATAATGATTATCATTTAAACTTGACTGTGCGTCTATGCAGATGTTTAATACATTTCTAAATACAAAGATTATTTGGATATTTTTAGATTTTTACAAACCTATCTGCATCCGGAAGGATGCAACTTGAACCTGCCCATAATGACTTTTCTAAACTAATATATCACCATTCAATTAATATATCTATCATAATAATAAAAATAAGCTAAATATAATTAAAATATAACTTTTTACATCAATTTATCATCTTTTGGATAAGTATATGCATTTTACCATAATAAATTATAAGTGTGCATCAACAAATTCAAAAACACTAATAAATTATATTGGTTAAATGATTAAACATTTATTTAAATTGATAATTTCTTATGTTAGTTAACAAATTATTTTTTTCCAATTTAACAGTTTTTAACTAAAATTAAAAAAAATCCAATATTTATTACAATTTATATATCTATATATATACACTTAAAATTATATGATAACATATATACTTAAAATAAATAATCATTAAATAAAGTAAAATTATTTTTGTAAAATTATTTTTAACTATATTGAAATTTTTACTAAGATCAAACTGAAATAGTTAAGCAAATCAAAATATATAATAGTACAAAAGAAACATTTATAATTTTTGTTGAAAACTGTTGAAGTCAAAGTATAATAAATAATAATAAAGTCTGAATGTGAATTAACATTTTAATAATTATAAACAATTTGCATTTTGTGAAAATTAAATCTTAAATTCTCTTATTAATTAAAATCTCTATGAAATTTTTGCCAAACCATCTACATAGAAGGTTTTCACATAACAAAAAGTCAATATATTAAACGAATTTAATCTATACTATTAAAAAAGATTCTATTGTAAAAATTTATAATTATGCCCATGAGTTTTATCATATTTACAAGACAATACATTTTTTTTAAAAAAATTGGCAATCAATCGATATCATTTAATACAAAAATTAAACAACTTGCTAAATAAAAGTGCAACATATGGAAAACTATACATATGATTGACAACAATCATTATCATTTAAAACTATTTTGAAAAATATAAATATATTTATAAAAAAAAATCCAAATTCTGGCCACTGAATTTGTCTCATCATTAAAAGACACAATATTAAAAATATCAAGTATACTTTAATTCTGATAATCGTTATACAATTCAAAATGCTCCTAGGTATTCCCTAAAAATGCTAACAATATAAATACTAAAATAGCTATTGTGGTTTCCTATCCATATAATTAAAATTGAAGTACCAATATGAATTAAAACTTGAAGTAACCATTTAATTACATCTACTATCATTTTTCACTCATAAATATAATTAATTTTAATAAATGAATTTAAAAAAAATATGATAAATATGAGTATCCTTATAAATCTACATTAAGTTACCCAATATTTATCTAATTTAAAAGATTGCAATCTCTTAATTATTTAATACTTAACAAAAACGGTTTTTCAAATAACACACACATATATATATATATATATATATATATATATATATATATCCTATCTAATTTTAAATTTATTGAATATTCTCAAATCTAGATTCAAAATTATTGTGTACTAGATGGTGGCTCGCACACTTGTGCAGACTAATATATATCTAACTAATTCAAATTTAATTTTTTTTATTTCAATCTAAATTATTTAATTAGTTTTAAATATTAAACTAATCAGAAGATGTAATTTTTGTTATTGCACATGTAAAACATATCATTATCATAATAACCTAATAAAGATTTATTAACATATTAAAATGACATAAAAGATAAATCTGCAAAATATACCATTAGCTAATATCAGTGAAGCTTATAAAAATCAAACTCTTCTTAATCAAAGTCTTAATTGCATTTTATATGGATTTCCTCTTCATATGAGTTTATAATGACACATATTAACAAAATCTATAATAATTAAAAACATACTTTTATTTAACTAAAATTTCATAAACTAAAACTAATAAATTATATGTGTCTTATAAAAGCTAGATTTTTGTTTTAAATTTTAAACAGCAAGAGATTGTATTTTTGACCTCATCACCCTTCAATTCAAATTCGGAAAAGCAATAGTCTCATGCATAATATAGATTCCAAAATCTTGATGTGAATGAATCGAATTAGTTAGCTATTTTTTATCGGTGAGACAATTTGGTGGCCTAAAAGTGAAGTAATTTTTTTAATTAAAAAAACACAAAAATTATTAAAGTAAACATCTTATCAAAACTATAAAATTATTTATAAAATTTGATAATACTCTTGAATAATTATTATCACTGAATATAATGATATTTTTTTAAATAATCACTAAAATGTTTAAAACCTAACAATTCAAAAAGTTATGTATTAAAATTAATGACTCAACCTAAATAATAGAATATGACAAATAAGCTTCTAAAATAGTAAAACACTAGATAATAACCCGCATCCTGTGCGGAATGAGATTATTAATTACGTTTTTCTTAAGATAAGAAGACATAGTTCTGCAAAATCTGGATCGGTTTTTTCCAATTTTTCTTAATTACGTTTTTCGCGGGATGATATATAAGTACCATTCTAAATTTATATTTTTAGGTTATATTTAGTGAGGTTTTTTTTTTCAGTGATAAACCCCAAAATATTATTATTATTTTAGTTTTATTTTATATGAATTTTAGTCTGTTTTGACGTGGAACCAGTGGTTCTCTTTTACAATGTCTAAGCGCATGAAAAATCAATCAAATCTATATAAAGATTGAAGAAAAAAGGATATCTAATATTATTTGTATGTGTATTCAAAAGTATATAACTGATAAATATATAATGATACTGTTAATTAATATTAATAGACATTTAGATCAAAATAACACATGAAATATAAAAATTTTAAACTAAATATAATTAAAAATAAAATAAACCTAGATATTAGTTAATTATTCATATAAAGAAAATAAATTTGTATCCGTAAACAATAAAAATAATTTATATAATTGGTTTGCTGCGTTGTATTTTTTGGTGTATTGTGTTGTATCTTGACCCAATCAGTTTTTAAAAATAAGTATTTATGGCAACAAATATTTTACAATTAGGCCTTTTAGAAAAGAAAAATCATAAGATTCTAAAACATGTAAATACATTCGTAACAAAAAAAAAATAGTTATGTACTTACCATCAACAACCGACGATTGAAAGGGTTTAGGATTTTGTTTCCAAAATTTATCTTTTCACTCGATCCTTTCGAAGCCATCGCCGAAAGTTATTTCTATTTCTCTATACTGTTTCACTTGATCTTTTTTCGCGATATTATATATGAGTTTAGTATTAATAAAAAACACTGAAGTATATTGTATAAGTGAGTTTGAAAGATTTATGAAAGAGAAGACATGTTAATTAGTTTCTTGTAAATTATTTTCTATGTGGAACCTCTGTATAATCCATGAAATTATGTATGTGAGTTTTATATTTATTTTTTCCCATAAATTACATAATGTGAACACATTTATATACAGTTTGGCCGAGAAGCTCTCTACGTGTGACACGTGTCATTTATAGCGTAAACACATTTATTACAATGCTTCTCCTTTAATATATAAGAGATGCCAATTAAACAAAATATCATAAAATCATGAAAAATATGAGAAGTAACCAAAACTAAAATTACCACTTAAAATTATTCAAAAATATGAAAAATAAATAAAATTACCAATTAAAGTTATTAAGAACATGAAAAAATAAATAAATAACCTAAATTATGGAGAATATGACAAATAATCAAAACTAAAATTATTAAAAACATAATCAATAAGTAAAGTACCTAAAATTATGGAAAACGTGATAAATAAGCAAAACTAACTAAAATTATGGAGAACATGAAAACTAAGTAAAATCATTTCATAAATAATTGTATAGATAAGTATTTGATTTCTTTTGATCTATGTAGAGGGCGATTCATTTTCACAATGAAAATTTCCACGTGTATCAATTCTTTTATTAATTTTTCTTTTGAGGTTTTTAATTAAATTTAGTTTTGATTACATTATTTTCAACACACTAAGCATAAAAATCATAGATACTAAGATTTTTATACGTGAATTACATTGATTTAATTTTCTATTTTGTTCAAAATAATAAATCTAATATTGTTCTCATTTTTTGATTGTAGCCACTCAAACCAAACCAAACCGATCTAAACAGAGGGCCAATATAATTATATGAATTTAAATGGATAAATGTAGAACCTAAAAGTAAATTAGTTCAAATGATCGAGACAAAATTGTGTTTGCAAAAAATGAGATGAATTTAAATAATATGAATCTACCATTTTATCATTCCTAACAAAACATCCGATAAATTATTAGATTTTTACAATGGATAATATCACGCGCTTTTAAAGCGCGGATCAAAATCTAGTTATAACTTAAAGGAGTATAAGTTATTTATATAAGAAGTACATGAAACATAATAACTTCTGTTAACAAACTAAAATTTTAGTTTTGAAGAATACTACACAACCTAGTCTAAGCCCCCCCCCCCCCCCCGGATAAGAAAATATCATGATCATCTTGGCTAGGGTTGTCATGGGAGGGACCATAATTTTAGTAATTGTAATGTGCTTCTATATTGTTTATATGTTTAATTTCTTCAGAAAAATATGGATATCTAATTTTCTGTATATCCGGCAAAATTATGGATATTTATAAATATTTATGGATATTTCATTTACTTTGTTCAGTGAAAATAAATCTAACAAAAAACTGTACAATTTTTTAATATATATAATTTACATAATATAAAAAAAAGTAAAAGTTAACAAAATTATATGTTCCATAAACATTTAAAATTTATTATTATTTTTAATTAAATAAAAAATTTTAGAAAAAATAATTTTTATAAATTATATTTATTTCTTAATTAATACTTTATCATTATTTTTAAAAATAAGATTGATAAAATTATATGTTAAAATAATAAATATGCAAATTACACATTTAAAATTTTACATTTACTTGAATATATGTTTCTATTTATATGAAAGTTGGAACGAAGCGAATATCTACCTCAACAATTTTAGCATTTGTAATTTACTCTATTTTTGCTGATTAATTTTTAATATTTACAAAGCTTAAAAACTTACGGATATTTAAAATTTTAAATCAAAACAAAATGAATAACGAATCAAATTAAATTTAATAGAGAAAATATTCAACCCTAATCGTGGCAATGAATCTAAATCAGTAAGGACTGTATAAATAGGGAACCCATTAGGTGATTGTACGACGCAACATCGGAGACGGTGAAAGTAAAAACTTAAAAGTGAGTTTGGAGGGAAGCTCCTCTTGTCCGTGTCGTGTTTCTTTGATTATGTGATGTTTTTTTTTCTAAATGTCATAAGGTAGGTTTAGTTGATTAAAGAAACTGCCGTAAACCTAAAAAAACTATATAATCTATTAAAACGATACGTAAGAAATCAAAATTACATTACCAAGACAGAAGAGGTGGGTGCGTTTTGGGAGGTGAGCAGCATCAAATATTGTATAGAAAAACACTCACATGAAGGAGAGAGCTATAAATACGTAAAATATATTTTAGATTTTGACCTCTTTTTACTCTCCCCATTTAAAGTTTTGTACATCAGTTTGGTACCTTTACTTTAAAAACTAGACCGTGACCCGTGCGACCGCACGGGTGTTAAATTTTCTTTTGGTTATTAATTAGCTGTAGAAGGAATATATGAAACAATACCAACTTAGTTTAATAGATGAAGATAACAAATTTATTGGCAGTTTAAATATTTTCGTGTTTTAGTTCTCGACCCAAAACAATAGCTGGTAAATCCGGTGATCCGTAAGTAATCTGGTTAGGATTTAACAAAAGTTCATTAATTAAAAATATGATAAAATCTGAAAACCCCCAAAAACCGCATCAACCTCACCGACATCGATTAACCCGGTAAAACTCCATAAAAATTGATAACATTTTATGTGTTTGATAAAATAAACACGTTAAAAACTATAACATAAAATATCAATATAACTCAATTTATCAGATAATTAAATAATATTAAATATTAATAAAAAATATCAAATTACGGTTAATGTAAACATCTATAGAAAAAAAATAATAAGAGTAAGATGTGTTAAATTTATTTTAGTGTTTTAATATCGTGTAGTGTGAATAGACAAATATTTTCATGTAATATTATTTATTAGATATTTAATAAGTTTATTGCTACTGATAATCAATAATATTTTCAAGCGGAAAAAACAAAGAAGTAAATTCAATCGAATTCAAAAATAAATAATTTCTTTATACAAATACACCCATTTTAAAATTATAAGGAATATAATATAAAATTTAAATGCCATAAATGTAGGAGGATGTCTTTGAAAATAATATTTTAAAATTATGTTCAAAATTTAGCATTGAATTTGATAATATCTTGTTTTTTTTTGTAGATAATGATTGATAAATGTGAGATATTTGTCTATAATTATTAGTATATGTAGATTTATCCAAATATATTAATTTATCATATTTTAATATAATAAAATTGTGAAATTTGAAATTATTGACATATGAAAAATAATCAAAGAATATGATATAATTCATGTTGATATCTTTAGACATGTGTAGAAAAAAGTGCAGAAAATATATGATTCATGTTCACTAAGATTCTACCTTTTATTATAACTATAGTTATTTAAGGTAACTCGTATATATGAATACTTAATATTCTGACGATTTATTATTTTTGTTAGTTTATAATAGATTTTTTAGACATGCATTTATTAATCTGTAAAAATAAAGGAAACTAAAAATAGATTCATTAATTTTCAGTGGCATGGCAGTGTAAATAAGTTGAAAAAACTAAGAGGTAATTTCTATGTGTACTTCTCTTTTAATAATAGAGATGTGTTTGCAACAAAAAAAAAAATACATGGCGTCGGTAGTTCATTCAATTATACTTGCAAATCAGCTGAACCTGAAAGGGAGTGTTTTCAATGTCGCATATTCAAGGGGAATCTCCAACGGCAGAAAAAGTGAATATCAACTTTCATAATTAGTTACATTTTATGATCTGTAGTTCATGCCCATAATTTGGTAAACAAAAAACTACGGCAAATAATGCAATACTGATAATTTCTCAAAGTTTAAACTATAAAGTTATAAAAGGCTGTTACCAAAAAAAAAACTAGAAAGTTATAGTATCCCATTTCACATGCAATGCATCTGCTGGGAAGAGGGTCAAACTAACAATCCTGTTATATGTTTTTTTTTGAATATAAATCCTGTTATATGTAAGCCGTGTAAGTAACAAAAAAAAAAATCTTCCGTAACCCATACATCAAAAACAATTATTTCAACATAACACTAATACAATGAACTTGCAGTTCGATCTCTGTTGGTCATCAGATAATTTAACATTACACTAATAGAATTCACAGAATAGCGGCCTGACTTCGGTCGCCGGAAACCGTGGTTAATAAGAATACTAATTAACCAAAATATATTGTCTATTTATATATAATTGGAAATTCAATTACTAAGGTGCTATGATTTAATTTGAAACCATTTTGCAGGGAGTTATTCTTGGGTTCACCCCCTAGGGTGAACCTTAAGATTCACCAACCAATAGAAAGTTGTCATTTTAGATCCAGTATCTTTTAATTAAGGAAACCAAATAACTTACCAAATTATATTACCTTTTCAATATAAATAAAACTAATATCTTAAAAACGAATTTAAAACAATAATATATTAAAACGAATTAAAAAATAATATTTTAATATTATCAACAAAACACTAAACCCTAAACTCTAATCCTAAACCCTAAACCCTTGGGTAAACATAAATCCTTGGAAAAACACTAAACATATATATAAATTATAAACTATAAAGTTTAAACACTAAACACTAAATTTTAAAAACAAATATTATTTTTAAAAATATAATCTTTATTTTAGAACTGTTTATTATTTATTTAATGTTTTTTATTTTAAAAACATAATATAATTTGGTAAGTTATTTTGTTTCCTTAATTAATATATTATTTTGTAATATTATTTTTTTAATTCGTTTTAATATATATATATATATATATATATATATATTATTGTTTTAAATTCGTTTTTATATATTAGTTTTATTTATTTTAAAAACATAATATAATTTGGTAAGTTATTTTGTTTCCTTAATTAAAAGATACTAGATCTAAAATAACAACTTTCTATTGGTTGGTAAACCTAAAGGTTCACCCTAGGGGGTGAACCCAAGAAAAAGTCTTTTGCAGGCGGCGATAAGAGACTTCAGTGAGCATACTAAGAGGGCTCTAATAGTTAAATAAGCTTGTGTTTCAAAAAAAAGAAGAAGTTAAATAAGCTTATGTTAAGAGGAACTAATTTGTCTTCATGCACGCTCCAAAAGCAATTGCTTTAACTCGGCCGCTGATTAAATGGCTGCTCGAGCTAACCTACCTTTTTGGATAAAGAGCTATCCTACTTGTAAACTAAAAATTTTTGAGACCTGATTAAATTACACACATATTTTATAACAACTAAACCATCTATCTTTTCTAGGGTAAATACCCAGAAAATTGTTTGTTTCAAAGCTATAAAAGATTAAGTAAACTTGATAGTCTGTTTATGACATCATATAATGCGGGAATAAAACGCACAATCGAAGAATTCACTCAGTTTCAAAGTTCTTGAAATCCAACATAAGCAAAATTACAGTCGCCCGCGATGCTCCTTTGCCACTGAAATATAGACAAGCACGATTTTCTTGTATGTTCGAATTAAGTAATTGTTTCTACATGTTCAAAATGGCCAGTGGTAGTTTCTTAATTACATTGATCAGTTTTGCGTTGTAAGGAGGAATAATTCTGAATACATACATGTTTAATGTGGTTACTGACAGTTTTCTGCATGATCTATTGTGTGTGTATGAATTAATTTTGGGCATTATTTATTATCACGTCTATATATTTGGGCTAATTGGTGTAATAGCCAATTTTAGGGACATAATTAAGAATATGGCGTTTGATTTGACGTAATGTAATATTAGGCATTTAACACATAATTTATCCGGTTATGTCCCTTCCCGTAACAGGTTACCCGTTATAAGTAATATAGTACATGATGTCGTTGGTTTTGTGGTGTTACGAAAATCATATGTTACGAAGTGAATGACCTACTATTCTATATAGTAATTCAATCCAAAGTAAAATCCATAGCAATTTATGTTCCATGCTATTTGGGGCACATAGAATAGAAATCTAGAAAAATAGTTACTAATGTACATGAATTAATCAGAGACAACATTAGCTAAATAATTCATACTAAATCTAAAATTATTGATCACTAAATCCAAAATCACTGATTATTAAATCCAAAATGAAAATATAAACCCCAATCCAAATATCAAAATATGGAAACAATGTTAAAATATTCTATTCCACATAAAATAGAAGAAAAAAATTGTTTATTGATTACACATATGCACTAAATGTTCTATTTTATATGACCGAAATAGTACCGAAGATTATAAACCACCTACAATCCCTAATACTAACATTACTTTACCTATAAATACTAAACCCTAAATTATAATCACTAAACCCAAACCCAAAGATAAACAATAATATATATTTATAATATTTAACGGAATATAATATTTTGTTATATTGTACTATACTATATAAATAGACACATTGAGTGTTCTATTCCATATGGACGAATAAGTATATGATTATAGCCCACTATAACCCTTAATACTAAACATTATCCCAATCCATATTTATTGAACCCTAAATCTCAGTCATTAAACCAAACTCAAATATACACAATAATATGTATTTATAATATTTACATAGCTAAAAAATAATCTGATGATGAGATTAAAACAAAATAATAAATTAAAATAATAAAGTAGAGAAGAGAACAAAAGAAAGAGAACAAAGGAAAGAAGAGAAGAGGTTAGCCGGTTATACTCAAGGACAGTTTGGTATATATTGTAGAAAATACGTTGAATATTCTGGTCAATTTTTTTTTTAGCTAGTCACCTAATTATAATTTTTTTGGTGGTCATACACACCAATTTCCCTATATTTTTTTGGTACGAATTTTATTATCACGTCTATAATAAGTTAATAACTTATGAACTAACACCCGTTTCTGGATTTGTATGAAAAACTATTCTCTCTCCTTCGTGAAAAAAACGCCAAGTCTTTCCCTTTGATGCAAGTATGTCATTATGTAGTTCTTCAAAAAAAAAGGTGATAATATATAGATATGTAACTATTTATCTAAAAAGCTACATTACCACGTGTTAATACTGATCCAGTGGTTTGGTACTCAATCTGGGAAGTCATGAGTTCGAACTCTACTAGAAGAAGTTTCTTTTAAGGGATCTTCGGGCCCAATACGGCCACCCTGCTAACGTCTGGCCACTGGAGGAATTTATATGGGGTGATCACCAGTTTTCCTGGAGATCTCGGCGAATTCTCCGACAAAGCTCCGGTGGACGGTCATTGGTCGCTAGTCAAATCCTCACGAGGTTTCGGATATCAGGATCATCAAAAAATAATAATAAAAAACTACATAAGCTATATACAAAAAATTCCTATCTATTTTCTTTTTATATATGTGACCACTCTTATATTATATTCTAAATTCTATTGTTTTCTATATGATATCATAACTACAAAAAATCCTTAAGAACCTATTTCCACAATTATTACCTATGTTTTTTTAGGGATCCATGTGGAAACCCAGAAGAAAATTTTGTTTAGTTACTTGTTATGTTCAAAGGCCACAAATACGGTTCTTGGTAGCCATATTCTATGAAAGCACATTTAAAATTTGAAGCAATAGTATATAAAAGAAATGAGTCAGTCTACTTATCTCTTATTAATTTTAAGTTGAAAATCAATTTAACTTCCATGGTATTAGAGCTAGCTCCATCTAATCCATATCTTCCTTAAATCTTCTTCCTTTTTCTCGACTTTCCCTCTACAACTCGTTTCCATGGAAATGTAGAGAGGGCATTACACATTTGCCTTGTGTTGATCTCTATGTTTTTAGCTATAGTGCATGGAGGGAATTTCCTAACCCAGTGCCTCATGTTGTTGTCTTAGGACATGTAGATTGCACCTCTGCTCCCACAAGTTTTATTGACAATTAGTGGCTGAAAAGAGATGGTCTTGTGAAGCTTTGGATCTAAGCCTCCTCCACTCTTCATATCATCGTTGATATCTGGCTGCATATTAATAATACACTGAGATGATTATTGAGTATCTGAAGTAATTATTTACCACATGAATAATTAGCTAAAATACTAAAAAATCTTAACCCAAATATTAGTTCAATATATATTTTTGGTATTTGGTCTATATATATTGATGCTTTATGTTTTAACAAATGCATCTGTTGTTCAATTGCGAATAAGTTTGCTTCTGAAGTTTAAATAATGTTATTCTTTTTAAAATTTAAAATAGTAGTATTTCTTATGTTTATAAAATTCCTAGTTGTTAAATTTATTTTGTTTACGTTTCATTATATATGATTGTCCTTCATAAAAGGTTTTGGATTGTTATGGTATGTCTTATGTTGTCACTTATAGTTCAAGGAAGTCTCATATGGTTGATATACTAGACTGCAAAATTATTATGAAGGAAAACAATATAATTTAAAGGTGTGCGTACATAAATTTATTGAAAAGATTAGAAATATATTGAGTTTAATCAAGTACAAATCAATATTTTTGAAACCGATAACTCAATTAATATATAGAAGTAAAACTATTTCGGATTCAACCAAATCTTAGACATGTAATAAACATAAACCAAATTTCACTTAAACTTCTATAATATCTGAATAAGACTGATATTCATTAGTAAAAATCCGAAATTCGAATAAATCTGAACCGAAACTCTGATTGGGATCCTATTACCCAGTCCTACTTTGAAAGGTAAAAAACCCAGCTTATTTTTGTGGGTTTGGGTAAACTCATGAATTTACCCGTATTAACATCCCCTAATACCACCATAAACAAAATGTTGGTTTAAAAAAAACAATCAAACCCTACCCGACCTTTTCTAAATCTATTAGTAAACCGGAAAAAAAAATCAATTTCGCCGGTTCTAACATAATAAGATAACAAAAAGTCAAGATTTCAATCTGTCTCCCACCAAAGGTCGTTAAGTCTTTTGCTCCCTGCAACACCTCTTCTTCTTCTTCTTCTTCTCTCTCTCTCTCATTTGGGGTTTTGATTTACACAGACAAGAGACCAGAATACATGGCGGTAGTTGTAGGATCACGGTCGCGGCGAACGGAGGTACGCTGATCTCATCCATCTTCTCCTTTTCATTTCGTTAGGGAGAGTTTCTATTTTCCGATATTTGTGAAAAAAAAAAAACAAAAACAAAAATTGCAGATGAATTGGAGTACGATATGCTGCTCAGCCTTCTCCTGTCTCCAACTCTACTGGACACGTCTCGTAATCCGCAAATGGTTCAACGTTTCTTCCTTTGATTCCGATTATAGCGCCGATACCGACGACGAGAGACTCTCCCTTTCCTGCAGCCAAGGTCTCTCATTCTTTTCTTATAAATTAAAGTCTTCTTTTTTCAAAAAAAAAAGTTAAATTTCACGTGACTGAAACTGAACCTTGGTCTAGTAGATTTTGATCCTGGTGTCACCAAAGATGCTGATGATACTGATGGTAATGTGTTCAGTAACTCTCTCAATTGTATAATTCAGATTTTTTTCTTTAGCTTATAGACTTAAAACTTATTAACTTCAGATTGTCCTAAGCTTAGAAGACGCAATTCAGAAACTTTCAGGGCTCAGTATATCCACACACAATCACTCAGGTCTCTGCCTTTTTCATCTGTGCCGAAAAAAAAAGACAGCTTCTTTTGTTTTGTTGCTTAGTGAGTCCCTGGTGTGTTATGTGGTTTTGATTTAGCTAGAATCTGTGCTGGGACCTGGAATGTTGGAGGAAGAGTCCCACCTGCTGACGTGGATATAGATGGTTGGCTCGACACTCTTGAACCTGCCGACATTTATGTTCTTGGGTATTGTTTTCTATTTTATTCTCTCAAGTCTTTCACTTTAATTACAAATGGTGTGAGTCAGTTGTTTCGTTTTTCAGTCTTCAGGAAATCGTTCCTTTAAATGCTGGAAACATTTTTGGTATTGAGGATGACCAGCCTTCTTCTGTTTGGGAGAACATCATACGCGATGCTTTGAACCGTGTTCGTCCTAGAAAGCGGAAGGTTCTAAGTCACAGTGATCCTCCCTCTCCTAAGCCATACAAAGAAGATTCTATGTTTCTTGAAACAAAACATGTTGCTTGTGATACATTTTTCTCTGGTGAAAGACCAATCCTAAGTGAAGATAGCATAGAAACTTTGGATTCCACCAATGACAATGCATCACCAAGTACGCCAGACCGCTCCCGAAGGGAAGAAGAAATATTTAGTTACAATGAAAGAGTTGGTCTGAGCTGGCCAGAGCCTCCATTGAAGCTGCTCAATCAATATGTTTTGGAAAGACGTGGTGGAGCCGCCTTCAAGCCACTGAATCTAAGTATCATTAATCCGAGAAAACCAGCATATGTAAGGATGGTGAGCAAACAGATGGTTGGAGTGTTTCTCACCGTCTGGGTTCGGAGGAGCTTGCGCAAGCACATAAGCAACCTTAGTGTCTCCACTGTTGGTGTTGGTATTATGGGATACATTGGTAACAAGGTCTTTTATCTCTCTTGATAATTAGTTGCTCTTAATGATTTTATTCCCAAGGATATTAGCAATAAACTTAACGGTTTTGTTTTTGGTGTTTTACTTACAGGGATCTGTCTCTGTGAGCATGTCAATCTATCAAACACCGTTTTGTTTCCTGTGTTCACATCTGTCATCAGGGGAAAAGGATACGGATCACCAGAAAAGAAACGATGATGTACGTGAGATTCACAGAAGAACGCTGTTTCATCCCCATTCTTCAAATGCCAATGTGCTTCCAAGAAGCATCCGTGATCACGAGTACGCTTTATTTCTCATTTGATACTATACAATCTCTCTTAGTTTATGAACATAACAAGATGAAGCTTTTGTAGAAGAGTAATCTGGCTGGGAGATCTGAACTATCGTATTAACTTGTCGTATGAGAAGACACACGAGCTTATTGCAAGAAAGGAGTGGCAGAGGTTGCTTGAGAATGACCAGGTACGTCTATTGCATTTTGTTATGGTTACAATTTTATTTCATAAAGTCCTATTGATGATATGTATGTATCAAACTTTTGATATGTCTTATTTTGTGATAGCTTTCAATCGAAATGAGAAAAGGCAAAGTATTCGAGGGATGGTCAGAGGGGGCTTTATGTTTTCCACCGACGTACAAATATGAAATCAACTCAGAAAATTATATAGGAGACGACCCGGAATCAGGAAAACGTAAACCGGCCTGGTACTGTTTTCACACACTTTAATGATACAGCATCTTTTTGTTTTAAGCATCAAATAAGTTTAAAGTGAATGTGGTTGATCAGGTGTGACCGCGTCATTTGGAAAGGGAAGGGAATGAAGCTTCTTAGTTACAGAAGGAATGAGATTAAGCTATCGGATCACCGGCCTGTCACAGCCACGTTCTTGGCAGAGGTTGAGGTTTTGTCTCCATGGAAACTTCAGCGTGCGCTTGCAATCACTTATGCCGAGATCCAAAGCCAATAAAGCTTGTAAGGTCGCCTAAAACCCCCTCTTAGGTCAGATCAAATTTGTACAAACTCCGTCTTGTGTAAGAAGAGTACCACATTATTATTATTTGCAATTTGTGTATTATGATTAGAGAAATGTATAAAAGTGTGCAGGCAAGAAATACAAATAATCTTTGCGTATTTCATGTACATATATTTCATTTTGCTTCACCTTCATGATGAACGAAAAATTATTATTATTAGGATCTGTTGCCAATCCGTTGAATGGTAGGATGTAATTATGAAACAGAGAGGAACAACCAGTTAATAGAAACAACAACAAACCAGTGGTTTCATATCCTCACTTTATCTCTGGCACATCAAAAATGTGATATTTCTGTCGTTAACACATTATGCGTGAGGAAAATGCAAAAAATGAAAAATGACCAGCCACCTCCGGTTGGGTGTGTCACTCGTGTTGGCCTCCTGACTAGGGCGGTGTTAGCCAGGTTTAATAGAGGATTAGTTACAGTTACAGGTGATGGTATATAATTTATTCTATTAAAAGAGAATTCACAACTTCATTTCATGTGTGATTTTTAAATTGGTCCATTCTTAATTTTTTCTATTAAATATATTTTAGTAAGACTAATAATATATAGAAACTTTGAACTAATTTAATCATAATATCTTTTGATATCTTTTCATTTAAAATTTAAATATATATATAGTAAACATTTCAAAAAATCTATTAAAAGATCTTAACAAGATCTTAGTTTTAAAAGTTATATGAAAATATTTTAACTAATTCCATAATTAGTTTTGAAATATTATTATCCATTAATATATTCAGTTGTTTTTTATAAAATGAAAAATAAATAATATATTTTATTTGTATCTATTATATAATCACAATCAATCATGTTAATTTTTTATTATTGAAATTAATATGATAAAATTATATTAAATTGATAAAATTATAAATTTTATTTTCATTAATGATAAAATATTTAAAAATATAATATGATGACATGGCGGCTTAATATTAAAGGGCTATATACTACATGTATAAAAATTAACATATCCTTTCACTTTTGCATATATAATAATATACTGTGTAAAATGAATGATCATAGAAACTACTGTTAAAAAGAAATTTATTTCTGAAGGATGTGTAAAAATTTAACATAAATTAAATATAAAATAATTATCAAAATATGTTATTTACAACATGTAACTATACATTATTGTTTTTGAAATAGCTTTGTAAATATTTAAATATATGATTAAAATAAAAAAATGTGTACTACTAATTATCTAAATAAATAAATATGCATATTAAAATTAAAAATAACACCCGCACGGTTGTGCTGGTCGAAATCTAGTTAATCTTATAATAAACTTAGGTGGGGGTATTGGATTAAGAAATTTGATAGAATTTGAAGGAATTATAGTTTCCATTAAATTCTAGTGTTATTCAATTGTGTATTTTATCAATTCTTTTAAATTCTTGTGTTATTCAGTTGTGTATTTTATCAATTTCTATAAATTTTTGTGTTATTCAATATTTAGTAGATTTAGTAGGAATGTTATTTGATAAGAATTTAATAGAAAATGTGATGTAAAAATGTAAAGGATCAATTCCGTGCTTTTTATGATGGGATTGGTTATTTTTAATAAAAACAAATAATTACATTTATCCCTCTCTTATTTAGCAAATCAACTGTTTTGCTCCAATCTTGTCTTAAGGTTCGTGAACACTTGACATGTTCGTGAATGTGAACCGCTTGTCAATGGTTCTCACATCTCTCATTTTTGTCAACAAGAATAGTGCGTATCATTTAAAAAGAAATTGTTTCATTCTCTCTCATAAATTCATCAATATATTGTCACTTGTATATCACAGCGTCCATGTATTATCACGAGTTTACATTCTTCTAAATTCATGATAAAAGGTAAACATAAGAATTGGACAATTGCATTGAAATCTCATAAAATCTTTTAAAATACTACAAAAGTTATTACTTGTGAATTCTTTCAAATTCCCGAATCCAATACCAACCCCTTAGATTTTTTTCGTATACATTATATTTTGAATTTTTTAAAACAATTCCAAATTACTAAAATTGTTAATATGTCTATATTAAATTTTTAAAAACAATTTCTAAATATGAATATGTCTTGAGAATCCTATTATATAAAGTTTAGTTTTTCAAAATTACTAATTAACAAAATTGCAACACATGTCAATTATATATTTAGGATTATGATATGTGTTAAATAACAATTTTTTTTAAAAATAAATTATACCATAAAAAATTTAAAAGCTAGTTTTCCTTTTTCTCTAAAAGTAAGTATTAAACAAAAAAAACTGTAAAGAAACAAATATTTTCATATAAATAATTATTATAAATATTTATTTAACTTATTTATAATAATCATATTATAAATAACTTAAATAAACTATTTTATTCAAGATAAATATTTATCTCCTTTATCTCCTTTTTGACATATTTAACTTTTTTAAATATACTACTAGGAATATTCCAGTTTTTATATTAAATTTTCTATATAGTTAAGAGTTTCTTAAATGATAAATGATAATTTAGATAAAATTTATAAATAAAAGTAAAATATTAAAACCAACACCAAACAGCCACAAAACTTTTTTCTGTTTCCAAAATTGTCCACAAGAATCAAAGTGACCAAACTATCTTTTATTAAAGGAGTAAATGCTCATTATAAATTTACTTAATTATTTACTAAATTTTATTCAAAACATTATTTACTAAATATATAAAATATTTATCTTCAAAAATATCAAAGATAACAAAATTAAAATATTTACCAAAATAAACCCAATCAAATCATAATGAACATTGTGTTCTAATATACACTGAGACCTCCTAATATAACATGACATACTTCATTTTCTGGCCACACGAATGAAGCCTCAACCCCATTGAAAACCTAAAGAAGAATACAGTAAAACCTCTATAAATTAATAATGTTGGGACTTTGAAATTTTATTAATTTATAGAGATATTAATTTACAAAAATTTTCTTATTTAGATTTTTTCTATTTTTGAATATTTGTATTTATATAAAAAATATAATATTTTATTTTACCGTATGTACATTATTTAAATTTTAGAAATTTGAGTTCCATATTGTTTTATTATCTTATTTTATGTATAATTTTATGTTTCATAGAATTGTGAAGTAGTTTTCAGTATAATTTTACTAAATATTATCAAAATATATTGAAATTTTAAGAAAAATAAAGAATTTTCATTGTAAATATAAAGCCAACAATATAATATTTAACTTATACTTATATAAAAATTATATATAGATAAATTATTAATTTATGATTTTAAGGGGACTATATATTTACATAGGAATTTCAAAAATATTATTATCTTATTATTTTATCGATTTATGTTATATTTAACACCGGCCCAACTTGGGACCAGCAAAATTTATTAATTTATAAAGATTATTAATTTATAAATTATTAATTTATAGAGGTTCTATGTATATATCTGTTAGAATTGTACTTTTCATTGATGACTAGGCTGAACCTAAGGCTCAGTCAAAAATATTTACCCTGATCAATTTTGGTGGGTTTTAAAACATAGTTGAAAAGTAGTGAGTATCATTTAACTTTTTTTTTATATACTACTAGGAATATTCCAGTTTTATGGATAAAGTCAGAATTGTGGGCCCCCCAGTCGTATTCGAAGCCCAGCGGCACGAAGGTTGTTGGAAGCTTCGTATTCTCTAAAAAGCTGACCAAAAACCCTAGAATATTAGCAATTATTATCGCCTCTTTGACCGAACCAAACACAATATTTCCCTCGCCCACCAAAAACCCTAGAACTTTAATTATCGCCTCTTGTGTTTCTTAAGATCGTGCCCTTGTGTGTTATGTAGGTTTGATTGGCTCTCTCCACTTAATCTTGAGAGGAGAAGAGAAGAAGGTGGATCACGTTTGTTCTGTTCTGTTAAAGTGGTTTGCTTCTCGTTGACCCGTATATCAGTTCTTTTTGTTCGGTCTGAAAGACAGATTCTTTGTCGGAGATGGCGAATTCGTGTTTGAAAGGAGGTAGGTTCAGCGCACCAGGTTTCCGGTTTCACCCTACGGATGAGGAGCTGGTGGTGTATTATCTGAAGAGGAAGATCTGTGGGAGGAAGCTTAGAATCAACGCCATCGGTGTCGTTGATGTCTACAAAGTGGATCCTACCGAGTTGCCTGGTTATTTTCTCTCTCTTTTTTTTCTTTACTTGATTCTCACGCTACGCTTTAGATCTCCTTCACATGTGGTTCTCTGTTTGCTTTCTTAGGGTTTGCTTTGTGATCGTTACCCAATAGCTATTTAGTTTTAGGATTTTGTAGTTTCCTGGTTAATCAGGTTGCTCGTTAGCTTGTTTGAAAAGTAAACGATCGTTATCTCAATTCGTGTATACAAGCCTTGATCTTACTTATGTTTTAAATGATTTCGTTGATGATGATGATGGAGAAGAGGCAGATGCTGTTGCTGTGACGGATGATCATGTGATCCGTTACGAGAATAACCCTCGTGTGGATAATGGTGTTTTTTGCAATCCTGTCAATGTTCGGTCAGATGATTTCAACAAGCTTCTCAACGAGATCCCATATGCACCAGGGCTTGTTCCAAGACAAATGAATGAGGTTTCTGGTGTTATGCAGGTCAGTTTCTTATCTCTTTTAACCATATGCTCATTTTGTAAGTGCTTCGCTCACTAAATAGATTACTTGTACTTGCAGGTCAATAGCCAAGAAGAGATACAGAGCACCTTACTGAATAATTCTTCTGGTGAGTTTCTTGCCCCCTGGGAAGCCGGAATGTTCCAGCCAAATTATCAGTCCCATGTGAGGTCAGCAGACTCGTTTGATGGTAGTGAGGTCAAGTCATCTTTCAAGACCTCTGGTGTTGCACCTTTCTTGTTTGAGAAGGAGGATTACATTGAAATGGATGATCTTCTCCTCACCCCTGAGCAAGGAGCTGCTTCAGCTGAGAGGCCTGGACAACAGTTCTTGAACCCTGGTGACTATGAACAATTTAATGACTATGAACAATTGTTCCATGACGTTTCCATGTCTTTCGATTTAGAACCTGTGTTTCAGGGAACTCCCACAGATCTGTCTTCTCTGAGTAATTTTGCTAACGACGGAAGGCAGCCCTTCCTTTATCAACAACAGTTTCAGAACCAGACCCTTGACACTCAGGCCAACAACAGCTTCATGGATCCTAACCCAAATGCCAATAAATTCGTTGACGATTTGTGGTTTAAAGATGCTCAGGCTGATCTCTATGATCAACCACAATCTTCTTCTCTAGCATTTGCTTCACCTTCATCAGGTACTTGAACTCTCTTTTCGTCTCAGCAAGTTATGAATCCCACTTCGCACTAGTGCTGTATTAGTCTTTCACCTGAATCAAGACATGTATTTATATATGATGTGCTTATCAAAGCTTCTTGTATAAATTTATATATGTAAAATTATAGCCTGTAGGCCATTCAGCTGATGCTTGGTGAATACCAATTTGTTTAGGTGTGATGCCTGGGTCCAAGAACCCTGTTACGAGTGTAATAAATGCCCAAGACCAGGAATGCCAAAATGGTGGTGAAACAAGGAGCCAGTTTTCATCAGCTATGTGGGCATTGCTGGACTCAATACCTTCAACACCAGCCTCTGCATGTGAGGGTCCACTTAATAGGACCTTTGTGCGTATGTCTAGCTTGAGCCGCATCAGGTTCAATGGGACGTCAGTGACTACTCGCAAAGTCACCGTAGCAAAGAAGGGTATCGGAAACAGAGGTTTCGTTCTTTTATCAGTTGTGGGTGCTATCTGTGCCTTCTTCTGGGTGTTCATCATTGCTACAGTTGGAGTCCAGGGGAGACATCGTGACCTAAACGTAAGTTAGAAGAATGCATGATCCACATTTAGTGGTCATGGAATTGACATATGATGAGTCTTTGATTATGTATAGAGTTTGAAAGAGTTTGGACGAATAATTCTTGACTAAAGGGTTCTCTTATTCCTTATGGTGATTCACAAACAAATCATAATGTTTCCTATAGCCACCGAAGCAAAGTTTAAATGGAGATTTTCTTTAGATGCATCCTGCAGTGTATGTGTTATAAGATGAGAAGGAAGAGGAATGCGTTAGTGCAAAGTAAGATCGGTTTTAAATGCAGATATAGATCATAGATATGGAAAAATAGTTAATTGTTTACCGAGAAAAAGTTTAATACTGAAAGGAGGATATCCTCAATAGTTAAGCTATCCACGTCATCAAATTAATTCAGTCCAATCAGAAAGCTTTAATTTGCCATGTCAGATTATCTTTTGCCAGTCAAATGTGCTACTGATAATTCGAATTGGCCCATTTCAAACAGAAACATTTTCAGATCTAATGTTCGTCGCTACTCTCTTCCATCAACTCTTCCCCTTCGTTGTCATTGTTACGAGTTTCGGCAATTAACGTTTTCATAACCTACACTTCATCATTCAATTAGGTTCTCTACTCCTTTTTCCATGGTTTCGTTTCACCTCCCTTTTTCTCCCCTATATAAATCCTTTCTTGCATCTTACATCCAAGCTCAATCTAAAAACTCCACAGACGAAGATCTATGGTCGTCAAATCCGTTAAATCCATGAAAGTCTTCTGTTACACGGGAAGGTCTCACATCGTCATGTTTTATAACAATCAAGGTTTGTGTCTACTCTGTTCATATTCATTATTTTACTCTGCTTAAAATAGTTCTTTCGATTCTTTTTACGTGATTCATTGATCTTAGCTTAATTCTTAAAAAAAAAAAACAGCAAAATTATAGCATTGTTTTTTCATCCACATAATCACCTTTCTATTTAAGCAGGGAATTAGGCATGGATATAAGATCAGAACGATTGTTGGTTTTGAAGCATAACCCGTGTTCCGATCATGTCAGAGCTCTACTGACACCACCGATGACCATATTCAGATTCAAGTACAGTCCCGTCTAGCATTAGATCAATATTAGCCCTCATAAGAATATTGATTCTGTGTGTGTAAATTTGAATATATTTTTCATGATTGGACGCAGTGGAGTAATTTTTAGAGTTGTAATATATTAGTTTGAGCTAAAGCCTTTTTTCTGGTTTTGAACTTTTAAGCTTTCATGTTGAATTCTTCCGGACCTTATGTATACTTTGTTTTTCTGTTGTATGAACTTCTTTGAAATTTACGAATTCTCATCTCAGCTAACGACAAGGTTGTCAAGAAAATTTATAAGTAGTCCAAGAAGGTAAATTTAATAGTCCTCTAAACTGTTTTTGTGTTTTCAACTGCAGAAGGGTAAGTGACAATCACTTCTAGGGAACCATCTTAGAGTGTATTGGCAACTGGTCTCAGCTTAAAAATCTGTAAGGTCAGCACTCAGCATTCATCAATTTTTTTTTATTTCTCTTATACTTTGTATCTCTGCACCATCTAAACTGTTTCTGTTAACCCTATAATGAACAACTGCAGTTGATTAGCAAATGGAAACTAAAGCAGGACTCATGCTTAAAGCGTTTTAAAGACCGGTATAAGCATCATCCCAAATCTTAAATGGCATCAATACCCTGTAACTTTTGATGTTTCAGTGACCATTTTTAAAAGCCAATGTGTCAGTGACTTTAACCGTTTGTAACGACTTGGTGTAACTGTGTGCAGGCACAATAGAACACAAACTGTGTGTGATCTGGCGTGGAGAGAAGGACTTGACGTCCTCGACCTTCCACCTGATATCCAACCACACTCGAGAAGGAGTACTTCAAGAACCATCATTGTCTCTAAAATCGTACATGGGAAAACTCTCCATGAGTTTTGGGCATGTAACTGGTACACTGATACGTACTCCTAAAGGATATATACATACTTAGATGTTCATTTTCTTCATCGTATTTAGATTGAAGGGGGCAGTGACCTTGAAGAAGATGATAGGGATGGGTTTTCCTTTGTTAGACGTGATATACCCGTAACCCGCCACTAGCGCCGAAAAGCCTTCTGGCTAAGGTTGTGAAGCTGTTCAACCGTCTACTAAACTTCGGCCAGTTGCTCAGATGGGAGTTGTTGGTAGGAGGTGATTGTATCTTTCACATAATTGGAATCGCACATGACAAATCAAGTTGGCTTCTCGATAACTTCCTGCAGTCATTTATGAAAGCTCATGGACCTCTGAAGATATCAGCAATTGGGAATTGGTCAGTTCTCTTACAGTGTCAGATGACTTTCTGTGCTGCTATTGTGCCAAATACCAAACGTAACGTATCAGTGTCGAACTTAGTAAAGCTAATACAATCCAACTTTTCGTCTTCGTATGTGTTCTTTACATTAAAAGAACAAGATTCTCCGGTGTGATCGAGTTGAAATACCTCATCGACAAAACCTTGATGGAACCATTGTCATATGCTTCTTTTGAGTAATCTATGGCTACAAGGTTCTGAAATCCTAACTCGAAGCTCCATGGTATAGACCCAACAATTTGTATGTGGAAAGCTAATGTGCTACATAATTTTTTTTGTAATGTTTGGTGTAAAACCACACTTTTTTTCTTACGTCTATTCTCTCCAAATTTTCTGCTTGATACATAGCCTACATAGTTTCTCAAAATTTGGCATTCTTTTTACTACTTAGATGAATGATATGTAACTCGCTAAAAGCATATATTATTGCGACAAAAAACCCACATTCATATATGTTTATTGCTCAAAAAAATAATTTCATATATATTTATTCAACATAGAATATGTTTTAGGTCAAAAAGTTTGTAGGTGTTGTGTCAGCCTCCTACTAAGCTAATCGTGCGAGCAGATAATCACCATAATCCTCAATGCTCTCAATCAGTGATCATCTTGCTTAGCCATGTCCCTCATCTTAACAAGTAAAAAAAATTAATTTTTGTTAAATAGAACAACATAATCATTTTATCATGTAAAGAATCTAAACATAAGAGCATGACCATCTGCCGGTATCTGAATTTGAGTATTTGGCTCATTTATTATTATTATTTTATTATGATTATATTAAATAATTAAGTTCTGATTCGAAAAGAAAAATGAAATCAATGAAAAGAATGTCTATCCACTTCCGGGTCTTGGGGATGCTCTAAAAAAGAAGAAAACTCAACTAAAAGAGATGAAGCCTTAATAGAGAGTGTTGTGACCAAAGGCAATATTTACCCCTAATGCTACCCAATTTGCTTTTCAGCAATTCTGAAAGCTTAGGGGTAAATATTGCTTTTCAGCCATTGTAAAACTCATCTCTGTTGGTTTAATTAAGGTAAATATCTATGTGTCTTATTTATAGTTATGATGGAATGTGGAAGTTATCAAGTTATCTCCTAAGAATCATGTAGATGTTTCTCATATTCGGGCTAATATGGCTTCACGTATCCGCAGTCGGAATCGGAAGACTATCGTGAAAGCTATCTATGAATGCTATTTAGCACTTGATATAATTCCTGATCATACTTGAATAAGAAAATATATTGGGAAATCATAATCCAAGTTTGAAACTTGTAAGAATTTGATTTAACAAGTCTAGAAACTATAAAACCAAAAGTTGTTGTTAAACAAGACTTTGTAAAAAGAAAAGAAAAATATTCCTGATTGGATTCCGGTACTTTGGATACATCAATTTAGGATCCATTCGGTTATTTACCACAGATCTGATTGAATTTGGAAACCTGACTTTCGGGTTGGTTTAGGTCATATCTTCGGGTCTGGATATTTTGCGCAGCCCTAATCTTACTATTAAAATAGTTGAGTTATGACTTCATATATTTCATTATCTTTTAAATGTTAAAAATTTGAATTATTCTGTTTAGTAATTCATTATTTTAAAAAGTCAATTCTTAAGTAAACATTTTCATACCTTTATTATATTTTGGCTGTTTGTGTTTAAATATATCGATTCACAAATGATGTGATCAAAATTTAATTGCTAAAGCCGTTTAGGATTAGTTGAATTTTATGCATGTTTTAAACAGCCTGCAAGCATAATATATAACTCCAAGAAGTCATACTCATGGAATTAGAACATTGACTCTTCCTTACAATCTCAGCTCAAGTCCTGCCATGTTTTAGTCTATCACTGGTTATAACTACTCTACTTTCTTGGACTGATCAATGACTACTAAGATAATTTAATTAAAAATACGTTGTAAGATATGTATTGACCTTTATTGCTTACTCTTGAAAAGCATACAATTTTTTTAATTCCAAAGTAACATGTCAGAGGTAGAGAGGAAACCCAAAACTTTTTCATATGTTTGGTTAGCTTTTGTGCTTATCGTAATTTACAATACTGAAATAAGTAATATTGATTTTATTATTCTGTAACTTTTATTGCAGTTATTTTAGGTATAGTTATAATAGACATATTTTTTAAATTCAAAATTTTATTAAATATTTCATATAATGAGATACAAAGCGGCAAAAAACAATGATATCTACAGAAGCAACTATTCGAAAGAAAGAGACACACTATATATATAATATTTTCTTGAAGAGAAACCCGGGCTTTTGTTTTAGAATTTTTCAACCCATCTCAAAGAATATAACACACTACGACTTCCTGAGCTGTTGTTTTAGAATTTTTCTGGTACATAAACAAATGGCTCCAAGAACCTCTCTTGCAATCTTCCTCTTCCTTAACCTCATCCAGGCCTGACCTCATCTTCTTCTCTTACACTTCTGCTCAAGGCACTTGTCCTAGAAATGCCTTGCAGCGAAGACGTTGCGTTGATGGGATCACTTTATCGTATGAGCTAAAATGGGGAGTGCAAGTCTTAAGGCCATGCTGCTCGCTTATTCGTGATGGCTTATCTGACTTTGATGCTGTAGCCTGTCTCTGTACCGCTGTCAAGGAAAGCGTTCGTGACTTCGTCCCTAATCCTCCCAACGTCCCTAAATTTCCCGCAACTCTCACGTTTCTCTTAAATTTTTGTGGCAAAAAAGTTCCACAAGATTTAAAATGTGTGTAGGTTGAACACTTACGACATATCTAAAGACATGCATAAAAAAATAAACAAATCATATGGTTTACCGATGCTTAAAACTTCTTACCTTACCTTTTTGTTTCCTTTATTAATTGGTGATTGCTTTTCTGTTTGTAATTTTCTTGGATTATTTAAAATAATGAACGTAGCGTTCTCGCATCCACTAATGGATTATGGGGCTTGTGTGTGTAATCGGCAAGTTCTCCTTTTGCTTCATTATTCTTCCTTCTATTCGTTGTAAAGGTTCCTTTTGAAATTTGATCAATAAAAGTATCAGTCGGCGTTGTTGTCTGATTCAAGCTTATATGTTTATCCAAAGAAGAGGGAAATGATGATACGATCTTACTGAAGAAATATATTTTAGATGCTGACTGATTTTCCTGCTACCATCCGTAAATGCAATTTTTTGCGATTTTATTGGTACTGGTTAACAGCGTTTCGAAATAATTATATAAACCGCTTTATACAGTTAAAAACAACTTTGTACTGCTCAAAATCAAAAAAAAGAATTCCACAAGTGTTTGCAGTTGCGGGCGACTGCGATTGGAAAAAAAAAAAACAAACGTAAAAAGGCTGACCGGTTCTCCCGCTAGGTTGTCCTAGTGAACATATATTATCATTTATCATTCAACGAGTGTTGCTCAAAAAAAAAAAAATCATTCAACGAGTTCCGATTTCGTGGACAAACTTATATCACCATTAGTTTAAATTAAGCATTATTACGTCTAAGCATTATCTCGTTGATTTCATTTGGCAAGTATTATATATACTTGCCGTATGGATGGACTTATTATAATATTTTTAAAGAGCATCATTCAACACGTTGCATTGTCATGGAGCATACTTATATCGCCATTATTCTAAAGCATTATTAAGTCAGAAGCATAATCTCACATGAGGACAAATTGATGGCTTCATTTTGCAGTTGTTATATATCCATGCCGTGTGGATGGACTAATGAAAATTAGAAAATTAATCTCTTGTCGAAGATCAACAAGAAATCTCTTTTCATTTCTCTCCAAATGAAAATTCTATAAACTACCGACTAAACACTCATCATTTATCTCAACCAATCTAAGAGAATATAACACACTACGACTTCCTGAGCTTTTGTGTTAGAATTTTTCTGGTACATAAGCAAATGGCTCCAAGAACCTCTCTTGCAATCTTCCTTTTCCTTAACCTCGTCTTCTTCTCTTACACGTCTGCTCAAGGCACTTGTCCTAGAGATGCCTTGCAGCTAAAACCTTGCATTGATGGGATCTTTCAACAGGATCAGCTAAAATTCGGAGACCTAGTCCTATTGCCATGCTGCTCGCTTATTCATGACGGCTTGTCTGACCTTGAGGCTGTAGCCTGTCTCTGTACCGCTCTCAAGAAAGGCCTTCATAGAGTCGACCCTAATCTTCCCACAAGAATCACGTTTCTCTTCAATTTTTGTGGCAAAAAAGCTCCAAAGGATATAAAATGCGTGTAAGTTGAACACTTACGACATTACCTAAAGACATGCCTAAAAATAAACAAATCATAATGCTTAAACTTATTGCATTATATATCTTTTTTGTTTCTTTTAGTTTGTGATTGCTTTTCTGTTTGTAATTTTCTATTGTTTAAAATAATGAACGACGTCTCATGGGCTTGTGTGTATGTATAATCGGCAAGTTCGTTCTCCTTTTGCTTCATTGTTCTTCCGTCTCGTCGTTGTATGGTTACTTTTGAATTTTGATCAATAAAAGTATCAATCGGTGTTATTGTCTAAATCAAGCTTATATGTTTATACAAAAAGGAGGGAAATGATGATACGATCTTATCTTACTGAAGAAACCTATTTTAGTTATTTCGTTGTGAGCATTAATGGCATGCCGTTAACAAAAAAAAAATGAAATCGAGAACATCAGACTATGTTGGCAAGGTAATGAAACTGAACCAAAACTTCTCCAGCTTAATTGGATCTGATTCGACAGAACTATCTTCAAATCAACCAATCTTTTTTTTTTGTAAAACAAAAAACCCCAAGATCGACGAAGTAATTTTTCACTATTTTAATAGGTCGCTGGAGCTAATTATCTGATTCCGTCGGCAAGAAAGAGAGCTCAAGTGTTGTCTAGAATACTGGTGGACTATAAGTTTTAGATTCCTCCGAAGCATGGTCTAGCATGTGGGAGAATTGAGAAGTAGGTACGATAACATAATAACTCGTGTACTATCGTAAATACTATAGATCGTGTATGACTTTTTGCATAGCTTCCTCTTTACTGTCGTCTAATAGTTCGGTTTAACATGTTTAAACTAGTTAATTTTGAATCTACATTTTCTAATTTAAACTCTTTAAACTGAATATTAGGTTATGGATGGGAAAAACAGAACAAACATTGTGGATGTATGTAGCATTAGTTTAAGCAAATCAAGTAAAACAAGAATGAATAAATGAATCTGGCGGTGTAAATGCAGATCAATCCGATCTCGTGGTGTAAAATATAATGATAAAAATGGATAAAAAGAACTCTAAAATAATTTAAAATTATACAATAGTTTATAGAAACTTACATAAAATATATGGTTGTATATAAAACATTATACATAGAATAATTTAAAATGCAAATAGGAAATATTGTGTATATATATCAAATCTATTTTTATAAACTATTAACAAGATAATCATTTTTCGCCTTTTTCAAATAGTCATGAAAGTAATTATTGGTAATTTCGTGGCAAAGATGGATTTTTTTGTCACAAGATCACCATGAACAAATCGTGTTTTTTGCTATGATTTTGATATGATTTAAATTTGCTACAAATGTCCTTTTCAATAATAATTTTTAAATGGCAAGTAGATTAATTTAAATTTATTGAAAATTTTTAATCAACAAAAATGTATTTATGATATATTTTATTGCTATTTTGAAAAATTACATTAGATATTCTTTTTAGTTTATTTTCACAAAATAGACTCCTACTGAAAAAATGACCAAAAAATACTTTATTGAAGAATAAATATACATTTATAGCCCTTGAATTAACTAATCCAAACTTTATGGTTCAGAGTCAAAGGGTAGGGGTTTAGGGATGAATTCAAATATTCTAAAAATAAAAAATAAATATTAAAATTTTCAAAATAAAAAGAGACTATTTTGATCATTTTATTTTTTGAGTGATATTTTTGTGACAAAAACTTAAAAGAACTATTTAAAAGAATTGCCTTATTTTAATTATATGAATAAATTAAAAATGTTATCTTGGTAGAGCAGAGGGACTATCCTACAATAATTAAAAAAATGTTGCTTTAGTATCTAACTAAAAGGATAAACAAAAATTTAAAATTTGACGTGTGTGCTTCATTGACCTCAGGCTAATGGTGATCAGGAGAATGAAAAATAACATTCAATTCATTATCATTCTCAGAATTTTTTTTACTATTCACAATATATATTTTTTTCCTATTCATTCCTTTTTACTTACTTTTTGGTAAAGTGATATAGAAAAAAATATTTCTTGTTAAATTTGAAAAGGAATAATGATTCTTTTTCAATTTTGCTATTTTATTTCTATAAAATTTCTTTCATATTCATTTCTCTTGTACCCAAAAAATTCACCAGTTGTTGAATCTTTAACTGTAAACATTTTATTTCTATATATTTCTTTCATATTATCATTCACCATTAGTTTAAAGCATTATTACGTCTACATTATCTCGTTGATGGCTTCATTTGGCAATTATTATTATTATTTTTTTTTTTATTTTTTTTTTTATCCAGGTGTCCGGGGTTTATTTAGAGACTCGACTAATCCCCGAAGGGTTCCTGGGGCCCGCACGCCAGGTTTAATACGGTGGCCAAGTGCACATTCGAACCCAGGGCGGTGGACTAACATATGTTAGTGCGCTCTCACCACTAGGCCAAGAGGACTTGGTTACGTACCGTATATGTTAGTGGGCCCGCAATTATTTATATATACGTACCGTATGGATGGACTAATTCATACAAGTTTAAATAACATCATTCAACACGTTCCATTGTCATGGAGCATAACTTACATCGCAATTATTCTAAAGCATTATTAAGGCAGAAGCATAATCTCACATAAGGACAAATTGATAGCTTCATTAATTTTGCAGTTGTTATATCTCCATGCCGTATGGATGGACTAGTCAAACCATGTTCTAAAAGACATCCACAGAGCGTTTCAGCTGACAAACCATGTACGCGTGAGACAGAAATATTTGAAATAGTGGGCCTTACTAGGCCTAATCTAAAACCTTGTTAAGCATACATTTTGAACTCATTCTAATTGTGTGAGAAAGTTAAATGCCACGTGGAAATCACCATCCGTTTAAAAATGTATCCGTTGCGATACGATTCTACACTTTTTAGGTTCTTCTTCCAAAAGTTTCTTTCTCGTATTTTCTCGCGATAAACTCTCTCTGTCGAAGATTTCTTCAAGCGGGGGAAGTTCACGACGTTCTTGAAACAGTAAGTTCTTTCTCGATTCCTCTTGATTGTGAATTTGTTTCGTCGGGTTCCGTTTACATCTTATTTAATTAGGGTTCGATGCGATCGATTTGGGGTTCTACGATTTTGTTTTTAGGGGTTTCAAGTTTCCTTAATCGGTCCTTTATTTATTATTTGTAGTGATCTTGGAAAAGCGCTTGAATCGGAGTGGAATCATGGTTTGAGAGGTAACGTCTCGTCCGTCTCTCTCTGTCTAGCAAATTGTAGCAATTGACAATGAGAATAATGATAACTTAGAACTTGGTCGTGCTTTAGATTTGGGCTACTTGATCGTTCTTTGTATAAGTGGAGAATTACAGATCACTTTAGCCTATCTCTCTCTCTCTGTTTTTGTTTTACAGTATGTGGATGTGGAGCAATCATCATTGACAGATTGAAGATAAGAGTGGACCTTTGAGTAGTCGAACGGCTTAACAAGTAGCAACATAAAACAGATAAGTTCTTTTACTTCCTTTATGTTTTTTGGTTTTAGTTTTATCAAACTCCAAAAGATCATAGGCAGACACTTACATAATAGTGTTCTAGCCAGATTCTTATTTTGGGACATTGTCCCTGTTGCGTGAAAAGCTTTAGTCCCATCTCCCTAGAAACTGTTGGTTTGGTAGTGCATGTCTAAGAGATGTTTGGGAGATGGAAAGTAAAACAGTTTTAGTACCCACGGCTTTACAGAGAACAACCATCGGCTTAACACATAGTCTTTTGACAAAAAAATAATAGTTATGTCTTTTAGACAAAGGCTATGAATTGGTTTGAGCTTGTTGGATGGATAATAACGACCACAAGTGATGAAAACTAATTGGAAAATCTTGTTACCCACGGCTTTTGTTAATGGGTGGTTTTAGACCATATTGGTATGTATGGTTTGAGAGAGAAGTCTTCAGACAAAGACTCTAGATCTAAACCACATCCATTGCTTACACACAGCCCTATGAGGCAAATGATGTTTGAGGCTGCAAAGTGTGATAAAATTTAGTACCCACGGCTTAAAAAACACAAGTCTTTAGACAGAGACTTGATTGAATAAACGTATTCACTTAGTACCCACGGCTTGCAAAGAAAAAAGTATTGAGACAAAGACTTGAATCATAAAATTAGTGTACCCACGGCTTTGCAAGAAAGTCTACAGACAAAGACAGTGAAAATGTATTTGTTACATTAGTATATAGTACCCACGGCTTAACACAGATACTAGTACCCACGGCTTAACAAAGAGTCAACAGACAAAGACTGAATCTAAAAAAAATTCATTGCTTACTACACACGACTCAGAAAAAAATTCAGACATCGGCTATGTTGCTTTTCCAGTACCCACGGCTTGGAAACTTTACTGCTTAGAAAACGTCTTAAGGGAAAGACTGTGAGCTGAAAAAACATTTTGCACTTTATAGTAACCCACGGCTTATAAAAGGTTGGATTCATTAAGTACCCACGGCGTATAAAGAAGTTTAGACAAAGAAAGATTCGTTATACTAGTACCCACGGCTTAACAAAGAGTCATCAGACAAACACTGAATCTAATAAAAGATTCATTGCTTACTACACACGACTCGGAAAAAATTTCAGACATCTGCTATGTTGCTTTTCCAGTACCCACGGTTTGGAAACTTTACTGCTCAGAAAACGTCTTAAGGCAAAGACTATGAGCTGAAAAAACATTTTGCACTTTATAGTAGTAACCCACGGCTTATAAAAGAAGTTTAGACAAAGAAAGATTCATTACACAGTACCCACGGCTTTACTACGTGTGGGCTATGCAAATCTAGACAACTATAACCAACGGCTTTGTGAAGAGTCTTCAGAAAAAAGACTATGAACACCCACGGCTTATGAACAATCCTTAGACAATATTGTTTTGCCCATGACCAGCGGCTTAAAGAAGTCTTAAGACAGAGACTTGTGTACCGAAAACTAATTCTGTACATTAACCCACAAGGCTTAAAAAAACAAAAACAGACTATGAATCAAAACAGACTCCTTACTAACGACAGAGCATTTAGAAAAAGACTGCACATCAGTTTTTGGCTTGTTGGATGGGAAACATAGCCAATGGTTTAAAACCAAGTTTTAAAGACTATAAACCAAATTGGGTTTTAGCTTTGCTTGTTGGATGGTTAAGAACGACCAACAGCTTACACCAAGTGTATGATACCATGAACCAAAATTAACACTAGTCCTTATTTTTACCACTTGCAGCTAAGCTCAGAAGCAAGAAAGCTAGTGGTCGAGTCTTATGTTGCTCTATGCAGAGGTGATGCACAGCTGGAGGCACTGGTCAGGCTCTCGGAAGCAATTGATAGGAGGGAAACTCTGGTGATTATCTGTAACCCTTCTCTCGTTTCTTTCTTTTTTACTACAAGTTATCAATTTTCTTTATCTCTCAACTTTGTTTCTTTAGCTGTCAGGCTTCTTCAGTCATCAAAGGTAACTTTCAAACCTCCTTTTCTTGATTTCTCTCAAAATCTCAGTCACATATTCAGTTTTCTTATCCAGTGTTAAGGTCAGGGGATATCGATCTTTCAGAGTATCAAGATGCTACACAGATGAGGTCAAAAATCCTGGTAATGGAGATGAAGATCAACAGAACGGTGCAGCCGGGCCAGCTCCCGCAGGTACTTGAGCACCGTTTATGCTCTTCCTTTTACTCTGAGTCACTTAGAACCATAACAAGCATCATGGTGTGAATTATCAACAGATAATGGGAGCAGCAGCTCCGAAGCTGGTGATTAGCGGGGAAGAATATGATACAATCACACAGGTCTAAAGTCATTCGCCTTAGACAACAGGACGAAACTGTAAACAAAGACAGTAAGTATTCTTCAGTTCTGGCAATTTATCATTTCCTCTCTTCAACTCGTGATACAAATTAACTATTTTTCTTCTTTAGATTTTGAATTCCCTGGAATGGGGCAAACGAAGCTGAGAAATTTTGCGTCAACTAAAGACTAGTTATGATTTCCTCAGGTTTTGTATGTGCTTCAGAAGACTCGGTGACGATTTCAAGTGTATCAGTTTTCCTCGACAGGTATGTGTTACTTAGTTGATACACTTATGAAAAATTACCAGCAGGGAGACCGACATGAAGTGAAGACTAGTTACATTTGTTTAGGTTTGTTTAGGTATGGGCTTCACAAACTGCTTATATCCTCATTGATGCCAAGGATTTGTTCAGGTATATCAATTTTCACTTTTTCTTTTACAAATTGATTTACGCGTATGAATACAAACTAAGTTAAGGGATTTATGCGTAAAGGTAGAGAAACTGGAAAGCTCCATTTTAAAATTTAAAAATGTTTGATTAAGCTATCTTGACAACGTTTCTCTCATTGATCTAGCATCCATGAGATTCTAGAAATTGACTGCTAACATATCTATCGATGAGCAAGTAGATTCCTTTTTTAATATTAGAACATTACTTTATGTTTACAGTGTTTAATCTTTGTTATCTTTACTTTGATGCTTGTATGTATGATAAAGGTCTTTTAATTTTATGAAATTGATGTATCTTAGCGTCTCTTGTAGAGCAGCGTATGTGAGAGAGACTCTTGCAAAATGTGGTAGTTGTTTCTATGAATCTTGAATGTTTTTTTATTTTTGTGTGATTCAACCCTCTTTGAATCTTGAATGTTTTTGATTTTTGTTAGAATCTCTTTATTTTGTTGCTTGTATGTATTATATGTCTTTCCTTTTATGAAATCGATGTATCTTAGATTCTCTGGTAGATCAACATAGGTGATAGATTCCATCATGTTGTCGTAGTAGTTTTTTTTTTGAATCTTGATAAATGTTTCTATTTTGTGTTATGCTCTTAAGTCTCAGTGACAATTCTAAACGATGTTACGTAGTATATATTTAGTTTGGTGCTTTTATGTATTTTATTTTAAAGTCTCTCTTTTATGAAGTGGGTATATTTTAGAGTCTCTTGTATATCAACTGACGAAAATCCTCTAGATTGTTTGAGTAGTTTTCTTAAATTTGGAACGTTTATCTGTTTTGTGCTATCCTCCTCCTACTCTCAGTGATCATTCTAAACTGCGTTAGTAATCTGTATGTTGATCAGAAAAAGTTGTTTTTCTTAATTAGTTTGGTTCTTCTGTGTATTATAACGTATCTTTTTTTTATAAAGTCACTTCTTGATCAACATAGATGAGAGACTCTTGCAAATGTGGTCGTTCTCGTAGTTTCCTTAAATCGTGAAATGGTTCTGTTTTGTGTTACACTCTCAACTCTCAGTGATCATTGTAAACATGTGAATGGACATCTTCACAACTCTGCATAGTAAGCTAATGATTACTGTGTTGGATTCTATAAATTGTATACGTTAATTTAAGTTTTTATAGTGATTGAAAATTTCTCTGTTATCAAGTCTGTCCCTTGGTCTCTTAGTCTTTGCAACTTATTGCTTGTTAATCCTCGAAGAAAATTCCATTTAAGCATCATAAACGTTTCTTAAAGAACTATTTTATATAGTTACTAACTATTTGTGATTTAGTATCTGTAGGATTCTTGAAACTGATTGATAATATATCATTTCATGAAAAGGTATATCTTATTTTGTGTTTATATTGTTGCTTTCTTTGGTGCCTGTATGTATCATGCCGCTTGTGCTAATAGTTTTCTTGAATCTTGAATGTTAAGGTTTTGTTTTATTACTGTAAACCCGCTGTGATCATTTCGAAACATGTGAAATGTGACAAGTTCAGAATTCTCATATGCTGATGATAACTGTGTTACATTCTATAACTGTTACAGCCTTATCCCTTGGTCTCCTAGTCTTACACAGTTGATGAAAATCTTTTGAATCATTGTGTGTAGTTAGATTGTGCAATAGATCTTTCTTGATTTTCTAGGTGCTCTGATATTCTCTTCTATATAAAGTTCTGTTTCGGTTAATAGGAACCGTAGTGTTCTTATCGGTGGCAGATTTGGAAGTTCTTGACTTTAATATGTCACAAAATCCTCAAGTTTTTAGTTAATTGCTAAGGCAGTAAGTAGCACATATTGAGTTTCTTTGCCGTTTCTTAACTAAAGAGTCATGTTGTGATTTGTGAATCCATGTTATAGATTATGACTATAGTGTAATAGATTCAACTTTAATGTTAAGAGAGAGAAATATTACTTCTCTACAAAGACAATTTGAGTTTCGTATGTAGACAAACAATCATGTTCTCTGTATGGTTTAGTAGCTTTGTGTCAGATTATAAGATCTGTTTCTTGCATCCGATCATCCTATCGTCTATTGCTTGTTCTTGGCTTCAGTTGTTATAACATCTTTGATTTTGGATGTTAGATCACATAGTTTTTTCTTCTTCTATAGTCTACATTCCTTACTCTGATTAATTAGTTGAATGATAACTACAGCAAGTTTCAGTTAAATATTTTACCTATTAATAATAGACAAAGTTGTTTCACTGGCAATATCCATTAGTTTTTTAAGACACTTAGGGTTGGTCTGTCCTGCGGGCGGGATATATTTCACTTATGATCTAAATTATTATTTTTATGTGATTTTGTGATTTGTATTTTAGATTTATGTTTGCAAAAAATGTGTATAATACACTACTAAAAAAATCATATTACATTGCATAAATAGTATAACTAATGGTATCAATTTGAAACACTTATTAATAAATGATACAGAATATTTGTCTTAACATCAATTATTGTAATTGATGTTGTTATTAACTTCTTTTTGTCTATATTGATCTTTGTTAAGCAAGTGAAGATCAATTAAAAGATATATTGTATTTTTATATTGTGTAAAAATATTCAGTTTACTCTAAAATAAAAAATAATTTTAATTTTTATTATTGTTTCTGTTGTTCTTATTAGAAATCAAAGGTTAGATAAATTAATAAAAATCTTTTATTTTGTCATTAATGTAATTAGTTTACATTTTTAGTGTTTGTTATTTTTTTTATAAAACTATCTCCTGCACCATGTGCAGTAAAAAAATTAAATATTTTTTAATAGATACAGTATAAATTATGTTAAAAAATAAAATTTTATTAATATTTTAAATTTTTTTTTTCTTATCATTATTTTAATACAATTTTAAGAATATGCATGTATATATTTAAAATTATAATCTTAGATAGATTTTTCTTTCTATTTCTTTTAATTAAATATATTAAAAAATTGTAGTAGAAAATTTTATAATTATCAATAATTAAAATCAGACAATATTTATTAAATTTGTAAATATAAAAAAATTAATAATTTTACGATTAAATTTTAATAATTTGCAAAAAAGAATATATTTTTGACATTTTTTGTAATAAAATTGTATAACTTAAAAATATGTAATTAAATGATATTTTTAAAATTTTTAATACCATATTTGAATATATTTATTTTAATGATGATTTATGAGTTATTACCATATTTTAAAAATATTTCAAAAAATAGAAATCTACACTAAATATAATATATAGGTTATTACTATATTCAATAAAGATTTCCAAATATATATATATATTTACATTAAATACAATTTTCCGTATTATATTTAATCATATGTCATGTCATCATTTAGTAGATATGCCACCATTTTTTTGTGAAACTGATTGTAGAGTATGCAGTAAAAACATTTAAAATAATTAATAGATACAGTAGAAATTATGTTTAAAACTAAAATTTTATTAATATTATAAATTTTATTTTTATTATCACTATTTTCATACAATTTGTTTTTATTTAATCATAAAAATTAATATTAAAATTTTTTTGTTTATTTTAAATTATAATTAAGAATATGCATGTATATATTTAAAATTATAATCTTAGATTCATTTTTCTTTCTATTTATTTTAATTAAATATAATAAAAAAATTGTAGTGGAAAATTTTATAATTATCAAAAATTAAAATTAGACAATATTTATTAAATTTGTAAATATATAAGAAATTAATGATTTTACGATTAAATTTTCATAATTTTCAAAAAAAAAAGAATACATTTTTTTGAAAAATTTTGTAATAAAATTGTATAATTTCAAAATATATAATTAAATGATATTTTTGAAAATTTTAATGCCATATTTGAATATATTTATTTTAATGATGATTTATGAATTATTATCATATTTTAAAAATATTTCCAAAAATATAAAATGACAGAAATGTAATGTATGAGTTATTACCATATTCTTTAAAAATTTCCAAAAATTTATATATATATATATATATATATATATATATATATATATATATATATATTTACATTAAATATAATTGTCCATGTCATATTTAATCATAGGTCATGTCACCATTTTTTGTGAAACTGATTGTAGAGAAGACATGTGGCAAAACCGTTCATGTCATATTTAATCACATGCCATGTATTTTTTTTTGTGAAAATGATTGTAGAGAGGACATGTGGTAAAATCACTTCGCAAATAATATATATGAGATTATTACCATATTCTTTAAGGATTTCCAAATATATATATTTACATTAAATATAATTGTCCATATCATCTTTAATCATATGATATATCATCATTTTTTTTGTGAAACTAATTGTAGAGGGGACATGTGACAAAATCGTCCATGTCATATTTAATCATATGACATGTCATCATTTTTTTGTGAAACTGATTGTAAAGAGTACATGTGGCAAAATCACTTCGTAAATAATATATAGAAGATAAGTAAGATAGAAATACCTGACACTACAGTTTAAATTCAACACATAAATTATGAATTAATTTTCATTATTATATATTTGTCTTTGAATGCGTTGGTACTATTTTATACATATTTAAACATATTGGTTTAGACAATGTGAAAATGAATCAATATACAATTTGTTTTCTAAAATTAATTATATAACATAACAACCTAAAACTGATTCTTTAATTATACTATACACACAACTTATTAAAACTTTTATCAAATAAACCATATCATCCAAACTTTTATCAAATAAACCATATGAAGCCGAGGTCATATACATTTTCAAATTAACTAACGTTCATTCATTTAAGCAAACTTTTTTTTTATAATTATATTACTATGAAATTAATAATCCCTTATAGTCTATTACTATAATATAAAGTACACAAAAAATACAGAAGAAAGAAAATACAAATTTCACATAAGAACAGAGCAATTAACGGTCTTGATACCGAACCGTTTTGCTTCCTTGTGTGTTCAGACCAAGTTATGCAAACATCAAAAGCAGTTTTTTTACTCCAGTACTATTATAAAGACAAAAATAGAAGTCAGATGCTCTTAGAGGATGCATTTAGTGCGGAGTTTTGAACTATTTTTTTTTGTTAAAATCACATGATTTTATATGTAGTATTTTAACTAAATCACTACTTTCTAATTCATTCAAAATCATCTACAAACTCACTAAAATCAACAAATTTTTTTTTTTATCGACTAGATTACAGATTCATATAGACTCTGTAAATCAAATTGGGTGTTCCGTATCCATATGGACAGTAAACGACGTCTGTTGCCTCACACTACGTGCTAAGCGATCCGCCATATTGTTTTGTGTCCGTGGTATATGAATAATCTCTGAGCTGTTGAAACTTCTTTTTAGACTCATGATGTCTTCTAAGTAAGTTGCGAAAGCCGGCCATTTTTCTGGTTCCGAAACCATCTTCACCAATTGAGAACAATCCGTTGCAAATGTAACATTATATTGCCGTAAATTCCTCATACATTCCATCGCCCATATAAGGGATTCAATTTCAGTGTGTAACGGGGATTGGCTAGCCCTTGTGTTCCTAGCTCCCAATAGTCCTTCAAAATCTTTCAGAGTACTATACCATCCTTGCCCTGAGAAGGTATCCCTTGCTTTTCATGATCCATCCGTAAAACACCAACGTCCCGATCGAATCGGTACTGCAATATGTTCCTCGTGAGTAACCTTAATCTGTGTCAGACCTAATTCCTGTTGAGCTTTTATCCAAAGTAACGACTCGGTCATAGCTCTTTGAAGAGTGTCCCTCGGATCCATATCTAAATTACTAAATACTTTGTTATTTCGTCCTTTCCATATATACCACAATATTCATGCATAATGATGATCCTCCAATGTTGGCTTAATCCTCCAGAACAAATAATCCATGTTCACAAAAAAAAGATTGTCCTGAAAAGTGATCTCTGGATGTGTTGGGATCGTTGATAACGCCCAAACCTGGACTGCCGGTGGGTATTCAAAGAAAACATGATTAATAGATTTCTCTGATGCTCCACATCTATCACACCGTATATCTCCTTGAATACCCCTTGCCTATAGAATTTTCTTAACTGCTATACATCCCGACAATAGTTGCCATTGAAAATGCTTCATCTTCGGTGGGCAACGCACTTTCCAACAATTGGCTTTAAGATCAGTAATCGTGAAACCAAATTCGACTGCCACTCGTTCTTTATCTGGGTAGGTTCTCTCCACTTGATATCCTGATTTAACCATATGGTTGGCATTTTTTGTAAAATGCCAACCATCCCGATCAACTGTTACTGTCCTGCTTAGAGGTATACTCTCGACAATTTTAACATCCGCAGGATCCATAATTTCCCGTAGGCCTGAGATTTCCATGTTCGCGAGTTTTCATCAATGAGGGAATCAACCGTAAGATCCGGTAGAAGAACGTTTTGTTTTTTATTTGCTGATCTCGGGCGAGTGGTTGGGAGCCAGAGATCATTCCATACTGATATGGATGTCCCTGATCTCACCCTTTTGATTAGTCATTTGTTAACCAGAGATCTAGCAAAGATTATACTACGCCATCCATAGGACGACGCGTACGACCTGATCGGTTTCAGGGGATAAGCATTCCTAAAATATCGACATTTAAAGACACGAGAAAATAAAGTATTAGGTTTCTCTATTAACCTACATAGCTGCTTGCCAAGCATAGCTGTGTTAAAATCCGTAAAATCCCTAAAACCAAGCCCTCCATCATCCTTATGCATACAAACCTTGTCCCATGATTTCCAGTGAAGTCCTTTAGTATCACCACTGGGGCTCTACCAGAATTGTGCTACCGCACTGGTAAGTTTTTTCGCTATTGTCTTTGGTATTTTGTAACATGACATAAGATGATTGGGTAGCGCCGTTACCACTGATTTAATAATTACCTCATTTCCCCCTTTAGAAAAAAACCTGAAAGTCCAACCATTGATCCTTTTATTTAACCTTTCCTGCACAAAACCAAAAACTTGTACCTTTGATCCTCCCAGACTTTCCGGAATACCCAAATATGTGCCCATCCCTCCTATGTTTTGAATTCCCAAAATGTTCCGAAGGTCTTGGCGAGTAGCATCATCAATTGTGTGACCAAATTGAATCGATGATTTTTGAAAGTTAATCTGCTGCCCCGAGACCTTCTCATATTCTTTAAGAATTACCAGAATAGTCTCACATTTCGCTTTCTGTGCTTTACAGAAGAAAATACTACCATCTGCAAAAAGCAAATGAGATACTGAAGGACATTGCCCTTGCCACTTTTATACCCGTCAACCTCTTCTCATTCTCAGCCTTCTTAATATTAGCTATTAAAGCCTCAGTGCACATAATGAATAAATACAGAGATAAAGAATCTCCCTGCCGTAAACCCCTATTTGGTATAATTTGTCCTCGTGGTTGTCCATTTAATAAAACTCTGTGTTGTACCGAGGTTATACACTCCATTATCAAATGCACCCAATGCTGATTAAATCCCATTTTCCAAAGTAATGCTTGAATAAAATTCCATTCCACTCAATCATAAGCTTTACTCATATCTGTTTTTATAGCCATAAACTTATTTTTGCAAGCCTTATTTGTCCTCAATCCATGAAACATCTCCTGTGCAATCAGTATATTATCCAAAATCATTCTCCCAGCCACAAAAGCCGACTGTGTTTCTGAGATCAGCGCCGGGAGGCAGGCTTTTAGCCGCTGACACAAGACCTTTGAAATAATTTTATAGCCAACATTACAGAGACTTATTGGTCTCAATTCTGTCATCCTCGTCGGTCTTTCCGTCTTGGGGATCAAACATATATTTGTAACATTCAATTTCTCATCCAATTGTCCCGTGGCCAAAAACTTATTAACCATTTCCACTATATCATTTTTAATAATATGCCAAGAGTGTTGAAAAAAAGTGCTGTCATTCCGTCTGGCCCCGGTGCCTTTTCGGGATGCATCATGAATAGTGCTTTCCGCACTTCTTCCTTTGTGGCGATCCTTAGCAGCCGCTGATTCGTTTGCTGAGAGATTGTTGGTTTAATCTCATCTAGAAAATCATCAAATTCACTAGATGAGGTAGTACTAAAAAGATCTTCAAAATAATCCACTGCAACCTTTTCAATCCTTCATTCTTAACCACCCAAATTCCATTCGAATCATATAGACCCACCAGTCGATTACGAGTTCTTCGTTGTTTTGTCAACGCATGAAAAAAATCAGTACGACGATCCCCCGCCGTATTCCAGGTATTTCGACTTTTCTGTTGCCAGTAATTCTCCTCATCTTTGTAAGCCTCTTGAAGTTTCCGGGAAACTTCCAGAATATCCTCCTAAGATCTATTATCATCAGTTTGTACTTCCTCCAGTGATTTTTGTAACTCCGCTATTTTCTCTTTTCCAAATGGTGGGTTACTCTTTCGCCACTTTGAGATCTCATGTCGGTAATTTGTAATCTTTGTCGCCACCTCCCCCACATTTCCTCTTGCGTTCCTAATTTCCTTTGTCCAACCTCTGGCTATGGATTCCAAGAAGCCATCACGGCCTATCCATCTTTTGTCAAATCGAAACTGTCCTTTGCGCCGAGTTACTTTGTCCTCGAGAAAGGCCACTATCGGTCGATGATCCGAGCCCACCATTTTCAAATATTCTGTATACGATTGTGGAAACATTGTGTGCCATTCTTCGTTTGCTAAGGTTCTATCCAATCGACATCAAACCATTGTCGATTTGCCATTTACTTTCCTTCTTCCCTGCCACGATAGTTTATTCCCCTTTGCCTGAAATTCCAGTAGTCCACTATTACGAATCATATTATTAAATGATACAAAAGTTTCTGGCCCTCGTAATTGTCCACCCTCTTTCTCATTGTTCCCAGTAATTTCATTTAAGTCCTCAATAATGAACCAAGGGTCATTCCTTGAGATGCCATATCTTGTTAACCTCTCCCATACTTGATCTCTCAATTTCTGAATTGGCTCTCCATATACAAATGTCATAAATACCTTCTTTCCCAAAGCCTCGGCCTCCACATCGATCATTCTGTTACTGGAATATAGAACATTAACCTGGTACTCATTACTGTAGTATAATGTCAATCCTCCGCTTGTTCCATTTGGATCTACCGTTACTAGATTGTCATATCCAAAATGCGATTGAAATCCTTGAACAAATGCAAAATCTTGCTTTGTTTCCGATAAAAAAAAAGAAAGTCTGGTTTGTATTGATGCCATATCTCCCGTAAGTAACTAATCGTCCATTTACTTCCCATGCCTCTACAATTCCAGCTTAGAACTTTCATTTATAATTTTAATCTTACTCAGTTGAGCCATTAACAAATGACAGTAATGAGTCCCATTATGTTTATACGATAGGCATTTCCTGCTGAATATGGACGTTTGAGGTGCGTTCATATATTCTCCCATTTCTCCTCAATGTCTATATTATTGCCAAACAAGAGCCAAAACAGCCACCAAAAGACACCATAAGCCAGAGAAACCAAGTACAAATCTTTATTCCAATTTTTAAAGAAAGGGAGATAGTTCCTCAATACCCAAAATAAACTTAAAAGTCTGAGGTCTAACTTGCCCCCAACGGAAAGCCAAAAACTAGTACTCATGATATTTGAGCTTAAAGAAGTATAAAAGCGCAGTTTTTCAAGCTCTCTGCATCTCATTTCCAAACTTCCAAATAATCTTGTCCTCTCCCATACTCTTACCTGCCAATTAAATCGCCAGCACGTTTCCTGAAAACAATTATCAAACCCTACAAACCGAGCATAAGTCTTATAAACGTTTCCATCATACCAGAACCCTCTCTTCCATTCTCCACCAGCAACCCATAAAGTATCAAACCAGAAAATCTGTGATATCCATTTCGTATTACAATGTGTAATCAAAGAAGCAACTTCTAACCAGATTCCTATCATCGTCATACCTCCAATATAACCATATGCCAACCCAATACATAATAAACCTGTTGTACCCCATATAAAGAACAATTCTCTTAAGTCTATCTCAAACCAACAGGAAACCCAACAAGTAAACATCAAATCCAGTTCGCCCCTATGCGCAAATAAAGAACAAACGCCTCCAAAAACTTACCTACCTGTGTACACAGAGCCATCTTGGTTATCATTAACCAAATACATCTAAGAAACCCACAATAGCACCATGTGTGATCACAGAAAATAGTTCTATAGAACCATCCCGTTCTCCCCTGTCTCATCAAAGAGCGAAGCTCAAAATATATGTAACCTAAAGTCAGTTGTTCAAAACGCCATCCAGACCAATAACAACAAAGACCAGTTTTATTCCAATATTGAACCCGAGCAAGTCGAATGCTCATAAACCCAAGGGAGAAAAAATAAAAACATGACAAAGTTAAGACCAGATTCTTAGCTAAACAGATAATGCTCAAAGAGCTTATCTGAAACAAAGCACTAAAAAGGAAAGCCCCACAAACAGAATCCTCCTGCTGCGACGGGGTGAATTTCTCCACATCGGCTTGATCCATAAAATTATGGGGGTGGCTGGCTAGTGGTTGGGTTTGAAGAGCCCTTTCCATCCTGATTGTTCCTGTTTTCTCCATTACGGTTACTTGTCTTAGCTGGAGCTCTTTTACGTGGAGAAGTTATTGCATTGGCCACTCTCAGCTTAGTACTCGCTGCATTGCTCCGTGGTGCCTTGAAAAGTCGCTTCTTCGTCATTTGTTTCTTGTTCTCCTCGTCCCCAGCTGGCTCCTTTCTTTCCGTCTATCGCATTCTCCTCTATCCTGTCCTGGAGAACTGCATTCTCCTCCAGTTCTTGGTTTAGGGCCGCCTCCTCTTCCGGAGTAAGGTCTTGCAGATCATCCGCCGCATCCACATCAAAGCCTTCTGCTTGACAGGAAGCCTTAATCGCCTCCCATTCCATCACTTCATTATCTCCCACCGATGTCTGTCCCTTCGTTAGACCTTGTAGCTGCTGAAGTCCTTTCTCCGTATCAACCAAGTTTGATACAACCACTGGTCCAGTCGCTTGAGTCGCAGCCAATTTCTCTTGAAACTCTGTCACTAAAATCAAATATTCAGAAATACGATAGTGAATATTCTCTCTTGATCAGATCTAAAAGACACCAAGTTATGTTTGCCCATCCGAAATAGTTAATCTTTAAAATCACTGGACACAACGTTCAAACTACTAATTGCAAGATAACTAATTGAACTGGCAACAAATTAATTCAGATACTCAAATCATAAAACGATTTTAATTGATTTAACTTTTATTGTAAGAGCTTGAATAGATAAATCATTTTGTTAGGTATTTCACTCGTGCATACGAACATAAAAGAGCATTACTTGGCCTAATCTAAAGATGATACTAAAAGGGAGATATGAAGAGATTCTAGCTATGAGTTTGTAGATGATTCTGAATGAATTAGAAAGTAAATAATCATAAAATTATATTATCACTTTGGTTGAAAGTAGAGAGATTCTCTACGAAAACACTAAAACATCTCCATGATGTGATGTGAAAACACTAAACATAAATACTATCACATCAACAGCTCAACTCATCTAGGGCTAGTAGAGTTCGTTGAAAGTAGAGAGATTCTCTTACGGATCTTATCAAAGTTTCATCTATTCTTGTAATGAAACTTGTTATTTCTTTTAGAAACAGTAATATGTTTTGTAACCTCTTGGTCCATTAAAGTTGTGCTCTTTTCAGAAAAAAATCAGTATATGTTTTGTAACTCCGTGTTCTATATAATAAGGATAGAAAATCCTCTTTGCTTCTAATGTTTACTAGTTTCTTGTGTCTATGTTTTTATCAATTTGCAAATTCAGTATAATCGAATCAACATGCATGTGGTTTTGTTTTGAAAGAGAGATTTTTCTTTACTTCCTCTGTAGCTTCATGTGGGGGTATACAACACAACCAACTCCCTTCATACCTTCTTTCTGATTCTTCATCTTCCGAGTGATGTCTCTCCTCCATAGCATTGTTGCAACAACATTTCATTCTTTCTCATCGCAGTGATCTTCGAGCCAATAGCAGTTTGTATCATATTCAAACATCTGCCTCTCTATCTAAGAGGTTCTTTACCCACACGGTAATCTCTCTGTCTGTGAACAGTATCAGCTTCTTGCTCGTTCAAGAAGATGTCAAGCTTCACACGATCAGATTTCTGGTACTCTCCGGTCACATTTTACTTCACCATGATCACTAACACTAAAATCATACAGCTGTTCCCTTTATTTTCCACCTCGTGAACTTGTCGCTTTCACTAAAAACACAGTTGCTACATGTTACAACATTCTTCTTTATGGTATGTGCGCCTCACTCACAAGCTTCTCTAATTGCTCTTTGATTATAGCGTGTCTTGATTAAATCATCTCCACCTGTTAATTTGAGTTTTAGTTTTGGAATGATGCATGTGGAAGTTTTGCGAAAATGTTTGCCTTAGATTTGTTGGATATTTAAGTGAATCCTTGTAACCATTAAAGTGAAACATTGCAATTGTTTAGATGAACAAATGTAACTGTTTGTGATTGCAACTATTAATGATGAACCGTTGCAACCTTTGGTGATGAACCATTGCAACCGTTAGTGATTAAAGCTTTTGGTGATGAACCATTGTGACTTTTGGTTAATCATTGCAACTGTTGAACTAATAGTTACAACTCTTGGCTAACCATTGCAACTGTTGGTGCTAACCATTGCAAATGTTGGTGCTAACCATTGCAACTATTGGTGCTAACCATTGCAACCTTTGGTACTCTATATAAGGAGTTGTAGGCAATGGAAAATCATAACTTGAATCACAACTTGAGAACTTAAAATCAGAACTGGTACAACTTGTACAAAGAGAGAAATTCATTGTTAGTTATAGAGAGATAGATTCATTGTTCAAAGATCATCAAAGATCTTTGAAGAAACACATATAAGCACTAAAGCTTTATTTGTTTCTCTTGTATCTTAACCTAGAACAAGAGTGAGACTTTGATTGTCTTATCCTACAAAGGGATTTCGTGTAACCCAAGGTTTGGAATAGGGTCGAAATACTCTTTAAGGAAAGTGACCTCGTGCGCGATTCAATCATTATCCAAGTATATAGTTCATACCCATTCGGGTACAACCCTAATAACCAACAATCTTAAAGAGTATTTTCGTTGTGAACTATAACTTTTATATTTGTGCGAGAGATAACATCAAAGTCTGGAAAGCCGAAAATGCTTGAAAAAATAAACTTGCTAAGAGGTATGAATGTCTCGTGACCCAAGAGGTATGAACATCATGATCCAGGGATGTAAGTACCGTGTGATCCAAGGGATGCGAGCGCGTCGTGATCCAAGGGATGCGAGCACGTCGTGATCCAAGGGATGCGAGCGCGTCGTGATCCAAGGGATGCGACTGTATCGTGATCCAAGGGATGCGAGTGAATCGTGACCTAAAAGGTGCGAATGTGTCGGTACCTAAAAGGTGCGAACGTGTCGGGACCTAAATGGTGCAAACGTGTCGGGACCTAAAAGGTGCGAACGTGTCGGGACCTAAAAGGTGCGAATGTGTCGGGGCCTAAAAGGTGCGAACGTGTCGGGACCTAAAGGATGCGAACGTATCGGGACCTAAAGGGTGCGAACGTGCCGGGACCGAAAGAGTGCAAATGTGTCGGGACCGAAAGGGTGCGAACGTTTCAGAACTGAAAGTGTGCGAACGTTTCTGAACCAAAAGGGTACGAACGGTTTGAGACCGAAAGGGTGCGAACGGGTCGGGGCCGAAAGGATGCAAACGGTTCGAGACCAAAATGGTTCAAATGAATTGTCACCAAAAGGGTGCGATTGTATCATCACCGATAAGGTGTGAATGTAACATCAATGAAAGACATGGGAGAGGTACATGTGATTGTGAGATTTTTCTCCAATGAAGTCTCCCATGTGTGTGATTGTGAGGCTTGTGCCTTATATAAGACAAGAGGTATCACAACTTGAATATTTGAAAGAAACCATAAGTTATGGTTTGTTAAATGTCAGATTTATTTCTTTGGTAGAAGGGTATTTAGATGCAAGTTCGTTAATCAATATCGAAGAACATTCTTCTATAAGTGGTTGAGGATTTTGCTTGGAGATGTGTCATTTCATAGGCTTCCAAAAAGTAAACTTGCATGAAAATTTGACTATTGAGGAAATATTTAATTTCAAGCATTAGCATATGTCTATTAATTGACATATTGGCTAAGGAATTTAATTTAAGAGATTCCATGGTGACCGAAATAGTATCACCAGTTTCTATCTTTGATAGTGAAGAAATCTTGGTTAAGACTTATAACCAAGTGGATAATGGTAAGTCGCGACACCTGACGTTAGATATAGCACAGTATGTGAGCTGATCACTCACGGGGTGAATACCATAAGGGTTTATTCGGTCTGAAAGAAAGTAGCATATCATTTGACGAAATGATTAGCTAGAGACTTGGTAATTGAGTCTGTTAAGGAGATGAGTTTAAAGTCCATTTGAAATCTTTAATGGTGGGATACCCAATTCCCCTCTAGTACAACGTTAGAGGCTGAATTCAATGTGGAAAGCCCACACTTAGAGATTGAAGCACATGTCTATATATCATCCCAATGTATGTGCTTGGACCTGCAAGAAAGGGTTAGGTTGAAATTTTATTCTTAATAAATACTTTGAAAAAGTGCATTTGCAGGTGCATGAGTGAAAGTATTTACCTATATGAGTGTGAAGTGATGCCGCTTCAATAAGCTGGGACTTGGCTTTGTATGCGCTCAAGAATGGATAGGGACACATGGCTTATAATAGTGTCAAGCATAAACACTTAGAGTAGTGTGGAAACACGTGTGTGTATTATCTTCATGTGCTCAAAATGGGTTGAGGGATTCAATCCGTAGGACATCCTGATTCTCGGACATTTGGAATGTGTAATACACTAAGATGAAAATTCAATTCTTAGTAACATTTTCATTTATGCATGAGTTTGATATATGTGTTAATTATTTAGTGAATCTATGATTACACTTAAATGGGGGAGGATTGTTGGATATTTAAGTGAATCCTTGTAACCATTAAAGTGAAACATTGCAATTGTTTAGATGAACAAATGTAACTGTTTGTGATTGCAACTATTAATGATGAACCGTTGCAACCTTTGGTGATGAACCATTGCAACCGTTAGTGATTAAAGCTTTTGGTGATGAACCATTGTGACTTTTGGTTAATCATTGCAACTGTTGAACTAATAGTTACAACTCTTGGCTAACCATTGCAACTGTTGGTGCTAACCATTGCAACTGTTGGTGCTAACCATTGCAACTATTGGTGCTAACCAGTGCAACCTTTGGTACTCTATATAAGGAGTTGTAGGCAATGGAAAATCATAACTTGAATCACAACTTGAGAACTTAAAATCAGAACTTGTACAACTTGTACAGAGAGAAAAATTCATTGTTAGTTATAGAGAGATAGATTCATTGTTCAAAGATCATCAAAGATCTTTGAAGAAACACATATAAGCACTAAAGCTTTATTTGTTTCTCTTGTATCTTAACCTAGAACAAGAGTGAGACTTTGATTGTCTTATCCTACAAAGGGATTTCGTGTAACCCAAGGTTTGGAATAGGGTCGAAATACTCTTTAAGGAAAGTGACCTCGTGCGCGATTCAATCATTATCCAAGTATATAGTTCATACCCATTCGGGTACAACCCTAATAACCAACAAGATTTTCATCATGTCTCTTAGTTCAAGTCTAAATAGTTGATTCAGATGTCACTCTAGCTTCGTTTTTTTCTCACTTTATGGAGAAATAACTTTTGACATAAGAAGCTGAGCTGGCACTAAGTTTATGAGGTGGAAGTGCAGTTGAAACTTGAAACTCAAGTCTTTGGAGAAAAGAGGTCTTTGGAGTACTTGTTAACACGGTGCGTTTGCAGTTTGGGCACGCGCGACACTGATTGGTAGATTTATATTTGGGACTAGGGATGGTAATTTGGACCGCGACCCGCGGGCAGGCCCGTAGTAGATCTATGCGGGGCGGGTTTGGGCACATATTTCTGAGCCCGTTTATTTTGCGGGTCTTGCGGGCATGACCGTGACGGTACTGGGCTTTAGCGGGGCGGGTTTATGCAAGGCTGCGGGTAAACAATAAAGTCTGCTACACTATACTTATACAAGAACTTGCCGTCTTGAATTTTGAGACAAAAAAAAGAAATCTTTGGTGTTTTGTCTTTTGTCTTTTGGACTCTTACTTTGGTCCATTTGCTTAAGTATGTCTTCATTGTTCTTAGAGCTGATGATAATCGAGAAGGTGAGACAGACAGAGACTCTTTCTCTTTCAGACAGAAAATCTGTGAAGAACGTTTGCTGAGATCGTAGGAAGAAAAACAAATGCACCACCTGTTAATTGAAGAAAGGGCTTTGTCACCTCCTAATGTAATAAGTGTATTAACTGCAGCATAACTTGTTCCAAGATGTGAAAGATACGAAGAAAAGACATTCGTTACTTGTGGACGAAGCAAAAAAAAACAGGCAAAAAAAGTTAAACCATGATGTGAAAGCTACGAAGAAAATATATTCATTACTTGTGGACATTCATTACTTGTGGAGAATCCAGTAGCAAAGCCATGGTCGACTGTCCAAAAAAATCCAATTAATAAAAACTCTTGAACATGTGTATTTCTACCAAACCATGTGGAAGCTTCAAAGAGAACACTTAAGTTTTCTCAACGACAACATAGTGACTGTCTAGATGAAGAGAGTTCGAGGAACATGAGAAAATTTTGAACTTCAACTACAAAGAGAAGAGACTCTACTTAGCATCTAAGGACGACAACGAAGGGCCTAGGTTCCTTAAGCCATTCGTCAGATAATCCAACTGCTTGTCTCGCTGAATCTCCACCCTATAACAACAACTATCATCAGTAGGGTTCGTCTTATGGAATCACTACTAAAGTTCAGCAGATTGTGTTAAGAAAAAAAACATCAAATCAAGCACAAATTAGAAACAATCGGTTATACGTGAATTTCTGAGTAGCAATGTCACAGGCGTCAAAGTCATATTGTATATCCGGAAGGCGTCAAAGTCAGTGAGCAAAAAAACAAGAATGATACAATTGCCTTAAAGCTCAAGAAACAGTTATCAGAGATCAGCTGAGAAGAAGCAGCAGCTCTTGAAGCAGTGGTTTACTCGGTGGTCATTGGTCACTGAGCATGTTAAGTCTCGTCTTAAAATTAGACCTTATAGTCAGTCGTTTATTTAATCGTTTATTGCTGAAAATTAGAAATAATTTATTTTAAAAAATTAAAGTAAAAATATTTTCAAAATTTAAAACCCTAACAAAATAAACCTAAACACGGCTCTGTCTACTCTCACGCCTCATTGAAGCAAAGAAAAAAAGTTGAGAAAGCAAGAGACCATGGATCCTAATTTCAAGCCATTGGATACTGTTGATCTTGAGACTCAACAGCTGTTAGGGCAACATTTTTGTCTGGGAACAAAAATTGGTCCTAATGTTATTTAATTAGTTTTTGGTAGTTAAGAGTTTTTGTTAAGGACATTTTTAAAAGTATGGATTATTGGTAGGATCAATTATTGGTCCATAGATTTTGAAGTCAGGAATCACTATGGGGGTCGAGATAGAGTGGGCATTACAATTTCCTCTATGATCAATCTCATAATTCCAAAAATGGGAGGGACCAAAGAACTACTGTTTTAACATCATACTAAACAATTGATGAGTTCCAATTATTATAACAGGAAATGGATAGAACCTGCTTTCTGCCTCTCACTCCTAGATGAGGTGTTGCCAAGGTAATGAAATTCATCAGCTCGAGCCCAGCAAGGCTACCTTGGGGAAGATGTGAGTTCCCAGAGTTAGAGAGAGCAGCACCATCACTGGCTTGTGACTCTGCTGCTGAATAAATAACGACAACAGCATCTTCTTTAAGCTCTTGCTCTTTTGGACAACTTGTCTAACCTATATTCTCTCTCACACATCATATGGAGACAGATAATCAGCTTATACACTCAAGTTAAAGACTAGAACAACCCAGACCTATACATTAAGAGGTCTATAAAAACTCACCTCTTCTGCTAGTCGTTTTCCAGCTACATCGATCCCGCCAAACGTTTTGGTGAATGTACTTGAAGAACTTGTTGTGCATGGCATAGGAGAAGAACATGTGTAGAATAATAAACACACAAAAAATAAAGAACAGTAAGCAAAACGAGTTGTGTTCTCAGACAAACAGATCTGAAATGCTTCCAAAAATTTATCTACAAGTGTCTAAGCCTTTTGAAATCTATGCTCGGCACATGCATTTTAACTTATGAAGTAAACACTCAATCCAGTAACTGCTCGACTAACAGAGGATAACAGATGAGCATATACCATAAATCTGGAATCTTCTACAAAGGCGTCTTTTCATCTCAGCTTCTACGTAAAGCCAGTCGCTAGGACTGCAAGTAATGGTACTCTTTAGTAAAAAAAATTAGAGTGATGATCGAATGCACCACTTCAAAGGTTTGATTTTGATTCAAGAAAGAACTTACAGAAATAGTGATGATCGAATGGTGAATCCTCCCCCTCCTCTTCCCCGAGCTAGTGATGATCGAATGGTGCATCCGTCTATAACTGTATGAAGTGGGTCTCACCACTGGTGGAGCATCGAGGGCGTGAAGAGAAAGGAGGAAGGAAGATGAGCACTTGTTGCACATAGCCCCCAGCCACAGAGAAGAACCGAACCGAACCTTAGCTTCGAAACGGGAGAGGCAGAGAAGCCGCAAGAGAGAGAATTAATCCAGGAAAGATTGAGTGGTGGAGAACGAAAAGTTGGTGAGATCAGTCACTGGATTGGATTTTTCCGTCGTGGAAAGATCAATCGTCGATGGATACGGCATACACCAAATCGAGAGAGATGAGAAGAGATGAGAGACACGTGCCCCTTAAGGACGCGTTATAAAAATTCTTAATTTACATACGTTTGCTTAGTTTTTATTTAATTTTGATTTAATTTTGCAGATAAAAAGGCTAAGGACGCGTGTTTTCAAACCGATAATGTTGCCCTTAGGACTTCTTGAGGCTGCTGGTGATACTCGTCCTGGGGTTGTTTGTTCTGATGGAAAGAAGAAACGAAGGCTTATAGAAGTAGAGGGTGATGATTCATCTCGACCCACTGATGAAGATGATAGTGATGTCGAGATCACTCCTCCTCCCACTCAGTTTGAATCAGGGAGTGTTTCAAAGGGGAGTTGAGGGAAAGCAAAACCTGTTGCTGCTGTAATTCGTGGAGGGAGGAGGTGTTCCAAGCGGCCTCCAAAAAATGGAAAGAAGAAGGTTTCCGAGGCAGACTCGCTGCAGCCTCAAGAGTTGGGTGATGAGGACGATAATGATGATGTGAAGAGTAAGCAAAGGTCACTGTTTGGAATGATTTTACTGTGATTAGCAAGCCCAATGGCGAGGAGAAAGCTAAATGCAATCACTGCAAGAATGAGTATGCTTGAAGCTCTCATGGGCATGGAACTACCTCGTTGAAAAGACATCTTGGTATATGCAAAATGTATTCAAGGTTGAATGGGAAGATGAATGTCACTGTTGAAGGCAAATTGGTGCCTCGCAAATATGATCATCTCGTGTTTAGGCAGATGGTAGCTAAGACCATAGTCCAGCATGATCTCCCATATTCATATGTGGAATATGAAAAAGTGAGAGAAACTTGGAGTTATTTGAATGCTGATGTCAAAACCATTTGTCGAAACACGGCGAAAAAAGATGTGTTCCGCTTGTATGAAAGCGAGAGAGATACATTGAAGAGGGAATTGGCGAGTCTACCTGAAAGAGTTTCCTTCACGTCTGATTTGTGGACGTCGCTGACACGTGAGGGTTATATGTGTGTTACAGCTCATTACATTGATCGAAATTGGAAGTTGAACAGCAAGATCCTGACGTTTTGTGCTTTATCGCCACCACATACTGGTATGAATGTTGCGATGCAGCTCCTGGATACACTGAACGAGTGGGGTTTAGAGAAAAAGGTGTTCTCTATCACATTAGATAATGCTACAAGCAATGACTCAATGCAAGATATTGTGAAATCGCAGCTGATGTTGAGCAATGACTTGTTGTGTGGTGGAGAGTTTTTTCATGTCAGATGTGCAGCTCACATTCTTAATCTCATAGTGCAAGATGGTTTGAAGGTTATTAGAGGTTCTTTGCACAAAATAAGAGAGAGTATTAAGTATGTATTAGCTTCGACAGCGCGTGAAGAATTGTTTGAAAGATGTGTGGTTGCTGCTGGTATAAAGGACAGCAAGGCGGGTCTGATACTGGATGTGAGTACAAGATGGAATTCAACTTTCTATATGCTTGAAAGAGCCGTCAAGTTCCGTAAAGCGTTTGTTAAGTTAGAGACATTTGATAGGAAAGGTTATACAATGGCGCCCACATATGAGGAATGGACAAGAGCAGAGAATATCAGCCGCTTTTTGAGTCCTTTTGCTGTGATTACAGCTTTGATGTCTGGTTCTAATTATCCGACTTCGAACTTGTATTTCTATCAGGTTTGGTTAATCCACGACTGGCTTAGAATCAATGAAGAAAGTGTAGATGAGATTGTCAGAGAGATGGTGCCACCAATGAAAGAGAAGTTGATAAATATTGGGAAGAAGTCAGTTCTCTTTTCGCCATGGCGGTTGTCTTTGACCCACGTTTTAAGTTGTCTATTGTGGAATGTTGTTTAGGCAAACTTGACATGAGTACACGTGATGCAAAGTTGAAAAACTTGCGTGAGAAGCTCAGTACTCTGTTTGCGTCTTACGACAAAAAATCCAAGACTGACTCACCTTCTACAGAGCCACGTGAGACAGCTCCACAAGACATTTGTGCTGAGGGGTCAATGGGAATGTTTGGGAACTACAGTGTGAGTGTTTCTCGATTTCTTTTAACATTCTTTTTTTTAACTGTTTTTTAATTTATATTTTTAACTTTCATAGGATTTCTTTGCGTTTCGCAAAGTTACTGGCATTGTGAGTGGGAAAACACCTCTAGAAGCTTATCTTGATGAACCACTTTTGGAATTTAATAATTTCGCAAGCATGGACATTCTCCAGTGGTGGAAAGATAATTCTCACAGATTTGGTGATTTGGCAGCAATGGCTTGTGATTTACTCAGTGTTCCCATTACACCTGTGGCTTCGGAATCTTCTTTTAGCATTGGATCGCGAGTCCTTAATAAATACAGAAGCCGTCTACTCCCTGAGAATGTGCAGGCTCTGATATGCACCAGGAACTGGATATGAATCTTATCCGCATGATAAAATATTCACATTATCATATAATTTTGAGTTTCATGACTATTAATCTATACTAACTTCAACTATTGATATTTTTTTGAAGATGAAATCCATGAGGAAGATAAGAAACTTCAAGATAAAGATAAAGATAAAGAAGAAGAAGTTTGATTTTTATTGAGATTTGCTGTTTTGCTTTTATCTATATTTAGAATGCTTGTTTGGATTTGGTTTTTATTTACCTTTGGAATTCATTGTTTGGATTTAGTGCTTTCTTTAATTTAAGTTTGGTTAAGACTTACAAAAGTTTGCAGTGTTTGTGCTTGGTGTTTTGTTTTAAATACTGAGTTGTTTACACACGTAAGTGAACAATGAAATCTAATACGACAAGCCCGTAAATGGTAAGTTTGATATCATACGAAAATCTATCAAACAAAATCTAGAGGCACATGATATTACCGTTTTCATTAACGAGGAGAGAGAGAGAGAACGGTAAAAAGATCTGAAGTAAATCTTCCTTTTTTCAAAAACCCCAACGGCTAAGTAATTTTCTGAAGTAGATATTTCCTTTTTTCACCGCAAGTCAAAGAAAAATCTATAAATATATCATCAGACTCCAATTCATTTAACGCAATTTCATTTGTTTTCTTCTTGCTTTCTTCTTCGTGCGCGTGAGAAAAAAAAGAGCGTTGTTTCGAGAATCAAACAAGCAAAGCCACCATGCGACCTCCTCGTTCTTCCAATTCGTCTCCTTCTTCTTATTCACTCGCTACAACGAGTTTGAACAGCAGACTCTTGACGGTATTTATTAGATTCTGTTATCGAGCTTGAGAACGAGCTTGAGCTCAGTGAGAGACGAGAGAGAAGACGATGAAAATACGTTTATTCATTATGATTCTGTTACAATTGAACCAAACTTACATCCTTATATAGAAAGTACTAAACCGGTATAAACCGTATTAAACCATACACAATGTATATAATCCAATACGCCTCCCTCAAGATGGAGAATACAAACTGTGGAATCCCATCTTGGACGTTAAATGCTTGAACAAACCAGGTTGAACATCCTTCGTAAAGATATCAGCAAGCTGATTATCACTTCGAACATGTAAAGTCTTCATGAACCCACTGCGTAACTTCTCCCGCACGACATGACAATCATTCTTGATGTGCTTGGTACGCTCGTGGAACACGGGATTGGAAGCAATGTGCAGAGCAGATTGATTGTCACAAAATAGGATAGCAGGACCAGAAGGTTTACAGTGAAGATCACTAAGAAGAAAAGACAACCAAACAAGCTCACATGTGGTATCGGCCATAGAACGGTACTCTGCTTCAGAACTGCTTCGAGATACAGTCGGCTGTTTCCTGCAACACCAACTGATTAACGAATCACCAAGAAAGATACAGTAACCAGTGACAGATCGACGAGAGTCAGGGCACGCTGCCCAATCAGCATCGCAAAAGGCAGTGAGTTGAAGATCAGTAGAAGCAGAAAAGAATAGACCTTGTCCTGGGTCATTCTTCAAGTACCGAAGAATACGATTAGCAGCTTGAAGATGAACCGAACGTGGAGCAGACATATATTGGCTGAGTTTGTGGACAGCATAAGTAATATCAGGACGCGTATGTGTCAAGTAAAGAAGGCGACCAACAATTCTTCGATAAACAGAGGGATCAGGAAGAACATCACCATCTGAAGCAGACATTTTGAGATTTGGCTCCATAGGAACTGAAAGTGGCTTGCATCCAAGTAAACCAGCATCATTCAGAAGCTCCAAAGTGTATTTGCGCTGATTAATGGAGATACCACTACTAGAACGAGCGATCTCAAAACCAAGAAAATATTTTGCAGGACCAAGATCCCGTAGTTTGAATGCAGCCTTAAGAGTATCCTTGAATGCATTCACAGCAGAATCATCACTTCCAACAAGCAATATATCATCAACATAAACCAATATCGCCAAGAAAACATCAGAAGTAGACTTCACAAACAAAGAATGATCAGACGGAGCCTGTGTGTAACCTGCAGCTAAAATCACACCCGAAAGCTTTTGATTCCACTGACGAGAAGCCTGTTTCAATCCGTATAACGACTTGTGAAGTTTGCAAACATAGTTCTTAGGCCATGTCTTACCAGTCAGCTGAGAATAACCCTGAGGTATAGTCATATAAATTTCTTCATCGAGGTCACCATTGAGAAAAGCATTACTAATATCCATCTGAGTAATCGACCAATTCTTACTAGCAGCAAGACGGAGAAGAAGACGAACTGTACCCATCTTTGCAACTGGTGAGAAAGTGTCGATATAATCAAGTCCCTCAATCTGAGTATATCCTTTAGCCACTAAACGTGCTTTGAATCTCTCAATAGTACCATCATGATTAAACTTAATCATATACACCCACTTACAACCTACAGGATGCTTATCTGGAGGAAGTTCACAAACAGACCAAGTTCCAGTAGCCTCTAAAGATGTTATCTCAGTTCTCATAGCATCAGTGAACTCCACAGATTTAATAGCCTCAAGAAAAGTTTTGGGTGGGGTTGTAGTGGTGATGTTTAAAACAAAATTTTTATAAGAAGGTTGAAGATTATCATAAGAAAGAAAAGAAGAAAGGGGATAAGGAGTAGTATGTTTAGATGGAGAAATAGGGGTTTTATGTAAAAGATAACAATGATATTCATCAAGGTAAGATGGGACTCGGGATTGACGTTTAGGACGAACATTCTCACCTGATGGAACAGACTCAGCAGTAGGATTAGAAGAAGACGAAGTAGGAACAGAAGAAGAAGAAGGAAATGAAGACTCATCATGAACAATATGAGAAGAATCATCAGGAAATATAGGCGTAGGATCAATATCACAAGAAGCTGGAAAGCATGACTCTGGCACTGGCATAGGAAGGACATTCTGAGAAAAGATGTTTGAAACAGGTGGTTGTTGAGAATAAGGAAAGATGGATTCATGAAAGACCACATTACGAGTGATAGAAATGGTTCCTGTCTCAAGCTCAAGAACTTTATAACCTTTGTAACCTTGAGGATAACCTAAGAAAACACAGGCTGTGGCTCTTGGAGAAAATTTGTGTCTATCTTTTAAGAGAGTAGAAGCAAAACAGAGACAACCAAAGACACGCAGATGATTGTACACAGGTGGTTTAGAATTTAAGAGTTCAAAAGGAGATTTATTGTTAAGAAGAGGAGAAGGTGTACGATTTATAAGATAGATAGATGTGAGAATACAATCTCCCCAATGAGTTAAGGGTATATTAGATTGAAAAAGGAGAGACCTTGCAACATTAAGAATATGTTGATGTTTTCTCTCCACAACAGAGTTTTGTTGTGGAGTATAGATGCAAGAAAAATAATGTATAATACCTTTAAGCTTAAGTAAAGAAGTAAATGATAGTTCCGGGGCATTATCTGTTCGAATAGCTTTGATCTGTTTTTGATATTGTGTTTCAACAAAAGTAATGAATTCAGGAAAGATAGTAGTCACTGCACTTTTATTCGTAAGAAGGTAAACCTAAGTAGCCCTTGTACAATCATCTACAATAGTAAGGAAATATCAATATCCTTCTGGAGTTGGAACATGAAATGGTCCCCAAACATCCAGGTGAATAAGATCAAAAGGTTGAGAAGAAAGATTGTTTGAAGATGGAAATGAAAGACGTTTCTGTTTCGCTAAAGGGCAAATTTTACAGAAGTGTTCATGAGCATTTTTATTGACTGAAAACTGTAAATCTTTAGACAAAGAATGGAGTTTATCAAAAGATGGATGTCCCAACCGCTGGTGCCAGACTTCAGCAGAGATTTGTAAAGTAGAATGAGCTTGAACAGGAGCAACAGAAGAATAGAGTAGAGGCTCCAAGACATAGAGATCTTCACGAAGACTACCCTTCCCAATCACAGAGTCCAGAATATGCTCCTGAGAAAGAAAAGGGTTAAAAGGAAGAATGTAACAAGAAGAAGAAGAGAAAAGGACAGTGATATCACTGTTTCTTGTAAGAGCACTGATTCTTAAGAGATTGAATTTGAAATGAGGAATAAAGAGAACATGAGAGATGATAAGTGTTTTCGAAAGTTGAATTTTTCCAGAAAGAGTTACTGCTATGCGAGTTCCATCAGGGAGAGTAACGAAAGTGTTATTAATGGGTTTAAGATCACTAAAGAGACTAGAGTCAGAGCACACATGACAACTAGCTCCTGTGTCAACAATCCAGGCATTATATTTTGAAGGTTTACTATCAAAAGTATTTTCCACAGAAAGTAAATGAGAAAGAGTATGAAAATTACCCGATGGGGCAGGAATCTGGGTTAAGAGATGAGGTTGAGGTTTAGAGTAAGAGACTGTGCCATCTGCGAGATTCAACTGACTGCCAGAGACCTGAGAGACGGAGTTCTGAACTTGTGGAGACTTGTTCAGAACATTTAGAAGCTGCTGAATCTGATCTGTTGTGAACTTATCCAAACTCACACCATGTTGATTGAAAGTGGATGAACTTGAATCACCAGTAACCATGCCAACGTTCTCCTTCTTTTGAGAATGTGCAGAGGAAGAACCGTGTTGCTGATTTGGTTGAGACTGTTGATTTGGTGGTTTGTATGAAGAAGTTGGAGGCTTGTAACCAGGAGGATATCCATGGAGTTTATAACATCTGTTAACTGTGTGACCAACAACGCCGCAATGAGAGCAGATAGGACGAGAACGAGGCTTGTTGTAAGCACCAGAGTAAGCAGCAACAAGTTGATCAGAAGAGGATTGAGACGTCTGAAAAGCCACTGCACTTGTCGGAGATTGCTTCATAGAACGTTGACGTTCTTCCTGTGAGATCAGATTGAAGACCTTAGTAATGGAAGGCTTCGGTTCCATCATCAAAATCTGACCTCTAGTAGCAGTGTAAGAGTCATTCAATCCCATAAGAAACTTCAAGATACGTTCTTGCTCGTCACGTTCCATAAGAGACTTAAAACTTTCACAATTTTCGCGACCACAGCAACACTTATAAGGATCTTCATGATTCTTAAGCTCCTCCCATAGCTGTTTGAGCTTAGTATAATACTCATTGACGCTGTGTGAACCTTGAACTTCAGAGAAAATCAACTGTTTGATTTCAGCAGTACGAGGACCATTGCTCTGCTTGAATTGATCATGTATATCAAGCCACATCTGTCTTGCTGTGTCAAGATACATAATACTCTTCGCAATCGATTTATCCACAGCATTGACTATCCAAGTACACACCATACTATTGCATCTAAACCAAGAGGAATAATCAGGATGAGACTTCTCTAACTCAGTAAACGTACCATCAACAAAAACGACTTTGTTCCGAGCTCCTAATGCCATCATCATAGATCTACGCCAGGTATTAAAGTTTCCCATACCAGTGAGTTTATCGGAGACGAGAGAGATACCAGCGTGATCGGCGTTATGGATGAACAGAGGATTCGAGTTCGGATCCTGAAGAGAAGGCATCGAGTCGGGACGAGTCATCGGAGTAGGAGAAACAACGTTCGCATATGAAACCGGCATCGGATCTTATGGAAAACGAAGATGAATGAATCGGAGATAAAAATGAGCTGAATCGGAAGCTCAATCAAAGTGAAAAAATAAAAAAAAATGGAAATGAAATCCAGAAAGAAGAAAAGAACACCGAAGGGAAAGCTCGAATCGAGAATCAAACGGAAGAAGCGGAAGATGAGAGCAATAGCTCTGATACCATATTAGATTCTGTTATCGAGCTTGAGAACGAGCTTGAGCTCAGTGAGAGACGAGAGAGAAAAGACGATGAAAATACGTTTATTCATTATGATTCTGTTACAATTGAACCAAACTTACATCCTTATATAGAACGTACTAAAATGGTATAAACCGTATTAAACCATACACAATGTATATAATCCAATAGTATTCAAGAAAGCTCAAGAGCTTACAACTCTCTGCGATATCGAAGCCTGCGTCATTCATTACGGATCAGATGGAGAACTCAAGACGTGGCCTGAGAACAGAGACAAAGTGAGAGACTTGGCTCTCCGCTACATCCAGTTAGACGAAGCCAAGAGACGCAAGAAAAGCGTCAACCTTTACGAGTTCCTCAACAAGATTAAGGAGAAGAAGAAGACGATGACCAACAGTTTCAAGAAGGCGAAGAAGAATGTTGAAGAGCTCAAGTATCCAATCTCTGATCACTACTCTGTCAACCAAATCAAGCAACTGATTCAGTCCTTGGAACTAAGTTACTCTAAGTTGCAAGAAAGACGTCGTTTCCTTGAGGCAAAAGCAAACTTGGAGGAGCTTCAACGTTCTTTGAACCCTAGCCAGTTCACCAAGTACCCACAAGAGTCTTGTGTTTATGATCAGAACAACAACAACAGCTTCCAACATCTTTGCGTTTCAGACTACTCAGCGCTACAAGAATCTGGGTTATATTATCAGATGATGCCTTATGGTGGTTTAGGGTTTATCATACTATAAACTTTTTACTATACTAAAAGGGAGATATGAGGAGATTCTAGCTATGCCACATCAGCAAATAAATTCAGGCCAATCAGAAGATACTATTTTGTGTTGGGCTACGTTTTGTTAATCAAATATCTATAGAAGCTCATTGTCCAGTACACTCCACAGCCCAAATCATCATAATCTTCGATTTCTCATTTGCCTCTCCCTTTCCCTTCCACCTTCCCTCTTTCTCGCTGTTACGACAAATTACTGCAACCATTGAGTACTTCCCCAATCAAACTAAGAAATCGACACATTGAACCACTCTTCGGCTTCCCCTCACGTATATTCTATAAAAGCGATGAATCGAAGCCGTCCTCTATCATCTTCTTACTATCAAACAGACCTAATACACCAATGGCTACCAAGATTTCTAAAGTTAAAGCATCTCTCTCCACGTGTTTTCGTTGATGATGTTGTCCCCAGAATTGACGTTGACACTTTGGTCCTCAGGTACAGAACAATCTTAGTTCCAACAATTTAGATTTTCAAATATTTTCAACCGTAAATCTAAACGTTCAGTAACACTTCAGCCCCTATTATTTTGTCGGTTAACCAAACGTCGTTGCTCAGATATTAGGACATCGACAAAGGAGAGTGATTGCAGGTCGATCCTTTTCAGACCAGGTGATCGATTAGCATGTGAATTGGCACATCAATCGGTCTTGCGTGTTAGTTACAGGGGTTTTCCCACGGTAGACTCCTTCATCACCACGGTAAAGAAAATCAGTGTGCCCTCCAGAGTTGCTGCATCCAAAAATGACAGTCGAATGAAGCAGCAACACTGATGTTTTTGTTCACCTTAGAAATGATTGTTGATCTAATGAAGAAACAAAAGGCGAGGCAAATTATTAGCTTACTGTACATGGATTTGAATTTTGTTATACGGATATTTCAAATGGCAGGAAAAGAAAGCCTAAAGCTAATAAAAAAAAAGATAATGCAGTTATGGGATATACTTTTTGTCTTTTGCTCAAGCATCTTCTTTGAGAATTACCAAGATGAACGATTGTAAAAGGTACGGTCTGACGTTTTTCTCTCTCGGTTTTTCGGTGTTCGTTTATTTTTCGTAAAAGAGTATTTGTTGCTTGGATACACACATCACACGTCTTTCTAAGTCTCAAGGGCATTTTTGCAATTTGCCTTTTTGTGGGATATTCCGTTTCATAATTGCAAACTTATTTTTTTCTGTTTAGAATGGATGAGATGGGATGTGACCAAATGAATTATGAAAATTATTCAATCGTCTTTTATTTATATGTGTAGTACATATCAAGTTGGTTAAGGACTTTTAACAAAACTCAAAGGTGAGGAAGCTTAAATTCTCCAGGAAAAATAAGCAACTAAACGAAGATAAACTATCCATAGACACATTCTATTGTTTGCTATCATTATCATGTTAATGCACCTTGATCGTTTTTTTTTGATATCGATCGTTTCTTAAGTAGCACTGCAGACTCAACTAACATTGTACTTATAATGACTATTATATTATCTGAATATAAGATTGTTAGATGTATTTTTTTGTCAACGATTGTTAAATGTGTATAGTTCCAGTTTTAAATATCCCTCCCAAATTAAAATAACACAACACAAAATAATTTAGTTTAATAGAAATCTTAATAATTAAAATATGAAACATTTTTATGTAATATATTTTAAAATATTATAAACTAAATGATGAAAGTTAGCTAAAATAATTTTAAAATACATCATCAGAAATAAAATTTATATTTATTCTAAATTTTCTGAAAATATATAATATTTTTAAACAAAATAAATCATTAAGTTGGAAAATAAGAAAATTACAAATTTTGGTCTAAAACAAAAAGAAAATCAGTTTATCGGTTTTTATTTATTTTCAATGAATTAATAAGTGTCATAGATCAAAACAATATCAAAATATTAATCTTTGTATTAAATATTAAATTAATTTGAGAAAATCTCAATTAAATCCTTAGCCTAATGCAAATTATGTGTTCCGATATTAATATATGACGAACAAGAGGATGATTTTAGACATTGTAAAAAACAATTAACGAGAATATTAATATATGTCTTAGTGCAAAAACTTAATACTAAAATTATAAAAGATAACATCAAAAGTTGTCGAGGATAATTTTACCTCAACAATAAGAACGAGAATATTAAGACCTTAAAAATTACAAAATTAAAAATAAAACTACTAAGAAAAAGTAGAACTAAAGGGCAACAACACAACCCCACACGATGAGTTATCAAGACAATTTCTTCCCAAAATTTCTTTAGTTTTCACGTTCTTTATACTTAACATAGCAATTTTTTCATTGCTCAACAAAAATTTCATTATGTTCCTTATTTCATCTCCACTAAACAAAACCATCAACCACCTTTTTTTTAACATGACCATCAACCACCTAAGATAAGAAAATCTCTTCCTACTTCCCAAATTCAAGCTTTAATTTTTCTTGCAACAAATCAAATAATATCATATATTAATACTTAATTAAAAGAAATTTAACTTAATCATATAATCCGCGCGTAGCGCGGACACAGACCTAGTGTTTAATAATGAAAGAATCTGGAGCTCTTAATATGAGAAAAAAAAATTGTGCTCATATATCATATTGTGTGTCATGCAGTGTTTTTAAAACCGGATCGGAAGCTGAACCAATTTTTTTTGGATCAAGGTTCGATGTGATTCGACCGGATCAAACATGATTTAATAATCTGGTTTTATATATTTTAGTATATGAATTTAAAAGCAATGTTACTAAATATGATACATAATTAAAATATAAATAATTTTTAAACATTAAAATATTATAAATATTAATTAGTTTTTTGTTCATATTGGTGATTTATATATATTTTTATAGTTTTGGTGGGTTTTATCGGTTTAATAATTTTGAGATCCAATTTAACTGCATGATCGGTTCATAGTCGAATCAATTACTAGACCCAACCTGACTTTATGCCCGGTTCGTGGTCGGGTCAGTCTGATTTTAAGAACACTGGTGTCATGTGAAGATTTTGTGTCCCTAAATCGAAAGCGAATACATATGTAAGCAAGTTTCTGAAAATATTTAAGAAGTGTGTACTTGTTAAAAGTGTATATACATGTATGTTACTGGACAGCAAAATAAAATCATATTAAAATGCATATTTTAAATAGAAAAATTTAGTATACAATTCATATATGATAATATAAAAATAAGTATAAGTATAAGTACAAAGAAAAAGTTTATAAATAGTATCTAGTTAAATCATTCTCCCTCCGTTTCACTTTACTTGTCGTTTTAGACTTTACTTGTCGTTTTAGACTTTAATTTTATATATTTACTATATAAAAACATCATTACCAATGCACCTAATCAGATTTCAACCAATAGAAAAATAGATTAGAATAAAAAAATTAATAAATTTTGTAAAATCATAGAATGACACTTATTCTGAAACGGAAATTTTGCTCCAGAACGACATCTAATTCGAAAACGGAGGGAGTATGTACATACATTTATGTTGCGTCAGAGTGGAAAGGAAAATAGAGCAAATCAATTAATCACCACTTAATTCCAAGTTTCCAACCCAAGCAAAAAATTAATAACGTTTTTAAGTAAAAAAACTCACCACTTGATGCGAACCCAAGCAAAGAAACCTAGTCAAATATATTAAAAAAAATTTTAAATCTCACCCCAAAACTCCACAAAATCGTAAGGTTAAATTAACTAATTTTATGGTTATATAAGTTTATGTTTACTTTAATAAAAAATTGCCATTTTTAGTAAAAGGAAAATAATTTAAAATGGGTTATCTTAGATATTTTTCTCTTCAGACATCATGTAGATTTGATATTATATGATATTCCTTTGACAAAAAAAAAAGAATTCCAAAAGAGGAAAATAAGTCATCATCCTAAAAATTAATACTTCCTCTTTTTTTTATAATATAAGTTGTTTTAGAACTATGCATACAGATTAAAAAAATCATTAATTTTTTATATTTTCGAAACAAAAACATCGTTAATTATTCACCTAACTATAGTTCAACTAATAAAAAAATAAAAGATCTACTATCATTGATCTTACAATATTAACTGTTAATAAATTTTACATAGAAGATGCTAGTGCTTCCCTCACTAAACAGATACTTGTACTTGCAGGTCAATAGCCAAGAAGAGATACAGAGCACGTTGCTGAATAATTCTTCTGGAGAGTTTCTTGCCCCATGGGAATTTGGAATGGTCTTGCCAAATTATCCGTCCCATGTGAGGTCAGCAGACTCGTTTGATGGTAGTGAGGTCAAGTCAGCTTTCAAGGCACCTTTTGTGTATGAGAAGGAGGATTACATTGAAATGGATGATCTTCTTCTCACCCCTGAACAAGGAGCTGCTTCAGCTGAGAAGCCTGGACAACAGTTCTTGAACCCTGGTGACTATGAACAATTTAATGACTATGAACAATTGTTCCATGACGTTTCCATGTCTTTCGATTTAGAACCTGTGTTTCAGGGAACTTCCACAGATCTGTCTTCTCTGAGTGATTTTGCTAACGACGGTAGGCAGCACTTTCTTTATCAACAACAGTTTCAGAACCAGACCCTTGAGTCTCATCAGGCCAACAGCTTCATGTATCCTAACCCAAATGCCAATCAATTCGTTGACGATTTGTGGTTTAAAGATGCTCAGGCTGATCTCTATGATCAACCACAATCTTCTTCTCTAGCATTTGCTTCACCTTCATCAGGTACTTGAACTCTCTTTTCGTCTCAGCAAGTTATGAATCCCACTACGGACTAGTGCTGTATTAGTCTTTCACTTGAATCAAGACATGTATTTATATATAATGTGCTTATCAAAGCTTCTTGTATAAATCTTTATATGTAAAATTATAGCCTGTAAGCCATTCAGCTGATACTTGGTGAATACCAATTTGTTTAGGTGTGATGCCTGGGTCCAAGAACCCTGTTACGAGTGTAATAAATGCCCAAGACCAGGAATGCCAAAATGGTGGTGAAACAAGGAGCCAGTTCTCATCAGCTATGTGGGCATTGCTGGATTCAATACCTTCAACACCAGCCTCTGCATGTGAGGGTCCACTTAATAGGACCTTTGTGCGTATGTCTAGCTCGAGCCGCATCAGGTTCAATGGGACGTCAGTGACTACTCGCAAAGTCACAGTAGCAAAGAAGGGTATCGGAAACAGAGGTTTCATTCTCTTATCAGTTGTGGGTGCTATCCGTGCCTTCTTCTGGGTGTTCATCATTGCTACAGTTGGAGTCCAGGGTAGACATCGTGACCTAAACATAAGTTAGAAGAAAGCATGATCCACATTTAGTGATCATGGAATTGACATATGATGAGTCTTTGATTTATGATAGAGTTTGGAAGAGTTTCGACGAATAATTCTTGACTAAAGGGTTTCTCTTATTCCTGATGGTGATTCACAAACAAATCATAATGTTTCCTATAACCACCCAAGTAAGTTTAAAGGGGGATTTCCTTTAGATGGATCCTGCAGTGTATGTGTTATATGATGAGAAGGTAGAGAAATGCGTTAGTGTAAAAATAAGATATGTTTTAAAAGCAGAGATGGATCATAGAAATGGAAAATTGTTAATGTTTACCGAGAAAAAATCATCATACTGAAAAGGGAAAGAAATATGTTTAGGGGGGTGTCTTCGAAAGAATCTGGAGCTCTTAATATGAGAAAAAAATGTGTGCTCATATAGTCATATCATCTTGTGTGTCGTATGAAGATTTTGAGTCCCTAAATCGAAAGCGAATACATATGTAAGCGAGTTTCTGAAAATATTTCGGAAGTGCGTACTTGTTAAAAGTATACATGTATATTATTGGACAACAAAATAAAATCATATTAAAATAAATATTTTAAATAGCAAAATCAAGTATACAATTCATATATGATAATATAAAAAATAAGTATATCTATTAATAATAGGAATCATGATTAATTCCAAAGGTTGTGAATTTCAATAGTTGAAAGATTGTGTCTTTTTATTTTAAGAGTTGCATTGGTTTAAAAGAAGTTAAAATGCAAAAAATGTGTATCTTTTCATCTTTAATAATGTGTCTTTTCATCCTTAAAACTGTATTAATTTACAAAAATAGATAAAATGTCTAAAATGTAATTATTCATTTTATATTGTGTCTTTTCATATCAAGAGTTGCAGTGATTTTAAATAAAATTGTCAAAATGTATAAATTGTATTATTATTTTATTAATGAATAACTGTTTTTGTTGAATATATGTGTCTCTTCTTTAATGAACACTAGAATATGACATGCGCCTTGCGCATGATGAAAATAATTAAAAAATATTTTTTCAACGTTACATATTTTTGAGAAGTGATAAAATATATTGTATGTGTAATAATATATAAAGGTTAATACGATTATTCAAATATAAGGGCTAACTATTAACAAATATGATATTGCATCCTGGGTTTTAATATATAGTGTTCTGATCTTGTAGCACAATGTTTGGTCGGTTTTGAATGTTTTTAACTTTTTAGAAAATAATGGTTCAATTATTTTCAGAAAATTAACAGTCCAAAATATTCATTTAGTCTACGTAAATTGAAAATATTGCTATAGTTATTATTTCAACAAACTTTCCATAATTTCACTAAATATTTGATTAAATCATGCAGTAAATATAAAATATTGTAACAACGTAATTGTCATCAAGGATTTTGTGATTAAGTGTGGATAATTATGAAACTAATTAGCAATAATCACAAACGTATATAATCATATAATAGCGATTGATTCATAAAGAAATGATTTTGGTAACCACTAATAATAGGAAAGAAAAAACAATTCTCTTAATTTGAACAAAAAAACCAATAAAACCGAATATTATTCACATTAACTAATACATATCCCATAAAAAAAATCTGAGTTACGGTTTTTTAACATATTTTTTTAAAAAGCAATATACATGCATTTCTAAGTGATTAGAATTCGAGATTAGAACTGAAAACCTTGGTATTTATAGTAGGATCTAAGTTCACATGCATTTCTATTAAATAACATAAATATGAAAATCAAAATCTCAAATCTTGTCCTAAAATAAGTGATGCACCGATTCAATTCAATGAATTACAAGTACTAAATATTTTTGGCCGATTGAATAATTTTATTCACCTATCATTGCCATATATTCAGTCCGTTGCAGCAAGATCTATATTTTAGAAAAAAAAAAGTGTTTCAACGGGATATAGTTTTTACTTTTTAATGTATAATTTATTAAAAATTGTTAATTTCAAAAAAGTAATGGTGTTTATTAAATATTTATTAGTTAAAAGTTATTAAAATTGTTATCGATTCACAAAAAAAACAATGAATTTACAATCAAAATTTGATGTATTTTTTTATATATATGAAAAATCTTTAATGTGTATCTTTTTTGAAACGGAGAAAGTATTCATTATGCAGTGAAAGTTTACTATTTAATTGAAAATAAATCTTTGGAAACTTATTTTATCAGGAAACCAGATATATATCAGTAGTGTTATACATTTATATCGTCAACAAAGTCATTTATTACTTTATTAACATCTTGCAAGTGACGCTATGTGAATAAATTAACTTGCAATACTATTATATAAACGTATTGCGTGATTAACTTGCAAAATCTATTTTTTGGAACTTTTTTTTTATGAATCCGGTAATATAGCAGTATGTGTCCTACAGCGTGATTAAATTACCATATTTAATTTGTATGTAATTACCCTGCGTAATGCATATGTGTCTTTGGACTTAAAAACACATTAACTTGTAAGCAATAAGCAATGCATATGTGTAACAAACATAAAGGACCAATGACATTGTATTTAATAATTCTAGTAAATCAAGGATAATTGTAAGTGATGGCTGAGAATGATTGTGGAGATGACACATATGCATAATGGCAACATTGAAATTAGTTTACTCTTTAAAGGTTAAAGTTTTAAAATGCTTCTTGATTAATAATAAGGGGATATGTATCTTTTCCTTGAACATATGTGACTCTTCACATAGCGTCTCTTGGATGTCTATATATATGAGGCATTGCAAAGAGAAGGTAATCAATTGAGTTATACATCTATAGAATGAATAAATCTAGAGAGAGAGTAAAAACGTTTTAGAGAGAAAGCTTTGAAGAATCAACTAGAAGGAAACTTGAACGATGATAAGTGGTTGATTTACATCTGTGATTTTATACCAGACTCTTGCATCCAATTCCAGATTGTATATAGTGGTGTTAATCGTTAAACTGGGCTAAGGTATGTTTTCAATTTATCACTCTTCCATTCTATTAAACTGATTAATTTCATGCTTTAAGTGAAAATGTGTGAACTAAACGTTATATTGGGATTTTCCCCCAAATTCATAAAAGAAGTGAGGTTTTGAAATGGTTACCGTGCTTTTTTTTTGTTAATTTTCTCTAACAGGAGACAAAGAAGAAGAATAAGAGATTTTTTTTTACGTACCAATTCATAACAAAAACTTTGTTTTAGCTTAAAAAAAGACAAGAACTTTTTCCATGCAATGTATATACAATATATTTATGGCTCAATGCATTAATTTTAACTTTATGATAAGCGAGATTCATAGCAGTGGAGGAGGAGACGACTCCTTGATAATGTTGGGTGTGATACATACACCGAACATCTGATCTTTTTGTGTCTAAGTTATGACCCATCACCCATGATAATTGAAAAGGTATGAGTAATAATAGAGTATTAGAATCCGGAGCTCTTAATATGAGAAAAAAATGCGTGCTCATATAGTCATATCATCTTGTGTGTCGTGTGAAGATTTTGAGTCCCTAAATCGAAAGCGAATACATATGTAAGCGAGTTTCTGAAAATATTTCGGAAGTGCGTACTTGTTAAAAGTATACATGTATATTATTGGACAGCAAAATAAAATCATATTAAAATAAATATTTTAAATAGCAAAATCAAGTATAGAATTCATATATGATAATATAAAAAATAAGTATATCTATTAATAATAGGAATCATGATTAATTCCAAAGGTTGTGAATTTCAATAGTTGAAAGATTGTGTCTTTTTATTTTAAGAGTTGCATTGGTTTAAAAGAAGTTAAAATGCAAAAATGTGTATCTTTTCATCTTTAATAATGTGTCTTTTCATCCTTAAAAATGTATTGATTTACAAAACAAATAGATAAAATGTCTAAAATGTAATTATTCATTTTATATTGTGTCTTTTCATATCAAGAGTTGCAGTGATTTTAAATAAAATTGTCAAAATGTATAAATTATATTATTATTTTATTAATGAATAACTGTTTTTGTTGAATATATGTGTCTCTTCTTTAAAGAACACTAGAATATGACCTGCGCCTTGCGCATGATCAAAATAATTAAAAAATATTTTTTCAACGTTACATATTTTTGAGAAGTGATAAAATATATTGTATGTGTAATAATATATAAAGGTTAATACGATTATTCAAATATAAGGGCTAACTATTAACAAATATGATAATGCATCCTGGGTTTTAATATATAGTGTTCTGATCTTGTAGCACAATGTTTGGTCGGTTTTGAATGTTTTTAAATTTTTAGAAAATAATGGTTCAATTATTTTCAGAAAATTAACAGTCCAAAATATTTATTTAGGCTACGTAAATTGAAAATATTGCTATAGTTATTATTTCAACAAACTTTCCAAAATTTCACTAAATATTTGATTAAATCATACAGTAAATATAAAATATTGTGACAATGTAATTGTCATCAAGGATTTTGTGATTAAGTGTGGATAATTAGGAAACTAATTAGCAATAATCACAAATGTATATAATCATATAATAGCGATTGATTCATAAAGAAATGATTTTGGTAACCACTAATAATAGGAAAGAAAAAAAATTCTCTTAGTTTGAACAAAAAAACCAATAAAACCGAAAATTATTCACATTAGCTAATACATATCCCATAAAAACAAAAAAAAATAAAATATGAGTTACGGTTTTTTTAACATATTTTTTAAAAAGCAATATACATGCATTTCTAAGTGATTAGAATTTGATATTAGAACTGAAAACCTTGGTATTTATAGTAGGATCTAAGTTCACATGCATTTCTATTAAATAACATAAATATGAAAATCAAAATCTCAAATCTTGTCCTAAAATAAGTGATGCACCGATTCAACTCAATGAATTACCAGTACTAAATATTTTTGGCCGATTGAATAATTTTATACACCTATCATTGCCATATATTCAGTCCGTTGCAGCAAGATCTATATTTTAGAAAAAAAATTGTTTCAACGGGATATATTTTTTACTTTTTAATGTATAATTTATTAAAAATTGTTAATTTCATAAAAGTAATGGTGTTTATTAAATATTTATTAGTTAAAAGTTATTCAAATTGTTATCAATTCACAAAAAAACAATGCATTTACAATCAAAATTTGATGTATTTTTATATATATATGAAAAATCTTTAATGTGTATCTTTTTTGAAACGGAGAAAGTATTCATTATGCAGTGAAAGTTTACTATTTAATTGAAAATAAATCTTTGGAAACTTATTTTATCAGGAAACCAGATATATATCAGTAGTGTTATACATTTATATCGTCAACAAAGTCATTTATTACTTTGTTAACATCTTGCAAGTGACGCTATGTGAATAAATTAACTTGCAATACTATTATATAAATTTACTAGGATCGACCCGCCCTACGGGCGGGATGTGAATTATAACAATAATTTTGAACCTAAAGTATACGAATAATAAATATTGTTTGTTTATATGTTTCATAGTCTTACATTTGCTAGAGGGAGACATGCACATTTGTTAGAGGGAAGGCATGCATGTGAGTTTGATGTATTGTTAGTTTTGTTAAAAGTTGATAAATAATTGGTAGATACATGAAATTTACGATTATGGAAGTCTGACCATAAATAATAACTGTTGCATGTTTGTAGGCCGAAACAGTTGAAGGAACATTTTCATAAGCGAGTAATATTTTTTATGGTAAAAACAAAGGAATTGATATTATGAGTTTTTCTTTTTTTTTGTTTTTTGTTGTCTTTCTGGATGGAAAAAATGTAATTTTAATTGTTTCTGTGGAACCCTTAATAAGTATTATATTAATATTTATTTATATATGAATATGGGATGAAATAAACATAACTGGAACCATCGAGTAGGAAAATATTGTTGTGAATAATATGTTGATAAGAAGATTGTTAACTTTTGACAATGTAATTGAAGATCTACATAACTGTAGCATCGTTAACAGTAGTCAGTGTTTAATTATTTTATGGGAAATTTTATATGAGTTTTTTTTTTTGAAACTATTGTATACCAACTGATTTGATTGGAGAACTACATGAAATTTGAAGCCTTTAAGCTCAAAACAGAAGACAGTATATAAACGTTAGAATGTGACAATCGGTAGACGCTGTTTCTAGCAAGTGTAAGAAACCTCACCAACTCACTGGCTGTATGTCGCATCCTAACGTTTATATACTCTGTCCTCCGCTTTGAGCTTTATATGCTTCAAATACTTTTAAATAAAAAATATCTATATATCAATGAATTGTTTGAGCCTGACTTGCTAAACAGCTAAACAGCTTAACCAGTATTTGAGCTTCTTCATCTTCTTCTTCCAAGAGCTGGACTCTTTCAATATCAGTGTAAAGAATACATTGGATTTTAGCAACAAAAAAGAAGATTATAAAGTTTCTATATGTTTGTCTAAACCATGTTAATCTTAGCAAATTGTCCATTACAAATTTTCAGTTGCTCTTAAGACCATGGACGTAATCCAGTCTTTTTTTACAATTTATAGCATTTCCATAGCTCTGTAGTGCACATAGTAACTTTTATTAGATGAGGTAGGTCTGAACGATGCTCAAGTATCTCTTTTAAGATCATAAACAACTTTTTTGGTACCGTAAGGGTGTATCATTCCTTGGTATATTATGATGCCACATTGTATGTTACCTTACATAAAGTATGATTTAACAAATTGATGGTGGCGTATGGCGTGTGTACTTTATCACATTGGCAATCGTTTGACGACAAATTCACTAAAAGCAAATTCAAGTTTCAACATTTTGAGAAACATGTGTTGTTCCACCTTTGACCACGTTCGTAAGAGACGAACCCATTTCAAAACTCAGTTAAACATTAACCAAAAAACTCAAATACGTCAGAAAAAATTTTGAATGAATTAATAACGCTAAAAGCATTGTTGATGTTATATCAAAAGACATTCTGAGTTGGTGCGGCCGTTGGTTCCACAGCTATACATCTAGCTTAGCCCTTTTTCAGAATACACTTACGATTAGCTAATTATGTTCTAAACTTGTCATAACAAAGTTTTACTCACTTATGTAGCAGTGAGTTTGTCTTCTTTCAGATCCTGCACACAGTTCCCATACATATCTTACATATAGAAAAGAGAGAAAATCATCAAAGCGTTAATAAAGAAGAAAGGGAAATTAAAACAATGTACGTTGATGCTAATTAAGCATGTGCAAGCTTGCAAACGTATTCTTCAGACCACAGTTGCAAAAAGCATACCAAATACAGCCGCATGATCAACCTTTGCATTCAATTGATCACAACATTCTCAACTGAGACGTTATATAAAAATGTTGTAAAAAAGAGAAGAAAAACTTACTATTGAAAACCTTTGCCATATTTGTCATTAGATGCTCACTTCGGTTTGCTCAAAACCTTGTAAGCCTCGCCTAATACATTTTCATAACAAAAAGACATGAAAATAATGCGGGAGGGGAGCTCGCCATTACATCCATTAGCGATCCAGTAAAAAATAGACCAAACCGCAAGAAACAGTAGCAGTGTGAACATAAACATGTTACCATCACCTAAAAATTTTTAGCAGCTTGAAAATCTGGAGGGTTCTCATGTGAGGAGCTTTCCTTGCCTGAATTAATATCCAAACACGAAAAGGTACCTACAGTTTTTAATCGCAGCTTCTGAAGCTTTAGTTTTGATGGCAAAGAACTCAACACATATTCCACTCACAATTTGCAGTCAAAATTTATTACGGTAAAACGCTTTAAGTGCCTAACAGCTTTTCAAATAGAATTTTACCTCTCGAGCTTCGATCAGATGTAATGCTGATATCTGAGCATGACCTTCATCTGCTGTGTAGAAATCCAAGCTATAGCTTCTGCCCATAACCATGATAAACTATTTCTACATAAATAACTAAGTATAGAAATCAGAAAGGAATACCAAAATCAGTAAATCATGGATATGTAAGGCAGACATACCTATCAGGTTGAAACTTCCAGAAATGAACCAGTTCATCCAATGCACTGAAAAATATACAAAAACTAAATCGAAGAGAGATTAAGAGAAATATTTAACATATGAGTAGAGATTATGCATATAGTACCATTTTCTTAGTAAAAAATCCAGACAAAATCTCACATATTCTGTTTAATACTTGCAAAAGAAATAAATGATAGTAATGTAAGAAGCACCTTGTAGAAAATAGAGGATGGTTTGATAGAGAAAGAGCAAGAATTCTCATTATTTTTGTGTGGCCACTTGGTAGCGTAGATATGGTCCTACCTGTATCGCTTTCAACTCATCCTGTCCGTGGATTTCTTATACACAAAAACTTAAAAACATTAGATTTACTGATATGTGGCAAAGCGATCAAAAGAAGCGTTTTTTACCCGGCTTTTAGTGTTGGACTTGTCCAGAATAGTGAGAAGAAATTCCGAATCTCCTTCGTCATACCTTGTGGAAATCAAAATACAAATAAAAACTGAAACTATTTTAAACATCTGATCTCAATTATAAGATAGAACCTGCTATATACGAACTGATTGTAAAGGGGTGACGTTTATCTCCGGTGAATGTGTTCATGTGTTTCCGATTCGAAACCATGTTCTAACCTCTAAAACGTCGGCAGTGTATCGATTGGAGAGAAAGACGAATTTGTTCAGGCTCATCTCCGGTAGATGAAGTTCGATCGCCTCAGCGCCGTAAGGGAAAGATCGAGAAGGAACGGCGATTAGGTTTGACTCAGAAACGATACACGGTGAAGACCCCTTTGGCCCACGCGTGAATAATGGGTGAGATCATCTCTCTATATCGAAGCCCAAAGTCAAGGCCCAATTTCGAGAATGGTCGCGCTTTAGTGATACGGCGCGTTTCACTCAGGGGAGGTGATTAATTTCCACGCTGGAATCCAAGCTGGACACTTTGGGAGAGAGTTTTGATCTTTTTTATATATAAAGATTGCGTGATTAACTTGCAAAATCTATTTTTGGAACTTGTTTTTTATGAATCCAGTAATATAGCAGTATGTGTCCTACAGCGTGATTAAATTACCATATTTAATTTGTATGTAATTACCCTGCGTAATGCATATGTGTCTTTGGACTCAAAAACTCATTAACTTGTAAGCAATAAGCAATGCATATGTGTAACAAACATAATAGGACCAATGGCATTGTATGTAGGCCTGGGTTGCGGGTCGGATCCCCTCCCCCCCGACCCGCCCCGCTGCGGGTATGAGTTATTTTTCCAGATTCAAAAGTTACCCGCATGACCCGCTAAGAGTTGTACTGGTTATCCGCACCCGCCTCGCATTAATCAAGCGGGACCCGCGGGTACCCGCAATTTAAAAAAAAAATTGTCAAAAATGTTTTCTTTTACAAACGCGGATTATTAAACTAAATACATTTTTTTGGTTAAACTACGATACATAAGATTTAATTTCAACAAACAGAAAACATACATTAATTTAAGTTTTAACAAACACCGAACCATAAGTTAAAGTCCTCGAAACTGGAATCAAACTTAAAAACAAATTTCATAGAATCTTCCTTCTTGTTCTTGCCATGAACTCGAGTTTCTCAGTTACAAACTGAGAGAAGACAGAGTCAAAACTCAAAAGAAACTCGTCGATTTTCAGAGAGTCAAAAGAGCTCGATTTAGGGTTTGACGGCTAAGAGATGAAGAGAGGAAAGAAAGATTCTCGGTTTAGGGCTTTCTCATTTGTTTTTATATGTACCAATAATAAAACCACACACAGTTACAACCAACAACTTATAAACTACACACACTAACAGCCAAAAATACAAAAACGACATAACAAAGCCCGCTAACCCGCTGCCAAAAATTCCAGGATCTGCACCCGCCCCGTGCTTTCCAAACCCGATCCGCTAGACCCGCGACTTTAAAATTTTCATTTTAGTTCGGCCCGCACCCGCCCCACCGCGGGCTTAATGGGCCGGGCCCCGCGGGTAAAGAACCAAATTCCCAGGACTAATTGTATGTAATAATTCTAGTAAATCAAGGATAACTGTAAGTGATGGCTGAGAATGATTGTGGGGATGACACATATGCATAATGGCAACATTGAAATTAGTTTACTCTTTAAAGGTTAAAGTTTTAAAATGTTTCTTGATTAATAATAAGGGGATATGTATCTTTTCCTTGAACATATGTGACTCTTCACATAATGTCTCTTGGATGTCTATATATATGAGGCATTGCAAAGAGAAGGTAATCAATTGAGTTATACATCTAAAGAATGAATAAATCTAGAGAGAGAGTAAAAACGTTCTAGAGAGAAAGCTTTGAAGAATCAACTAGAAGGAAACTTGAACGACGATAAGTGGTTGATTTACATCTGTGATTTTATACTCGACTCTTGCATCCAATTCCAGATTGTATATAGTGGTGTTCGTCGTTAAACTGGGCTAAGGTATGTTTTCAATTTATCACTCTTCCATTCTATTAAACTGATTAATTTCATGCTTTAAGTGAAAATGTGTGAACTAAACGTTATATTGGGATTTTCCCCCAAATTCATAAAAGAAGAGAGGTTTTGAAATGGTTACCGTGCTTTTTTTTTGTTAATTTTCTCTAACAGGAAACAAAGAAGAAGAATAAGGGATTTTTTTTACGTACCAATTCATAACAAAAACTTTGTTTTAGCTTAAAAAAAAGACAAAAACTTTTTCCATGCAATGTATATACAATATATTTATGGCTCAATGCATTAATTTTAACTTTATGATAAGCTAGATTCATAGCAGTGGAGGAGGAGACGACTCCTTGATAACGTTGGGTGTGATACATACACCAAACATCTGATCTTTTTATATCTAAGTTATGACCCATCACCCATGATAATTGAAAAGGTATGAGTAATAATAGAGTATTAGATTCTGACCCACGTTTTCAAAGCGCAGGTTTGGTTCCTTAACAGTCTTCTTTCATCCCTGCGATAGTGGGTAACATACATAGATTAATTATTTATGTATTGTAGTTATATAAATAAAACAAATAGATTGAACAGTATACATATACCATTTTAACTTCAAAAATTTACTCGTGAATGAATGAATGACTATGACGCATTCAGGTTATATCCACGCATGAATAACTCTGACTTCAATCTTCCAAGTCCGTTTAACTGGGTTGATATTGTTCAACAAAGTAATTTGTTTGTTTGTAACCATAGCCATAGTAGTTGATATTTTACCGTGAGATATGAAGAAAGATCGCTACTTATACAGGGAGGTGACAAATATAGGTTACATATTATAAGGAGTGATTGCGTGCAAAGAAATTTAGCGAATATTGCGACAATATATATTTGGGATAGAATATACTTTGACAGTATGGAAAATCAAGTTTTCAAAAAGTTAGTAATATTTGCTTGAGCTCCAGATTTTTGCAATCATTTTTGTACTATCTTTTATTATACATATATTCGTAATTACTTGATACATGCAATATTTCCTTGAGACAAAGATTCTTGAAATCAAGTTTATGGATAGATATCAACGGTTAACTATTATCAATCGCATATAATTAATTTTTATCAGTGTTTCTATATTGGATAGCCTATAAATTCGCAAGAAGATCTTGTTTTACAATACTTATATAGATTCGATTTAGAGATGTTTAAATAAATTGGCTATATATTTTAAATAAAAATGTTTGAGTTAAACAAAGTAACTGGTGTTTTATATATGTATGCTAATTTATTACTCTTTCTAGATTAGTAATATCCAGTTTAGTAAGTATGAATTGTGTATAGAAATCTTATATTTCTATATAGATACTAATAATAAATACGTATTTATCAATAAGCATTCATTATAATCAAGTATCTTGATAAGTGGATCAAAAAATATATGTCACATGAATAATCTCTTTCTCGATTTTGCCATCTTTTTGAGTGTCTTGGTAACCCTCTTACAATCATTTCATAGAGGTGTTGTCACTTCAAATTATAATCATCACTATATAGAAATAAAAGATATTGTGTAAGTGAATATTCCTAATATTCACTAAGGATCATATTAACTAAACACAATTATTATTGGGTTGTATGCTAAATATAATCAAGCATTATTTAGTGATTAGATAATTTATATAGTTAAAAACGAAACTAAAATTATAGAGGAATATAATGGAAACCGACATTAATTAAACATTATTTTAAAAAGTTTAAAATAAAACATAATTAAACATAAACCGATCGAGTTTGATCGGAACTTATTAAACGATAATTAAAAAAAGTTTTAAAGATAGAGGGCAGTGACTTAGAACATAGATCAATCGTACAACCAAGATTCACCCAACTTGCACCAATCGGAATTTGGCACCTTCACCTCGTCCCTCCTCTCCCGTGCAATTTGGAGCTCCATTTTGACCCTCTCATTTTCCTTTACAGGATCAGCGCCTTTCTCCAATTGCTTGAGCATCTCAAGCTTTCCCTCGTGTCTCTCCACCTCACACTCCTCAAAGTGTTTGGCCTTGAGAGCATCATGAAACTCCTTGTAGATACGAAGGAGTGCACGGTAGTGAACGGTGGTGTCCAACTTGGCTTCTTTGAAACCATCTTCAAAGGTTGATCCCGAGTCATCAACGATCGGCTGCTTCATCTTAAGATCGCGTGAACTTGCCATGGAATACTCTGCAAGCATTTAAATTTTAAATGTTTATATATATAAAAATGAATCATTTATAAAATATACAGAAAGATAATCTCATCTTCAGATATATAAGAAAAAAAAAACGGTTCAAGTTTTCTGTTAAGAAGAATATATATACAAAACAGTTGTAAAATCTACACAAAGAAAACTGGAGAGTCATGTGTGAGAAGACAACTCGAAAAACCAATTATTACTTCTATATGAAATATAATATCAAGATCAGATCTATAACCATTATTAAAAAAAAAAATTGACAGATATGAAAAATGTAACCACTTATAAACAAAGGAAATCCATACAATGATTCGTACTCACTTACGATTTACTAACAATAACGGTTTTCATTTAAAAGGAATTCCAAAATCATAAATGAACAAAATCCAAACTAACTAAGATAGATCAACGCATTGAACTATGCAACTACACGATATATCTAACATTTTTTTCAATCTATCTAAGTCTATATTCCATTCCTAAACTATGAATATAAGCGTTTAAAAAAAAGGGAGATGAGGAACATGAGAAACTTACTTTTGTTTGGAAACAGAAGAGACCAAGGAAGTCGGTTTAGAATTTTTAGGGTTTTCTTTACAAAGCGTGGAATGCTCATATTTATAGGATGAGCAGTTATTAGGGTATTCGAGGGATAGAAATATCTTTATTTATTTTTTAACTCTCTTTTTAAAATTAAAATTTAAATACGAATTATCATTAACAATAACCAAAAAGTATATGCCTATACAAATTTATTTCAGTCAAAATAATAAATGTATTGTCATATCAAAATCATGATTACTTTGAATTTATGCATTATTCTTTCTCGAAACATGGATATTTATCGAATTTGATGAGTGTGGTTAATTGAACCTTGGGAAAATTTATAAGTGGTTATGATTTTGATTAAAACAATTGAAAAACACATTTTTGATTAATATAAAAAATCAATTGTCGTAAATTATTTAAATAAGACAAACAATAAAAGAGAGATATATTGAAAACTAGATATGAGCTCGTTGCGTTGCAACGGGTTTATTTGATGTTTTAATTAAAAAAGACATAAAATAATAAACTATTTTATTATAGTTTTATGATTGTTTTTTTGCATATGTTTTGTGAGATTTATTTTATAGTTAAAAGACAGCTGTTATACATAAAGTTAAGTTAATATATGTTTTTTATAAGCATATTCTATAGATGGATTACTATCAAATTTGTATTTAGATTAGAGAAAAAAAACTATACACTTTCTAATTATAACATGAAAAAATTGAAAGTCAAATAGCGACATACACTTTCGTATGTAATAATTGAATCTTTTATTAAATAATTTTTTAAATTTTATTATGTTAGGATCTGTTTTAAAGTGAACACATTCTATTTTATAAATATTTTTTATTTAAAATTTTAAAATAAAAAATACTATTAAATACTCTTTTACTTTTTTTAGGATGTAAAAAAGTAAATTAATGTTATATTTTTGCAATTTATCTTCTCTCTTAAAATATTATCAAATAATTGTTTACAATTTTCTTTTGGTTATGACTCAAAATATGATACAAATCTCTTTTGATTAATAATTTTAGAAAAGAAAACAACTAACAAATATTCTTTTACAGTTTTTTCGGGTTTTATAAAAAGAATTAATATTAAATAATCTTTTACAATTCTATTTTGTCGAGGATTACGAAAAATAAAATTACTGTCAAATAATTATCTCCAGTTAATATTAACTATTTTAAAAAGTTTCCATATTCAAGATTAGGCTTTCTCAATATCAGTAATATTTTTACATTTTTTCTTGTTAATTAATATTTTTAGTATCATATTTATCAATAATTTTTCAAAGTTAAAATTACTATTAACTCAAATTTTACAATTCTCTATGGTCAGGATTTTAAAAAAATATATTTGGTTAAGATTAAAAAGAAAAAATATTTTATAAATCTCCTTTTTTTAGGATTTTAGGAAAATAAAGTTATTTTCAGATAATGAAATATTTTAATTTTTTTAACTGATATATGTCACTATAATATCGGGTGAAATATGTCTTTCATTTTGGTTTATATTTTTTTCACACAAAATTATTAAAAGTAAAGTTAGTTAATTATACAAAAAATTAAGATTACTTTTACAGTTTTATTTTATTTAAACTTTTAAAGTTGTATCAAGTAATTAAAAAATTCTCAGGTAATATTTTCATGTAAATACTATTGTGTTTTCTAAAAATAATATCTGGAAGCTTAAACCTAAATATAGATGTGAACTATTTATAGCTATTTTGTCATAAACTTTTAACATAAAAATATCTATTAGAAAAGAAAAATTTGTTACTTATAAGAAATAATAAGAGTACTTTTACAATTTTCTATTGTTCAGGATTTTTAAAAAGGAATATTATTTATTTTATAGTTATTTTTTCTATATGATATTATTAAATAATTTATTATACTTGTAGGTTTTATAATTCGTTTTTGTTTAATAATTTTGCTTAAAAGTTAATATTTATCTTTAATAATTCTATTTATTTAATATCTTTGAAACCAAAAAGTATATTATATATATATATAAAATAATTACTTTCAAATAGATTTTTACAATTATTTTTTATACTAAAAAAATAAATCACTATCAAATATTTAAACAATATAAAATTTTAAAAAACTATTCAATTGTAAACATCACTTTTAGCTTTTGATAGTTATTTTTTCTTTTGAATTTTTTTAATAATGAAAATTATTACCACATATTTTCTTTAAAATATAATGTAAAAACTATGTAATAGTAATTTTACTTTTCTAAGATTTATTTTTGTAATGGAAATTTTACTTTCCTAAATCTCTTTTAAATCCTAAACAAAAGATAATTGTATCATATTTTTGACACATGTCACAATCTTAAATATATAATTGACATGTGTCGCAATCATGTTAATTAGTAACTTTGAAAACTAAGCTTTATATAATAAGATAACCGTAAGATCTTATTTGAAAAACCAACTACCAAGCGTGGCTTTGTTTCCTTTGTCGAAAGTGTGCAATATCCGTGAGTATATATAGGAGAAGCTTCTTACGGATTTCGAGTTAGAGAAATATTTAGTTTTTTGTTTTACAATAAGATATTTTACATATGGATAATCATTAAGATCCTAGATATAATACAAAGTATATACTTATGGTTTTCGAGTTAGGGAAATATTTTAATTTATTGATTTTAAATTACTTTTAAATATGGATAATCATTAAGATCCTATATATAATCAAAAGTATATACTTATAGTTGTTCAGATTCAGTCAATACAATAAATGTATTGTCATACAAAAATCATCACAATCTTGAATATGGGTTATCATCATTTCGAGGAAGAGGAATATACTTGATTTTTGATATATCTAAAAAGTAAATGAATTAGTTGGAGTAGATATATTTATTGTATGAAGACACTCAACCTTTACCTGTTTAAAAAGAGATACAACGATCAAATAATAAAAGTACAATCGTAAAATATTCAAATAATAAAAAATTTATTCCTCTCTTTGTGAAAATAAATTATTTTTAAAATAAACTCAAACATAAAAATAAAGTCCTATCATAAATTATTGAAATAAAAGACCCATGCATAAAGAGTTTAAACTTGCAAATAGCAAGATCTTCCATGAGTTTTAAAAACAAACTAAGAAGGAAATGCTTAGTACTTATGGAGTATGCTTCAACGTTTCTTATTCGGATCTTGGACCTTTTCAATCTTGATCGACCTTGTACATGATTTCTTAGATGTTGAGCTGAGGTCGATAAGATTAGTAATCTCCTCTTTTTTCTCTTACTGGAGGGTGTAGAATTAGAATCGAAGTGTTCTTGACTTTCACTTAAATAGACATAATCCTGTTCCAAAAAAATTAAGGTGAAAAATACATTAGAAATCTCCAATGTATTCTAGATACTTCAACTACTATGGAATATATTAAATGGTACCTCTTCACCACTGGTTAATGTCAACTGCTTGCTCGATAGACTTGGTGTGATTGGATCAGGAACATAAGTGAGTCTATCTTTATAGATTTTTCCCACCTTATAAAATTCAATTCCATAAGCAACATTTTCTTTGTCAATATAGACTCCAAACGTGAACTCTTTGCCAACCAAATCATTAATACAGTCTGGTACTAAGGTTGGATCTTGAAGATGAATAAATATTTAATATCAAAAAGTATAAATCAATTACACTAAGTTCTAATAGTTACTTTTTCGTCATTTTGTTACCTCTTCCAAGCTTCCATTGAAGAGTTTTTCTGGACTTTCGGAAACAATGTTGTTAGCAACACGATCCAAGATCATTATCTTTGAGATGCCTGAATCATCACTGACCATCAAGTGCATCCAGAATCTGTTACAACAAAAATAAGAAATAGTTTTCACAAATGAATAGATGAAAATATTATTAGTTGAAATATTAGAGGAAGCCAGACAAATTTAAAATAAAACCTTGGTGAAACATCGATGACACTGTCTTTGCATTCCTCACACCACCAATTATGAGTAATGATCTCTTTACCATTCAATTTCTTAAACGTGGTTCCAGTTTTGAGCACTCTTTTTTTCAAGATTTACAACCAAAATAATACCAAGACCAATCCATGTCAATGGCATAAACTACGCACTTCACTAAGCATTTTTCAACCTGTTGTTATAATAGATTTCACAAACTATTAAACAAAGAAAAAAAACAATATAAAAATATATCTAACTCATATAAATGCTTACTTGAGTTGAGGTTATCATTTCATAGATGGTCTTAGTGGGAAAGAGTAACCACTTATCACGCTGACCACGCTTCCCCACTATTCCAACTCGGTTGTTGTTGTCATCTTGAGAGTCGTCATTACTCTGGAATGATGTTAGAGTCATCGCATCATCGTTGATCCTAAAAATAATAGTAAGGTCATACTTAGTTTACTGTGGGAATTAATAGAATCGAGTACAGCCTTATGGACTTACAAAACTTTAAATGCTTCGGCTTCAGGTATTGGAGGGTTTAGCATCATTACAGAAGCATCAAACGCATTAGAGATTTGCAGTTCTCCTATAAGTTATAAAAAAACTCTAAGTGTAAATAAAAAAGATGGATAGTATTAGTTTGTGTAAAATGGTTAATCGCTCAAATTATGTTACCTCTAAATCTCCCAAGCTTAGCAAACCTGAGAAGCATAGTAACCATTCCAGTTTCTTGATTAATTGAAGAAATGAGTTTGTCCGCCAAGTTTCCCCATATGCAGCATGTTAAATGGGTATCACTATAAACATTTGTGAAAAAATGTTAGCCATATAATGTTCTTGTTTTCATGAAATATGTTCCTAAAAAGACTTAATGAAAATGACTTAGTTGAGATCGTTTAGAGTGAACTCTAGCTTCTTTTGTTGCTTTCCACCAGTACACTGCATGGTTTCAACATCACCACAATCAATAACTTGACCGAGTACATCTGTAAGAAATGAAAATGACTATGTCAGCACTTGGAAACGAATAATATTAAGCAGCAAAAACATGTCATAAAATTTTTTTGTATGTTTACCAATAAGGAAATTATCAACGAGTGTTCCAGACAATACGGATTGAAAGTCTGTAAAAAACAGGTACAACTCGTCATTAACGTGATTAGATCGAGTAACGGCAGTATTCTGATTGAAACTCATCTTCCAAGAATGATTGGTGGTTCGATATGCTCCACCGGCAGGTTCAATTTGAAAATTCCGGATGTAGCGCCAGGAACCAACTGTAAGAAGCCTCGTCTTACTTTCAATCAATTTCCTTTTACATGTTGCATGAATTTTGTGTCCCTTAACATGGCATATAAATTGGAAATATTAGTATAAATGAACAGAATGTTAAATAAAACATAAACCATATACATGAATTTTGTGTACCTTAAACATGGAATATGAAATGGAAATATTAGTATACATCAACAAAATGTTAAATAAAACATAAACCATATATATATTCAACTACCAAGCGTGGCTCCACAGATGAGATATACATAAACTTATATATATTCAAAACATAAACCATATATATATATATATATATATATATATATTCAACGAAAACACGAATGCTTACACTGTCATCAGCAAAGACAAATTCCATGGTCTCTACAGATTGGATGATTTGTTTCCAAGCATGTAGAACTTTCACATGTACGAACCATGAGTTTTTCCATGGTTTCAAGTCCTCCACGGCGGCCACATCCGTCTCATTAAGACTTCTGGATGGTTGAATCTGTATTTTGTTAGCCATTCTTTCGTTTCTTGGTTTTTTCGAAGGAGTGGGTTTGAATGAGAATAGGGTGATGGGTATTTATAGAATATTAGATTTAAAGAGAGGTGCTTAGGTTTTAGTTGAAACTTGGAGAGAAAGTTGGGATCATCACTTTATTATCGGAGATTCGAACATAAGTTAGGATTTGTATTTGGAAAATCCGATTTAAATCACGAAATCTTATTTCTATATACTATCACTGGCATTTATAATTAAGAATATTCATGGAATTTTTTTGATCCCTTTCCGAAATTTTGTTCGATCAAAGATATGTGCGATCTATAATTTAAATCACGAAATCTTGTTTTTGAAAATATGTGCGAAGAATGGAAAACTCTAAGATGTCGATTTTGATTTTGAATTTCAGTTTCTATTTCTAATATATATCAAAATGTAGGTGAGATCTTAAACATATATCGTAAGCCCGTTAGGTGTGTAAACATATATCTTAGGCCTGCGATTTTTTTGGTCGTAAATGAGGAGCCATTTTTTTGCAAATAGGTTAAAGATGTTAATGAAAAGCCCTGATTTGCAAATATTTTTTAGAACTTTCGGTGATTCGGATGAAATTTCAGGGGCAGGTTCACAAACTGTCAGTTATTTAACATTTTGTTCATGTATACTAATATTTTCATTTCATATTTCATGTTTAAGGTACACAAAATTCATGTATATGGTTTATGTTTTATTTAACATTTTGTTCATGTATACTAATATTTCCATTTCATATTCCATGTTTAAAGTACATAAAATTCATGTATATGGTTTATGTTTTATTTAACATTTTGTTAATGTATACTAATATTTCCATTTCATATGCCATGTTTAACGGACACAAAATTCATGCAACATGTAAAAGGACATTGATTGAAAGTCATCTTCCAAGAATGGTTGGTGGTTCGATATGGAATATGAAATAGAAATATTAGTATACATCAACAAAATGTTAAATAAAACATAAACCATATATATATTCAACTACCAAGCGTGGCTCCAGATGAGATATACATAAACCATATATATATTCAAAACATAAACCATATATATATATATATATATATATATATATATATATATATATATATATATATATATATATATATATATATATATATATATATATATTCAACTAAAACACGAATGCTTACACTGTCATCAGCAAAGACAAATTCCATGGTCTCCACAGATTGGATGATTTGTTTCCAAGCATGTAGAACTTTCACATGTATGAACCATATTTTTTTCCATGGTTTCAAGTCCTCCACGGCGGCAACATTCGTCTCATTAAGACCTCTGGATGGTTGAATCTGTATTTTATTAGCCATTCTTTTGTTTCTTGGTTTGTTCGAAGGAGTGGGTTTGAATGAGAATAAGGTGATGGGTATTTATAGAATATTAGATTTAAAAAGAGGTGCTTAGGTTTTAGTTGAAACTTGGAGAGAAAGTTGGGGATCATCACTTTATTATCGGAGATTCGAACATAAGTTAGGATTTGTATTTGGAAAATCCGATTTAAATCACGAAATCTTATTTCTATATTCTATCACTGGCATTTATAATTAAGAATATTCATGGAATTGTTTTGATCCCTTTTCAAAATTTTGTTCGATCAAAGATATGTGCGATCTATTATTTAAATCACGAAATCTTGTTTCTGAAAATATGTGCGAAGAATGGAAAACTCTAAGATGTCGATTTTGATTTTGAATTTCAGTTTCCATTTCTAATATATATCGAAATGTAGGTGGGTTCTTAAACATATATCGTAAGCCCGTTAGGTGTGTAAACATATATCTTGGGCCTGCGATTTTTTTGGTCGTAAATGAAGAGCCATTTTTTGCAAATAGGTTAAAGATGTTAATGAAAAGCTCTGATTTGCAAATCTTTTTTAGAACTTTCGGTGATTCGGCTGAAATTTCAGGGGCATGTTCACAAACTGTCAGCTGCTTTAATAGTATAGATGAAACTCTTTAACAAAAAAAAATAGTATGAAACCAATAAGTATATAGCAATTAATGGAAAATTGTAACCGTAGGACATTTTGAATAAAATTATAAGTGTATGAGTAAAATGACTAACTTTTAAAATACTAAGCGGTTAGAGATAAACATGGACAAATAGAGAGATGCAACTGTTGGTGGCATTTTTTCGGATTATTGTTCTGGTTTGTGAATTATGCTGGTGATGGATGGATATTATCAACTTCTTTGTACATACAAGATTTCAGTGACTGTCGTCTTTCACAAGACCAATTCGCGTAAACAAGATTAGTGGAATTCTTGTATAAACCAGAAATACCATTAAAACATATCTTAATGAAAACTTTAAAAAAAAACAGAAAATGAAATATATAATGAATACTGCAGGAACCAAGTATATTTTTTCTTAAAAAACAAAAACTGCTGCAGAAACTTCAATATATAGATTCTTAAAAGGTACATCAGATTCTAGAAGGTGTGTGTTCTTTGAAAATGAAACTTTTTCAGATTGTAGCTCTTCAATTTTTTTTTAAATATAAAATTATGAAAATGTATGTTTGTTAAAGGATGTATTGTTTAAATAGATTGAAAATGTATGTTTATTAAGAGATGTGTTGTTAAAGTAGATAAATGTTCAACAAAGAGTTGTCAAGAATAATTTTTTTGATGACATCAGTAAAAAGATTTTATGTCTCTTAGATCATTTAAAAAAAGAAGAGAATTATGATTGTTGGATGTGTCATAATATAATAGATAAATTTATTTTAAGTATTTATAAATGTTTATGAGAAAAACAAAAACGAAAAAGACCCATGTATTCATTTTTTCTAGCTCCTATTATTTACGGAGTAAAATCAAAATTCAAATGGCAATAAAACAAAGAAAAATTATTTGTATTAAAAATGTTTAAAATACAGTGTATATATATATATATATATATATATATATATATTAAAGACATAAACAATAGAAGCAAATTCTTAAATTAATACTTAAACATATTATAAAAAAATAAAAATTGAAAGATCATAGAATTCTGTTTGAATAATCATATTTTTTTGTTCACACTTTAAATGTTACAAACATAAATTAATATATATATTAATTGTAAAATATCTGATACGAAAAAATTTGAAAATAAATAATTCAAATACTTTTTTGACTCAAAACATGATTGAATATATTTGAAGGACCAAATGTATGATGAATGTTTTTCGATATATATAAAGTTTTTTATTGCAATATGAGATTTTTTATAAAATGAGTTCCCGTGCGACATCGCACGGGTTTCTTTTCTAGTGTATAATAAGTACAAAGATTTTTTTTTATAAATAGTATCTAGTAAAGTCATATGTACATACATTTCTGTTGTTTTCTGAGTGAAAAAGAAAATAGAGCAAATCAATTAATCACCACTTAATTCCAAGTTTCCAACACAATAAAAAAATTAATATCGTTTAAGTAAAAAAACTCACCACTTGATCCGGACCCAACCAAATAAACCTAGTCAGATATATTAAAAAAATATTAAATCTCACCCCAAAACAATATAAATGTATGTTTACTTTAATAAAAAAGTTGGTCGTTTTGGTAAAAAGAAAAAAATAAAATGGGTTATCTTAGATACTTTTTCTTGAGACATTATGTGGATCTGATGTTATATGATATATTCCAAAAAGAGGAAAATGAATATTCAATAAAGAGCCCATCGATTTAGGCCCTGTTTGTTTGTTCATTGAACTGATTCATTTGGATGGAACTGAGTCTCTTATTCGTTTAGACCCAAAATCTACCACTCATTCGAATGGTTCAGCTGAATGATTTTTCAAAAGTTAGGTTTAATTTCAAAAATCAATTGACTGAACCGAATTGAAGCATTCAAATGGCTCAGACTCAGTCAAAACGTTTAAAAGTCGATTTTACCCCTCACAAGATTTTAAAATCATAACCCTAACTAAAGATATATCTTCCTCTTCCTCTTGCGTTGCCGTCAAAATATCAAACTCAGATCCTTGAGCTCTCTCTCTCTCTCTCTCTCTCTCTCTCTCTCTCTCTCTCTCTCTCTCTCTCTCTCTCTCTCTCTCTCTCTCTCTCTCTCTCTCTCTCTCTCCGCGTCTCTCCCTCTCTCCGTGTCTCTCTCTTTCTGCGACTCTCTCTCTCTGCGTCTCTCTCTCTCCGTGTCTCTCTCTCTCCTCAGCTCTCTCTCTCTCTCAGGTATCTCTCTCTCTCTGGAGCTTGTGTTGTGTTTGTGTTGTTATTGCAGTGATGGGTTTTAAGACTTGTGTTGTTGCTGATTTGTTGTTGATTTGTGTTGACGTTTGCTTGCTTGACGTTTTCAGACTTGTGTTGTTGTGATTTGTCATGGGTTTGCTTGGTTTTGAGAATGTGTTTGATGTATACTGATGGGTTTATTTGTTCTGATGTGTCCTTATTTGGATCCACACTTTAGAGAAATTAAGAGTGAAAGCTCCTAAGTAGTTGATGTGTGTGTGTGTGTGTGTGTGTGTGTGTGTGTGTGTGTGTGTGTGTGTGTGTGTGTGTGTGTGTGTGTGTGTGTGTGTGTGTGTGTTGTAAGATCATTTGTATTAGCTTGAAATGGTAAGTGAAATACATTGACGATTATTTTTTAATTTCTCGTACAATTCTTTTGAAATGTCCATCGTATATACTACTAGACAAGTAAACTCTCTTTTACGTGTCTACTTTATTAGCTTGTTCTGGGTTTGCTTGGTTTTGAGAATGTGTTTGATGTATACTGATGGTTTTATGTGTTTCCAATGCAAAGCTTATAAACCATATAACAGGAAGCTATTGATCTTCAGAGTATTCTAACGCTGCAATGACCTCTGTCACTGGTACTGATGTCAGTACATTTTTTTAACTGAATGGTTTTCTTAGTTTAGTTCCTCGTACTGAATATTTGAATGGTTAGTTAAGTGATGTGTGTCTGTTGCTGCTGTCTCCTCATGTGATTTTTTGAATGGTTTTCTTAGTTTAGTAAAGTACATTTTTATTTAAATTGGTATTGAATATTTGAATGTTTTAAGAGTCTTACATGGACTGATGAGCAAACCCAGTTCTACCTCAAACTGAGAGTTGAGGAGAAGCTGAAAGGAAATGAAAGAAAAGGAAATCTCAATGATGTTGGGAGACAGTCCATTATTGACAAGTTCTGTGAAGCTTATGGTGAAAGGCACGTTTGGAGAAAATTTGGGATCAAGCACACTACTTGCAAAACTCATTATACAAGGTTCAAACGGTTGATCAACAAGAGGACCGGACTTGGCTATGATGCAAATGGGTACGTAAACATTTCTGATGACTGGTGGGATCAACTTTGTAAGGTACAGTCTCTGCTTGCTATTTATTGTTTGTGGTTGCTTGTTTATGTTAAGTGATGTCTGTCTGTTATTGCTGTCTCCTCATGTGATGTCTGTCTGTTCTTGTGGTTTTTAGGAATTTCCATCAGCTAGAAAGCTTAAAGAGAATCCATTAGCAAATGTTGACTTGTTTGAGAATGTGTTTGGAGCAGTTCACGTAAGTGGAGGTGAAGGATGGACTGCTTGGCAAGGCGAAGACAGTTTGGATAAACAAGGCGACGACCGTGTGGATCAGGAAGGTGACAATAATGATGCTGAAGACACTGATGTCGATCAAGTTCCTCCTACTCAGGAAACCAGTGCTCCAACTGAATCAAGAACTGCTGGCCCTTCATCCAGTAGAACAAAAGCTAGCAGGAAGAGATCAAGGGCTGCGCAAGTAGCACATGATGTAGCAGATAGTCTTTCTGACAAGAACAAGATGATAGGGAGCCACCCTGAGTTCAGTTGCAATCAGCTTACAGCTATGGAAGCCTTACACTCGCTGTCTGCTATCAGGCACTGGTCTCCTTTGTACAAGGCAGCCATCGACCATCTCAAGCAGGATGCTACCAATCGTCAGACCTTCTTGTTCTTTAAAGATGATGAGAACAAGGTTCTTTACTTGGAGTATGCTACTGGTGAAAGTAGAGATGCTTGAAGACTATGTTGTGCTTGTGCTTTTGTTTGCTACTGTTATGCTTTGTGTTTCTCTTTTGGTTTGAGTTTGTTATGTTCAAAACTCTACTGTTCTGTTTGTGTTTTGACTTATCTTATTATATGAGAATCAGCTTTTGATTTGTGTTTTGACTTATCTTATTATATGAGAATCAACTTTTGATTTATGTTCTGACCTTTGGTGAACCATTTGGTTTTGATATTTTAGGTTTGGTGAAGTAGAGGATACAACTTGGTGAAGTAGAGGAAGTCAAGATGGACAGTAACGTAAGTCTAAACCTTCTGATGCAACGACTTGATTTTTTTCTGATATTTGTTACTAAATTCTTTGTGTATATGCAGAGCATATTAAGAATTTTAATTGAGGATGATGAGTTGGATTTTTTATTTGATGAGAATCAGTACATATGTGCTTTTTTGGAGGAAATGTGTGGAGCAACAGAAGCTGATGCTGATAGGCAATTAGTCAAGACAAACCGAGGTGAAGGTTGGCGACGTGTGCAACGTTTATGAACGGGTCTGAGGTATAATGCTATGAGATTCTACGAATGAACCAGGAAACATTTAAGAGTTTGTGTCAGGTGCTATCAGAAAAGTATGGGTTAAAGGAGACTCACAATGTTTTCGTTGAGGAGAGTGTTGCAATGTTCTTAGAGACGGTCAGACAAGATGCAACTGTACGGACTATATCAGAGCATTATCAGCATTCAACTGACACTGTGAAAAGGAAGTTAGAACATGTATTAATTTCTTTCTTGAAGCTTGATGTTTGTTCTTATTAATATTAACATATACCGAGGAGAATGTGGCAGGTTCTTGATCGATTCTCTTGTGTTTCCTCTAATTTAGTCTCTAGTTAGTCTCTTGTATTGATCTTCGCTGCATCACTTGTTTCTGCTTATTTATCTTTATTTGCTTCATTCGATTTTTTTGTAGCTTTAAGTGCTAAACGAAGTCTGTTACTGATGATGTATGATCATTTAATGTGTTTTAGTAATTATGTATAAAGCTACGTTGCTGTGTTTGTGTTGTTGTTGCAGGAAATGTAACGATTTTTAGTGGTTTGTAGTCTTGTTGTTGCTGGAATAGTATTTTGAAGTTCTCTAGCTTACTGACATTGCTCATAAACCATAGATTGCATTCTACAATCTTTTAATATTGGTATTATGTTATGTTACAGGTATTAAGTTCTCTCTTGAAGCTCGCATCAGACATTGTGAAACCAACTAGGAATGAGTTTGCAACTGCTAGTCATTTTCTAGAAGATAAACAGCAGTATTGGCCTTATTTTAGGAACTGCATAGGTGCTTTAGATGGAACTCATATTGCTGTCCGTCCACCATCTGGGAATAGTGAGTCATTTAGAGGTAGAAAAAGTGAACCAACCATGAATGTGCTGGCTATTTGTAATTTTGACATGAGGTTCATCTATGCTTATGTTGGAGTTCCCGGGAGAGCACATGACACGAATGTGCTAACATATTGTGCTACTGAAGAAGCTTCTTTTCCTCACCCACCAGCTGGAAAATACTACTTGGTCGACTCAGGCTATCCAACCAGAACTGGTTACTTAGGTCCTCATCGCAAGACTAGATACCATATAGATCAGTTCAACAGAGGAGGTCCACCATCAAACACTAGGGAATTGTTCAACCGCAAGCACTCCGGTTTAAGATCAATGATTGAGAGGACTTTTGGTGTTTGGAAAGCCAAATGGAGAGTTTTAGACAGAAAACATCCCAAGTATAAGCTGAAGAAATGGATAAAGATTGTGACAAAAACTGTGGCCCTCCACAACTTTATTCGAGATTCGCAACATGGAGATGCTGATTTTTCATATTGGGAAGGAGTGGAATCATATGAACAGCATGGTGATGATGAAGAAAAACATGTCGGATACATTCAACAGGGTGATAGACTGATGGAGAGTGTGCGTCACTGTATTACCTTGGAGATGACAAGAAGAACTAGACTTCCATACTAGCATCATACAAGTGTGTGTCTATGGTCTTTTTATGTTTGTAGGTATGTCTTTTCCATTGTTGATTGACTGACCAAGAACTCTTTATATGGTTTATATGGCAGGTTGTTTCTCTTTTTGGATTGTTGTAGCAATGAGTGAAGAGTGTGGAAGTCCTTGTTTATGGTCCAAAGATATGAGACTGTGGAAAACGTATGACATTGTTTTCTTTAGATGGTTTTTTTTAAATTGTTAGACATCTTTTAAATTTCAGTTTTATAAACATTATTGTTAGCATTTGAATATCTACTTTGAACGGTTTGAAAGTTTATTAAAATTTGAATATCTACTTTGAGTTGTATGAAAGTTTATTAAAAAAATTTTTAGTCTATTTTATGAAATAAAAATTTATAAATGTCAAAATGTTAATTTTAAAATAATTTTAGTGTAAATATATTATATAATGAATAATAAAATTCTGTGTAGTTAAAACTAATATCAATTGATATCAAACATATGATTAAACCAAAACAGGGGTATATATGTAATTTGGTTATTAAACTCATTTGAATGATTCATCTAAATGGAGAATCAAACATAAAATACATTCAAATAGTTCATTCAAATGACTCATCCAAATAAAGAAACAAACATGGCCAAAAATTTGAATGGATCATTTAGATAGAACACACAAATGGATCAGCAAAATGGATTCATCTAAACGGAGAAACAAACAAAGATCATGATTGTTTGTCTAGTTTTTAGATTTTGGTTTCTGGTTTTTGGATTTTAGATTTTGGTTTTTGGATTTTAGATTTTAAATTTTGGTTTTTGATTTTGTAGTATATTCTAGTTTTTTTTAAAAGATGAATGGTTGCTTTAGATTCTGGTTTTTAGTTTTTGATATCAAAATTATCAAAATGAAAATATGATTAATAGAAAAATGTTTATTCTGCAAAACACAAATAAGTTTGTTTAATAAAATTATCTTAAAACAAAAACTGCAAATACAAATTAAAATAATGAGATTTTTTTTTTAGTTTTCTGAAAAACAATAATGATATTAATATTTTTAGATTTTTTAAATAAATTTTATAAAGATATATAATAAAAAATTTGTAATATTAGTGTTTAGAAAAACATGAGAAGTATTTTTCTTAGTTTTTAACTATATTTTTAACTCCCAACTATGAAATCAATAAAGAAGTTATTAAAAAATATATTATTTATTATTTCTTGAAACTGAAATTGATCTAAATTAATAAAATATTACTTATTATAGAAATTGACAATATAAAATATCACCCCATAGCATATATATATATATATATATATATATATATATATATATATATATATATATATATATATATATATATATATATATATATATATATATATATATATATATATATATATATATTTAAATTATTTAAATTATTTAAAAATTTAAGATATATTTTTAAAAAAATTTCCCGAATTCAAATATTTTAAGACTATTAATATTTAGATTTTTAAAGTACTATCTGATTTTACACATATCATTAGTACACAATTAATAGTTATCTTAATATTTGAAAGAATAATATATATATATATATATATATATATATATGTATTCTTTTGAAAATTGTATTAAATTTATTTAATTCAAATATTATTAAATAAAAATTAATAGATCGATTTTAAGGATACAAAAATTAAAAATTCTAATTTAATAAATCTATTTATAATTTGAAAGATTAATTATTCTACTATAAGATTTTATGGTAGAAAAGATGATTAAAATATTTTGGAAATAATTTTGATAAACAAAACTATAATAGTTAATATGTAGAGAAGATTATTTGTGAGTTTGTGTTGATTTTATAAAATGGTTGATGTGGTTTTATATATGTAAAATAATTAATTTGTTAAAAGAAAAAAAGGTAGTCGTGGGGTTCATGTGTTGAGAAACCAATAAAATGTGGATTTTGGTTTCTATGAGTAAAATGACAAAAGAACTAAAATCTGGTTTCCCTGAAAAATAGGAAATCTATTTTACCAAAATCTTAATTGGAGGAAAAAAAAAATAGATTCTAGAAAAACTAAAACCAAAATCTATTCTAGAATCAGCGAACAATCAAAGTCAAAATAAAAAGGGCCTTAATGGAGTGGAAAAGAGAGCGTTCATTGAGGCCCATACAGTTCTCGCTAAGTCCAAAATAATCGAAACGGTTAGCCAAGTAGCAGAGAGAGAGAAGCTGAGAGACGACACATCAAAGTGTTTCAATCGCAAAAGGTTTCGCTCTCAGTATCATGTAGTAGTAGGATTGATTGATTCGCCTTCTCTTCTCAATCGTGTAACACGACGAGAAGGAGATCTAGGTTTTTTTTTCGAGTTTCGCTCCTCCTCGCTTACCCAAATCAGCTCTTTTTATCTACCAAGAGATAGTAGATTGTGATTGTTACGTAGATGGCGGATCCTTCCTCAAATTCATGTTTCAGAGAGGGAAAATTCACCGCGCCAGGGTTTCGATTTCACCCCACCGACGAGGAACTCGTCATGTACTATCTCAAGAGGAAGATGTACAGGAAGAGGCTTACCGTCAATGCCATCGGCGTCGTCGATGTTTACAAGATCGAACCCGATGACTTACCTGGTAATTTAATTTATTTAATTGACATTTGGGTCCCTGAAAGTTTACTTATTTACTAGAAACATCCCATACCTTTGGGGTTGTTGACAACAGGTCATTCGGTGTTGAAGACGGGAGATCGACAGTGGTTCTATTTCACGCCAAGGAGCAGGAAGTATCCGAACGCAGCTAGGTCGGGTAGAGGCACTGCAACTGGGTATTGGAAGGCTACAGGGAAGGATAGAGTCATTGTCTACAACTCGAGATCGGTAGGGCTTAAGAAGACTCTTGTTTTCTATAGAGGTAGGGCACCTACTGGTGAGCGTACTGACTGGGTGATGCATGAGTACACTATGAATGAAGAAGAGCTCGACCGATGTAAGAGCAACGCCAAGGTAATAATCACCCCTTTACTGTTCTCAGTTAGTTGATTCTGATTTTAGTTTTTTAATTGCCTTCAGGATTACTATGCTCTGTATAAGCTGTTCAAGAAAAGTGGGTCTGGTCCCAAGAACGGTGAGGAGTATGGTGCTCCCTTCCAAGAGGAAGAATGGGTTGATGGTGATGAGAGTGAAGATGGAGATGATATTGCTGTGCCAGAGCGTCATGAGGATACTCCTTGTGTGGATAACGGTAGACTTTTCGAGCCTGTTAATGTTCAGTTGGATGATTTCGAGGAGATTCTCAATGGGTTCCCACGTGCACCTGAGGTTCCTCATAGATGTGTTAATGGCCTTGCTTCTAGTGTTCCCCTGGTCAGTTCCTTTTCTCTCTCAATAAGGAAGATGAAGATGGTTTTCGCTACCAATCTATTGGATGGAGCCTTATTTGGTTCTGCTTTACTCACTACATAGATAACTTTACTCGCAGGTTAACAGGGAACAAGAGCTGCAGAGCACGTTGTTAAATAACTCTTCTGGAGAGTTTCTTAATCACCAGCAGACGGGAGGGTTCTTGCCAAACGGCGAGCCATACATCAGGTCCTCGAGCTCTGGTGTGGAGCCTTTTGTGTTTCAGAAGGAGGATTACATTGAAATGGATGATATTCTGGCGCCTGAACTCGGAGCTGTGTCGGTTGAGAAGCCTGGACAGTTCTTTGACCCTGGTGAATTTGGTGACTTTAATGAGTTTGACCAATTGTTCCATGACGTGTCCATGTCTTTAGATATGGAACCTACTGCTCAGGAAACTTCTGGACATCCGTCTCCTCCGAGTAAATTTGCAGACAACACATCCAACGAGAAACAGCATTTCCTTTATCAGCAGTTCCAGGACCAGCAGATCCCTGAGAACAAGGTGAACAACAACAATCTCGATGATTTCACTGACGATTTGTGGTTTCAAGACGATGATGATCAGCCTGTTCTCTTTGATCAACCACAATCTATTACTTCTGGAGCATTCGCGTCACCCTCATCAGGTACTTAAAAGTTAAAACTCATTCTCATCTCAAAGCATTCACCATATACTGTCAGCTAAGTATATAATTCCCACTAAACACGGATGTATATGATATTCTGCTCTTTGATGCTTATCAAACTCTCTTGTTATAATCTTTAAACGCAATAACCATAAAGCCTTTCAGTTGATACTCTGTTAACACTATTTGCATAGGTGTGATGCCCGGTTCCACAAATCTTACTGCAAACGTAAATGGCCAAGACCAGGAAGGCGAGAATGGTGGTGGAACAAGCCCGTTCACATCGGCTCTGTGGGCATTCATGGATTCAATACCTTCAACGCCAGCCTCTGCCTGTGAGGGTCCTATTAACCGGACCTTTGTGCGTATGTCTAGCTTTAGCCGTATCAGTTTCAGTGGAAAGGCTAATGGAACGACGTCAGTGACTAGTACCGTGGTAGCAAAGAAGCGTAGCAGAAACAGAGGGTTTCTTCTCTTATCAATTGTGGGTGCCTTGTGCGCCATCTTCTGGGTGTTCATAGCCACGGCTCGAGCCTCCGGGAGACCAGTCTTCTCGTGAAAGGTGGTTTTGTTTAACTAGGTTTATCTTAATTACATGTAAGTTAGAAAAAACCATGATTCATGCTAGTAATCATGGATTAGCTATTGAGCTATTCTAGTATATGAGTCTTTGAATGTGTACGTAGATTGAAAGAGTAAAGAATGTTAAATTGCTGATAAAAGATTTCCGTTTTTTCTTGATTGTTCAATGCTTGTTGTTTGCATATCTTCGGGGTTCTCGGTATTCACAAAGCCGCACAAGATAAAAGTTTCCAGAATCAACTATCATTATAAGCTAATGTAGGGTGTTCAGACTGTTTTGATTGGTTTGATCACAAAGCATTATCTTGAACTTGTATGTTGAATCATCTTTGCCGTGGATGATGATGATTGGGATCTTGGTTCCTGGAAACGTCACTGAACAAATAGATTAGGATCCATAGGAATGTGCAAGCTTGAGAAATCAGAGAGCAGCTTCAAGTAATAGGACCCTCACGTAACCCTTCTTTGGGTTGAATGAGTTCTTTGTCTTCAAGTAACCCTTTTTTAGCTTAGGGCTCCTTTGAAATGGTGAGTAATGAGTTAGTTAAGTAGATTGGTGATGTCCTCAAGTGAAATGGTGAGTAATGAGTTAGTTAAGTAGATTGGTGATGTCCTCAAGTGCCCATATCTTCATTATTACATTCCTATAAGGTTCTAACCTCATAACATGTCATTTACATTAAATGGAGCAAAAGTCAATAGACATTGAAAGTATGAGGAATGTAGAACTCACCTAGTAACTCAGGCCCAAAGGCATCGTTACTGAAGCGTTTAAAAGTTTGAAAAGGATCATCTCTTCTAGTCGCTAGCTTGAACTGAACCTCTTATGGTTTGGAAACCTCTTTGTTTTAAACTCAATTTCATATGTGTAAACTGTAAAGGTAAGCTCCGTAAACCCCTTGTTTGATTGCTTCTTGTATTGCTCAATTTTCGTTTAAATGATTTTTTCTATTGTCTTTGGGCCTTCTGATATGCATCTTTGTCACCAACTCAGCTTTTGGGTTTTCCAATTTGGCTCTCTTGTTCTCTTTGAGGCAGTGGTGATTGTTAATAGCGAAATAATAGTTTTCACAGTTAAAACGTTCATGCATATCATTATTGTAAAAATGTAAAAATACGAGGGTATCCTAACACGACGTCGTTCTATATATTTCATCATTTGTATAGATTTTGTCGCGCAAGCTAAAAACTAGTTGGACAGAAGAAGGATTTTTGAGAACTCGAAATTGAGAAAAATAAGAAATCGAAGAAGGAAAAGCGATTTGGTTTTATTGGAGAGTGTGAGTTCTTTAGCAGCGCCGAGATCACAAATTAGAGGGTGAATTTGAGCAGAGAATGGAAGAAATAAGATCGGCGATGGAGCAGCAGATGGATCTGATGGCGGATCTGGTCCAGAAACTCTCCGGAGAGCTCCGAACCGGATTCCAACCCGCCTACGAGAATTTCATTGGTTTTTTACACGCCATTGATTGGAAGGTGATGATTGATTAGAGTTAGTTATTGTTTGTTAGGGTTTGCGTTTCATTCTGTGATTTGGATTCAATGTGGTTAACATTTGTTTTTTTTTTCGTCTTAGGAACCTTGGATTATGGGATTAATGGCGTTTCATGCTCTGGTGCTGATTGTGACTCTTGCTTCCAGAAGGCATCTCAACTTCCATATGTTCTTGTTCTTATTAGCTTGTAAGCTAGCTCCCTTTTCTTTCTTTCTGCTACAGTGTTCTTATTGTATTGTGTGTGTAAATAATGATAATGATCATGTGACAATAACAATTGCAGTGGGTGGAGTATACTTTGCAGAGAGTCTCAACCGAGTCTTGAGGAAAAACTGGAGGAGCTTCTCTACTCAGAATTACTTTGACCCCCACGGTGCCTTCCTCTCTGTTCTCTGGTCAGGACCACTTTTGGTCATTGCAATTATCATCCTGGTTTGTTTTTTTTTTCCCTTTCTTCTCTGCGTTAATACCCACAAATTCATGAACCATATATTTATTAGCAATGCGTAGTAGATCACTAGCATGAATTAGAACCATGACTGGAGGTGCTATTTAAGCATGTTTATACTCTTTAACATTGAAAATCTTATGGTAAGTGTTTGTTTTTTCTTTTTGGTACAGATAAACACACTGTTTTCGCTTTGCTACCTTATTGTAAAATGGAAAAGAGCTGAGCTCAGGCATCGTGCAAGGCTTGCTCGTTCCAAGCAGGAATAATAGAGATCCCAACTCTCTCTCTTATCACATTCTTTTTCTCACATTTTTGTACTACTCTCCTCTCTCACTTTGCAACCGGTTGGTTTCTATTTTATGTATTTCGTTTTGAAATGATTCGAACCAAATGGAAAGATAACCCTGACGGGGTATTTGATAAAACCTGGAGCTGAATTCGAAAGAGAATCTAACTCCCCCAAGCAACTTCATCATTACCACTCCATATTGATGGTTTCCTTGAAGCCTCTTCATTTGAATTGGCTGCGGAGGCTGAGATTCCGAGCCTTTGTCAGGGATTCAGTATAGATACTAAGTTTACCAGCAAGCATGTAATGGAAATATCTGCTGAACCACTAGCTGAGGCTGAAAATCAAAGTCTCGTAGACAATAGAGAACTGATCGTCTCCTAGGTTCTGGATACAAGAGTGAAATTTCCATAGAGACTGATAGTGAGAACCTACAGAAAGTAGGCATAGATCAGAGTACAAAAGAGGGGAGCAGAGAAACCAAAAGTCTATTTGATGACGAACAAATCGGAGGACCTTGAACAGAGTGATGATACACGAAGCTTCTTGTCATTAGCAAATCTGAAACCAAAAAAAGTATAATCGTTTTTCTCTGAGCGTTCTGAAACTTCTTACAACCTAAGTGAATTTTGGAGCGAAGGAAATACTGACAAGGAGTTCCTATTTTCTTCAGGCCTGGATACAGAAACATCTGAGGATACAAACCCCGATTGAAGAACTGCTTTTTTATTATACCGAGAGTCAAGAAAACCAGACCAAGCAACCACATGTTATAAGAAATCATGAATTGTCTCAGATGAATAGCTCTAGGAGCGGTAAAGCTGCTTTTGTTCCATTACTTGAAGCCTCAGGTTGTTTTGCATTTGAACTGGCTACAGAGGTTGTTTTCCATAACTGTTTAGCGAAAACAGTCTAAACTAAGTTCATGAATTTCTCGAGAATTCAATGCCTCGCAGTTGTTTAAAAGAGAAAGTATCACATAATGACTACCCCTCTGTGATGGATTAGACTTACACCAAAAAGTTTGTAATAGCGCTCGTTAGATTTTCACAGATCACTAGTGGAAATAAGAAGGTGGACATGACATAAACAAGATGTGCTAATAAAACACATTTTATCAAGATCTTATTTCCTTTTTAAGATATAACCCTTTCTTCGACCATATATTCACTCTGTTTTGAATTCTTTCTTTAATGAAAACAAAAAGCTTACATCCACTCCTTATGAATACCCAAATAGATATTCATAACTCCCTCATTGTGAATATGTGTAAAACTTAAATGATAATTTTTTAAAATAGATAAAAAGCAAGACTCCAAATTAATAGATTAGGTACTAAAATATTTTGTTTTGTATAGAAATTAAGTTACAAATGACTTGTATAAGCTGACTTAGCATAAATTTGATCGTCTCTCTGTTCAAAACCGAAATATGCAACTGACATAATTTACAAACAATCAAACATATAAATCATTGAAGATTAACTTTTGATGAAAAACAAATTCAACATATTATAATCTGAGCGTTGAATATTAACATACGATTGATTCATGTTTTTCAATAGGATTGATTCTCATCAGATCCAGATATTTTAGGAAGAGTTTTTTTTAACACACACACACACACATATATATATATATATTCATAGAAGATTTTGAATTATTGTGTCGGTTTAATTCCCCTATCATCATCAGTATGGGGCTGTTATGAAACCTTTTGTTTTCAATTGAGATTTTCTTTTCATGGATGGATTCGGGATCAAGGGATAGTTGATTTTGATTTTACAAATGGTGGGACGGAATTTTGGCACGACATCTGTATTTTCAGAGTGGAAGAGACGACGTTAAATTTTGGTGGAATTCATGGCAAAGATGTAGAGGTCTTTTTCTTATTTGCTACATAAAATCACCACGAATGGATGGAGTACTGCAGATGATATGGGATGGCGTTCACAAAAAACAAAGAAGGTATGTATCTCAAACAGAAAACTTTAAGTATGTTGATGTGGGGCCACATCATGGGGATTTTGCTATTATTTTGCTAATTAGGCGATTCTGGTATGGAGGGACGTGAGTATTATAAAAGAAGTGTTATTCATTGTTCTTACTACCAATAAAGAATCTTAAGATGATGAAGAATCGTTATTTGAAGAGGAATGAAGAATTTCTGATACACTTAGAGATGAAGATATGTTGAAGATATGGTTTTATTGGGTTCAAGGGAAAAAAAATTCAATGCTGTGTGTAAACTAAGTGAGAATGTATAAACTGAACTGTCTATTTATTCAATGCTCATGTCTCCTACATATATACTCGCCTTACAGAGGAATATTCACAAACAAGATCGATCATTATCTATAACAAACTCAATCTACCAAAGCCTTATTATAATCTCTCGAGCTTACCTCCATACCGACTTCGCCTTATCTCAATCTCTGTATATCAAACCAGACCATACCACACTTAACCGGTTTCAATACTATGGATAGTTACAACAAATCACGTTATTTCCAGTGTTTGTGATAGATTGCAACATATAGATGTATGGCATCTAATGATCTTTTTGAAAAAAAAAATTTACTTACAAGAACTGAAAACCAGCCACAAGCAATATTTTACAAAACCAAAAACAAAGTGAAAAAAGTTACTGGATCAGAATGTCCTACGAATATGATAGGAAACATGGTTATCTCAGTTGAAAATCTTTATTAACAAACATGTTTTATGTAATTTTTGATTCATGTAATAGATTACACTGATTAGATTATTACTATAAAAAATAAATTAATAGAGGATTTTGATAAGGTTTCAATTCAATTTTCTTTGATTATATTTTCCAAGATAAAACCAAAAAAACTTTATTAACAACCATACTTCCATTGTAACGGTTACCAAGGCAGAAGAATCAAGAGACTCGGAAACAGAAAGAAACTGACACGTGCCTATCAAGCCTTGACAACTGTATACCCATACCCTTGCTGATGATTCCAAAATTTTATTCGCTGTATTGCTGCTATCTTCGTCACTCTCTCTGATATAACTTCTTCTCCTTGTTCCTTCCCCCCTTCTCTCTCTCTCTTTTCTAATTTATTTAAAAGGCCCGAAACCAATTTCCCACCCAAAGCTCACCTATATTGGCGCAATCCGATCTCGCCTGACGTCATGTCACCCTCGGCGAACGGTGGTTCTCGCTGCTCATGCCTCATCGCCGGCGATGATTCCGGTGAACCGTTTGACCATACATGCAATCATTGCAATTCGAGAAAACCCGATCGCTCCTCGTCTGGATCGAAATCGGATGATTCGGAGAAGAAGCTGCGTAGAATCATCGTGGCTTCCATCAAAGGATTCTCCATAGGCACTGGGATTAAAGGTGGATTAGCTGTTTTCTCAATCTTCGCTCGTTTCGCTCGTCGTAGATCTGCTTCTCTTTCCAGGTATTGTTAGAAGAAAAGAATAAATAAAACCGGAATTCGAATTTCTGATTTGTGGAATGTTTTTTTTTGTTGCTTTGATTTTGATCATGGAATAAATTCGGTTTAGGAGAACCGGTGATTTCTCGAATAGTGAAGCAATTGCCGTTGGGATTAAGGAAACGCTAAGATACGGTCTGTTTTTGGGAACCTTTGCTGGTACTTTTGTCTCTGTAGATGAAGCTATTTGTTCTTTCGCAGGACACCAAAGGCATGTTTCTTGAATCTTTTTCTTAGTGTTTCAATCTCTTTCAAACATGTTTTTATTCAACTGCTTTTGTCTGAAATCCCCCCCCCCCCCCCAGAACTGCGAAATGGAGGGCCCTTTTCGCTGGTTTAGTGGCTGGCCCATCGATGCTTCTCACGGGACCAAACACTCAGCACACGAGTTTAGCTGTTTACATTTTCATGCGTGCGGCGGTTCTCGCGTCGCGGTGCGGCATTAAAAGCAAACGGTTTGGTTCGATTTGCAAACCGCTTACGTGGAAACATGGGGACTTGTTTCTCATGTGTCTCTCATCTTCACAGATTCTGTATGTTTTTATCTTTCTTGATGATACTTTAGGGGTTTGTTTGAGTTTCGTTTCTCTTATTAGAAGTTTTGATTATTATGTTTTCAGGTCTTCCTACATTTTAAAGCAAGAGAGTCTTCCTTCATCGTACAAATCTTTCCTTAACAAACATGGTGGGAAGGATCTTTGTATCATACAAGGCGTTAAAGATATGGCAAGCGCCAAACCGTTAACCAATTTAAGGGCAATTGAGAAATATTACAAGTCTATTGGAGTTGATATCAAACTTGATCCTAACATGAAAGTCCCCTGTTCGGTAAATTGTATTCTTTTTGTTCTATCAAGTGAAACCATTATTACATGCTATTATTCTTGTAGAAAACTTACCTATGTTGTTTCTTGTAGATAATCCATGGAAAACAGTCATGTACAAACCATGCTCTTACATTTTTCTTTCAAGCTTACAAGAGGGCGTTACCTGTCTATGTCCCTGTCTACTTGATCCCAGCGCTGATAGTTCATCGTCAAGACCTGCTAAAAAAGTAAAAAGTCTTGTTTCGCCTTGAATCCATTGCTTGTTAAAACGTTTTTGTGTATCTCAGGTTTTTTTTATCTCATCAATAGAATCTTTCACACTCGTATCTTACAGGCAATACTCAATACTCGGTAAGGGTCTTCTTGGCACGGCGAGATCAAGTTTGTTTCTCTCTGCTTACTGCACTTCTGCCTGGTTAGAATCAAATCTCTGAAAGCTCCTTCATATCATCATAACCCAAAACATAGTCAGCCTCTCAGCACTTGTGTTGTTTCACTTAATGCGTAAACTTATACAGTCTCCTATAATTGTCTTAAATAGGGCTTGGACTTGCCTGCTTTTCCGGATATTTGAGACATGCAGCATACCGATTGTGGCCATAGCAACGGTACAGACCAAATTTATTCACAACAGCATACACGTATGTAGCATTTAACATTTTAACTAAACCATGAGTTTTCGTTGCAGTTCCCAACAGGTCTGGCTTTAGCAATTGAAAAGAAAAGCAGAAGGATAGAGATATCACTCTACTGCTTAGCGAGGGCGATAGAGAGCTTCTTCACATGCATGACAGATGCAGGATACATTCGACCGCCCAAGATTCTAAGAAGAGCAGATGTGGTCGTGTTCAGCGTTTCGACTGCCATTATAATGCACTGCTACGCGCAGGAAAGAGAAGTGTTTCGCTCAAAATATTTGAACGTCCTAGATTGGGTTTTCGGTGTTCCTCCTCCTCCTCCTCCCCCTTCTCCTCCTTGTGAAAAAACATAGAGACGTTTTACTTTTAATTATCGACTTCAGGAGGGAAAACATAAGTTACTTGTGTTTTTAACTCTCTGACGAAAAGTAGAGTTTGGTGGTAGAATGTTCATTTAATAGTCTGTAGGAGTTTTTGTTTCGGGTTTTGGGATATCTAATGAAGCTTTTCGAGCAATAGGCCTATTCTTGTGGTTCATCTCTAATATACACCATGATCTTTATCGATCGCTTATTGCAACACCAACGAATCATGTGTAGACCCCCATGTGTGCCTAACCATGCATATATAAATATCATGTCTATGTCCCATAAATTTATTACGTTTAAGCTTGTTTGTTCATGTCGATCTCAAAACTCGACTGCATCACAACTTCCAACATTTACTCCGACATATGCTCCGCCAAGTGCTTCAATAAATTCACTAAAAAGGCCAATTATCTGAATTTCTCGTGGAATGTGGAATGACTCCATTGTTGGGGTTTTTAAGTATTCACAAGCAATACTCCAGTGCGTCTAATTCTACAGACTTTTGATCGATAGCTTTTTGGGAACGACCAAATGGCAACCCAACATACCTCGTGGTATCATTTGGGCGCGCGCAGAGATCACCACCATCTCACGAAAAATCAACTAGACATTATTTAATAGAAGTGATTTAATTACATGTCATTATCATATTCTTTTTCATAAAAATAAATGATGTGACTTTAAAAATAGTGAAATTACATCGCTTAATCATAACATATATAATTACCATTACAAATGTACATATTTCTGTAAGTTTTTGAAATACGGTAATAATAACTCCAATATAAAGTAATACTAGGTGACTTGCCCGCATTTGCAGGCATAATTTTTTTATAAATATTTATTAATAAATATACTATTTGTTAAAATATCAAAAAAATATTTATTTTAAAATATATTCTTATCTTTAATCAGTTTTTACTAATTAATTGTAAAACATTTATCTAATTAAATAAGAAAACACATAATTGTTAATTAAAATTTAAGCCAAAATTTTGAAGTTATCAAAATCTCAAAATAAATAAAAAACACAATAATGTTAAACCGACCCAACTTTACATATTATATGAATCATTGTTAATTAAAATATTGATTATAATTATATTTTAAAATATCTTCCATAATAATTGAATAAACATGCAAACATACCATATTGACAAACAAAATATTAATATGTAATGTATAAGATATATATTGTTATTTTAATTTGTAAATGCTATAATAGAGAAAAATAAGCTATAACCAATCTATATTTTTTACTCTAAATTTGAAATTGCTACTTTCTATAAAATGATATTTCCTTATTTTTAAATCATATTTTTTTGAAGTGGTCTTTAACTTTCAAGATTTAATAATTATAACTAAAATAAATTATTGTGAAAAATATTTAATTAAAAAATATAGAATCACACTTTTGTTTATATAATAGTCTTCTAAAGAAATTTTATTAAAACAAAGCATAACTCTATGAAACTCATGAAAGAAAAGTAAACATAATTGATTTTACAATATAAGTTACATGTTGTAAATAAAAAATTAAGATTTTGAAAATATTCTCTTTTGGAGCAGATATTTTTAAAATATTTTTAAATATGATTCTCGTGGAAACTTTTAAAATAAAATAAATAAATATTAATGATCAACTTAAATAACAAATACATGTTATTTTTCAAATGTAATAATACATGTTATTTTGCAAATGTTATAATAATTAAAAAAAACACTACAAAAAGTCACATTAACAAACAATTACAAATCAAACTTTGTTATAGCTTATGAATTTATTTTGTATTTTGTAAAACTATTTTTAATATTTTAGTATAATAATAAATCTATTTATTATATGCGTATATAAAATTAATTAATAATTAATAAATAAGTAGATAAACATAAGATAAATATATGAGATTATCTTTTCTTTTTAAAAACACGTTTTATTATTTTCAAGGTAATTTTATAATATTAATTTGTAATGAGTTAAATATTGGTATAGTGAAAAAATGTAATTATCATGTTTTCAAATATTTTTGTTATTAAAATGTATGTAAAATATTTATGAAGATTATTGATTAAGCCTAAAATCATGGAGAATATGACAAATATGCAAAAAGTCCTAAAATCAAGGAGATGCTGACACATAAGCTAAATCACTTCTCAAATAATAGTATAGATAGATTCTTTTACAAAAAAAGTATTTTTGTCAAATTTCCTGAAATATAGCAATGACTAACTAATTCTTATCAGTGTTTCTTAAATTTGGTATTATATATATATATATATATATAAACACAAGTCACCTGACAAAACAAAATCCGACACTTGGCAAAGTTTTACAAAAAAAGTAAAGATAAAACATTTTTTTCTTTTCATCTCCAATTTTGTTTTTGCAATTCGATCAATTATATTTCACCACATAGTTATTGTTTTACATTTTTTTAGAAAACAATTAGTAAAAATAAAAACTATTGAAAAAAATCAAACTCCACGTAAAGTGAAAAGAAAGCAAAAAAAAAGTTCTAAACTGCCTTCACCTTTACAACATGATCATCTCTCTACAATATACATCATTTTTTCTCTACAAAAAATCAACTTCAAATGAACACTAGAATCACTCTTATAACAAATTTATCACCAAATAATTTAATTTCTTCCACAACCAATGCTTGTCTCTTCTCTATAATTTGATTTTTCTTATATTTTTTTTTTAAGAAAGGCTTTTGATCTTATTTTTAGTTTATAAAGTTCTCGACGTTGCAGAAACTATCAATATTGTGTACAAAAGATTTTCAAAAGAATAAGCGAAATTTATAGATGGCTTCTGGTAATTCCTTGTGTACATTCATTGGTTAGTGGCGCAGACGAGTTCCTATAATAGTTGTTTAGCAAATGAGTAAGTGATAATTTTTTTTTTTTGAATCTCAACATTTAGCTATCAACCATTATTCAATTTTGAATTCCTTTCATTTTATGCTTAATTTGCAGAGTAGTCATTGTTATATGTCTTCAGGTAACAAGTTTCTTCCTCGAACCAAAGGTGCTTGACTGAAATTTAGCTACATGTTTCAGATTGTAACGAGAGTGAGATGATGAGAAGAAGAAGAGACTTCAAACTTACAAGGAGATTCTCTGAATAAAACAAATTATGTTCTAGGATGATGGTTGAAGAAGAATCGAAGAGAGGGGAGACTCCAAGATACTAGAGAGTCAGAAACTGTTACTGCTCACATTTTGATTAGCAAGTCAGATGCATAACTTTTAAGTATAACCATTCGAAGAAGCATATAATAAAAGGTTGATTAATAATTTATTTTCTTATCTCTGAGCAATAATTAATACTGAAAAAAATATATATGCTTCATAAGATGTGTATATTGCATATGTGCAAGCCTTTTAATGACTATTATTAAACATGTTTAATATAAAATACTGTAATAGATGACTTTCAGCAATATCACATAATAATATTATTAAAATATTACTTGCAGTAAATAGATTTTGTATATATATATTTAAATTTTATAAAAAAATTGATAAATCAAATTTGTTGAAAAATAAACAGAGAATTTTTAATTGGTCAATAACGGAATAATTACATTAAATTTTGTTAAACTATTTTAATCATCTTACCACATGTCTCTCATTATTATGAAAATGTAAAAATTAAAAGGATAAACTACCATATTTGAGTTACTTTTTGAAACTGATTGCCCTTGAGTGGTGATATATATCTAATAGGGAAGTTGATTAGAATGACTCAAATTAGTTTCAAAATTACTAGAATAACTCTTAAAAGTTAAAAATTATCAAAAAAAAATATTGTTGAAAATACCCTTAACTCTAGCTATGATCAAAAATTAAAATTACAAAAATGCCATTTATAATTATTAAAAAAAATTCCAACGGCAGATTTATATACGGAAAAATAAATCTATCGGAGTATTAATCTGCCAAATTAAACTGTTGGAAAATTTAAACCTGCATTTGGTGGCAGACATTTTGTTACGGCAGATGTTTTTAAGCTTGCAGATTTATGTGGCCGATTTGTAATTGTCCACAGATTTATCTGTTTTAGTCTGTCATACGAAGTAACAGATTTGTTGACAACATCAGTTTTTTTTGAACTAGTAAGAGTTTTGCGACATATATGTTTATCGGAAATAGATATATTGTCTAATGATAGATTTGTTTAACTGATTTTAATTTGCAATAGATATATTGTCTAATGAAAGATTTGTTTAACCGATTTGTATTCATTTAGTGGCAGATATTTGGAATTGCCTTCTTCATTTGGTGGCAGATATTTAGAGTTTCGGTCTTTGACGACAGACTTTTAAATTAAATTTTAATTACTAGAATGGCACACAGTTCGAATTTATGACCAAATTTGGATAAATTTCATTATCTAAATTAGATTCCGGTTTATATGATTGGATTCGGTTTTAATTAATTTTGAAATTTGGTTTAGAGTTATTTTCGGTTTAAATTAATTTAAACCAATTTGAAACCTTGGTTTAATCTAAGAGACAAAACCACGTTTTCTCAATTTAGGTTTTAGGTTCTTTGTCGTCTTCTTCCTCTTACCTTTCATTCAACAACACATGGTCCACTTTCATTCATGGTGACTTACAACTGCATCTTCTAATTCATATTGAGGGGAGAGTAATGGAGAACATAATTCTCGTCTGTGGAAAGTGGAGAGTTGAGAAAAATAAGTGGTTATTTGAAGTGGATAATGAGCGAGGGAGCATAGTGCTTCCTGCGAATGAAGACACTCGATTAGAGGATTTTGTGAAAATCATACTTGAGGATTACGAAGTTGATGTTGCAAAACACGATTTGGAACTGAGGTACGCTTTGCCGAAGCAGAATCTACACAAACAAAACATCGATACACGACCTGTGAAAATAGGAAACAATAGGCAGTTTCATGCATTCCTGGGTTTCTGCAAAGTTGAGAAAGTTCGAGTATGTGTAGAGTTTAAAGTGAAAAAAAAATGTTGATGGAAGAGCTGGCGAAGATCAGAAACAACCCATAGAAAAAGATGAACCGTTGTGTGAAGACAAAGAAGATACAGATGAAGAGGGTGATCGATTCGATTACTGTGATGATTCTGATGGAGAGACATCCGATGATGAAAACTTTACCACATACGGGATTCCACCAGACCATGTAGAAGAGGTCGAAGGAGCTGCTACAAATATAATTTATGCAAGAGCCCTTAAAACACAAGAAAGAGAGTCTCCAATGAGTATATTCGATTTGCGGTCATTCAACTTTGCAGTGGGGCAGAATTACGATTCGAAAGATGCATTGGAGACACGTTTGAAGATATATTCAATTGTCCAATGTTTCGATTTTGATGTCGATAGATCCACACCAGAGCTATTTCGTGTAAAATGTTGGCTAGCGGTTGTACGTGGAATCTTAGAGCTTCACCAGTAGGCGATTCTTCACAGTTTACTATCCGAGTATATGTGGATGAACATACCTGCTCTGTAACAGAACGTTCATCTCGTTCCCGACAAGCTATTCCTGAAATTCTTGGACTCTTGTACAAAGACTATGTTGGTGGGGTTGAACCATCTGTTTTGCCACGTCATGTTTTAAATGCTATGAATATGAGCTTCAGAACCAAGGTCTGACTGCATTTGCACATCAACAATAGTTTCTTGTCTAGCCTTAACTTATTTTTTAATGGGTTAATGTGTTTTTATTTATTGCAAATGGATTACTGGAAAGCTCGTCGTACACTTCTAGCTGCTAGAGATCTTGTATTGGGTTCTTCAGAGAGTGGATACCAGGAATTACCTACTTACATGCACATGATTACAATGTCAAATCCAGGAACTTTAACTCGACAGGAAGTTGATACAAACAACAGATTTAAGTACTTATTCCTTGCATTCGGTGCTAGCATTACTGGCTTTCCATTTATGAGGAAGGTTGTAGTGGTTGATGGAACGTTTTTGCAAGGAAAATACAAAGGCACGCTTCTAATTGCAACATCACAGGATGTTAATTTTCAGATATTTCCAATTGCGTTTGATGTGGTTGACACGGAGAATGATGAATCATGGACATGGTTTTTCCGCCAACTCAACCGTGTTATACCAGATGATGAAGGATTGGCGTTAATCTCTGACAGGCACAAGTCAATAGGGAAAGCTATTGCAGTGGTTTATCCATTGGCAAGCAGGGGAATTTGCACGTACCACTTATATAAAAATATCTTGTTACGATTCAGAGGGCGTGATTTGTTTGGATTGGTCAAAAAGCCGCCTACTCTTTTAGGCTAACTGACTTCCAGACAAACTTCGAGAGAATCCAAGAGTTAAATCCAGATTTGCATGCTTACTTGGAACGTGCTGATGTACGTATGTGGGCACAAGCTCATTTTAGAGGTGATAGATATAACCTCCTTACGAGTAACATAGCTGAATCCATAAACAGAGCTTTGTCGGGTGCTAGAAGCTTTCCTATTGTTCATCTTTTAGAGTCAATCCGATTAATGATGACACGCTGGTTTGCAGCAAGAAAACATGACGCTGAGTTGATGAAAACCTCTCTTACTCGTGGTGTAGAGAAAGTGTTGGAGGTAAATATATTTGAAACAGGTTTTTATTTTGTTAGACTGTTTGCTAATATAATAAGCTGTTACATTTGCAGGACAGGATACCTATTGCTAGTGTACTAAAGGTTCAAGCAATAGACATTGATCAGTCACAAGTGACAGGAGTCTCCTCTTTACATGTTGTAAATCTGACCGAGAAGACATGTTCATGCCGCATAATTGATCTGGAGAAGCTACCATGTGCTCATGCTATAGCCGCTGCAGAAGCTAGAAAGATCTCATGTATATCACTTTGTCACCGTTACTATAGGAAGCAGTACCTTTACAAGGCATATCTCAATGCTGTTATGCCCAAAGATGATGCTGTTCCAATTCCAGAAGAAGTAGCAAAGAAAATATGTTTACCTCCTGATGTCCGTCAACCACCAGGAAGGCCAAGAAAATCAAGACATAAATTTATTTTGGAGAAAGTTGCAGTTAAGAAGCGGCCAAGGAAGGAACACACATGTAGAACTTGTAACCAGACATGACATAATTCTAAAACATGTCCTCTTAAGTGATGAGTATTCGATATGGTTTCATGGTTTGTGATACATTCAGTAGTAGACTCGTTGGTGTTGCATTGCTTTTACACTTTGTTCTTTGTGGTACATTACTTTTCATTTTGTTTTAAGCTTTGATCATTATTTCTGATCCCCATAATACGTTTTTTTGTGATCGATCATTATTGAAAAAGATGTTTTAGTTTCAAACAATATTATGTAAAGCTATATCAGACAAATTCTAATCCATCAGTGCAAACAGTAAATAATACGGCTACTAGAAGTACTAAAATAAAAGCATCCAAAGTTATACAGAATATGACAAGTACGTAGATCATCCAAGTTTCATAATCATCCAACTGACACGACCTACAACATTAAGATTAGAATAATCCAACTGACAACAACCACAAAATCATCCTTCTGCATCAACCTTTGCATCAACCTCTGCCACCTCTTCATAGATCTCCGCTGCCAACTTCATTCTTTGTGCTGGTATGATTGCATCACTTAAGCCCTGAAAAGTACATCCAATAGCAAGACATTCAATGTACTTCAACGAGTAGACACCACAATCTCCCGGATCTTTGTTTTGGGGGACATTCTTTGTGATCCTACGTAAGGCAACTTATTTCCCGATTTTGGAGGCCGCATCTTGTTAAGCATCAGTGGAATCATTTTCGTGAATGGCCTGCACTCCTCCTGCAGCTGCTTATGATCCTTCACCACGGTCGGAATACTGTCATATACAAAGATTGTCGTCTTTTTTAAATCAATGTGTAGAGCAACCCAGTGGTTTCCATTAATAAGGTGGCAGAGGAACAAGTTGTCGACATCTTTAAACCTCTTGTTACCGGTCGCAAACTGCTCCGGGTATTCTCCGTTGAAAGCCTTGCAGTACATATCTGACAACACAATTGTCTTCTTCTCCTGTTTCTTGAAGTCACTGACCCATGCCTTCACGAACCAATGGTCTAGAAATGCAATTCTAGTGTTGACATATGGAGATATGGATTGAATGGAACGTCTGTGAAACATGAGCATTGCTGCAGCCATATGCTGTAAAAACAAAAACAATAACTTAAATTTGTAAGCCATTATTCTTGTGAAACTCGATAATCAGAAGAAAAAAAGACTCACCGAGTCACACAGCCAGCCGTAGTTTTCTGTTGGCCAAACATTTCTTGGCACCATTATTTTTAAGTAAAATTGAGCGCAAAACTCACCATAGCCACCATAGCCAGATTCCTCATAGATGGAGTGACACCAGTCATTATACGCTTGACTGTTGAATTGCCTACATACGGCCATACTTGAGTCTTCGTAAACTTGGGTTTCCGTTTATGCGTAGGCTCCTCCAAAGATGAAGCAAGTGCTTCCATCGCTTGTCTACACTTTTCACTATTTTCCCACTGCAAACGATGATTCCCGTCTTCTGAAGAGATAGAGTTGTCATTCAGTTCTGGGATGGCAAATGCTTTCTCCTTCTTCACTTTCTTCAGTGCTACTTCATCTTTTTTTCCTTTCTTTTTCACATCACTTGACTTAACTTTCTTCTCCATCGCATGGTTATCTTTTTTCTCCTTTTGAACAACACACTGAATTGGTAAACCATCTTGTGAATTTATCTTCTTCTCAACCATCCATGAATGTGTAATAAAGTACAAGTGTTAGTGATATTAGTTTAGAAAATAACAAACAAGATTAATCTCAAAAAACAATATACCAACGCATTGCTAGAATCATCATCCTCTTCTTGTGCAATGGAGTTTTGATCATTGGAATTAGCCACTTCAGTAGGAAGATTTAAACCAGCCTTCTCTTTAAGAATCTTCACGTCTTCCATCAACATGGCAAGCACCTTTGTTACCTCTTTATCTTGTAAACCCACCATAGCATCCACTTTAGATTGTATGGTTGCATCCAGTTTCTCGCTAACCTTGTCAGCTACATTAACATCGATTCAACCAACCCAAGTATAGCGATGTTGTGAGCTACAACCTACAAGCAATTCAGAGATCAGAAGAACATTTAACCCATGGGTCAGAAATAAATTATCTAATACTTGTTCATTTTGATAGTGACATACCATTTCTGATGCGTGACAACCATCAACATGTTCTTTGTCTTTCTTTCGCTTAGTAGAAGGACCCACATCTATGGTATCTGGAACAACAGGTGGGTAGACGTGAAATTTTCTCTTCTTGGAGTTGGTAGCAGCCATTACATCCCAAAACTTTTCATCAAGCTGACCTTTTAGGATGTCATGAACCATGTTATCCAGCTCAGTAGACACTTTTTTCTCTGTTTCCCAATTCGGATATCTATCCTCTATTGGTTTGATGACCATGTGTCTCACACGTACCTGTGTAATAAAATACATGATTAGTAAAAAAAAAATCATTTAATTAGAAAACAATTATATTTCTCTTCATACCTTCTGATACTTTCTCTTTTCTTGAGCACATAAATCTGAGAAGTTGATACGCGGACGAGATCCCAGCCATGACAGAAGAGGGACATCAGCTCCTTCTTTCCGATTCCCAAATTTCTCTCCTAAACCAGGGACGTACTCAAAAATCCATATTAAGAGAGCATGAACACAGCCATGAAGTGTGTAACTCTTATTTTCTTCATACGTAACTAATTTAATAGAGTCAAGAAGGCTGCTAAATCCTACACGGCCCCATGGATATCGCTGGAAGGCTTCTAGGTCCATCACCCTTTTAGCATAATGCAAAGGGATTCTACTATTGCTCGAAATTCCAAAAATTCCAATGCATAGCAAACACAACAAACCGATCCTCAGTCGCTTCTGCCGAGTCCAATTCCTGGCCTTTGGTAAAAGGTCTAGTAACTCTTTAAATTTAGGTCATCCTGAAGTCGGAACTTTCATCTCCAGCCAAAAGCTTAAATGCTCCACATCCCAAGTCTCATCCTTGTCGAAAGGATCACAATTTAGTCATGTAATCTCTCCAAACTCATACAGAGAGAACCGCAGCGGCATACAATCTATCAAGGACCACATCTCATGACTGCTGTCGATGGCCAATTGATTGGCGAGAAAATGGTGAACAGTAGAAGCAGAACAAGTGTATTCGAACTCTTTCAGCTTGATAAACGCTCCTATAGCTGATTCCCTCAACTCAGACGCAACATCATCCCCAACATTTTCTAGCACCGTTGAAATGTTGGCCAAGAAACAACTATGGTTCAAGCTCCTGCTCTGTAGTGGGGTTTTGCCAACATCATACAGACGACGGGGATACTTCCATTCACCCGAAGAAGTAGCCATTTCTGAAAAAAAAATGGAAACAGAGAAATGGTTTACACTTGATGTTTTAATTTTCAACCGATGTAATATGTCCTATAACCAGACAAAAAGTAATTTAATCTATGAATCAGAAGATTAAAACTTTGCAGAATTTTTTTTCTTACAAATGAGAAACAGAGAAATCAAATACAACACTAGATGTTTTAATTTTCACTGATTAACATTGATTTCGTACAAACATACAATAGTTTTATAGAGAAACAGAGAAAACCGTAATCAAATTTCAAAATTGGAAATTAAGGATTTTTAATTGGGAATTAGGGTTTTAGAAATTTAACATGCAATATTAACATAGATTTCGTACAAAAATACTTTAGTTTATAGAATATACAGAGAAAACCGAAATCAATTTTCGAATTTGGAAATTAGGGATTTCGATTTGGGAATTAGGGTTTTAAAATTTAACTTGCAATCTATCAATCTATGACAGAAGATAAACAAATAGCATAGATTATGTCTTACAGCTTCAAGTAACTCGATTTATGGTGGAGGACAGCAGGGGAGATTTCGTTCTTCTTTCTCGCCAATGACAGAGACGAACTCGATGGAGGCTGTGGCGGAAAACAGAAACGAATGGAGTGGTTGTCGGAGATAGAAGTGATGTAGGCTGAGTTTCTCGCTGTTGAAAGAGATGGAGGTGTCTGAGACTGAGATGAAGGTTTGTCGTGAGGAGAAGGGAGAGAACGAGTGAGGAGAAGGGAGAGGGCGTGACTTTTAATTTTTTTTCCTTTTATTTATTTTTTTCCTTTTTTGTAGATATTTAAATGTATTATATTAATAAATTATAATACAAAATTGTGGTTAATGTTTAAAAGGGTGGGTTTTTAGTAATTTTGATTGTTTTGCCATTTTTCCAGTAATTAGAAAATTATAAAAGTCATTCTAGTATTTATGTAAATGATAAGAGTCATTCTAGGTAATTTCTCTATCTAATATTTAACATATTTTAACCATTTGAGAGGTAAAATGTTATTAATGATTCTTTAGTTACGATTACAAGGTTTTTTTATATAATTTTTTATTTTGTCGGTTTTTCTATTCTGAATCTGGTCTTTATATCCATAGCATCTCAAGCTTTAGTAATATAATGACATTTTTGTTGTTAAAATAAATGTTATTGGAAAAAGTTTGAGATATGTATATGTAGTACTCTATTATTTTATAGAGAAGAAAAGGATTTTATAAAAGTCTATCCTTTTCAGAAAAAAACTAAGTCAAAATAAAATTATCGAAAAATGTATTGTACTATTTATTACAATTAAACGAGAAATATGACATACTCAAAAAGCATGAAATGTTTATACGCTAGTATTTGGCTATTGTTAGTACGCCAATTCAAATTCATAATATATGGCGAGTATTAACCAAAAAAAAAACATAATATGTTAATCAACATATTATGCAATGATGGATCTCTATCTTGCGTCACTCAATTTCAATTATTATCTGGCTCAAGGTATTTCTGATAAACAAAACTTAAAAGTATCGTAGTTACCGTTTATTATTTTTGCTTCAGATTTTTCTGTACAACTTCACCAGTATACATTTTACAATTTTGTACTATCTTTAACAGATACCATTATGCAATGGTGGATCTCTTTTTTTCTGGCTTCAGTAGGGCTGACATATCATTCAGAACTCAAAATAATGTTTATTAAAAGGAACACCGCTAACATAATATGTTAATGAACACTGAACATACAGAAAGATGGAACAAAATGGCTTCATTTCATCACGAACATCCACCACCTATACACTGCATATCCGTACACCGTTACGTATACAACCAACCGCATAGGGTACACTTTAAACCTGCTTAAAATTTACAGATAATATCATATAACAGATTAGACTAAAACTATATATATCACATGTATAAATGAACTTAATAATTGAAGAAATATTAATTGCTCTAGACCTAATCCGTAATACACACATTACAAATGGAAGCTAAGATTGTATGTCATTGGTATATGTTTACACAGATTAATCCTTTTGGGGGTGGGGAAGGGGTTGAGCAATAACATAAACAGAAACTTTGAATTAGACGGATTTGAATTTGGATGGTACACTACACACAAACAACACAAACACAACCTCTTTTGGCTATCTGGATCTAACAATATTGAGACATATATACGCAACAACTAGTCTAATAAGATTATAAGTAACCTTGAAGATTGTGATTTGCGGGAGAGAGCGGCGGCTCTTTCCTCGGCCGTAACAGGGTAGGTCCAGCGTGAGAAACTCCGATCAAAGAAGTCCCAGTCAGGTAAGACTATGCCAGCGATCAGAGAAACACCGATCGCATAAGTAACAACCGTCTTCTTTAAAGACTGTGTCCATAACCATACCAACAGCATCACCAATGCAAGACCTACCATTGACGATTTCAAAGCTGCTTCGTTTGTCATATCGAAGAAAGCAAAGAAAATTATCTTATTGTAAAAAAGGGATTAGCTGAAGGTTCTTTATTAGAAGGGAACGAAAAGGATGGTAACAGAGAAACATGGAAAGAAAGTTCACAGATTATGTAGGAGTCTCATACCCCAAAAAAAAATTATGTATGAGTCGTTTATCTGTTTATGTTTTAATATATATTAAATGTATTTTATATCGATATATATATATATATATATATATATATATATATATCGGGACAATGCGTGGCAATCAATTCAATTGAATGCAGCCATAAATGTTGTAAATTCCCAACTGTATTTTTGGATCCAATTTGTGTTGAGAATCAAGTTGATCGTTTTCTATCGTAGCACTAGAAAAAGAAAAGGGAAAATTGGCAATATGGAACAAAACAAGTATAAGTTTGTCCCCTTAGAATAAAAATGCTAATTTTTGTCCTTTTAGAATAAATCTCTAATTAAAATACAGTTTTGTCCTTTTTCTATATTGCCACAGTTAAAAAAAAAAAATACTTTGTGAATGTTAAATAACATATTAGAAGTTAAAAAAAAGTAAAGTTAAAACGAGCTGAGTTCTCGTCTCCGACTCTCTCCAAAAGGCGATTTGTCCCCGCCGTGTCTTTTTTCTTGCTCCTTCGTCGTCGGAACCCAGGAACCAAATGAAGCATAGATGTGAATCTTCATATTTTAGAGTGACAAAAGAAGGAAGAACTAGAAAAAGAAGAAGAACTCCCACAATTTTGTAGAAATCGTATAAGGTAGAAGAAGAAGACTAGATTTTAGGAAAAAGCAATTAAAAAGGAAAAAAATACAAATTTAAAAGATTTATAGAATATTGACTAACCGTTTTAGGCTAGATTTTCGGATCTTGTTTTATTTTATTGTAGAACTTACATTCTACATGTTTAGAAAAATGAAGCATAAGTAGAATATTGTATACCACGGCCGTAGATAAAAAGAAAACTTATATAATGTATTATCTACATTACTAGATAAATATATTTTTGTAGTACATATAGTCCACGGAAAATGTAGAACATAAAGGAAATGAAGAATTCATATTCTACATTGGTAACTTTTAATATTTTTAGTGTATTATGCATTCTACATTCCGTTGATCTTTGTGTATTCCGTAGCTTATATATTCTACAGAGTAGATTTGATTTTCTAACACATTTTGTCCATTTTTGATTTTACTATTAAAACATGTTTTAAAATCACTATTCGTAAATTAAAGAAAATTTAACAGAAATAATTTTGATATTAAGAAAAAATATTTCCTTTAAAACATAGTCTTAAGTAAGATAAAACATATTTTAAAAGTAATAAAATATTTTACTTATATATATATATATATATATATATATATATATATATATATATATATATATATATATATGTTTTCTTAGACAATTACAGAAAAAAATAAGTTAGATAAACCAATATTACTGATCATCATTTTATTTTTATTATAATATTTTTAGAAAATCAGCTTAGAAAAAATTATTATAAATATTATGAAAATATATGTACGCACCTAAGATGAAAAACTGAACTAATTAATGCCACAGATAAAACCAAACTAATATGGGTTAATAAGAATAAAAAAATATTTTATTTCAGTTCAAAGGAACATATGTAACCCAATACATCCATAAAATGAGTAGTTGGAGTAATCAAGTTTTTTTTATATCTAAAATAAAAGCATGTTATTTTATAGTGATGTTTTGATATTTTATACATGTAAATTATAGGATGCTTCAAAACATATTAATAAATAAACAAATATGAACTAATTGTTAAATATTTATTTTGTGAAACATATATACATGAAATTTTAAATATCATCGTTATATTTATTTATTTAATTTTGAATCAATCTATATCGTTAATATTTATATATATATATATTATGCATAATATTTACTAAAATATATTTACATATCTAGGCAAACAACCAAACTAAATGAAAATAAGAAAATTAGTCCAAAATTTAATTTATTTAGAACAACACAAATTATTATGGTTACATTTGGAGAAGTTGATGTTATCTAATATGCTCAAGTGATAATCAAACCAAGCAGATGTTACACAAATAGTTTAAAATTTTTATTAAATTACCAATTACTATAATATATTTATTTAACAAATATTTTTATCCGTGAAAGAGCACAAGCAGGGGAGAAATACCTAATTCATATATATATATATAAGAATACATTTAAAATTGATTTCAAGTTAGTTTCCAATTTTTATTAACTTTTGAGACTCGTCTAATTATCTGACTAACGCCTAGTTTTGAGTATGGACATATGGATTTAGATGATTGGTAGAAAGTGTCTTTATCTTTAATTTTTAAGTAGAACCATAAAATTACCAATTGCGCTTAATTTAGTTTTAAATCTAAAGCAAAGAAAAAGAAAAAAAATTGTTGTATTACTATATTATTATCTTTTATTTTTATCATTTAATATTTAAATGATTCATAATATATATTTGTATTAAAAAATCTAAATAGAAAATTAGCACAATAGAATCTAAATACATTAGATATATTTGTATTAATTTTTTTTAGTTTTGCCGATGATTAAACCACTGATAGAGATCCAGCATGTTTCCGTGGTATTTTTGGTTTGAAGCAATATTTGGTCTTGTCATTAATCCTAAAAATCTTCAATATACATGGCAGGGAGGATCAGACAAGCTTTTCAAACAGAGGTAACTCGAATGAGCATTCCGATAGACACTCTCCCTGTTTGTTACCTTGGTCTTCCTCTCACAACGCAATCAATTACGCGAGCAAACTACGAGCCTCTTATTGACAAAATCAGATCTCGGTTCCTCTCTTGGTCTAGTCGTGCTCTATCCTATGCTGGCCGCCTTCAACTCATAAACTCATTCATTGTTAGCATCACCAATTTTTGGTACTCTGTTTTCCGCTTACCAAAACACTGTCTTGAAATGATTGAAAGCATGTGCAGTGCCTTCCTATGGTCGGGTTCTCCACACTCGCACACCAAGGCTAAGGTCGCTTGGCATTGTTTTCGGGATGTTAGTGCACATGAGTCAGACTCGCTGTGGGCAGCCTGGAATAAATAAAACTATTGTGTCGCCATTGTTTTCGGGATGTTAGTGACATAGGCTTTGGCTCTTGGATTTGGCGTAAGCTCCTTAAGCCTAGGCAACAGGCTGCGATTTTTCTGCGATCCTTAATCGAAAATGGTAAGAATACTCTGTTTTGGTTTGATAACTGGTTGGATATGGGAAAGTTACTTGACGTGGAAGGTGACTCGGGTACTCAAGTTCTTGGTATTAGCCGCTATGCACTGTTGCTTATGTATCCACATCTAGACAATGGAACTTACGACGATGTCATAGCAGTCACCTACGGGCGATGATTGCTCGCATCAACGATATTCCGGCTACGGTAGAGGATGCATATAGCGATCAGTTACTACGGCGACACAGATAAGATGACTACAAGACATGGTTCTCTTCATCTAGCACATGGGATCAAGTGCGAGTAAGACATCCCAGAGTAACATGGAATGAGCTGATTTGGTTTTCACAAGGCACCTCTCGATTCTCATTTATGTGGCTGGCCATTTAGAACCGTCTGTCTACTGGAGATCCCACACAAGCTTGGGGTGAGATCCAGCAATGCCGCTTGTGTGGTGAACCACCTGAAACGAGAGACTATATGTTCTTCGCCTGTCCATACACATATACAGTTTGGACAAGCACAACTGGCTCCTTGCTTACACGACCCTATTCTGATTGGAGTATCACTATCACAATGCTCATGTCTTGTCAAAGATCAACTTATGTTACATGTCTGCTTCGTTTGTCGTTCAAAGCCGTAATCCAGATCATCTGGCGCGAAAGAAACAGTCGAAAACATAATGGTACTTCCCAGAATATCCGAGAGCTCAATCGCATTATCGATAAGATGATCAGGAACATGATCTCCTCACTGCTCTCTAAAAACTTGGCTCTATATAGTACCATGATGATGGAATGGATCGGAAGAACTACTTAGTTAGAGATCACACATGTCTTCTGTGTCTTTAATAATTACAAGCTTCTCCAAAAATTTAGTATTGTAAAAAAAATTGTGTTGATAAGTAAATCTAACATTTCACCCAAAAAATATTTTTTACAATTACAACTCAATCAATCATCCATTAAGTTAGCGTTTCCATCATGTGTGCTCACGTGTGTTAATATGGGTTGGGTATAGAGAATAGCTTTGGGCCTTCAATGTTGTAGGCTGAAGAATTTGGTCTACCAAGTCTTGACTTTTTAGTTGGCGAGTCCCTCGTACACATTTAAACAAAGATTTAGTCTCACATTATGATATTTGTAGACTTTTAACATAGGTAACGAATGCTACTGCTATCAGTCACCTTTCGTGGTAAGAATTTGGGGAACAGTTTGTGATACTTTTGACTTGGCTGCATCTACAAGCTTTCCAGTTTCCTATTGCTACTGAACTACTCTTTATGTTTATGATTATGATATCGGTAGATGTTTGGAAATTTCTCTCCACGTAATTTTTGTTTTCATTTACATATTAGAAAATGAAAAGGTCTACTTTTCAACTACATGATTCAATTTAGCCTATCAAGTTTCTGTGGTTGATAAAAATGTATTCCACTGCAAAATTTATATGACCACAGATGTAAACTAACACAGTTATTTTATTGTTTAGAAGAAAAATATACATATTTATAAATCTATGGACTTTGAACGATAAATATTTTGATTATATGGTAACTTTTTGTTGCTGGGCAAAGACAAAATCAGAATAATGTACAACTCAACTTTTTTTATCCACACCATAAAATACAGAAGAAAAAGCCACAAGAGACTACTTTTAAGACACGGCAAAGAAAGTCAACCAGCGAAGCCCAATACAAGGAAAGAGAAGATTTTTAATTATTAAATAAAAAAAAGACAAGAAAAGAAAGAAAAACCAAACAGGGCAGAACATTTAAGTCTACTTCGTCGTCGTCTTCCACTAATTGTAATCTGGTTTTTATCGAAGACTTTTGGAGAAGTACATTTGCAGTCTGTCAATAACCCTTTCTTCACGTTATTACTCCCAAGCCGCGTAGTAGTCGACTCCAAAATTAATCCTTTCTTTATGGTTTTTCGAATCTGGGCTCTCCGATTTTGAGGTAATTCTCTCTCTACTGGGTTCTCTCTCATTTATCTATTTTATTAAGAGTCGGTCTTTTTGTGGGTTTAGGGTTTCTCGATTTATGAAAAAGTTTTAAAGTTTGCAGGGTTGGAGAAGTTGCTTGGGGAATCAGTTAAAATCAAACATCTGCTTCTCATGGCGAGCTTCTGTTGCTTCGGTTCTTCAGACTATGATGTATGCAAACTCATATCTCTTATATCTTTTTTTTTTTGTAGAATTTACTTGTTAAATTGATTCTTGCAAGCCTAATTTTAGACTTAAATCGAATCAATGTTTTGGGTCAACGTGCTGGGAAGACTTGGTCCTATTGTGTAGTTTTACACCAATCTAGGCTTAATGCCTCAGCAATTTGTGAAACTGTCTACTTCTGAGTCATAGAGTTTATATATTTTCTTCTCTGAGTCTTGTAACAATTGTTTTATTAGCTCGTGACTGGGAGGGCGTCAAGTAGTTCAGGGAAAGGAAAAAACAGCGATGGTGAGATTAAGTTTGGTTACAGCTTGGTGAAAGGGAAAGCTAATCATCCCATGGAAGATTACTACGTCTCCAAATTCACGAAGGTTGACGGCAAGGAGCTAGGTTTGTTTGCTATCTACGATGGTCATTTAGGCGAACGTGTCCCTGCTTATCTTCAGAAGCATTTGTTCTCCAACATTCTCAAAGAGGTCAGCAAAGTTTCCCTACAACCCACATCTTCTAGCTCGTTCTCTTTCCTCATTTTTAACCTTTTGTACGGGTGTGTGTGTGCTGTTCAGGAGCATTTTTGGTATGATACTCAGAGAGCACTAGTTGCTGCGTATGAGAAGACAGACCAAACCATTTTGTCACATTCTGACCTAGGCCGTGGTGGCTCAACCGCTGTAACCGCTATTCTGCTGGATGGACGACGTTTGTGGGTGGCAAACGTGGGTGATTCCCGGGCTGTTTTGTCACGAGGTGGTCAGGCAATACAGATGACTATAGATCACGAGCCCCACACTGAAAGGTTAAGTATTGAGGATAAAGGAGGCTTTGTATCAAACATGCCAGGTTACTAACTCTCTTAGATAGTAATACTAAACACATCACTAAGAGTTATCAATGCATCAGATCCCTAACACATGTTTTGTCTTTCAGGAGATGTCCCTCGGGTTAACGGGCAGCTAGCAGTTTCCCGTGCTTTTGGGGACAAAAGCCTCAAAACACATCTACGGTCAGATCCAGACGTTAAAGACTCATCGATAGATGCTCACACAGATGTTCTAGTTCTTGCTAGTGACGGTCTATGGAAGGTAAACAAATATGGTGTTTTCTGTTTTGAATACCGGTTCTTGGTTCTGATGTGTAATTGGTACAGGTGATGGCTAACCAAGAGGCGATTGATATCGCCAGAAGAATCAAAGATCCTTTGAAAGCAGCAAAAGAGCTAACAGCCGAAGCACTAAGAAGAGACAGCAAAGATGATATATCTTGCATCGTCGTCAGATTAAGGTGATGGAAATATATTTTACAAAACCGCCAGAAAAAAAAACGATGAAACTATTAGAAATGGAAGAAACCAAATAAATAAAGTTTGATTATCAAGAATAGAAGATGATGTAAAATGTATTTTAATATATTTTTGTTTCCTCCGGTGTAAAATGGTTGATCGGTTTTCCGGATGTTTGGAAATTTGATTGGTTTGATTTGTGATTTGGTTTGTGTACGTGAGTGAGAATCATATGATTTGTATAAACACAACTTTTCTTCTGCTTTGTTCTGAGAAGCTTACTACAAGGCGTGTGAGTGTGGGAGGTGTATATAGAAGCTGTCCTGCTTCCATCTCTGTTCTTCAGTACTCTCTTGTCCTCTGAAACTTTAGTTACGAGTAGGGTTTCATTTTCTATGATCCCCAAAATTTCTGAAATTTAATCTTCTTGTAGTAGTAACTAGTCTTAGAGGATTGAGTAACACAATTTTCTGTACAATGAATATGGGGTGACAAAATTTGATTTATTATCTAGTTTAAGTTCAGCCTAATATCACCAAGATACATTTGCATAAAACATATACTAATTGTCATGAACATTATTCACATCTGATAACAAAAACATGCACAGTTTTATATAAGATTTTTGTTGCATATACATACATATCCATCCCTGGTATGTTTTCATTTGATATAAAGTAGTATCAACAGTTTGAGAATTATAATGTTCAATTAACTATCAGGCAAAGAAATGCAAATGGCTGTAAAAGTGAATGAATAATTTATTTTGTGAAACTGCTTGAGAAAACAAAGTTAGATTGATGCCTCAGTTGTAGAGGTTGATTATCTGAAGATTGACTAGCCAAATAGATTTAGTGCAAGTATGAGATTTGACTACCCAAATAGATTTAGTGCAAGTATGAGATCTATGTATTTTGTGAAACTGTTTGAGGAAACAATTTAGAAGCATCAAACCAATTATGATATAATATTGACAGAAATATCATGAATTGACTTTTATAATATTGCCATTCGATACACTTTTGGTACAAAAGTTCAGCCATGAATTTTATACAAGAAAGCGGCAAAACTGTATCCTAAAAGGTATAGCATATGGTTGGATACAGCCAAGTATTTCAGCTGACCACATTTGCTAATCCTTTTAGAATTTTGAAGTCACTGAGAAGCTGAACTTCCTCTGTTTGATGAGAGCTTGAATCCCCAATTGAGACAGCCGCCAAAGACTAGGAGGCCCATGCTCCCTGCAGATTCCTCCTCTTGCAAGGCTCTATAAGATGCATACACAACTGTACAGCTCGGCTCAGAAACCCGACGGTGTGTTCTTGCAGCCTTTCCTGCCTCGTGTTGTGAGCAATCCGTCTCCAAATGTACTTCATCAACACAACGAGTGCAGGGTAAACCAAATAGAGCAGTCTCAGCAGAACGAACACGGCAGCAAGAGCCAAGCAGGTCTCCTGGCGAATCATACTCTCGGGTGATCTCGCCCATGTGAAAGGGCAGTTCTCTGGCTCAGTGTTGTCTTCGTTCCCCTTAAGATGAGGAGCAACTGGTAGTACGCTTTTCTCGATAAAAATCTTATCAAACGTCTCAATGCCTACAAAACCAACTCTTTAGCAACATGTCGCATATGCTTAATAATCTGCAAAGAGCAAAAACACCTTACCGGTAACATCGGTGTAGAAAGTAACAAGAGAATCAAGCAATCTAGTTCCTCGGTATCGTGCCATCATTGTTGAATTCACAAGCAAGAGAGTAGGAAACCCATAAACTCCATACTTAGAGAGGGTGCTGCACCACAACAACAACAATTAAATCAAAAAGATGATGTTCATAACAGAAAAAAATAAAACAGCTAGATTGTGTGTTAACAACCCACCTTGGCTTAACGGATGATTCCTTAATAGCAAAGTGAGGAATTGAGGAGTAGAGAGAAGAGATGACATGGAAGGTTGGTCTAAAGGAGGTTGAGAAAGGACACCAGGATGCATAGAAGAGCAACGCCACGTGGTCACACTTGTTCTTATGAATCATATCCAAAGCTGTTTGCAACCAACGCTCATCACCCTAAACTCAATCAATCAAAAACAAACAAAAAGATTCAATCAATTTCAATTGCGTAATGATTGTGGGAACTTTCTTGCGAAAGAAAGGGTACCTCCGTGACGGCAAGACGCACGTGTGATTCATCAGAAAGTGGACAAGTCGGATCTCGTGACTCAAAGGTGTAATCTTTAACAGACCTCGGAGCACAAATCGGAGCGCTAACGGAGAAGGCAACGGACGTTAGATTTCCAAACACAATCACCAGCAGCAACAAAAAGATCCATTTCTCCATTGACCAATACTAGTTGATACCCTACAGGTTCTCTTCTTCTTTCCCCCAACAGAATTCAAGAAAAGATAAAAGCTTTGTTGGTGACAAACCAGAAAAGCTGGGAAGTTGATATCTCTTCCAACGAAATCGAATGGAATCAATAGCGGTAAAAGGAGGTAATTGGAAGATAAAAATGGAAATATGAGAGGAAGAAGAAGAAGCGGTTGTGGTTGCTGGGCAAGAACGAACTCGGATTTGCTCGTAGGAACAAAGCAAAGCTTTTTTTTTTTTCTTTTACAGTGTTTATATAAACCGGAATTATTTTAGAATAAATTGGATAATTAGGCTTATCCGTTTGTACTTTTGACTTTTATAGTTTTGTCTCATTACACATTTGATTATTTTTAATACGAAATTAATTTATGACCTTCTAATTTAATTTATAAATTACAGTTTTTATGTAATTGTTAAACATTTATCTAATTTATGTTTTGTTTATTTATCAAGCTAATAATTTATGTAATTTGTACAATGCTTTAAATATGTATATATAATCTATTCTATATTTAGTGAAAGTACAATAAAAAAGTATATTCATTCAAATATCATTTATTTTCTTACATTAGTTTATGTAATTTATAAAAAATATTTTAATATATGTATAGCATGTAATTAATTATATATTATTAAAATAGTAAGAAGGTAAACACTTTTTTTTTACAATGTTGGATATATTATGTTATTACAAACCCGGAGAAATATTATAGACGATTTTATAGCCGACAATTCTACATGTTCTATAAAAATTCACGTCTGACTATCATCTAAGCCGCCATATCAAATGCACCCTTAACAGTACTTTTTGCGCCATACTGCAAATATAAAATATAATTTATTCATCAAAATATAATTTAATTTCATGTGATAATTCTCTAAATTATAACACCGTTAAAACATGACACACACGTGAGAACTAATTTTTGTTTTTTTAACGCTGATTTATTATGACACTGCAACTATTAGAGAGATTACAAAGACGATTCGACAGCCGGTAAACTACATGCTTTATGAGATATACACCTAACTACATCACCTCTGCATCACCTGATGCCGTCCTATGAAGATCCACTTCTGGCTCGATTTACTTGCACGATGTTGAAAATCTCTCGTACGCCTTTCTTCCGTTGTCTGCATTAATAAATCGTTCTCTCCAAGACTTGAAACCTTAATTTCCTGAAATCTACAAGAAATTGTATAGTTTGGCGTTCGAACCCCAGACCTGGGTGTGAATTAATTATTTTATCTAAGACATATGATTATAGTAAAAGACAAAATATAAATTAATGTTTTCTATGTTTTTCTTGCAATGCAAAAGTCTACAATATATATTGTATGTTTTTTTGAAAATAACACCGTTAAAACATGACACGTGAGAACTAATTATTTTATCTAAGACATAACCTCTTATTATTAAAAAAGAATCAATTAAAAAATAACCTTCAATGAGTAAACTTATTATGATGACGTATCGTTTTGATATTCATTCTCAACCTTCTTTTATATAAATTCTTACTAGACTAGACTATTTACGAGATATGTCACTGGTCAAACTCTCATCTATTATATTATATTGTATCATATTATTTAAGCAACGTAGCTACATTCACTTAATAAGATCATATATTATCAACTTAAGTTTTCACCGCAGTCATATTCGCAACATACTCCTGGATCATGAGGCCGGCGAGGACCACCTCAATGGAACAAGTTCAAATGCATCTCTCAACTTTAATGCTATCTGACTCAGATGACTATATGGACAAAGGATGGAGTTGCTTCAATGCCTAACAACAGATTTGTCTCTGCACAAATCTACCATTCCTTAAGAGTTTCGAAACCAAGGGTTCCATGGGCGAAAGTTGTCTGGTTAAACAAAGGAATTCCAAGACACAAAACACCAACCTGGCTGTTTACTCTTGATAGATGCCCAACTCGTGACAGGATCTTGTCTTGGGGACTCCAAACTGATCTGTTGTGTCTCCTCTGTAATCATCTTCCAGAGAGCAGAGACCATCTCTTATTCCAGTGTACCTTTTCTTCGTGAGTTTGGGGACCACTGGCTTCGAAGTTGCAGCTGCCTCCATCAACTGACTGGGATCAAACCCTTGACTCACTAATCGCTCTCAACGGTGATAACCATAAGCGTTTTCTGGCCATCCTCGTATGGCAAGCCGTAATCTATGAAATTTGGTGAGAACGGAACAATCGCATGCATCGTCAAATCTTCAAAACCCATGATTCTTTGATATTAAGCATCAACTCTCTTGTTACTAACCGAATCTCTGCTATGCGAGACCAGAATCCGGCGGAATCGAGCGCCTGCATGCAGCTCTGGTTCTCTCTTGGATGAATCGGCCATCGACGATCACTTAAGGAAGAGGCTATTTGGACGTTCCGTTCTCTTTTTGGGCTGCTGCCTTCTCCAATTTCTGTGCCAATGGGCCGGCTTATAAATTTCAATATCTACTAGAGAAATGTAATAGGCCCACTATTATGTAAACTCTTGCCTCTTTTAATTTAAATGCACCAAATTTTAGCAAAAAAAAAAAAATATGTCTATCACGATAAAATATTTGTCACATTAATACTATTTTGTTATTTTGAATACAAGAAAATAAAAACAATGTATAACTTGTGATTTCTCTACATACAATATTCTTTTTTTTGTTTATCTTCCCCTATAGCAACAACATAGGGGCAACAAACATCATGATTCATAAAGTTATCATTTGGATTTTTTTACATTTTGGAATTCAAGAGAAGACAGACTACGAAAGTGTTTTATTTTAAAAAAAAGGAGAGATCATATTTTATATTATCAAGGGGTCATATTATCAACTTATGGGTAGGACGGTTGAATATGTATATCATTATCTTCTTCAGTAAAAATGAATACAATATAATACTAAACAGGTCTTATTTCTCTACATCAACATTTTTTATGTGATTTGTTTTTTGATAAAAGGCTTTTTTATGTGTTTCCATATTTTCATGTGGATTGATTTTTATCTATTTTAAGTAGTTTGATTTTTAATATACTTTATTATACAATCACTGTCACTGGCGATTTTCAAAAACATACAATAGAAAAAAATCATCAATCACACAATCATTACTACCTATAAAGCTGTCACAATATATACTATTTATGGCATGACTTAATCAAATATTACATAATTATATAAATAACATTAAGTATAGAAAATATACCTCACTTATTTGCGACAATAGCTTTGATTGTTGTTTATTTCGTTTTTTTGTTTCCTAATATTTCATTTTTGTTTCCTATTATAGATCCTTACAAAAAATTGTGTTAACTATTTGAATCGCGGATTTATGATTATCATTGCGTACTTGATATTCAGTATCTTAATATAGCATTTATTTGATTACCAATGTTTTTGTTATTTGTTTCCTATTATAGATCCTTACTATAAATTATGATAATTATTTGAATTGAGGATTTATGACTATCATCGCATACACTCAATTATATTTGGTATTGTAATCTAATGTAATTTTCAAAATATACAATAGAAATTCACAATCATATGTCATAATTATTTCTAACTGGATTGACGAGATAACACATTCCTTATTCTTTAATATAACCTAGATGATAATCCGTATGCATGTGCGTGGTGAATTTTTTATACTAAAGTTTATTCATTAAATGGTATTAATATTTTGTAACACTATAATTTATATCGATCGTAAAATGACAAATACAAATATTGATCTCTCGTTGTGAATAATTAACGTATTATAGCTCATTTTAATTATTTTAAAGAGTTTATATGCACAAAAGGAATTAATTTTTGTGGCTGATACAAATCACCAAAATCATATAGTTGATAACGGTTGTAAAATGACGAAAAGGGTTTAGGTTTTCTGCTCTCGAATTTTTTACTCTTGACACTCCATAAGTGATTTCATTTTATACCTCTATAAAATTGTGCTTTCATTCTCGTTTCGGTTTCACTGATATGAGTTTTTCAACTTATTCTATGACTTTCAGTGAATTACATAAATGTTAATTTTTTTAAAAAAAATAAACATCTGTAAGAATTAGTTTTACTGTAGGTACATATCTAAAAATAAATCTTCACCCGTAATCTTAGAACCTGCAGTCGATTAAACACACATAAGTCAAATTCATTGACGATGAAAAACCCAACCAAAGAGTTTCGAGACCGGTTGAAAACCGTCTCTAAAAATGCATGGATCTCCCGACGTTGCAATTAGATTTTTACTATTTTGTAATTTATAGTGGTTTAAAAAAATTCAAAATACAACATATAAAAAAAATTTATTACATGCTTAATGTGATTGTTTAATTAATTTAATAATATAAAACTAAACAAAAAAAAGAATACAAATATCTATATATCTATATATATATATATATATATATATACATATATATGATTCACAATCATTAATTGTCATATATATGTTAATCATATTAGATAATTCTGTAGCTTTTATTTAAAGAAATAATTTATTTAAGGCAATTATGTAGCTTTTAATTTAATAGTTAGTTTATTAAAACTATAATATATATATTTATATTGATCAACTTATTTTGCTAAGGATTCTAAGAATCATCCTAGTGATGATAAGTGTCTACAAAAATATGTTGTAATGCTTCAAAATTAATATATAGAGTATTATTTGTTTACTAAGGTTTGCGTTTACTATATAAATGGGACTTTGTATTCAGTCTTAGAACACAACTACGTCTAAATTTTTTACTTAAACCACGCAAGCCTAGAATGGCTGGTCTTGATTTTGTTGCTAATTTGAAGCCTTTTGAATCTACGTGGAAAGTGAGGGTGAAAATTGTGTTGAAACTTTCTTGCTTGCGGAAAGGGTACCTCCGTGACGGCGAGAGGCTCGTGTGATTCATCAGAAAGTGGACAAGTCGGATCGCGTAACTCAAAGGTGAAGTCTTTAACAGACCTCGGAGCACAAATTGGAACACTAACGGAGAAGGCAATGGACGTTAGATTCCCAAACACAATCACCAGCACAAATCGGAACGCTAACAGAGAAGGTGACTATTTTGTATAGCTACATAACTATTTGAAATAACATTTATGATTTAATAAACTTACGTATTTAAAATTAAATAGAACAAAAATAAATAATTAGTTAAAAGGAGATAGATGGTGTGGTCCATAAAAACCGCACATGGACCACACCATATCTCGTAGTTGGGGTGGAGAAGTGTGTTATTCAGTTACATAGAATAAATAAAAAAATATTTTTTGGTAAAAACGTTATTTTACGAAATCTGCTTTTTCGGTGATACTTTAGTTGATTCGTAACATTTGTCTAAATGCAGTCACATCACTACAAAACCGCCCTGTGAATGTGTTTTTGAAAATTTTAAGACTTCGAGACTGCGGATTGTGCGGTGCATGACAAGCAATTCAACGGTAGTGCGATTTTAACCGTTATAAAAATGTATAGATATATAGTATATGTTGAGAATTTTATAATTGTTAACTGCGGTTCTTCTTTGATGTGATGAGTCTGATGACTATATTGCGGCGATGAGTAATTAAAGGTTCAATTTCAGTCTATTATGATTCTGAGTGTTTGGGTTATAGAGACAACGTGACGGTTAGAATGTAGATGTTGTTAATGACACATGGGATTCCGACAAATACTACTAATCTCTTGAAAGCACATTTCGAAATATTTTAAAATTATTTTATTATTATCAAGCCAAGTTACATTTTCCACATTAAAGCTATGCTAACGATCACAACCTATGACTTTCATTGTGTGACGTAGCAAAAGAGAGAAAGATCAAGCAACGGCGGCCAAAAGACCAACAAATGGAGCAACAGTGGCCATCACAGGCTCATTCTGGAAATTAGTCCTCTCATCTTCATAAGCATCGTTCTGGTCGGGTCCTCCCACGAGTGCCCCGGTTAGTACGTTAGGGTTTGGTGCAGGATTGTTATACCAAGTGTTGTACCCTTCACCGCACGACACAGCAGTGGTGTTCTTTTTGATCGACACTATAGAGGCTCCTCTATGGCGTGGTTTCTTTGGATAGTTGGTTCCGAATCCAACCATGTAGCTCATGTTGTTCGGGTTTGAACCAAGTATGTAATCTACCTATATATAAACCAATATATCATGTGTAAACTGTTAGGCACTAGTCAAGTCGAAACATCGGTACTATACAGTATACACGTTTTAGCTACCTGAGCACGGGCGAGGTTAAGAAGCTCAGAAGCTTGAAGAGATCAACTGGGACAGTTGATTGGTGTGTTGGCGGTTGTAAGGTACTTAGAATAAGCAGAGAGGACGAAGGAAGCGGTGGTGGTGTATTGGAGGTTGTTCCACGGCAAGAACCAAAGCAAACCTCCCGGAGTTTTCTTGAAGTTATCGGAGCCCATTTGAGCACAGTTGCAAATGAAAACCTCAGCCATACTCTTGTACTCATCCAACTTATTCTCATCCAAATAATTGTTGCTATCTCCTTCCGGACCATCCCCTACCAATGCAAGCTGCATTTGCAGCAACAAAAAAAAAAGTTTTGTTTGTTTCTTGTCACAAGTTAATGAAAATAAACATAGAAACCTACCCTGGCCATCAAGACTTGTGCACCCACGAATTTATCATCCCATGCAAAAACAGTCCTTGGACCTCCGGTGCCCTCAAATTCATTTAAATAGTCGAGATAAATCTGGTCATTAGTGGCACGGTGGAGCCAAGCCGCGGCCCATAATAACTCATCTTCGTATCCGCTGCTATTGTAGAAGGGAGCTACGTAAGGTATGGAGCTTTGGTAGACGCCGGGGTGAGCCTTGGCGAATTCAAATAGTTCAGATGCGTGACGAAGAAGTTCTACGGAATAGTCTGTATCATATGAGGCAAAGGCTAGTGACGCTGCAGCCATAGCTGCAGCTGTCTCGCCTGCTAGGTCAGCACCTGGTTGCTGCTCATAAATACGGTAAGAAGGACGCGGAGTTGTCATATCCTCTGGTCTCATCCAGCAGGCATGGTCAGCGATGCCGTCTCCCACTTGTACGTAAAGAACATTGGGCACAGGGTGGGCGTTGATGAGATAGTCAGTGGCCCATTTGATAGCTGCAATGACGTTTTGGGACTCGTTATGAGCCTTAAGCTCCGATTCCATCTCTATACTGCTCCATGCTAGCATTGTCGTCGTGAACGCCAACGGGAATCCAAACTTCATGTTATCTCCAGCGTCATAGTACCCCCCGGTGAGATTAACCTGTTTTTTTACAATTAGCACATGACATGTTTTACTTGTCAATATTAACGCTAGATATATTATAGCCGTATTATATACTTTTAAAAATAATTATATTTAACTTTAAGATCAGATTATATATACCATGTTTAATAGCTCCACGTACAGATAATAAAAGAGGTTTAGGCAGGTACTAAATAAGATAATTCTCATGCTGATAACCAAAAAAAAGGAGTGAGAAGGGTTTAAATTACAGCGACATCAGAACCGTCTGTAAGTGCAGAATCTCCTCTCCAGTTAACTCTTTGGTCCGACGGCAATTTTCCAGAGCGTTGAGCTTCGAAGTACAAAAGAGTGTTCGTGAGAGCTTCTCCATAATTAGCCCCATGAGTCATCGGCATTGACAATAACACTATGAGAAGAGTACATGTCCATAAGCATTGTGAAGAGCCATTTCGCAGTTGAGACATCGTTTTCTAATTAATCTTATGACCAACTTTTACTTTTTTTTTCTCTAGTTAATCTTATGACCAACTTTTACTTGTGTTTACATGTATCTATGTGTGCAACTATTTATAGGGAATCTATGCATGAGATGGTATCTATGGCTACTCAAGGATTACTAAATTACAATTTCATAGTCAAAATGTATTATCACACTTAGATATTTGTTATCTATGAAATTGTATTTTGATCAACATGTGTATAGTAATTTATTTATCGACCCATCCGTATATATCCTGTTTTTGTCAATCACCCATCCATATATATCCATAGTCATTAAACTAGCGGTTCTTTTTTTTTGTTAAATTAAGCTAGCAGTTCTTTCTAATTTCATATCTTATGTATATCCATGCTGACTATTAAAGATTCTTTTCTCTTTTAATTTTTTTTTTGTCAACGTACAATATTATTATTTGCTTTTTTACTTAATTCTTTGGTCAAATATTAAATATAGAAATTAGGACCATGACCAAAGCAGAAGCATAAATAAAGAAAAATGCCATAACAAAAAGAATTCTATATATTTATACATTATTTTCTATTTTACCCTTCATTACTTTTCCCTTTTATTTTATTTACACTTAACATTTTAACGAATAATTATTCAAAATTCTTATTAACTTATAAAAACATAGATTAATTTTTATTTATATAACATGTTTTGAATATTTACAACAAATGTTTATTTATAAAATTTAATGACTTATGTTTTTTTTTTGGGAAATTATTGTATTATATTCTATTTAGAATTACACATCTCTCTCTCTTCTGTCTCTCAATACAAAATTGTGGTACTTTATCTATATCATATATAAGGAATAGAAATGTAAATATATCTCCCTCACTCACATACTTCCACATATTATAATGTACTAGGATCGGTCCGCCCTACGGGCGGGATGTAAGAAAAAATAATATTTAATTTCATTTAAATTTGTAAAAATTTGAAAACAATGTAAATAGGTTGTGAAAATATTTAATATAAGTTTTTATTATTTAAAAATTTACATATCAATAAATTATGTACATGTTATTTTATTAGAAATCAAAATAAACTATGCTATTTTGATAAGTACTTTTTTTTCTTTTTCTTTTGGTTGCCATCAAATATTTTTTGTTAATTTTTTAAGGTTTGATGAATCATATCTTAAGATTCTCGTGATATAGTTTAATATTTTATTCTGATATTGCACATTACATGATACGGCAAGTATTCATTGATGATCTCAAATTTTGCATTAAAGTAAGTCCACTGATAGATCCCGTTTACATTGTAAGTATCACAATGAGAAAATGACATAAAGTCTGTTTAGAATTAAAGCATCAAACCGAGAACAAATAAACTAAAAAATTGTAATTGCCCCTCAAGAACTTAACTTTATGATCAAGATGTTGACCAAATATAAACGATAAAGCCCAAATAACAGCAGATTAAACGAAACGCTGTGTTTTGCTCATTTTGGACATGTGTCAGCACGGGAGACTTCGACTTTGTGACCTGGATCTTATGTGGACACCTTAGGAGAGAAGCAATCTCTCTTTTATATATATATATATATATATATATATATATATATATATATATATATATATATATATATATCGCAAATGCAAATCTAAAACACAAACCACAAAACCGTACAAAACTTAATAATCTATATAGCAAGTGATATATATCTCGTCCGTAGAGCGGGTCGACCCTAGTATGTGTACATGTATGTACTGGTAAGCAACCAAGAAGATAAATAAGTGTGTGTAATGCAGATAGACTCAATTTACGACAGATTAAAATAGAATAAGATGGTAGTAAATAACATATCTATTTATATAGACATATAAACTTTTGGGAAGATAAGACAATAATGACATAATGGTCTAGCGGTTCCTAGACCTTATTAATCATCAAACAACATGGATTCGAGGTTTGAGAAGAGTGTTTTTGCTCTTTTTGTGTTTTAGCTACATGAAACACGTGTCGCGACGTCATGAAGCGACTTTGTAACATGGCATCCTATATGAAGAGCGTAAGAAAGCTTCAAATCTATTTTATATAAATATAGATATAGATGCCCATCAAATATATAATATTTTTATTTGTACCATATCAGTCAGATATGCTTTCTCATATATATATTTGTCATCTACTACTACGTCTCATATTATATTATACATGTAAAAATACCAGCCTTACTAATAAATATACTATTTTATATTTATATAAATATAGATGCCCATCAAATATAGAAGATAGGAACAAAAGCAACATCCATCGCAGTTGTGTTAAAGAGACAGAAAATAGAGCAGTACGGTTGATCTGCATTTAGGATTTATTTCCAGGCACCAGTCCATCGGCGTCCTCCTTAATCAATCATCCACAATCGGACAACAAAATAAACGGTTTGTCTTCTACAGCTAACGGAAGAGCCACAAGCATCAATGAAAAAAATGATCCATCCTCGGTTAGTCTTCCACATTCGTTTTTGACTTTCGATATTATTGTCTCTTTGTTTTGTTTGTATAGGAATGCTTAAAAATTTTCATTTCCTATTTCTATATAAGTTTATTAGCTTTATTATATTTTTTTGATTCTATTGCTCACGAGGACTGAGAGATGAGAGAGATTGGTGACAAATACAATATATATATATATATATATATATATATATATATATGATTGTGGTTCACACCATACTTTGGGTTTATTTTGCTATGAGAGCATCAGCAACGGTGAACCCCTTGTGGGGTTCACCATTTTCATTGTTTATTATTTTTTTTTTCGTTTTTTTTTTCATTTTAATTGAAAAAAAAAAAAATCTGTCCAGTAGTAGAATGCCACGTGGCGAACTTTTCCTGAACCGAGTCTTGGCCAAGACTCTCTTTTTCACGTGGCAAACCTCTTTCCCTTTCTTTTTATTTTTTTATTGTTTTCTTCTCCTAGAAAAACGTGTGAACCTTATGAAAAGATTACCATTGCTGTTGCTCTGAGGTCGTCTTTTCTAATGCTACTACATCTTGAACACATTTTTTATATCAACAAAGACCGTGTAGCTAGCCAATCCTTTCTTGGAAAGTAAGTATCTGTCTCATAATGAGTTTTTTTTAAGGAGTTTATCAAAAAAAAAAAGAAAAAGTATTTGTCTCATATTATTACAGGCAGCCACTTATCATACTAACGTACCTTGCCTTTGACCATTTATATTAACCAGGAAGTGCGTCAATAAGGAGGGCTTAATTTGTTCTGCAACCAAATATGGGGTATCCAGATGTTTGAAAGTCTAAACGTCGCAGAGCTTGATGCATACGTATACTAATTTCAGAGCCACATGAGCGCACTAGAACTCATCCACTGCTTTGTAAGTCATTTACATCCCCCATCTAATTTTTTTCTTTTTTTTAATGTGCCGGGAGATGATAATATCCTGGTGACGGCATGCTTGGAGCTGACGCGGTGAAAATTAACCCTACTGATGGGTTTATAATTGGATCCCCTGAGAAAACAGCTGAGGGAGATGCTGCTGGGAGGCTTAATGGAAGTGCTGTCCAGCATGCTCTTCCACCTGTTGAACCTGTCTCAGGTGGATCAAAACAGCTGAGAATGAACCATTAATGGAGGAGAAGTAGGAAGGGAAAATCCGTGCATTGCTCAGCGTCACTGCCTAAGAACCCTAGCTCAAACTGGACAACCTCAATTATATCGCACTTCTGTTTTTGTTTTGTTAATGTTATCACTACATTTCGTTTAGCATGATTTTTTTTACAACGGTTTTATGTTCTTACACTTTTCCATCAGGTGTAAAAGTAACATGTACGCTGCTTATAAATGAAGTTCCATTATAACAGTCATAAACATGCTTCTTATAAACCAAAAAACATACGGAGACGTAATGTACACGAGACGTAATGTATTCAAATATGAATCTTCAACTAAGTTTATATTCTGAAATTATGTCAATACAAGCTGTCTATCTCTACTGTTTCACTTGAATTTTATTTGTGAATCTTCTTCTAACTAAAAAAGGCAGGAACTATCGACATATAATGTAGAAGGCACATGTGCACCAGAGTAGTAGATGTTGTCATTGACACTAAAATCATGAAATCCCTAAAAGCTGAAGCCAAGGCCTTAACAAGCAATAGAAATGTGGAAATAAAACGGATTCTCTGGGTAAGTAATAGATTTATCTGCTTATCTATATGAATGGACATGTTTCAGGAATTCAGGTTGATTAACAAACACTGTAAAGTGTGATTTTGCAGGCTAATCATTGCATCACAAGCCCAAGACCCATGGAATTAGCTAAAGATGTATTGACACTGCTCTCCTATTTTGCTTCTTTGCAATATACCATCAGTATTTACAGGCAGTAGTATCATACGAAGAAAGTTTTTCAATGTATTTGGTCTACAAGTCTTCTTTTTCACTGTTTGGTCTAACATGTCTTTTAACATTTTTATTTTATTTATTTTATGGTTTTCTGTTTTAGGCTTTTCCAACAACGTTACAATCTCAAATTATTAAATAACTAGAGATTTTACCGCGCTACGCGCGATTTGTTTTTCTCTACAATTAGTGTTGAAAAGATGTATGTTTTAAACTTTTTATACATATTAAAAATCAATCTTAAATTTTTATTGTAAATGGAATAATTTTTTTATTTACTATTTCCATATTTTTTAACAAATCAAAATTCAATAACTACATTTTATTTTTTCAAAATTTACAATTTACAATTTTATCTAATATAAAATTTATTGAAATGTAAAAATATATATATATATATATCTTTTAAAAATATTATTTTTTCTCCAAATCTTTTATAATTTTGAAATAAAGGGAGTATAACTTAAACATCTAAATTGAAATTAAATTACTTTCCCTTTATTTTGTGGTATATTATGTCATTTATTTGTTTTGATATGATATTTTAATTTTATAATTTGTTTTATATTTATTATTTTGTAAATAAGTATATACTATAGAATTGTGAAACTTGTAAGAGATTTCATTATGAAAAATTCCATGTTTAGATATTACATAAAATTAATTTGTATAGATTATGTGAATTACACATATGCATATGTATTTGCCATTGGTATTGTGTAGAAAATATATAACCTTGGATTGTTTTTTGTATGTTAGAGTAGAAACATAATTCTATTATTATTTTAGACTTTTAATTTAATCATTAAACTGCTTATGATTAAGTTGGTATATCGAAACTCAAAATGCATTGATTGGTGATGCTCTAACCTAAATTGACCTTTACACAAAATTATTTGGTATAACATTATAAATAAATATGGAAAATCTGATTGTATATACATAATATACCGAAAGTAACAATTTAAAAAATCTTTGTAATGTTATTTTTTTAGATTCAAATGTTTCTATCATTTCTAAAAGTTATTATTTATAATGATATTTATTTATTTTATCTTAATCTTTGGCCAAATTCCTAATTCGATACTAATAAGTTAGTCAAATGATTTATTTTTCATGGCAAATCAAATTTGAGATTAAAAATAAAATTTCATATCTATTTTGTAATAAAAACATGATTTTTATATTATCTAATATTTTATACAGCTAATAATATTACATTAATATATAAATATAGTAAAATTTATTAATTTATTGATCCATGGTTTAGCAATAGTCAATCCAGTTATCCGGTGACCTTGGAAGTAATCTGGTTCAGTGTCGAAGTCAAGTTTAAAAATATTGACAGTATGGATAAATTGTTTTACTATTTTTTTATATTCTAATATTATTTTATTTTATTATAATAGTTAATTTTTCTAGTGTATATATTCTTCTAAGTTTAGCAATCTTTTGCATGATTTGCTACCATGTTTGATTCTGTGATTTCTAGGTTTTTTTCTATTTTTCTTAGAATTATTCAAAATATTTTTTTATTGATGGATCATATAAACAACCATTTTTATGACTTTTCTAGTCCAGAGGAGTTTATTGGTGTCATATGAACAATGAAGTTATGTTCTTTTTGATTTTAGCATGATTTAAAAAATCAAAGACTATCAATGGTTTTGTTATCTGGAGCTTATTAATTAACAATGAGTTCAGATTACATAGAGGATGAGAATCCCATCAAATCACTTTAAAACATAGATAAGTTTTAAATCAAGGTATATATGTTTCCATCTGACCCTGATGATAAACAAAGTGATATATTTCTCATTTCCTCTTACTCTGGCGTATTTACTATGAAATATGGAAACATATTGTGACTACAGGAATGATAAACAAAGCTTAAGTATGTGTGCGAGAGTTAAAGTACTTCGAAGTAATTTCTTACTACATCATGGCAATCACTAACTCATGATATAATCTGCTGGAAAGGTACTTGCCTAGCTTAAAAATATGAGCACAAAAGTTCGAGACTAAAAAAAAAGCTACAAATGATTTAAAAAAAAACAGATCAGAGACCTTATTTGTTTCTATGCTAGCTACTACAAATACAATATTTATGTAAATTCATATTCTTTTTCGCTAAAATTACATTAGACAATATAACTCAACGCTGATATTTGTGCTATATATGAACAATATATAACGTCTCACATGTTTCTCACCTAAAAGGGCATAATCAATAGATTTGATTCTCTATCAAGACCAAACACTTGTTTCCACACGTTAATCATCTTTCATCAATCTTCAAGCCTCTCCAGAAAATCTCATAAGTAACCAATATAGCACTCTCCAATCGAATGACTGAGTTTTTGTGAGAGTTGGGATCTTCCATACTTGTTCATAGACCTAAGTAAATAGTTAAAAGTGTCATTCTCATTCGTCAGGATAATCATCATCAGAACAAAGCAATGAATTGTAACGGGACAAAAAAGAAAGTGAAAATGTTAGCAAAAGGGATGAAAAGTTCTGAAGCATAATACTTCTCTATTTTTACTCAGTAAATTCTCAAAATCATACCAGGAGCTTTCTTCACCAGACATTTCTTCATGATCCGCACCTTTGATACAATACAAAATTGTATGATTAACAATATGGCAATTATACGAAAAAGAATAGAACATATATCTTGAAGACTTCACATAAAAATGGATATTAACACTTACAATGCAACTTTCTCGAAGAATCTCATGAGACCCGTTAATGGGAGATCATGTCGTGTGAATCCATAACACCCTTGATAAAGCTCAAATGCCGAAGAAACTGTTCAAAAAGCACCAGAAAAGCGGATAATAAATACAAAATAGAAAGTTGCTCAAAAAGAAAAAAATACAAAATAGAAAAACATATATCTTGAAAGGCCACACCAAGAGATACCTCACCAGCTGCCCGTAAAAATTACTTGAACATCGCTTTACATAGAGCCTTATGTTCTTTGTCTCTTTTAATTAACCACATCATCCATCCCCATTGGTGACACTGGTGACACATAAAGGATGGATCTAAGCTGAGCTCACACTACAAAAAGAGAATTATCATTAGTAGTTTAATATATCATTAGTGGATTAACATGGTGTCATCACCACTTTCTAACAGATACAAATCACAAATTGCTTGGATTGTTTCATGGTCCAACAGATGTTTTATGTCCAACGTACAGTTGTGAAGTGGGTTGCTGCATGTGGGTCCAAATATGCATTGAAAGCTTTTATGTAAAACTCATTGTACTACTTTGTTGTCATTTTCTTAGAGTCCAAAAGCTGCAGCAAATAGAAATATATTCTTTAACCCATTCTGAACGCAGATAAGATACATCGAGCAGTCCTTACCCAAATTGGTCACACCTCCTTAGTAAGCTCTCAATCCTGGTATCTCTCAACTTCCTTCTTGGTCTTATTTTTCTCTGTTACACATAAAAAGGGCGTGATCTTCAAGCCAGATGTCTAGCTACATTTATCTGGTGCTTATCAAGACAACTCTCAGAACATGATAAGAGAAGCAAAGTATACCTCTCAGTTTGGTCATCCAGCTCTTTTTTTTTTATTCAGCCTAATCATCTCAACTGCAACCTGTATAAGAGAGAACCAAACATGAAAAATAAGAAGCTTAGTTATTTTCTGATACGTACTCGTAGCGTTAGTGCAAAAGAAATACGAAAGCACAACCACCTTAATATTCTAACTAATACATGTTCCTCTAGGAATTATTAGCTGAGGATCAGACTCTTCCTTAATGGTATAGCTGCTTGGAGTTGCTTCTCCTTCCATTACGTATTGCAGATTGATAAAATCTCACCGAACGAGAGACAATAAGAAGACGAAGATGGCAGAGGAGGAGGAGAAGCCGAGGCTTTACGGGTCAGACAATTAGGGTTTATGGAATGAATTGAATTTTTAAGAGGAACAGTGGGAGGTGAAACAAAATCATTAAGAAAGGATTAACAACAGAAGTATATGATCGAGATTGGGTCGTGATTTTCAGAGAAGAAACGTTAATTTGCAGGAGTGGAATCGCCGGACTCAATCACACCATCGTTTACGTTGAAGAAGGTTAGGGTTGGAGATGGGCCAATGATGAAAACAATAAACTCACAGAAGTAGTTCGTTTAAGAATTTGTCGACATAATCTCATGTGACATGTCAAATTGAAACTATTTCATTGGTTGTTTTAAAAATCATATGTGGTCAGGCTAAGAATGCTTCATTTGTTTCTTTTAGTATTGTTTGATTACAACACAAAACAAACATTCACTAATCAATCCCAACAACCAACTAATAAAAATAAAATAATCTACACTTTTCACCTCATCAAGTTACACAAGATAACATCTAAAAGCAAAGAAACATTAAAATGAGCTCCATCTTGCGGTTCTCTCATTTTACCAAAATTGTTTATTTTTATACATATATATTCATTGGATATAGAATAAAAAGAAACATTTTATTTTATTATAAATAATTTAAATGACAATAACGGGTTTGTGTTATCACGATTCAAAAATGAATAAAATTAAGGGGAAATTTGGAAAAATGACTCTATGTGAGATAATATTTTGGAAATTACATCAATTTTTAAGTTTTTTGAAAACTACACTTATTTAAAGGTGAAATGACCAAATTATCCAATTTTCATGTTTATAATTATCCTAATATCTAAACTGAAAATCTTAATAAAAAGATTTCATAAATATTGTGTTTGATTTATTTCTTTTTTTTTTGAAACAAATTCAGCAATAACATGATTTTTGTTGATTTTGATTTCAAATCATTGACTCGATATGTATAATTGTATATAATATCTTATAAGTATATCTTACATTTCTTTTGATTATACAAACGATGCCAATGCTCTTAAAAAAATGATTCTCCATTGTATTATCATCTCTTCTGTATTGCTTACCAATAAGACATTTCATTGTTCTCTTTTATCATCGTCATTGCAAAAGATACGAGACCAAGTAATATAGAAAAACAAGAATCAGCTTAAAAATACAGAGAAACGTACTAGACTCGCTATATGAATATCTTGTAAACCAATGTTAAGATATTTCTTTAGAAAAAGAAATCAACAATAAAACATCTGAAAAATAGCAAAAGTCGAGTAGCTTAATTCGTCGCTTCCCATATTCGCGTTAGTAGGATTGTTAAAAACAAGAACCAGTCAGTAATACAAACGTTCTTAGCCAATAACTTAAGGATCACTTGTTCTGATTCGAATATTTTTGTCTTTATATACAAACACACCCATAGATGTACCTTTTCTCTTTTTGTTAGCACACAATGGTTCAAAGGAGGGATGATATAGTTGTGAACTTTGTGCATATGGAACGCAGAAGACTCTGCAGTTTCACAGAATTTATGAATTAATTTTTCTATTCTTGAAAAAAGGATTTTCTGTTTTTCATTATGTGATACCAACGTGTTCAATCCATTCATTTTTCTACGACATGAAGACACCAACAACATTAATATGCAATTATCTCAAAAATATATTTATCACAAACATAACAATAAAAGTATTTTCAGATTTACATTTAGTTATTAATATTTATAATTTTAATTTAAGTAAGGATAAAAATGTCTTATCACACATCATAAAGTGTATTTTTCAAAAAGGAAAAAATGAAGTGTATTTTTCAAAATTTAAATCATAAATAGTGTATTTTTCAAATTATCCCTAAAATTAATGAATAAAATATATTATGCTTATAATATTAAAATTAATATAATTTTTCTTTAAATAGAATATATACTTTTCTATCAAAATATAGTATAAAATTCAAACTAAGTTTTTTTCTAAATAAAAATTATAGAAAATATTATTAGTTTAAAAGAAAAATAAATTATTTTTTTAATTTCAAATATGGCCCTCGAAACTTCAGAACCCTTCTTGACCAGTTAACACTAAATAATATTATTGGTTGAATCGAATGGTGATGTGATAAATAAAACAAAAGATAATACAGATCGAATGGTCACTGAATAAGTGTGAAAATTGCAATGGTGATGTGATAATAATATTATTCTAATTAAATAAAAAAATATAATAAATAGTAATAAAACATAAAAATTACAAAGTTTAAAGTTTGACATAAAATAAATACCATGAGTAAGCCCGAAATTACAAATTCATCGGCAAATTTAAACCTTTTTCGAAGAGGAAAGATTAAGAAAGTGGAGATGACATTTCAGCGGAACATTGACGGATCGACGACGACAAAAATGAATCCAATAGAAGAAAAACAAACATTTTTTGTTCTTAAGAGATAAAAAAGAAGGAGAATCGTGAAAAGGATTACGAAGAGCAGATGGTAGAGAATATGACGCCATCTCAGAGGCTGTGGAGGATGAATGGTTGATTTCGAGTTCAACAATGGAGAAACTTGCTGCACCTAGGAAGTATATCGAGGACCATCACAACAAACGCATGGCATAAGACACATAAAGTTTAAGGCTCAGGCCATAGAGGCCAAACACTTGGTATGATTTTGATTGAATTCACTTACCTTTTTTTGTGTTTGTGGTTTTGATGATGAATCAATATAACAATGTTTCAAGGTTTCTGAGAAAAGACATCTAAACCTTTAAACTATTTCGATTTTCATAGGAAGGTTTTTAAACTTTTTATAGGCATTGTAACTAAGGAACATATTGTTTTGTATGCTGAATGATTCAGTGACCTCTCTCTATAAACTGTTTGGTGTTTTTATTATTTTAATACTAACTCAATTTTTTTTTCGTGAATTTCTAAAATCACAGTGCATGGTCAATATTTTTGATGTTGTAAACAGAGTTTAACATCCTCAAAATGTCTTGAATACGTCAAAGTAAAAATAATAAACATAGAGTTTTCTTTTGATCAAATAAAGAGAGAGATATGATTTATCTAATGAAATTTTACAATTTTTGATGTGGTTAATAGACCCCAGATGGTGATATAATTGATTGTGTTTCTATCACAAAGTGACCAACTTTTGATCATTATTTCCTCAAAGATCACACGATTCAGGTACATAGATATAATACTTAGATTTTATCTGGCCTTTTTTTTATTTTATGTCCCAAGTGCTGATGTTTAATTTACTTTACTTGCGATTTCTTCTTTAGCATAAATCTTTATGTAACTATAACACTATAACCAAGACGACTTTATATAGTTAAATTGTCCTACAACATACTGTGTCACGCATACAAAATTCTCAGACCTTTAACCTCAAATAAATAATCATTCTATATAAGATCAAAGACGACATTCTTTGACAAAATTCTCAGACCGTTTCTATTTTGTAATAAAACGTCAGTATGTGACCAAAGGCATATAGAGAATTTTTATGAAAGGTAACAGTTGATTTGAACATGGATCAAATATTAAACTGCCCCTAGAGGCCTAGAAAAGGCAGTAGTTTGGTTCGATGAGGTGAAAACTCCCGTGTGCATTACACACATACAGCTTTCGCCATCTCACTTTCAATCCTACGGTTCTCCTTGAATCTCCCGTCGCAATCGTCGCTCCCCACTAACAAAAAAAAAGAAGAAAAAAGATACTATTAAAAACAAATATATATTTTTTTTTTAGAATTAAAATTCGAAAACAAGGCTCTGTCTCTCTCAGATCTGAAAATCCTCCTCCCCGTTGAAGCTTTTCATCTCCGATCTAACAACAAAGAGAGAAAAAAATGGCGGCAGAACCAGCATCATCCTCGGCCAGGGAAGAGTTCGTCTACCTAGCGAAGCTCGCGGAGCAAGCGGAGCGATACGAAGAGATGGTCGAGTTCATGGAAAAAGTCGCCGAGGCCGTCGACAAAGACGAGCTCACCGTCGAGGAGCGAAACCTCCTCTCCGTCGCCTACAAAAACGTCATCGGTGCTCGCCGCGCCTCGTGGCGCATCATCTCCTCCATCGAGCAGAAGGAGGAGAGCCGCGGCAACGACGACCACGTCGCCACGATCCGCGACTACCGGAGCAAGATCGAGTCCGAGCTCTCCAAGATCTGCGACGGCATCCTCAAGCTCCTCGACGAGAGGCTCGTCCCGGCTTCCGCGAACGGAGATTCCAAGGTTTTCTACCTTAAGATGAAGGGCGATTACCATAGGTACATGGCTGAGTTTAAGACCGGCCAGGAGAGGAAGGACGCCGCCGAGCATACACTCACCGCATACAAAGCCGCTCAGGTATCGTCTCTGATCTGAAATTGGATCTATGATTTAAGTTTCTAGGTCAAATCGTGATGTCGTGAATCCGTTTATTATCTGAAATTGGAATCAATGATTTAGTTTCTAGGTCAAATCGTGATGATACATCTGCGTGAATCTGTTTTTATCTGAAATTCGATCTGTGATTTAGTATCTAGATCAAATCGTGATGATACATCTTCGGGAATCTTTTTTAATCTGAAATTGGATCTGTGATTTAGTTTCTAGGTCAAATTGTTATGATACATTTTAGTGAATCTGTTTTTATCTGAAATTGGAATCGATGATTTAGTTTCTAGGTCAAATCGTGATGAGATACATCTTGGTGAATCTTTTGTAGGACATTGCTAACTCTGAATTGGCTCCAACACACCCGATCCGTTTGGGTCTGGCTTTGAACTTCTCTGTCTTTTACTACGAGATTCTCAACTCTCCAGACCGTGCTTGCAGTCTCGCCAAGCAGGTGATTTTAATTTTCTCATCTCTCTTGATTATGTTGTTACTGGTTCCTATGTGTAATTAACGAGGAGTGTTTGACAGGCGTTTGATGATGCAATCGCTGAGTTGGATACTCTAGGAGAGGAGTCATACAAGGACAGTACTTTGATCATGCAGCTTCTCCGTGACAACCTTACTCTCTGGACTTCTGACATGCAGGTAACTCACTAATGAAAGTTGAAAGGTGTGTTTCATTGTCAATTGTGTGAACTGCTGAAAATGGGTATTGATTTGGTGATTTTTTCTGAAAAATATTTCAAAAGATTATAAAAAAAAAGTTGCTGGAATTGTCCGATGTTCACTCAATGTTCATATGTTCTGAAATTAAATGTTAACAACTAATCTTCTGTCCTTGAACCTTTCTTTGTTTCAACTTTTATTTGTGTAAATCAAGTCTGGGAACTGCTTAACATGGGTATGATAAGTCCTTTTTTTTGTTTTCTGCTTTGTTTCCGTAACAACTCTCAAAATATAATCAAAGGAACAATATGTTTCATTGAGAACTTGAAACTGATGAAATGGTTTTCTATGGTAAACATTACTGGCTTATGATTGGATTGCATTGTTGATGATAATCAAAGATCCTAAAATTCTTAAAATTGTCCACCCACATCGTGCATAGGTTTTGAATGGTTAACTTTGCATTTTGATACCCTTATCTTCTTTTTTGTCCTGACATGATCTTGTGTTAATTTCAACAATTACGGAGTTTTTGATCCACATAGTTCATAGGTTTTGGAAATCACATAGTTACGTTTTTTGCATGATGATAATGATATCCTCATGCCCTTCCTTTCCTGATATTATTATATTGTGTTGGTTTGAATGATATTAACCAGGACGAAGGTACAGAGGAGATCAAAGAAGCGGCAGCAGCAAAGCCTGCTGAAGAAGAGAAGGAGACTTAAGTTCTGTTATTCAGTATTCTAAACTCATCCAACTATTATGTTTTTTCGCTTGTGTTTGTTTTTCTAATCTCTTCCGTTTGCCGTCCCCGAAGCTTCTAAGGTCGTCTATTCTTGTCCTTTGTTTGCTTTTCCTAATCGTGGATGCTGCTGGGTCTATTATCTTGTTTCTTTCTCTTCTTATTGATTGAATGTTGTCGGGCTTTGTGCCTTGTACTGAACTCAGATTGCTTTCTTATTAATGCCACGTATCAGTTGATGTTTATTCCGTACACACATTTTTAGTTTTGTTCCCAGTTTACTTAGGTTTATACATCTTAGAGATGGGCGTTTGACGATGCTAGAAATGTAGAAAGGTAGGCTGCATATCGCTTGTCAATAATAGGGATGTTAAAATGGTAAAACCCACTCCATTTAGACCCACCCCGTTTAAGACCTATCTCATTTAAGACCCATACCCGTTTAAACCCATTTAAAAATTGGCTTATTAGAGGTGTCCACTTAAACCCACTAATTTTACTCTAACCCATTTAGACCCATTAAAACCCGTTTAAACTATTGATTATTTAATTTTGAATTATTTTAATTTTATGATTTCTTAACAAAAAACTTTTTTTTTGCCAAACCGTAAAATCAAGTTTTTTGGCCAACCTCTTGTCAAAAACGAAAAAAATCAGGTTTTCCAAAAAATTACAAAATCGAGTTTTTCCGCCTAAATCGCAAAACTGAATTTTTCCGCCAAAACTGTCAAACTGTCAAACCGAGTTTCCCGTTAAAATCACCAAAATAGAGTTTTCTGTTAAAACCGTAAAACTGAGTTTTCCCGCCAAAATGCAAAATCAATTTTTCCCGCCAAAATCGAGTTTTCTGTCAAAACCGCAAAACCGAATTTTCCCGCCAAAAATTTCCCGTCAAAACCGTAAAACAGAATTTTCCCGCCAAAATGCAAAATCAATTTTTGCCAAAACCGAGTTATCTGTCAAAACCGCAATATCGAGTTTTCCCGCCAAAATGCAAATCGAGTTTCCCGTCAGAAACGAAATCTTGTTTTCCCAGTAAAATCACAAAATCGAGTTTTCCCGCCAAAATCGCAAAACTGAGTTTTTCCGCCAAAATTTTTCCGTCAAAACTGCCAAAACCGAATTTTCCGCCTAAATTATAAAATCAATTTTTCCCACCAAAAATCCTGCCAAAACCATGCATTCACATATTTCCACAAAATAAATAATTAATTATATTAAATTAAATGGGTTAAACGGATACCCACTAAATTTTAGTAGAACTCATTTTAATAAATAAGTCTTAAAAGGATTATCCATTCAAAATCCTACTAGCTAAACAGATCTAAATGGACATTTAGTTTTTAAAGAGCCCATTTTAACATCCCTACTTGTCATTCCAGACGAGAAAGACCGACCTACAATTCTGCAAATTAGATTTCGATCTCCATATTCCGAAGGTTGAACCAAAAGGCCACTTCTAATAGATTTAAACATCAGAATCTGTGTCCTAAAAACGCTACGGCCGTCTGCGTCCCAAGGCACTAGATAGAAAGGATCCGGTTTGGTTTTATTGTTAGCAATGACATGATCACCAGAAAGAGCTGTCTTATCTTGAAACTTACCGTCCAAAGAACTGAACGATTACGGTTTCCTATTAGGGGAGTTTAACTGTTGGTTCAGTGTCAAATTAGATTATTTTACTTTTCGGTTTCCTCATTATAAACCACATTCCTCTTTGTGATCCCTACCACACATGGTATCGTTTCTCAAGATGAATAACAAACCCCTTTGATCTCGTTGTTCATCTGGTAGTTCCAAACATATTGTCTAAAGCGAGTGTGTCATAGACAAGTTCGATTAGTGCAAACTCTTGTGTATGTATGAGTTTTTATCGGCATACATTGCGTGGTTCAAAATGGTCGAAAGACTCGAACCAGATATCAAGATTTATTTATTTTTTCGTTTATTGGTGTACACATCAATATTTGGTCAACTAACGTTATTTTCTGGGTGTAAAGGTTCAACCAACTTCTCGCTTTCTTTAACTTTTGACTCACATTCAATGCATTCTCGCCGTGTGTTATGATCATTTCTAAATATATCCGTGGAAAATAAATGTAAATCCTGTCAACTTAGAAAAATAGACCTCTATGTATCCTCAATAGGTATGGACACATTTACCGGAGCTGAACAGAATAAAACAAAAAAATGAGACTTGTTCGGATTTGGATCCTATTATTTTATATTAATGAATTATACTCTCTCCGTTTCAATATAGATGATGTTTTAGAATGATTATTTTGTAATTTTCTTGTTGGAAATTGTTCAACCAATTAGATTAAACTGTTTTTTTATAATTGGTTTACTGAATTTAAAATTATATATAAGAAATATTTTTTTAAAGAAATGTAATTTTCTTAATCTTTGTGCATTGAAGCATAACATCAAGTATTATGAAACAAAGGGAGTATGTTTTTACAACCAAAAAAACCAAAATCAAACTGATATTTGAAGGGATACCCAAATATCTATAATATAGTTTATATAGTTCTAAATATTAGTTATATTAATTTTAAATTAATTAAATAATTTAAAAATGCTACTGATAAGTCCAGATACCAAAAAAGTTTTGAACTAATAGAACTTTTTTTTATCTAAGATACTTGAAATTATCTGAACTATCTTAATTTGTATTTAAGAACTCAAAACATTGATATTTTTATCTGAAAACCCCGTCTTTTGACTATCTAATCTGAATTAGCCGAAATCCGAGACCAAACTGGAATAAAATGAGATCCAAAATTACTTTGAATATAAGTCGATTCCCAACTTTGTTATCCAAACCAAATCAAAAACTAAAATAACCGAAACAAACTTTCTAAATATCTGAACGAGACGACTCGAGCCATAAAACAGAAAGGAACATACTCCTTTAATTTCGAAACTAGAGCGATTATCCTACTTGTTTTTGGATAGGGTATATTAAACTCATTTGTTTAAATAATATACTCAAGAACCTAACTCGTCTTCGATTCTACAGCGTGGATTTTCGAGATTTCTTCCCACTTTTATGCGCTAATTTTGTTTTTCTGTTGGATCTTTCTGTAAGCTTATTCTTTTACACGTGAGTTTGATAAAAAAGTTGACACTGACAGCATTTATTTTATATAATGTCAACGAAGATTACATGTTGAACTTACTCCCTCTGTTCTATAAAATAAGATGTTCTACTTCAATGCACAACGATTAAGAAATTTACTTTTTAGAAAACAATATTATTAAATAATAAAAATTAAATGTAGATTAACCTATCACAAATAATATGGCAAACTACTATTGGTTAACCAATTTTCAATGAAGTTAAAATACCTTAAAAGTATCAAAATTTCTTATATTTTGAAACATAAAAAATTCTTCAAAACATCTTATTTTATGGAACGGAGGTAGTAAAAAACTACCGAGTGATCCTTAATCAAAATATTCCTTAAATTTGACATAAACTATGGGAAAAGTGTCGACAATCATTAAAGCAGATGACTTAAGTGCAAAGTCAATCCATTCTCGAGTTCCTTTAGCGGTGACCATGTTTTTAATGTTATCTCGACTAGAATCCTACTTACTCTTATACTTTCATTTGGGATTGTCATATAAGTGCTAGTACTATCTTATAAATATTCACGAATTTTGTATGATGTAGCAATTTCCGAGTGAAGAATAAGGGATATCACATACCATGGAAATGGACAAAACATGGATTTCTTACTTGGAGCTTAGTTAAAATAATAGTTAAGGCATTAAAAAGGATAAGTGTTAATCATCAAACTGACGATCTTCTGAGACAAAAATAATCAAGGCAAAAGTTAATAAAGCATAAAAAAAAATTATAAAGGTAAAAGGGCTATGATCTTTGTAAGAAAACTGAGAGATAAGCTTTGAAGACCTACTGTCTGGAAAAGCTATGAGAGACTAGATTTTGTTTTAAAAAAATTGTTTATAATTTCTAAAATAACCTGGTTGAAATTATGAAAACAAACTCATACTATTTGTTCATCACACACATAATGTTCTATGGATCTTACATTTTCATTTTGAATTCAAAATAAACTGGCAAGAAATTAATTTTTATAAATTTTATTTATTAATTACTTTAATCCCATTTTTAAATTCCACACATTTTCATGTAAAAATAAAAATAATCAAATATTCTTAAAATGACAAACAAATCAGCACCTAATCTGATTTTGTATTGGGCTTTGATCTTTTCATAATTTTGTATCTCATCATCTTTAGTATTTTGTAAAACCAGAATGCGCTCACGAGTTGTAATCCCAACGCCATTGCCTAGAAAATAAGAAAATAAATTATCAGATATTGTTACGTTCAACTGAAATTTGTGATATATGATGAGATTAATCAGCATAATGCGGATAGTTTCTTAGTAAGTTCTTAATTTCAGTAAGAATATAGTGGCGTTCACATTTGTTTCATATATTTATAAAAACTTATCATACGGAGAAATTTATGAACATTGTGTTTTCAAAAAAAAAATTATGAAACAATGAAAAGTCAAAACCCAAAAGAAATTGAAATGCATCACAGAGCATAGGAATTTACCTTGATGAGGATGGGATTATCAGCAGTTATCGTGACGTAAACGAGGTAAGGTCCACCCACCATTCTCGCGAGAGAGAAGATTGATGCAAAACACACCTACATACCATTTATTACTAGTTAGTTGACTTTCCTCAGATACACCTCTCATTGAGAACATTATAAGTTCTTTTATTAAAGCTAACAAGATTTGACAAATTAACTATGTTTGCGGGTTGGTATTAATATTTGATAGTTATATTTCTAATACGATGTTTTAGTTTGATGAATAGATTAGAAACATGGAACGTACAAAAGAATCAAAGACTCCCTGGTTTCTAACTCATCTAAAACGATAGTTAAAAAACCATTTTTACCACATTCGAAATCATGACAATAGTAATTCTAAAATTCAATAGTTTCTTTTTGGTATGATTCTAAATTCAATAGTTATGTATGCTGCCTAATACTCACATCGGCAGCAAGATTGAGATCGGTGTCTCTGTAACCAATCTCTTTAAGAATCTCCCTGAGGTGAAGGAATGGACTTGAGATCTCTGTAATCCAAATTGCTGCAACCATCTCGGATGCGCACTAAATTCCACCATAAATTCACAACAAGAAAAATACAAAAAAAAAATCAGTTTATTTCTTTAAAAGCTCGACTTCACCTAAGAATTATTTTTTATTTTTATAAATATCACCTTTCGGTAGCAAAGTCCAGCTACAAAACCAAGAATGCAGACAGAGTGATGAACGGCATTATCAATGCTAAGGACTTGATCAAAGTGACTACAAATGAGATCGTAGATCATGTAAGACAAAGAAAACGCCATCGTTTCCATCTGCTGGAGAGATGACGTGGAAGCGATGGGATAAACTGGAGACGACCAATCTTGAATCGTAAGAGTTGCTAAAACGACCGCGACTGTGGCGTGAAGGGTCGAGACAATACGAGTGCTGAAGTCGAAGGAGTAGTTTGAGAAGATTCGTCGCACGAGGATGAAAATCAAACCCCATGAGATAACTCCAATCACTGTTATGTTAATCACTCTTATATATTCTTCCTCCATTGATCTCTTTTCTTGTAATTTCCTTGTTTTTTTTGCTTCCCGGACAAGAAGTGTGTGTTTTAAAGAAATTTTTAACTTTTGGGTTATTAATAGACCGATGTATAGTTTGGTGTATGTTAGTTGGATTATTCAATGAAGTGGGTCCAATATATTTATCTTTTTCTTGTATCTTCAAGTAAAATTAATTGTTCCGATAAAATTCGACCCAAAGAGTTAGGAAGGTAATCCGTTAGCTCCCAACCAGCTGAATTATTGGATCAACATTTACTCGTGTACGTCCTCACCGTGATCGCCCTTAACTGTTCTCGAGAAATGTACCAAAAATTTGACAACGAGGACAAATTCCACGTTTTATTGGTATACATAGGTCTGACCGTCTGAGCATAAAAATCAAAAACCGAACCGGAACAAAACCGAATAACCGAATCCAAAACATAACCTTTTTTTTGGGCAACCCGAAACATAACCAAAGTTCAAGATAACCGAATGATTTCTATATTTCTATAACCAGAAAATCGAAACCGAACCGGAACCAAACCGAAAACTGAATGGGTACCCGAATATCTGAAAAAATTTTACATACTTAAAAATGTTAATTGTATTTAGTATTTCTACTTCTTATACACCGAACTATCTAAAAATTGAAATATTCATTTTTTTAATCTAAAGTATTTTTAATTATCCAAATTATCATAAAGAACCGAATTACCCTGATATTTTTTTATCCAAAATATTAAAATTTATCTGAACTATCCGATTTATATCCGAAAAATCCTCAAGAGAATTATTTTTACCCCGAATTATACAAAATTAACCAAAAATTCAGAACCAAACCGTAACCGAATTGGAACCACAATTTTATCGGATATTAGTCGGTTTTTATAATTGTTACATGAACCGATCCGAAACCGAAAAGATCCGAACCAAATTTCATAGATAACCGAACGGGTTCCTATTTCTCTGTAACCGAAAAATGAAAACAGAAAAAACCAAACCGGAACCAAACCGGAAACCAAACACCCAGGCCTAGGTATACACATATTGAAATGTTTTGACTTGAGATAATTACATTTGCAAGGAAATTAATATTTAATTGTTGGTTTATAAAGCCAGTTGTGTTTGGTGTGTTGCTGCTGTTTGCTATGCTTGCAATTGGAAGATAACGGTTAATTTGTGAACATTTTCTGGCAGAGATGTATATCTTCATATCTATAGACTATAGTGTTATTATTTTTTTGTTCCTTATTCAGGTCAGTTAGTTATTCTTCTCCCCTAAGAAATTTATGTTGTGTATGTTGATTTTCATCGAGCAGTAGAATGATTCTCTACTGTTATCTATCTGCTTTCTTATTTGTCGAGACAATCTTCTTTCTCAAGAGTAAACCATTATGTTGTGCACTTGTGCGTTAAAGCTCAGCCATTTGCAAGCAAGAATAAAAAAACTTATGTACAAATATCTTATATATGTAACCTGAGTACTGCTCGATTTTCCTCTTTGGAAGCTCTGCACAAACAAAGAAACATAAATGATTGTGGTTGGTGTTTCTAAAAATAGTAAATCCAACACAACTGCTGCTAATTATTGATAGAGGCTAATGACATATGCCTTTGTTGTGACTTAATAACCCGAAACAACGTGTAAGACCTAAACTTCAGCTTTTGCATTATTTACCTGTTCATTGTGCTTAAAAGCTGTCTTAGCTCTTTCGGTTGCACAACGACACTTTCACATGTAACTTTCAAAAACCTAAATCCTCACAACCGTGCCCCTAAACTCGTGTTAAGAAAACCTCAACTTGATAGCAAGCCCCTAAACTTGTGTTAAGAAAACCTCAACTTGATAGCAAGCCCATCCATAAAAGTTCCGTGAAAGTTTAACAGAAATCTGTCATTGTATATATTTCCTCAAATCCAAGCAACTCGAAGTTTCAAAGAGACAAATCCAAAAATTATTATGTAGTTGTACATCTCTGCGGAGTCGAATTCTACAAAACCATCTATGTTATTAAAGTTTATAAAGTTGAAGTACACATCAAGACTGTTTGCAAATTTGAATAGTATTCTTATGAATTAGTTTGTTTGGGTACATGGATAGTAGTAGAAATTAATATTTGTCTATTTTAAGTGATTTTTACAAATTTTCATTATATTTCTAATCAATTTTAACCACTTCATATAATATATTTACTAAATAAATTCACATCATATATTACATAGCTACAAACAAAATTTAATTATTTTCAATATTTTTTTTTTGTTTTTTTACACTCAGTTTCTCACTTTTTTAAAATACTTCATTAACTATACTTACCATAATATCTTGACAGCATTTATTTACATATTAACTATAATAATTATATATATTTGAATGAAATTACTCAATTCGTGACAAAAATTTAAAATGGTTAACAATTTTTTTTATTTGTTTATATAATCAGTTATACATAGACATTCGGGTACATGTTCGCCTACAAGTTATTTCTTTCGAGTATTAAGTTTTTTCGAGTTTTGAAACTAGTCTTTATTCGGGTATTATAGTGGTGGCGGGAGTTTGCGTATGTAGATAGTTGCGGTTTTAAGCGTTTTTAGAGACTTGTACGACTGGTATAGCGGTTAGATATTGGTGGGTTTGCGGGACTCTTATGACTGGTTAACTACCAAATGCAATAACTATTAACGGATAAATTAACAATATTTATAATTTATATAACTATAAAGTATTAAAATCATTATATTATAATAAATATAATTTTTATATTTATAAAATCATATTATTTTCTTAAACATTGTAGAACCATTTTGTTTGAAAGTTTATAATTCAAATTAATATATAAATGTATTCAATTTACAATTTCTGTTATTTTAATTTAAATTTTTTATTGAATATTTTTATTATTCTTTTTTAAGCAAAAAATTTACCCTCCCACAACTGTTCGCAATCGCAACCGTTACGTGGAACCAGCTTATGATTTTAAGAGATTCAGAACAGTTTGAAACGATTTGTAGTGTTTTCTGTAATTGTTTCAAAATGTTAACAACCGCAAAAGATGTGTTTGTAGGTGGTAACATGAAAACCATGATCTTAATCAAATGTAAAAAATTGATTATTGATAACAAAATGTATGTTGATTATAATATTTTGGAATACATAATTAAAAAAAAAAACTCATCCAGCTGAGGGCATAAGTTATCTAGTAGATCTTATAAGCATGGTTTTATCGAATCCATTTATTTAGAACATGACTGGTTTCCCTGCTACGACCCACAAACGCATCTTTTACGGTTGGTAGCGGTTGTTGGCGTTTTGCAACAATCACTCAAACCGCTTTAAGCCTCTTAAATTCAAAAGCTGGTTCCAGCTAGCGTTTGCTGTTGCGGAAGAATATTTTTTTATATTTTTTTTCTTAAAAAAATATTATAAATACAAAAATAAAAATATTCAATAAAAATTTTAATTTAGAATTATAAAATACTGAAATATATTTATATATTTAATTAACTAGGTGATTCTCTCGTGCTCATGCACGGATTTAGATACCTATAAAGTAAATATTTTGGTTTACAGAGTCCACATGAGTCTGTAATCTTGCTGACAAAAAAAGTAAATATTTTGTGAAAATTTATTAATATTTTAATTTTAATTTCACAAAAAAATTATTTTTATATATATATATATATATATATATTATTGTTTTAGTTAGACATGTGATTTTGGATGTATAATATATTGATTGGTTTGATTATCACTTGACTATATATATTATATAGCATCAACTTCTTTGAATTCAACCATAATATTTTTTTGTTTAAAACAGATTAAAATTGTAATAATTTGTATTTTTATTTAGATATGTAAATGTATTTTAGTAATAATATTATATTATATCGTTTTGAAAATCAAATAGAAAAATAAACTGAAGTGTTAATCAATTTATAATAGATAAATAATATCAATATAAATATTTTTTCAGCTATAAATATAAAGAAAGTATTATATTAGTATATTTATGTTTTTTTAAAATATTTTTAAATGGAATATTACTATTTTGTGAACTTTCTTTTTTAATGATACCATATTATTACACATATATTATTGTTCTTAAATTTGCTTTTTAAACTTTATAAAAAATTCCTTTTTATTATATATGTTATTTGGAAATTTTTTTAAAAGGAAACTAAATTAAAGATCATTAATAATATTTAAATAAAATATTTTATTCTTTAAGGGTATCTATGTAATCAACCACCGTGAGAGTTAACGTGAGCGCGATACATAAGAAACTGACTTCTCAAATAATATTATAGAGATATTATAATTTTTTAAATATATATATTTTCTATAATTTTTAAAAAAGCTACAACTTTGTAAATATAATTTTTCTATTTATTATAATATTGTGATTTTTGAAAGTTTTATAATTATATAAAATGTAAATATTATTAATTTATATTTTAATCGCTGCTGCATTTGATAGTTAACCAGTCGTAAATACCTCTGCAAACGCACCAATTTCTAACCGCAATACCAATCATACAAATTTCTTTAAACAGCAAGAAACTGCAGTCATCTGCATCCGCAAACTCCTGCAGCAGTAACTGCAACCGCTGCGTTTGAATCAATCAGAGCCTTGATGCATTGAGTTGGCTCGTGAACCATACAAGAATTGCTTTGTGCTGATATCTTTTTGAAACCCATAATGATACCATTTTATTTTCTTCATCTGTAATATTCCGTAAACTATCCATCAATGCCCTTGCAGCAATCATCGGATATGATTGGTTTACATACCTCGAACGTTGCCGAAAGTTCCGTAGGGTTTCCTCCTTTGATTCTGCCAAACCAGTACCCACTTTGTTTAGGTGGAGGCATGAAAAAAATATAACATAGTGTAATTAAAACAAAAGAATAGTAGTATCAATTTGTGGGAATCACTTATATATTAGTGGACCGACAAAATTCACTATTTTTCTCTGCCACCAGAAAAACGAGAGGTCAGGCAGTAAAGGATAAAAGTGGACCCGAAGAGGGGCAAAAGCAGGAAAGATCATTATTACCAAATTCCCTCTACGACTTAATTTTGTCGTGGCGGCTGTGCGTATAAAAACTAGAGGTGGAGATTCCCAGTCCCAAGAATAAAAACGGACAACGCCATTTCTCCTTCTTCGTCTTCTGAATAGCGACAGATAAGAGATGGAGAATCACACGAAAGCGGAGCTGAAAGACTCAACCATGCAAGTTTCATCTCTTAATTGCATCGATCTCGCCAGCGATGATCTTCATCGTTCTGTTGTTTCCCTCAAACAGGTCCCCTCCCCTCTCCTTTTTTATTTAACTAATCTCAAAATTCGAATAAATATATTTAATATTCAAATTAAGAGTGGGAATTGTTGTTTTCAGGCATGTTTGGATTGTGGATTTTTCTATGTGATCAATCACGGTATAAAGGAGGAGTTCATGGAGGATGTTTTCGAGCAGAGCAAGAAGTTTTTCGCTCTTCCTTTGGAGGAGAAGATGAAAGTTCTGAGAAACGAAAAGCACAGAGGCTATACACCTGTTCTTGACGAAATCTTAGATCCTGAGAATCAAGTTCATGGTTCGTTCAATTGCATGTGTTATATCAGTTTAAAAACCAAAAGCTGTTTTGTTAATTGATTGATTGATCAAATCTCTCTTGAGTGTTTTTTTTCTTTAGGAGATCATAAAGAGGGTTATTACATTGGAATTGAAGTTCCAAAAGATGATCCTGATTATGATAAACCATTTTACGGCCCTAACCCTTGGCCTGACTCTGGTTAGTGTTTCTTCTTCTCCTTTGCTTTGTCTTTGTTAATTTCATTTTCTTTGAATAAACTCTCAATGGTTCTTTGCTTGCTTAGATGTATTGCCTCAGTGGCGAGAGACCATGGAGAAATATCACCAAGAAGCATTGTAAGTCCCTCGTCTGTGGTTCAGAATTTCTGAATTCGACAGGATTAGTTGTGTATGTCTCATCTTCTTAAATAAATATCAGGAGGGTTTCTAAGGATATTGGGAGATTATTGGCGTTAGCACTTGATCTGGATGCGAATTACTTTGATACCCCGGAGATGCTTGGAAAGCCTATTGCAACTATGCGATTACTGCATTATCAAGGTTCATTTATTATATTATGAAACACTACAGAGGGTTATGATTTTTTCTTAAGCTTTGTATGTACACTAACCTTTTACTCCTTTTGTTATCATCTTTTTAGGGGTTTCTGATCCTTCTAAAGGAATATATGCTTGTGGAGCACATTCTGACTACGGAATGATGACTCTGTTAGCCACTGATGGTGTAATGGGCCTACAGGTACTAAAGGCATCACAGTCTTTTTTTTTTTGTATTCTTATACCTTTTGACACGACTGGGTTTGTAGTTACGAGAAACTGCTAATCCTGATGACAGATATGCAAAGATAAGAACGCCAAGCCTCAGAAGTGGGAATATGTACCGGCGATTAAAGGGTAACGAATAACTCTGTTTATATTCTTCATTGTATCAATAACCTTGGATGATATATTTACTAGCTTAATATTGTTTGGTTAAATGCATGTGTTCTTGTCTGAGAATGTGATCAGTATTTGTATTTTTCAGTTTGGTGAATCTCTTTGTTTTCTTTGTCTACAGAGCATATATTGTGAATCTTGGCGATATGCTGGAACGTTGGAGCAATGGCTTTTTCAAGTAATACTTCTAATCAACAATTAATTTGTGATTTGTGAGTCGTATTTTCTAATTGGCGCTTTTCTCACATGCATTTCTTACTTTACAGATCCACGTTACATCGGGTTCTTGGGAACGGTCAGGAACGATATTCTGTAAGCCTCCAACTAATCCACCTGTGACTGATCTCTCTATAATATTTTTCGACGTTTTGGCTATTGGACCTTATGGTTCATAGTTTGCTTATGATGTTCTCAACAGTGTAAACTTTTGTGTTTGTCATATTCAGAACCAGGTCTAAGCGTATAACATTGACGTTGCAACCTATGTTTTCTGAATGCAGATTCCATTTTTCGTTGAACCAAATCATGAATGTCTTGTGGAGTGTCTCCCAACCTGCAAGTCCGAAAACGACGTTCCCAAGTAAGACTTTATCTTTGTGTTACTGAGATCTTTGAGTGGTGAACAATATGTTTATAAATGATTTTGATGCTTGTATAGGTATCCAGCGATCAAATGTTCGACATACCTCACCCAACGTTACAAGGAAACACATGCAGAGTTAAGCATTTACAATCAAGAAATATGAATGCTTTTTCGGTCAACACTACAAGGGAGATGCAAAAAAAAAAAAAAAAAAAAAACACTACAAGGGAGATTACGGAAAGTAAATTGATAGTATGTCTTTAGATGTAAGCTCAAAAACGAAGCCTTACTACATGTTGTAACATAAGTTAAGGTTTTTTTTACGGGCACAACTTCCTATATTACACCCGCTTATGTCTGTCTTTTTTTGTCGTCACTTATGTCTTGTTTCAACCTGTTCATCCGTATCAAAGGAGAAGAATAATTTGCAGTCTGTGACTTGTATATATCTATCTATACCAATAAAGTAGTAGTGTTCTCACTTGTGTTAGCACCTCATCTTTATCTTATCCTAAGAAATAATTACATTGTGGGTCACTTTTACACTTTATAATATCATTATAGGTCACTTTCTTCTACTCAAACACTTCTTCTAACTATTTGCTCAATTCTAATTAAGTTTTTTAACTAAAACATAACTTAATGGTCCCCACTTCTTATCTATTCTCTTCTTCTTCTTCTCTTCTCTTCTTATCTTCTTCTTTGTTGTATTAAAAAAATAAAATAAAAACGTAGAGATTACTCTAGACGAGGTCAGCTCGACGATTCACCATCATGTACCATGTATCTCGGGACTGCTCAAACTCGACGAGCTCTCCATCAGAATCTCCAGCCACAGCAAGCTCTATCCACCGATGTATTCTTCCTTCACTATAGATCTCTTCCGCGGCGTCTCATGTCCGGTGGAAGGATTTAACGTCGTCCACAGTTTGTATGTCGCTGGAGTGGACAATTACTTTTCCAGATCGAGAACTTGGGTACATCAATGGCCAATTTTGTCCTTTTTGCACAATTGGTCCTCTGAATTAAGATTGTTTTTACTTTGGAGCATTAACTTTCAATTGAACAGAAAAACCCTTTGTTTTGATCCCAAATTTTCACTTTTTCACTCTATACAATTGTACAGACCATAGATGCATCTAAAACCTCTAAACACATTCTAAAATGATTCATATGAACTTAAAACAAATGGTAAAAATAATATTAGAGTAGGAAGACATCAATACACACATAAAATTAGTAAACTAAATTAAAATCATAAATATCAAGATGGATTAACTATATCATAAGATATTAAAATGGAATGAATCTAGTGTATAAAATTAAATAAATAAAGATGGTAAAAACTAAATTAAAATCATAAGATATCAAGACAATCCAAATTAACTAAAAAAAGATACTCAAAACTATTAAAACATCAATTATATTGTAAAGTTTCAGTCTTGAATCAAGAAGCATGATGTTTTGCTCTGTGGGAATTGAGACATTGTGTAATATAACACCAGTACATATGTACACCAGATCATGTGTACAACAAAATCGAGCACATCAATGTGTACAACAAAATCACACACATCCATATGTACACATGATCACATGTACAACTACACATATATCAATCTTTCCTTATAGTACACAAAAAACAACTATACATATCTCGGGTACAACTATACATATATCACTCAACAGATACAAATGAGCATAGCAAAATGAGATGTAACCAATGTTTTGAAAATCGGACCGGCCATTGACTCGGCAGATTCATTGGTTGCTTCAACGTGGCTTAGATTCATCTCGGGAACGACGGAGGAGATGAATACTAACAGACTCGTACTGTGCTCTCGTTGCCGGTTCCTCCACCACCGTTCTTGGTGAGTGGGTCAATTTCTTATTTCTGTGTATGTGTCTTCTGTTACAAAAGTTTTAATCTTTATCTCTCTGATCAATTGAATTTACATAAGTTACAAAAGTTTTGATCTTTATCTCTCTGGTTAGTTTTGATTTTTATCTCTCTGTTACAAAATCTAATCTCTAACTCTGAAAAATCAGAAATTTAATGTATGTTTTGATAGAATAAATACATGAAGGTGGATGCTTGTTTGCCTAATTCTTTGATGGTTATGTGTGTGCTTAGGTCTCTGCGTAAGCATACACAAATTTGCCGTTCCTAAAGCTTTGCTGCTTATACATTGACCCTCCTGCACTGACTCTGCTATTATTGGAACTCGTTTTGCATTATGGAGTTTATGGAAGGTGAAGACCGAAGTGAAAGCAGAGGAAAGGAACTAAAAAAGCGAACCAGAGAAAGCTCATGAAAAAAAAATATTACTTTAGGTTATATTAAGTGGTTGGGGATCGCTTGGGGTTGGTTTTGCTGAGTCGTTTTTAGTTTTATAGTTTTGAGTTGAAAGTGTGGGTGAGTGATATCAGAGATCAAAGGTTGGTTATCAGAAAGAGTACATTGAATTCATTGTTTAAAAGTTTCGTATGGATTTTTTGGATGGTCTTATCTTGAGGATATAGATGGTTGTATATTCATGGACAACATGCATAATTCTTCATGTACTGGATATTTGTAAAAGAATGGTGTACATATGGACAACACATAACGTTGGTGTACACACAGATATCATATAAAACTTATATACGCAACACACATGTACAGCATAGACATCATAAAAGTGGTGCACACATGGATTTCATATAAAATTGATCTACACATAAACATAAGTTGTATTTTTGCATGTAATGGATATACATCTCTTTAATAATATGCACATGTACATATGTACACATAAACATGTTTGAGGTTAAAACAAAATTATACAAAATGTTTAAGGACCAAATGTGCAAAAATGCCATAAATGTCAATTGATATTCTCGAGCATTTTGCAACAATGGCGCGACGGCTAGAGATATGGTCACGGCGTCATGAAATTTGTAGAAATGCGGCGGAGGAGATGACAAAGAATTCTACGGTGGATTTGGGCCTTCGATCATAAGAGAAGATGGGACGCGTTTGGCGACGAAGGCAGAGAAGGAAGAGTCGTGGCTGAGAGAAACTTAAATTTGGTGGTTGGAGTTCAGGTGACGACGGCCCAATGAGAATCCGACCTAGTGACTCTAGAGATACCATGTGTTCATGATGACCGCTCAGCTTCTTCGTTTTCATCCTCTTTTGCAATTTTTTTTTTTGTGCAAATCATTCTCTTTTGCATAGGTTCTATATTTGTTTTGACTAAAAGTCATTATTTTCAAGATTCAAATTTTTTGGCCCTGAAAAGAAAAGAGACAGATCTGAAAATTGTTTCCTTAACTTCTGAGAGTAGACATGGCAGAAAAGAGATAGATCTAAAAATTGTGGGGCCACTTTAGTTAGTAGAAATGATTATTTTGTTTGATTTTAAAATAAAATAAAAAGGTAACTAAAGTTAGATAAAGAAACCAAGAGTAATGAAAAAAGTTGGAAAGAGAGTGGTTTAGTTAGGAAAAAGTGCCTTAGGAGCATAAAGTGACTTAGGATGATATTAGAATCTTAAAAGTGACTCTGAATGTAAAAAGTTCATGGATAAATATGCCTCGACGGCGACTCCTACCCTAATATTTGACTTTCATTTGTACAAATTAACTGGACTGGTGGGCTGATGTGTATTTTTGTGAGTTTCTATTCGAGCTAATCCATGTTGATTTAGTGTTTGAATGGAAAGCAAACGAAAGATGGTTCCTCCGTCTAGTACACTAGAATGCCTTCATATTCCCCATTCAACTCAAACAACATGATCCACTTGTGTTTCTAACAAAATAATTAGACAGATCAAACAGTACTAGATGCGGTTCATTTTGTGAAGTAAATTCACGCTCCACTAGTAACAGTAGATACATCCCACACAAATGGAAGTAGTTCAGGCGGTTCTTTTTTATCAGCTCTGTAATGTTTTTTTTTTTCAATTCATGATAAAGGAACACTGTAAAATTAAGTATCATTTATCATAGTAAAATGATATATTGTAATTCATCATTTTCGGTTAATATGTACTTCAGATTTATTTTAAGAGTTTTGCATAGATTACCATAGTAGGAAAATATTTTTATATTCATCATTAATTTTAATATACATGAACTAATATATATATACTTAAACTAAAATACATGTAACCTATTAAATATATTAGAAATTTATTATATTTAATGAATCTAAAGTATTTAAATTTAATTATGAAAATATCTAACAATTTAAAATATTTTATAAGCTATAATATTTACTATACATTTTCTATTGTGTACATCATTTTTAATTTAGTATTATGAACCACTTTCTATTCACTTTCACCATTTGAATATATGTTTTGCACCGCTAGATCCGTTTGATCCGCAATTATACCGCTAAATACACTTGATCCACTTTCGTTCCACTTGATCCACTTGATCCGGTAGATCCGCAACGCTTGATCCGTTTTCTCATTTGGAGTCTTAATAGACTGATCCTTATTTAATTAATTAATTAAACTTTGATTCGTGATTAAAAAGGCAAAGTTTATTTATTTTAAAAAATTTATTATAATGATATATAACTTAAAAAAAAAAGATTATGTATTTCAAAATATTTGTAAGCTAATTATATTTATAATTGTGATAATTATATATGCTTGTTTACCAGACACATGATTGGAGATATGATATGGAGTATTGAAAGTGTTGTTCACAAAAGAGATTCAATAGTTTTGATTTGTTGATATGGAGAGTTTAGATATTTGATTTAAAGAGATGTGCCCATTTTCAAAATGAATAACTAAATTTTGATTGATAGAAAGTAAATTTTATTGGTTTTGATTTTTTTTTAAGATTCAAACTCAAGTAAATTCCTGATATTGATGAAATATTATTATAATATTTTAATTTAGATGCGTGAACTGACTATAGAGAAAACAATATCGAAGGATACCTATAATTATGGGAAGAAAAAAAAATATGTTTCAAATAAATTATCACGATAAATATTTATTTGAGCAATTCTCCATGATGACACTTTCTAAAGTTCTTGTCTCCAAAATGACATCAGAAAGAAAAAAATCACAGAAATAACATTCATTAATGGACAAAATGTTTCTAATACTATTGTTTTAAAATAATTAAACAAACAGAAAAAAAATCAGAACCGCCTCTCTCTCTCACACGACGTGACATCGATTCCTCTTCGATCTCTCTTTCACTTTGGCGGCACCAGAACAGCGAGCACTGCCATCAACTCCGGCGGTGACGATCAACTCCGGCCGTGACCAGCACTGTCATCAACTCCAGCGGCGACGAGTATTGTCATCATCTCCAATGAAAGCACGAAGCTTTGGTGCCCTAATCTTTTCATATTATAACTTAAAATCATAAAACTCAAAATTTAATCTTCTTAATATTAACCTACATATAAAACTATATAATCTAATATTTTCAATCATAATATAAATTGAACTTAAACTCCAAGTTTTTATAGAATCGAATAATCAAAATATAATCTTTAAATATAAAACTCATACTATATACCTTATATCATAAACACTTTAAACTAAACTCTAATCAATTAATTTTAAAATTAATTTTCAATAACTAATCTTGAATCTTTTTTTAACACAATTAATCTTGAATCTATGACCCAAATATTATACACCAAACCCTTAAGTCTAAACCTAAACCCTATATACAATTCAATCTTAAACCTCAAACTTAAACCTTACACAAAATCCAATCTTAAAACTTAAGCTATAACTTAGTACTAGAATATAATTAGTTGGTGAACCCCAAAAAAACAAAAACAAAAGTCTGTTTGGTGGAGTTTTTTTTTCTTTTTCCCGGCGGATTTTTGTTTAGGATCCAAGCTCATGAATCAAGTGATGAAAAGGCCTTGGTGGTAGTTTAAGCAACGAACTGGTGGAGAGCCTATTCTGGTCTGGAGCGGAATTGTTGTTTTAGGCGCGGACTCATCAGTTTTGATTCATTGGTGTTTGCGTCAGCCAAAATAAGGCGTGGGATACTGAATTATGAACCGAACCTAAGGGAGGAACATGCGCCTCGTGTTGAGCCTGTAAGTTTCAAGGTCCTAATGCCAATCAAATGGTGATCTCTGGCTATGGTCAAATATATTAGAACTCCTTGTTTAGGTATTCGTTGTCAGGTCTTGGTCTTATCCCTGTAATAGTGTGGTCGAAGGGGCAACTCTTTTTCATCGTTTGTGGACAGAGCCGGTCATGGGAAAAGCCTAACGAACCATTCGCCTCAAGCCCCCAAAATTTTTGAAAAAAGTTACAATACATTTAAGCCTCCAAATTTGCAAAAAAAAAAATTTTGACCCTCAAATTATTGAATTCTTCCTTAACTCGTCTATAGCCCCCAAAATCTCAGGGCCGGCCCTGTAATTGTGGTAGAAGGGGTTGGCTGTCATGGTGGTTAAGTGATTGGACGAGTGATAAGGTAATATAGGCTCCAAATGAGTGGCTTAGGTGATATTATATTTTCATCCTCATATCACATTATAGTCTCTCTTTGAGGCATTGTAGTTACAATTTGATTGTACAGACCTTTTGGTGAATGAAGAAGTTGATGTTTGAGTTATAAAAAAAAGCGCGCAAAACATCCGGAAAGGTATTTTGTTAAAAACACACACGCAACACGTGAAGGATTGAAAGCAAAAGAAAAATAGACAATTCGCAGGAAAATGTGTGAGCTGGCTGAGTTGAATTTGTATACCATTTCCCATTGGTTGACTATTTATCACGTAGCAAAGGCGCATTTGTTAGAAAGTTAGTACGTCGGGTTTTTTGGTAACATGCCGTGTTACACAAACTTGTATGTAATTTTTTTTTCTTTTTTTTGCATGTAATTGTTGTACATCGTTAGTAAATTCCTTAAATGTTACACAAGTGATACATCATGTAACTACATTACGTTTGTATCAAGTGAAAGTTTCATTTGAGCAGAAATTCTCTGAAAACAACCCAGCTTTTGGATATTCACTGAATATATTTTTTGCTTGCTTGGTATAAGACAACCACTTTTGAGGTTTCAAACACCCTCTTCGTCTTAGCAAACTGAAACCTCCGCTAGAGAGAGATTGTTATAATTTGAACGTAACTCCTAAAATCACGTGCATTTTTACTTATATTGCAGAATATATAAATTGAATTTTTATTTTAATATATACATATACATGTCTGTGTAGTAAATTCTGTCAAATCCAAGATCGAAATTTATTTTCCTGTGTTCACAAAGAAAATAGCATATGTTTTCTGTGTTCTCTTTTCCCTATAACTCAAAACACTTTCTTACTCATAAGAGATTAATAAATTCATGCCTCTAATATTTTTCCATTTTCATTTCCCCATGTTTGTAATTACTTGCACATACTGAATACAAAAATCTTGAAACGCTAAAATTTATCGGATGCCGCCCAAGACGCAAAACTAATTAAGCTCTAGTATTCTTTACGTTACCAATTATAATGAATGAAACAATTAATCAGGAACACATAATAATTAAAAAAAAAAAAATCAAAACCATTAGATCTAATTATCTACAACACTCTCTTGTTCTCTCTTCTTGAATCCACCAAACCGAGAAAAGAAACCACCTCTCGTCGCCTTCTTCTTTCTTTTCTCATCATCCGCTTTATATGCCACTGATCGGCTTTTCGTCATCCATAAACTCCCTTTTCCTCGGCCGCTGCCTCCGGCCATTAACAAGTAGCATCGGGGATCGACAACAGGAGAAGGGCAAGAAGAGACAGATGATGAGGAGGAGAGAGAAGTAGTTGAGGAAGAGTATATTATGTGACGGGCTTTTTGTAACCGTAGAGACGAATAAGAAGAAGATGAAGATGCTTTGATGAAGATAGAGAGCCTCTCGTTGAGACAGAGAGAGCATACACCAGGTGATTGCCTGTGCTTTGGGTGCTTCTTACACAACACTGTGTTTTTTGTCTTCTCTTGTGCCTTCGACATCCGTCTTATCCCGAGCAAACTCGTGCTCAAGCTCGCCATTTCTTCATCTACTTGGGTTGGTAGATGAAATATTAAGTGTTTATATAAATTAATTTGATGAAAATGATTTGGTCTAAGATTCAACGATGGTTCGTTGGAGGTTTCTAGGGATTTTCCGGGAAAGTTTGAAGAGGGACCTTTTGTAGATTTTTGTTGACAGGTCGCGTGGGTCGGGGTAAAGGAGAATCGACGGTTGAGATGAGTGGAAAAGATCGAGTGACGGCTGAGATGGGGTTTAAAAGGTCAGTTGAACTGACTAGAAATTTCCAATTCTGGTGGGCGCGCGCAGAAAGTCCGAAACATTGTAAATTCATTTACGCACTTAATAAATTTATTAAAATTAATTCTAATTCTTCTGGTTTGTTCGTACATACAGCTATAATTATTTTATTTTGACGTACACTTAAAAAAGCGATAATATTCTTTCTTTTGGTTCTTTTGGTTAGAGTTTTCACTTTTCAATCATAACGACATGTTATATCGATCCAAAGAACAAAAAAATGTATTTGATACATTACATGTATGCAAAATAAGTTGTTTTCTGCCACAGCGGCTTTAAATGTCTGAATATTTGTAAGTGTGATTTTAAATGAGAGCATTACGTTTAGATAGACTTTTATACCTTTTATTTTCATTCAAATTCGATCCCATTGAAAATTACCAAAAAATACACACAAATTCACTAAAATTTATGGTGATTTAACTTTTAATGGTGTTTTAGGTGATATAAATAAATTGCAGAGATTAAAATGAATTTTGTTAAACTATTCTTGAATATCAACTAAAACTATAAGATTTGAATTCTAATTTTCTTAACTAAGAAACTCTACCCAAATAATCTAAAATTCTTTGAAAACACTGAATTTTTAAAATTTATATTTGGACAAAAGTAAATTTGTCATATTGACACAAATAATCTAAGACTCTTAATTGAATACCCAAAATCATACTCTTTCTTCCGCTTACTCTTCCTATCTTTTTCTATCCTTTCAAAAATAAATAATTTTAATTTTTGGTTATTTAGCAAATAAAATCCTTTCAATATTTGAGGTATTTAATTCTTATTTTTTCTTCTATTTCTATGATGGAAATATGTTTTCGTGTTGTTCTCCTTAACAAAAATAAACTACGTAAACCAACTACAAAATGTCTTTACAGTATTTCGCACACATGTTCCCTTCTTCTCCTCGTGTCTTCATTCAAATTTTGTCGCCACCACCACAAATTATCTTTTTACTGTAGAAAATAGATGTACTAAAATGAAACATGAAGTTAGTCTTCTTCTTTCTTCTTCTTTCTTTAGAACTGTTTTTCTGTGGATTCTCTGAGATTTTCTCTTTGATGTCTTTCTCATTTCTTCTCTAAAGTGTTTCTACATGTGTCTCTTGGATTAATAAAGGGAAAATCTCCCAGATGGCTATAAACTGAGTTTCTAAAACAAATACAGAATAAATGATTAAAAGAAGTTTCATTAAAGAGGTAAAAAACTCTTATACTGCTTTATAAATATACAAATAAATACTTCAATAAATAATAAAAATATATATTTTTGAGAAGAATTTTTATCAATTCGAACTTCCTTTTGACTTTTCGATTTTGTTTTCAAAATTTTATTTTGAAATCAAAAAACTATTTTTGAAACTAATTTTAAATATTATTTTAAATATTTATTATTATTTTTAAATCCCTAAACGCCATTCCAGAGTCTACTTTTCAAATCTAAAATCTAGGTATATATTAGTTGTATATGTATCTTTTACTTTTTATAATACAACATATTTTGATCGTTTTGGTTTTATGTACTATATATATGTGTGATAAAAAATTACTGCCTCACTAGAAGGAAATCTCGACTGAAAGAAGAGGAGGACGGATAGGATCTTTCGTTTAGAGAATTTCTCTTAATATAATTCAAAATTTTATAACAACTAAAACTGGTAAAATATATATTATGAAAAGTCCAATCTACTTGATTGTTTTTATGCTTTTGTTGGCAATTTGACCAGTTTTTATTAGAGAGACTGGGAGAGGATTGCTTGTTTTTAGGTCAACAAAATATTCCTGGACAAACATATATTGGTCGACCAACTAAAGGCAATTTAATATGTTTTTCTTTTTGTTGCTGATGTAGCAATATCAAAGAAGATTGCTTGTTTTGTTGTGTTATACATATATTACGATTGAAACATCTTCCAAAAACGGAACAAAAAGTTGTCAACTAATCGTTATATCTGGGCATTGTCACTTGAACAAGTGTAATGTTTCAAGCTACGGCCACGGTGGCTGTGGCTATGCCTTTGGTGTTTCCCTGTTCGTTGAGGCCACCGCTTGTCCAGCCTCTCCGGAGCGCAAAGACCTTTAAGCCTCTCTCATGTCTCAATCTGAAAGGAGAAAGGTACACCGTAGACCCGTATTTCTTTATTTTCATTTTTGCTTCTCTTGTGAAACTGGCCACATAAGATATGAGTTTCATACCTGATTCTGAAGAGCTCAATGATATACTAGTTTTTTCGTATCCGGGTTAAATTAAGGCTGAAACCTAGAACAATCCAAGATGCATGTAGCGAGCCGAGTATATTAATATTCTTGTTACTTGGAAGCATTTTTATATCAAGTGGCGGTAGCTTAATGGTAATCTTTAGGGTTTGACGTATATCCACATCAGTTATGAATTCGATTGTCTCTGGAAATTAAATTATTATTATTTGGTTAGTCTGAGTTTGGTCTTCGGTTCAAGTGGTTTACATTATCACCATAGCAGCAGATGATTGGTTTACCCCTTGATATTAGTCGAAATACATTTTAAACTTGAATCAAGCAGTGGTACTCTGTACTGTTAAGTGAGACCCACTAGATCAACCGATGGGGTTTATAAGATTTTTTTTTTTTTTACAACAAATATTTAACACTTTAAGCGTTTATGGTGTCCAGGATCTAATATGACGATCTTATTGGAATTTCCATATGGCAGAAAGAGTGGGTTCCATGAGATTAAACTTAAAGTTCGCGATTATGAGTTGGATCAGTTTGGTGTTGTGAACAATGCTGTTTACGCAAACTACTGCCAACACGGTTAGTTTAATTCGGTTGCAATCGTTGCTGCTTCAGATTCTTATATCCTATTCTAAGCAACAGCTGTTTGTCTAAACGTTTTCATAATAAGGTCGACACGAGTTTCTTGAGAGCATCGGTGTCAACTGTGAAGAAGTATCCCGTTCTGGTGAAGCCTTGGCAATTTCCGAATTCACAATAAAATTCATTGCACCATTACGTGTAATTTATTACCCTATTCAAATAACTGGTCACATTTTATAGTACTTTCAACCTGTTACATATTTATTTGATTTCTTTGAGCAGAGTGGATGCAAGTTTGTTGTGAAAACAAAGATACTTGGGACAACTGGGGTGCGGATTTACTTTGAACAGCATATCTTTAAACTTCCAAATGAAGAGGTTAATTTTTTTGATAAAGCCTTGTCTGTTGGATAATTCCAAGCTTGTGGAAACTTAACATATTGATAAGTGATCAATTATGTTAAGATAACACAAAAAGGAAATCTAGGATAGAAAAAAGAAGTTTTCTATTTAGGTTAGTTTGTGTTTTCCTTATCCCACATGTTTAAGGGAATTGTCTTTACTATAAATATAGACCTTATGGAGAGGTGTTCCATAAGAGTTCTAAGAGAAACATTGAGAGCTTTAGTTTTGAGTAGTTTCTAAAGCTAATAAAGAAAAGTTGTTCTTTATAATTCTTGTGTTTCTAAGAGTTCTCTGAGATTTGAATTGGTATCAGAGCTTATGTTGAAGTTCTGAACTTTTGAATTGGTATCAGAGCCTCAGGTTGGAGACTCGATCAAAGCTAAAGTTGTAGCTTCGATCCTGGTGCTTGTGAAGAAGAGCTCACGAACGCAAGATGGCGGACGTGACTAGGCCTCCACGCACGAAGGACTTTGGATCCACTTCCATCCAATGTCCGATGTTGACATCGACAAACTACACAGTTTGGTCGATGAGAATCAAGGTTCTACTTCGTGTTCATGAAGTGTGGGACACGATCGAACCTGGTTCGGATGATCAAAAGAAGAACGATATGGCGACTACTCTTTTGTATCAATCCATTCCCGAGACATTGATTCTCCAGGTGGGAGAACAAACCGCAGCGAAGAACCTCTGGAACGCCATCAAGTCACGACACCGTGGAGCTGATCGTGTAAGGGAGGCGAGACTTCAGACGTTAATGGCGGAGTTTGACAAGTTGATGATGGATGATGACGAGACGATTGATAACTTTGCGGGGAAGATATCGGGCTTATCATCCGAAGCAGCTTCGTTGGGAGAAACCATAGAAGAATCCAAGATGGTCAAGAAGTTCTTGATGAGTCTTCCGAGTCAGAAGTACATACAGATCGTGGCATCGCTTGAGCAGGTCCTAGACCTAAATTCAATCGGCTTTGAGGACATTGTTGGAAGGCTTAAGGCGTACGAGGATCGTGTAAACAAGGAAGCCAAGAAAGTAGACCAAGGGAAGCTTATGTTTTCCAACAACGAACATCATAGTCAGAGGGGCTATGAAAATTCTCGTGGTAGAGGTAGAGGACGGAATGGTAGAGGCAGAGGTCGTGGTAGGTCACACAACCAAAATCATGTGTCACACACCAACGACAGAAACTCGAAGAAGGATCGTTCTAAGCTGATATGTTGGAGATGTGACAAGCCTGGTCACTACGCAACTTCATGTCCCGAGAAGTCAGAGAAGAGTCAAGAAACCAACCTAAACGAGGTAGAAGAGGCCGATGCACTCTATGTACACGAGGTGGTGTTCTTGAACGAGGAGAAGGTGATTCCGAAGAATCTAGGCATCAACAAAGGCAATGCAAGTATTTGGTACTTAGATAATGGAGCGAGCAATCACATGACGGGAAACAAGGAGTTTTTTTCGAGTTTGAGTCTAAACACCAAAGGCAAGGTGAGGTTTGGTGATGGATCGTGTGTTGATATTGTTGGAAAGGGTGTGATTACCTTTGTGTGCAAGACTGGAGAAAAGAAGGCACTCAAAGACATCTACTACATACCCGACCTGAAGCACAACATATTGAGTCTTGGACAAGCAACAGAGAACGGATGTGAGGTTAACATGAAAGATGTCTACTTAACACTCACAGATTCGAGTGGAAGGTTGCTTGTACGTGTCTCAAGATCTCCAAACCGTCTCTACAAGACACCCATGGATATTAGCTACCCGGAGTGCTTACATGTCAAAGATCAAGATGCTACATGGAGGTGGCATGCTCGACTAGGACATATAAGTTATGGAGTGATGAACAACATGGTAAGGAAGGAGATGGTCATAGGAATGCCGAGTGTAACACACGAAGAGAGCGTGTGTGACGCATGTCTAGCAGGGAAGCAGATTAGACATTCATTTCCGACCAAAGCCATGTTTCGTGCGACGAAGCCATTAGAGTTATTGCATGGAGATTTGTGTGGACCGATCACACCACCAACTCTTGCAGATAACAAGTATGTCTTTGTCTTGATTGATGACTTCTCTAGGTATATGTGGATTATACTTATGAAGGAGAAGAGTGAGGCATTCGATCGATTCAAAAGGTTTAAGGAGAGTGTAGAGAAGCAAACAGGGTCAGCCATTAAAACCTTTCGCACCGATAGAGGAGGAGAGTTTACTTCAGCCGAGTTCAATCTATTCTGCGAAAAGAATGGAATCAAAAGGCACCTAACCGCGCCTTACACACCTCAACAAAACGGTGTTGTAGAGAGGAGAAACCGAACTTTAATGGGGATGACAAGGAGTATGCTGAAGGCAATGAAGATGCCGAACTACTTGTGGGGAGAAGCTGTACGACATTCAACTTACCTCATCAACAGAGTTCCTACAAAAGCCTTGAAGGATCAGACGCCTTACGAGTGCTTCACATCGCGGAAACCAAATATCAAGCACTTGAGGATATTCGGTTGTGTAGCACACGCAAAGGTATGCGTGACTCATCTGAAGAAGTTAGATGAGAGATCGAAGTGTTTGGTCAATCTTGGAACTGAGCCGGGTTCCAAGGCCTATAGACTCTATGATCCAGTCACAGGAAGGGTGATGGTGAGTAGAGATGTAATTTTCGATGAGAAGAAAGCTTGGGATTGGTCGTCTACAACAATTCAAGCAGATTGTGAACCAAGTATGCTTAACCTTCCACATATGGGTGATATAGAAGAAGGTAATGATCAAGGTGATGATCACGTACAAGAAGCTATAAACCAAGATGAGGAGGAAGAAGAAGAAGATACTGATCAAAATAACGAAGAAGACGGTGGGGTTCAACCGTTGGTGACTAGACACGGCCGCACCATAACAAAACCAAGGTATCTCGACGATTATGTGTTGCTTGCTGATCAAGAAAGTGCAATGCTATTGCTCACAGTAGATGGAGAGCCAGAGAACTATTTTGAAGCTGAGCACGTGAGAGAATGGGTTGAAGCAATGGTGGCCGAGATGGAGTCTATCACAAGAAACAAGACATGGGAGCTTGTAGATAAACCGGCTGGAGTGAAACCCATAGGGTTAAAGTGGATCTACAAGATAAAGAGAAAGGCGGATGGTACAGTGAGCAAGTATAAAGCGAGGCTTGTGGCAAAAGGATATGTACAGAGGCAAGGAATATATTTCGATGAAGTGTTTGCACCTGTGGCGCGTCTCGAAACTATTAGGCTCTTGATAGCCCTCGCTGCAACCAATGGTTGGGAGATACATCACATGGACGCGAAGACCGCTTTCTTGAATGGAGATCTAAAGGAGTTAGTGTATGTAACTCAACCCGAAGGTTTCAAGAAGAGAGGAGAAGAGGATCGAGTTTATGTGTTACACAAGGCGTTGTATGGGTTACGCCAGGCACCAAGAGCTTGGAATACTAAACTCGATCAGGTTCTAAAAGAGATGAGATTTGAGAAGTGCACGAAGGAACCATCAGTGTACCGCAAGACTCAAGGAGGAGACGTCTTGATTATAGCCATCTACGTTGATGATCTATTTGTGACAGGAACTTCGCTTAAGGTGATTAAGCAATTCAAGGAAGAGATGTCCAAGAAGTTCGAGATGTCAGATCTAGGTAAGCTAACGTATTACCTTGGCATTGAGGTGATTCAAGGAGCAGACGGAATCAGAATCAAACAAGAGAGGTATGCTCAAGGAATCCTGTGTGACACGAAGATGGAGACGTGTAACGCAACTCAAGTTCCAATGGAGCCGAACTTGAAGATTTCAAAAGCTGAGGATGAACAAGAGATAGATGCTACAGAGTTCAGAAGAATCATAGGATGTTTGAGGTATCTGCTTCACACACGACCCGACTTGTGTTACACAGTGGGTGTTCTAAGCAGATACATGCACAATCCGAGAGACTCTCATGGACAAGCCATCAAACACATACTGCGATATGTGAAAGGAACGACAAACTTCGTTCTGTTCTTCAAGAAAGATGGGTCAAGGAGTGTCGTTGGTTATAGTGACAGCAGTCACAACATTGATCTCGATGACGGGAGGAGCACGTCAGGTCATGCATTCTACTATGGTTCATCATTAATCACTTGGACGTCGCAGAAGCAGCAGACGGTTGCATTGTCATCATGTGAAGCAGAGTTCATGGCGGCAACAGAAGCAGCAAAGCAGGCTATATGGATCAAGGATTTGTTGAGTGAGATACTAAGCGAAGAAGGCAAGAGGGTCACACTAAGGATCGACAACAAATCAGCCATTGCTCTAACGAAGAATCCAGTTTTCCATGGAAGGAGTAAGCATGTACTCAAGAAGTATCATTTCATTCGTGAGTGCGTGGAGAATGGACAAATCGAGGTGGAGCATGTGCCGGGTGTTGAGCAGAAGGCCGACATCCTTACCAAACCATTAGCAAGAATTAAGTTCAAGCAAATGAGGAGCTTAATTGGAGTTCAAGAAATTGACCTCCCTAGTTCAAGTTGGAATTAAGGGGGTGAATGTTGGATAATTCCAAGCTTGTGGAAACTTAACATATTGATAAGTGATCAATTATGTTAAGATAACACAAAAAGGAAATCTAGGATAGAAAAAGAAAGTTTTCTATTTAGGTTAGTTTGTGTTTTCCTTATCCCACATGTTTAAGGGAATTGTCTTTACTATAAATATAGACCTTATGGAGAGGTGTTCCATAAGAGTTCTAAGAGAAACATTGATAGCTTTAGTTTTGAGTAGTTTCTAAAGCTAATAAAGAAAAGTTGTTCTATATAATTCTTGTGTTTCTAAGAGTTCTCTGAGATTTGAATTGGTATCAGAGCTTATGTTGAAGTTCTGAACTTTTGATTGTCCGTCGGTTTAATTTATTTGTGTTCTGATTCGGGTTAATATATAACAAATCAGCCTATATTGGAGGCAAAAGGAACGGCTGTGTGGCTTGACGACAAATACCGTCCTGCTCGTATCCCATCTCATGTACGCGTGAACCTCGCTCAATTCCAATGCCAAAACGTCGGCTTTTGACACTTTCCAGCGTTCTTTGGAAAAATCTACACAAGGATGCGTACATCTTACAAACTGTGCTTTTTATTTTCATCTTACAAAATGTTGTTTGTTGCATGTTCTAAAGCGCGTGTATCATATTATGTCTCTATATTATGATTGACAAAAAAAGTCTCTATATTATGATATAAAGCTTGATGTTTAGTAATTAAAATAACTGTGATATATCATTAAATCTAGTAATCTACCAACCAAGTTTTAATATGTATATAAAAATAATAAACTACTACCAAATTCTGATATATAAAAATAAAGAATAAACTACTAATCCTAAAAGGAAAAATCATTTGAAAAAAAAGAAAAAAAATATTATTAATATTTCTTGTAAAATTAAATATTACAGAAACCTTAGAAAAATACAGAAGTGTTTGCATTGTGTTTCTTCAATACACTTGATAAGTGTGAAATCTGCTTCAGGAAATATTTATCGAGTACTACTTATTTTTGATCATTTCTTCTATTATTATTTTTTTTATATTTGATTGTAAAAATCCACTTACACCCAAGTGCCTTCTTTCCTGGAGGCAGGTGCTCTAGTCGCCATGTATTTAATGCTTCCAAAGATTCAATTTCACAATCAACTACAACTCCCTATCTCTCATCTTTCATAGCTTCAGCAAAAGATCTTGGCTCCATACTAGCCGATATTGCCACAATAAAATCCAAGTGTTTCTGTGTAAAACGATCACATGAAACAAAATTACAGATTGGATATTTCGTACCTGAGGATAGCTGAGGGGCGGGTGTTGTCGTAGAGAGAGAGGAGGGTTGTTGTAGAATAGCAGCCGTTTGAACAACATAGTCCTTGAGTCTAGTAGAAGTGAACTTCTGTCGATGTCCTCTACCAAGAGGTTCAATAGATTTTGTTACTGGAACTTGCGATGTATCAGCACTCGGAGATGTGTCTAACACTGGTTCTGTATTACTTTGAATCTGCGTCTCATCTTCATCATCACTGTCCATGCTTTCTCCTGTAGGTGGAACACCTAAAGTTCCATTGGAGACATGAGTTATATCACTGATCGCATATGGGAACATGGTCTCCTGAAACACGACATCTCGGGATACAAATACAACATGACGCTCTAGATCATATAATTTCCATCCCTTTTTCCCATAGGGATAGCCTAAGAAAACACACCGCCGACTTCGAGTCTCAAACTTATCACCTTTATGATGCAAATTATGCGCATACGCTAAACATCCCAAGACTTTTAAATGCTTATATCCTGGAGCATGTCCGAACAACACCTCAAACGGAGTTTTATTCTTCAGCAATACGGACGGAGTCCGGTTTATCAAATATGCAGCTGTGAGTACGCATTCACCCCAGTATTCTATCGGAAGACTAGCCTGAAACCGTAAGGCCCTCGCAATATTTAAGATATGTCTATGCTTGCGTTCCACTCGTCTATTTTGTTGTGGAGTATTAACACAAGAAGTCTCATGTATTATACCCTGCTCCCGAAAGTATCGTGTAAGACATGTAAACTCAGTCCCATTATCACTCATAACCTTCTTAACCTTCTGAGAAAACTGTCTTTCGATCATTGTGATAAAATTTCGAATTTGCATAGGCGCCATTGCTTTGTCTGCCAGAAGATACAACCATACAGCTCTTGAACGATCATCTACGATTGTCAGAAAATATCTAGATCCACAGAACGCTGTAGTTCGATATGGACCCCATAAGTCACAATGAATCAAATCAAAAATATCTTTTGCATTATTCAAACTGTCTGGAAAACACTGCCGAGTTTGCTTAGCTCGAAAACAAACATCACAATTCTCAATAGAAAGCTCATTATTACTACTACTAGATGATCTCCGAACTCCAGGTATGCATTATGTTACTTGGAGAGACGGATGACCCATCCTATTATGCCACAAAACCAAATCCTTGCAAACTTCAGTATGTAGGGAAGTCACGAGCTCCACTCCTTGAAACCGGTACAACCCCTCTCCCTCTCTTCTACCCGCTCCAATCAGCATCCTCGTGGCTCGGTCCTGCAAGACAATGAGTTTATCAGTCACTTGTCCAACCAAATAATTGTCTGTCACAAGTTGTCCAAACGAAATCAAGTTCGTATGGAATCCATCAATATAGTAGACATTCTGCAACGAGAGACGAGATGTCACTCGAACAGTTCCTTGTTTGTGAGTCATAACATCAGCTCCTGCAGGTAACAGGATTGACACTGGGGTAATGTCACGAACATCCTCGAGCAAGTCCAACCGGCCAGTCATATGGTGGGTTCCTCCAGTATCAAGTATCCAAAATATATCATTACTCTTACCACTCAAGTTCGATGTTGATCTTCCCGTATTGATGAGTTTTTGAACCGCCGCCCACTGGTCATCAGAGAGTCCAATCAATCCTTGACGATCATGCTCTGTGATCTCACTTGTCGATCCAGCCGTAGCTGTGTTTACTTGTGCCACATTAGCTCTGGAAGGAGCTCCACGACCTCTGCCAGCTGATGACGAAGGGCGATAATCAGACCTGTTTTTATTCCTTTCTCCCCACCATTCAGAAAACCCAATTACTTTGAAACACACAGAAGCATCATGTCCTTTATTTCCACACACCGAGCACTGTTTGGACCAGTCCCGGTTTCCTTGTCCTCCACGATTTGAAGAAACATCATTCGAGCTCGGCTTCGAGAGCTCTCTTGTGTAAACTGTCCCGGGCCTCCGATTGGAAGAAGTTTGAGCCACGAAGCTCATCACCGGATTATCAGCAGTAGTGTTCGAACGCAAAGTCTCATTCTGAGACACTGTCTGATACACACTATCAAGGTCTGGAAGAGGAGTAATTGCACATATTTGTGAACGAATCACTCCATGAACCGAGTCATCCAATCCAGACATAAAATCATGCACGCGCAAGACTTCTCTCTCCTTCTCATGCGCCGAATTCAGATCACATTCACACTTATTACATGTGCAAACTTTAGAATTCATGCACTCTGCAATACCATCCCACAAATTTGTTAGACGGCCGAAGTAATCATCCACAGTCGATCCGTTTTGCTTACATGTAGCAAGCGAGTTTCGGAGATGCTGCAGCCTTGCTCCACTCTTGAGCGAGAATCTCTTCTTGATTATGTCCCATAGATCTTTAGCTATCTCCCGTGTAGATATGGAAGATCTCAGCTTTGGATCAATAGTTTGTTTGATCCACCCTACCAAGAGGTGGTTATTTGCAGTCCAATCCTCAAGATACGGTGAGTCAGACGCTGGTTTCGGTAGACTTCCATCATGGAAGCCAAATTTCTTTCTGGAACTAAGTGCCAAACGCAGATTCACGGCCCATTCATCGTAGTTGTGACCGTTGAGTAGGGGGTGAGAGATGACTGCACCCGGGTTGTCATTAGCACTTAGGTCGTACGGAGTTATCGTCTTGTACTTCTGTTTTTTGTTCATTGAGAGCGCCATTACTCTGTTTTGTCGATTGAAAAACAGAGCACCAAAGGTTTCAGTCACAGTCTAGGTCTCTCTTGCGATTGCAAGAAGAGCTTGGTCAAGATCAGAATCGAATTAAAGAAAACTTGAGTTTTAAGGTTCAAACTCTGATACCATGAAAAAGTAGGTTTCAATAATCTTTGTTTCTTATTTTTTAGGCGTTAACAAGCCCTCATATATATACTGTTACATTCTCAAGTTAATAGGAAAGTTTACATAACCGAAGATATTCCTAAATCACGTTATATGGGATCTTAACATATCCCAATAGAGGTCGTGCAAAGGAAACATAATTTAAATGTTTCTTGAGTGTCTATTGTCAAAACTCATCTCCTTTCCGGGTGAAAAGATGTTTGTGATAAAAAAAAAGGAAACACTCTTCTAACATCTAAACGCGAAACCTTACAAGCCCCCCTGTCTAGTCAGACTATTTTCGCCAATACCTTACCTCTCAACAACTATATGGGTTTTTCGGAATACTCCAAAAGGTACATTATCAACTATTTCAACAAGGTTTATTAGCTTTATCAGTTCCATTTATGACAATTCCCTTATGATCTTCATGACCTTCAACACCATGACAACATTTAGTTCCATCATCCTTGCTCTGCTTTTGCTCTGGTCTTAGTAACTCTCCACCACCAAGCTTAGACTCTGCTTCTTGTCTACCCCGAATGAGGAAGTCTTGTTCATAAATAGAAATCGTCTGGTTACTAATCTCACACAATTGTAGTTTCGTGACACCGAACTCTCCCCACCATGCTTTCTCCCCATCCAATGGTAACTTCACATTAGCCACGCACGACCCAAGATATATAGCAGCCGCAGCAATCTGACTCGGCTTGAACTGCAAACAGAGCGACGACCTTAAACTGTCGTTAACGAAATTAAACGCAGCCTGAGACAATCTCTTAGCATCCCTCTCCACCTTAACCGATCTCTTAACCCAATCCAACACCGTTTTATAAGGATGTTCAATCTCGAGATCAAACCCTAACGTAGAGAGCACGAACTTCTCCCCGGTTAGGACAGTTCTCTTCAGTCTCTCGTACACTTCTCTCGACGGTTCCTTGTCGTGTAAAACTCTGTATGCAACTGCGATGACGTCACCCACTGGTCTCGGAGACCCTTCGACTTTTCCCGCGATGAACATGCATATGATGCTTATTGTTTTCGGGTCGTTCTTCGCGAGTGACTGGCGTGTGAAGAATCTTTGACAGAGGACTATCGATGTCGCTATGGATCTCTGAGGATTGTTGAGTCTCTGGCCGAGCTCTTGGAGGAATGTAGTGTAAGACCAACGTTGGAAAGTCTCTTGCTTTGAGTCGATACCGTCGATTCTGGATGGCGATGTTTTTTCTATCTCTTCTCTCGTGTAGTACCAACTCGTTTCTGACATTGTTCAAAGCTCTTCTTGTCTTTCTATCAAACCCAAAACCTCTCGAACGATTTTGCTTTCGAAAAGAAAATTGTTTTGGTATTTTGTGTGAGTTTTATAGGAATTTGTAGAGATTATTTAATAACCGCTGTGAACGAGATTTACGGAGGATTTTAACCAACTCCTAACCCTAGTAGAGTCTTTAAGACTACAAGATAAGCGAACCGATAGAACTTTAATGGCAAAATAGTCTTTCCGTCTTTTCTTTCTCAAACTTTGTATAAGTGTCTATTTCATATCATATAAGTTTTAATAAAAACTAGATCTTGACCCGCACAACTGTGCGGATGAATTTTTATAATATATATCTTTTTTTTATATCTAGTATATATATACACTTTATGTAATTTAACTATTTTTAACTTAATAATAATATATCATTCTTAAATACACAAAATAACTCATGAGGAGAATCAATTATATAATTATAATGTATTTGTTAAATTATATCAAATAAATTTTGCGGAAGATATTTAAAATATATAAAAACAGAAAATAACAACATGAAATATATATTATATAGATTATATTTTGTTCTTTATTTATTCAAAAAACCCCTTAAAATAAAACTATAAATTATTCTAATAGTTTTCCTTAACAAATTAATAACAATTATACAAAACTCAAGAATAAATATTAATTGTATTTTGAGCCATAATGATCTATGATTCAAGTTAAGCCCATTTGTTTTTAGTATAGTGTTATCTATGTTTCCAAACAACATTATATTTTTTTCTACTATTCTTATTTCCAAACAACTCTAAAATGTACTTCAGCTTTAATAAGATAGACTAGATTTTTATCCATTCAACCGCCCAGATATTTGCTTTCACTTTTATGTACGTATAAATTGTTGCACAAAACAAAATGTACTTATAAATTTTGTTTATAATCATTTGTGGCGAAAATTGTTAACATTAACAACTTTCAAATATTTGTATGATTTTTCAAACATAATAATTAGGGCTGGACAAATAAATCCGGATCCAAAGAACCGAACTGAACCCGTTCTGAGAAAAATAATACCGAATCCGAACCAAAATTGATTAAATATCAAAAAGATTTAAAATTTTGGTATTTAGAAAACTAGACCCAAACCCAATCTTTTGGATATCCGAATATATCTGAAACATGTTTATATACCTATACATATTAATTATTTTTAGATTTAATATATACTAAAAATATTTAAAATATATAATATACTTTTAAGATGTCTAAAATAATTGAATATATATATATATATATATATATATATATATATATATATATATATATATATATAAGAGTACATATCAAAATAGCTAAAGTATACTCAAAACACTAAAAATACTTAACATATCTTTTGATCTCAATCCAACTATTCAAACAAAACTAATTTATATGTTAATTTTAGGTATTTTGACATATGCTATTCAAGATTATATGTAATATATATTTTTATTGATTTTTTTTTTAAAATTTTTTTAACTATACAACATGAATTTTAATATTTTAAAAATAATTTAAACGAGTTATCTTAACCCGAACTGAACCTGCAAAGATCCAAACTGAACCCGAACATAAATTTAAAAATACCCAAATAGGTCAGAAATTTTTGAACCCAAAAACCCAAAACCCGAATATACCGAACCGAACCTGGAATGGATATCCGAACGTCCACCACTGATGTTTTATTTAATTAACATGTTTGCCATCCAATTAGTTATTCAAACCAGTATGATAAATAAAATACTTTTATAGGAATGTTTCTTTAATTTTTTTAGAATAATTAAAATCTATTAATATAAAGGAGACTTGTGATGGCTCCACAATCGTCCACGTCAGCATCAGAGCATGGGGCATTTTTTGACACGTCAGCACCACCTATTTGCGATTTATAATTCATTTACGGATTATGTTTTTTGGGCTTTGTTATTGGGTTTTGTCGATTTAAGCATAATATTGGTTTTTATTTTTCTTGGGCTTTCAACCATGTTTTTATTATGTTGTGCTGAAACCTTGAGTATTGTCCCGTGAGTCTCCTTCTATTTCTAAATCGTGTCCGCCATTAGGGGCTCGCCGTGTCCTGCAACTCAACTTAAGTTAGCATCAATGGAGTTTATGATTTTCTTAGAGAGAGATAGTTCGTCGGTGTAACCATTGCATCTCTATTCGTTGGCGTCGTTTCATATTTAGTCACTCATCCAGTTGTTACAAGTTCATTGATTCAACATTAATTCAACCTCATAAACCAGTTCTTTACACTTACAACCCACTACAATCACGATTATGCATTTAATGTCTCTTTATCTTCTTCCAAGCGGTGGATCTACAACTATAAAAAGGTTAGGCATCACAACTCCTAAATCATATAATATTTCTTTCTCTGTATAATGGCTAAGCAAGCTGTTCTACTTTCTGATTAGAAGGCTGGTAGCTGTTCTTCCACTGCCGCGGTTAGCTTGCTCAGATTCTGGGAGGGACGAGAAACGTTAAACGCGGTGGGGAATTGTTTTTTTATAATTATTTCTGGTGTTTATACACATAAATCTTCTCTGTTTATAGAGTTGTAAAATAAATCTTGAAACCGTTTGTTGATTTGATTTATTTTTTACATGTCTTTCAGTCAATTTTTCACATGTCTTTCAGTCGACACTCATGCCAGCAACCATGTTTATCAACCATCTCGCCACCTTCTGCCACCGTCTCAAGGCCGGTTATCTGTTTACTTTAAGCGGGTTCGATGTGACCCGGTGCAATCAGAGCTTCAGGCTAACCTACTCTCCTCTAACGATTCGGTTTATTGATCCAACCATTTTTGATGAGTTAATCCAACTGGCCTCTCCGATACCTGCATAGCGGTTTAGGTTCCGGGATCACGATTCACTTCATGGACTAGCCAATACAAACACATTTTTTCCAGGTATATCCGCTTACTATTTGTTTCATCACAGATTCATTATTGTAACCGATAGAAAATTAAGCGTTCAATTAGTATCTCTTTAATATAAATTCATAAATCACTTTCATATCTGATAAACTATATGTTGGTTATTTCATATTATGGTTTTCTGTTGGCAGTGATGGATCTGTCTGTTTGACTCACAAGCAGTGAAGTTTCACAAAAAAAATGGAGGTCTTTGGAGGTGATCCAAGATTTGTTGTCGCCACTAACATCTATCCTAAGATTGTAGGAGGTGCATTTTCTATTTAAATTAACATTGATAACGTCTGCATTTTACTCTATCAGTTATGCTTTCTTAGATTTTTGTTTAAGTTGGAAAAATATATAATATATGTGTTTACTTATTTTGTAGGATGTCTGTTTTTTATTGTCACGTCTGCAACCCATTTATTTTCTGATAAAGAGACTGATGCAGGAGGGGCTTTATTATACTGAGTAAGTTCCTCCCGGTTTCAACTTTATTACATCCACATTAGGTTTGTTATGTTACTTTTCCAAATATCCCCTCATGTGTTATGTTACAACACTGTAGACTGGTATCCAAAGACACTAGGGACATTCCAATACATGCATTTCTGAGAGGATAAGCCAAGGTCGATCCTTTGAGCATATCTTAACTAAATGAGTTTGACATCACCACCTAGCCTCAGGTTGTGTAGCAGATAATTTTTCGATGTTGCATTTTTAAAACAATTACGTTCTTTATTTGATTTTAATAAGTCTGTAATCTAGGAGACTGAATTTGTCTGTACTGAAAGGTGACTGGAATCAAGATGGAGAAAGGATGGTGTCACATCTCCTGCTCTAGGTGCACAACGAAGGAGGATGGTTGGAATACTTTCATTTGTTTGAAGCTGCCAAAGAAGGAGGATGGTTGGGACACCACTGTTTATATATGGTTTGCTTTTTTTCTATCTGCAATACTCATGTGTTCCGCCTCGACAATGAGTCTGACCTCAAGACCTATCCCGACATTGGCCAGGCTATACTACCAGACGTATCTTTGTTTCGTTAATGGGCCAATATCTTTTCAAATGATTATGAATCTACCTTCACTGTGAAGGTTATAAAAGTCCCATGTGGGGAAGAAGAGAGAAACTACAAACAGTTGAGTGAAGATATGATGAGTAGGATTTACACACTTGCTCCAAGTAGCTTCGCTATAATTGACAGGGTAATTAATATACCATTACATACTTGGACTTTCAGTAGAAACTTCATTTCAAATTTTCTTTTTTAATAATGATGTTTAACTTTGCCAGGGAAGAAGGAACTCAGTGGTAGCGGGAAGAGAAGGGTTTGAAGAATTGTATATGTACAGCCCTGGTTCCAAACTTGAGAATTACACAAAATCTGCTTACCATCTGCATTGCTAAACCCAATCTCTTTGGATCCTGGTTGTGTTTGGAGAGGTGTGTTGCATCTTCACAATCCTAATTCCTGAGGGTTTTTTTCATGAGCTGTATGTAAGAGTATAAACAATTTTAACAGACTTTCTTAGCAAGAAAAGTGAAAATTAAATTGGACAAAAAAAATTGGGTATTTGTAGACATGTAATAAATAGTTCTTGGCAAAACAAATTGGACACAACAAATGAAAATACAAGCCTACAGCTAATAATGCATAACCATTCAATAGGCCACTGGAAAGTCCATCAAAGAAACATAATCCAACTTGGCTTAATCTCAGTTTACACATGAAAATGTAGAGGCAATATTTCTTCACCTAATATCTAACATTTTTTCCATAAAACAGTCTGAAGATAAATAGAGTAAAGTTTCGTATGGTCTCTGTGTTCTGAACATATTTATTTTTTGCCTAAACAACTACAAAACAGACAAGTATAGTACTATCACTAACCTATACCAAATGAATCAACAAATCGTTTGCAACTTATTAGACAACAAAATATACGAAGCCGGCGCGTAGCGCCGGAATACCCCTAGTAATCTTATAATGTTAGATTCGACTGCTGTATATTTAGTGGCTAAGTACGTTTAATAAGCTTCCTATCTTTATTCATTAAATCCAAAGTAATTTATGTTTGTTATCTTAACCGGAAATTTAGGAGTATCTTTACTAATAAAGTAGAGTTTTTTCTCTCCTTAGGGGGAATAATGACACTTGTCATGTTATCATTTGGTGAATGGTATTTTCGATTGGGTTTTGTCTTTGATTTGGGTTTGAGTTTTGTTTTATTAAATTTGTTAGGCTTTAGTAATCTAGGCCCATGGTAATATGTTTAGCGTCTTCTTGCATCAGAGTTTTGTCTTACCCCACTGTCTCTTTCGTCTTTCTGCCTCTTCCTTTCCTCTACTCCAAGAAGCTTCTACTGTAACGCATTCGTATGCATTGATGCTATCTAATTAAGTCCCTCATCGTTTCGAGGAATAGAATGCTCTCGAAAGCCGGAGAAGAATGCGTCAATTATATATTTAAATATATAATTGATTGATTTCATCTGTCTTCTTCATCCCTCATCGTCTCGAGGAGAAAATTTAGAAAAATCAATACTAAGGAAATCTCTCAATTCTAAAGCCTTGAATTTTCTTCTCCAACTCTCTTCACTCTGTCTCAGTTCTAAAGCCTTCACTTCAAAGTGTAAGCAGTCCTATCTTACTGTTCGTTATACTTACTGGGAAGGTGAATTGCTTGCAGAGCTTCGATTTCACTGTGATTCACGTATTTGGTTTTTAGCTGAACGTATTGCCCCCACTTCGTTATCAAAAACGCTGACTCTATTTTTCTAAGCATGTGGTGTGTAAGATCATAATGCATGTCTTTCTCGATTTTAGTTTCAAGAAAGATAGTGAATTTACAGAATCTTCACTGGTTATTATTGTTAATGATTACTGAGACATCATCTCTCTGCTTTTATCTCCTATATATGCCCTGTTCTGCTGGCCGAAATTTCATTACATATTGTCTGCTTTTGATTTGCAGGGGAATGTTTACTTGGAAGCTAGCTTATTCTGAGGAGACTGACTACTGAATCCCAGTCTTGGACGCTAGGTATATCTGTTTCTAAGTTTATTACTGTGTAATAATTGTAAGAAGAGGAGTGTTTTTTAAGTCACTAAGAAAGGAAATTGCAGATATTGTTTTGGTATATATCAGGTTCAGAGTGTTTTTCTGTTTTGAAATCAAAGATTGATTTAAATAAACTTGCAGATACTATCCCTCTTTTGATTGTGATACATTCTCCTCATTCACATTATAAAAATTCTTTCCCTCTTTTCCACAGACAGTTGACTTTCTATGACCCAGTAAATTTGAGGCCATCGAAACTATCGATGAGTCATGAGTGGTTCTACATTCCATGATGTTCCAGAAAACTGCAGGCTCGAATATGATCCTCCAGTTGCACAACATGTTGTGACACCACCGCCGTTAGTGTCGTCAGGTAACATTTTAACATTATTGCATTCATGGATGTTTATGTCTTGGACTAATCATATGTCCATCACTCAAAATGTTTATGTCTTCTAGGTAACGGGTTGAGATGGCTGTCAATAACGGGACAAAGTCAGCCGTGTGACACCATTGTGTGTTAACCAAACGAGAATTCCGATCTTCTCATTTACTCTTCTTAAGCAACTTTAGCCATGATAAATTTGACATGTACGCGTATGTTCAAGCTTCTGTTTTATGGTGACAACCAGACATGGTATACATTAAGAGCTAAGCTTCAAATAACCACCTCAAATGTGGTTATAACATCTGTTGGTGGTACATTAATATGCCCACCTCTTACTATCTCTCATTTCTTCCTTCTATCCAAGAACACTATACAGTAATACGCAAACGTTACCGGACATTTAAAAACATAAATGGCCTTACATGGCATTCAGAACTAACATTAAAGGTCACTACAGTTATGTATCAAAAAGTGAGTGAAATCCGACACTTTAATCGAAAAGTAAACAATGTCACCGAGCCCATCTGCTTTTATATCAACATCTTCTAGGAGGCATGGCATAACCGAAGAATCTTCAGATTTTCTTGGTTTGGTTACACTCTGCTTACTGAATTTTATGCAGTTTGTAATTAAAAAAAAATTATGATGCAGGACAACTCACAACTCAGTCCTGTCTGAGCTTGAAGCTAGAACTATTGTAATTGAGTTATGATAAGTGTTGAAGAAAACAAATTGTGGAAAACAAATCTGACTACTAAGTGTTGAAAACTATAAAAGAATTGGTTCTACTCGATACAACATTATGTGTATTTTTTTAACCCGTTTTAAAATATACAAAAAACTAAGTCACATTGTTCTAATTCACTACGGCTATAAATCCGTTCGTACGAATATTCGAGAGGAGTCTTTGTTATAGACTACACTTCTCATCCAAAAGTTATGTCTGGTTTTTAGTAAATTTGGGTTTTAATCATTTTTAATAAAAAATTATACATGTACAGAAAAAAATCTAAAATAGTTTAAAATTAGAAATCTACAAAAATATATTTTCTAATACAATCATATGTTGGAAAAATATTTTCCACCGAAAAAGTCAATTATATTGTGTGGATAATATAACTATAAAAATATGAAAATTCAAACATGGCAGAATACTTTTTAAAAAAAAATGTTTGGTAAGTAAATAGTAAAAATTCTAACTGGAAACTTAATCCATAGTATCTTATAAAGTTATACGTCTAAAATCAGATTAGTCTTGCAAAATGTCGTTCCTTTTATATACTAAACACATAGTACTTAACAATATATTTCCCAAATAAAACATCCACATTATTTTATTTTTAAATTCTAACTAAATTATTTTTGTTACGACTATCAAATCTTTATTCTATTTTATTTATTGAATCGATTAGTCATAACCACTTATGATACTCTACTTTTAACCAATTAACTTCAAAACAAAGTAAACACTATGGTCCAAAATCACTATCAAATGGATCAAAAAGAAATAATACGAAACCGGCGCATAGCGCCGAAATACCACTAGTCTAAACTAATAAAGTTAGCTTTTTTTATTTCCTTTGGGAAAAAAAGACACGTGGCATCCTATTTTTTTTAACTTTGACGAGTTATTGTCCTGTTGAGCTTCTGTTAATGGGTTTTTATTATCTTTCAAACCAAGCCCATTTCTTATGAGGGTTTTGTTCTTCTTCGTTTACAAAGCTCCCGAATCTCCACACCTCTGAGCAAAGACAGCAACGTCTTCCGTTTTTGTTATCATTAATCCAATTTAAGAAGATCCCTCCACTCATCCCGCTGCCTCGCATTTACACGTCACTCATCTTCCTCCAAAGTACCGGTTGGATTGCCATCTATACATGCCTTCCATGCTTGCGATGAACAGCAGCAGTAAGAGTGGGAACAAGAGGAAATTCTGATTCGAACCTAAAACCGAGATGGAAAAATCAATAGGCACGGAGTAAAAATCTGAGTTTGAAAAACTGATTTTTGGATTTAACGATGAAAAATTAAATCCAGAAACAGCATGGAACAATCGGTTTCTTCAAATCTCCGCGATGCCGTTACCAATTATTGAGCACCATCAATCTGTTTCCATCTTAATAACAAATGTTTACAACAGAGAGATATTCTAAAAAAACAGCAACAAAGAAATCTAGATGTAATTTGTAACACGAGCTATATTGAAGCAGCAAATAAAAAAAAGAATTTGATAAATTCGAGAAACTGTTGATAAAAAAAATTATTTGTTGACAAACTGTTGATAAAAGAATTTGACAACTTTTTTTTATTGTATTTCCGTTACAACCACTTAAAATTTTCAGCAAATATAAAAAGAATTTGATAAAAAAAAATACCACTGAGCTAGCAGCCGGTGTGGTATCAGACCTTGAGAAGAATCTGATGATGAACACTGAACCTTCCTCAGTAGTTCCAGTGGAAAGCTGTCCAGTATCATCCAGACCTAACCTTGGTCCAAAGGATGGTGTCCAGAAGAAGGCACGCAAGTCATAGTTCTGCGTGAAAAACAAAATACCACTATAGTTGCCTATCTTTAAAAATCATTGCTACATTTGATTTTCAACTCGGTATTACAGACACATTTGAGAAAGTTCTTACAATTTATGTGTGTTTCGGACATTCAATACAATTCAAGCTTCACAAAACTGCTACTATATGAAGGGACTTCTCTAAAAGTACATAGTATTAAAAAGTTGATATCCCTGTGTAATTAAAATAAAAATACTACTGTTGCAGGGATGTCTATACGACTACGGTACTACCTCACGAAACTTGATGGCAACGTTAAATGCCTAAAAATTAATACAATTCGTATGTTAATCCAAAACCCCTAAAAATTCACTAGATTCAGCGGATGAACTATATATACAAAAACAAATTTATACTCGATACATGTATTTGTTCTTCAGTTTTATAACTGAACACCATTGATTTGAGACATGGAATGAAAAATTATGACTTCTCTAAAATTACATAGTATTAAAAAAACTTCAATAATATACGAAGGCTCCTCGGTTTAAAATACTTCTGTGATACATTTCAAAAATTAAAGTATACAACTAATAGTTACTATAGTTTCTCCATAATCAAGTTACATCTTAGAGAGTTAGAGGACAAAATCTCTTACCATCTTAAAAAGTTCTTCTTTGATCTAACCAACTTTAAAACAAAGTGATATACTACGATCGCTAACAACTATCAAATAGATCAGAAAAAAATATCATTCTCTTTCAATATATTTGCATCTTTTATATATTTGAAATATTTTAGTTACTAAAGTAATAAAATTAATTTAAAATTCACTGAAAATAAAACATACAAACCCGGCGCGTAGCGCCGGAATACCACTAGTTGTTATATATAGTCGAAATTTTTTATAAGATTAGTGAATTAATATTTGTTGAGTTTCTAGGAAAGGTCCATTTATTTAAAAATCACACATGAATGAGATGACGACTTCTCTTTAAGATTAAGTGACTGGTCTCCACTCTATGCGTGCATGAAAATATACTGTAATATCGGCTGAGTTGGATTTTGATGGAAACAGCCGTTCAATAGTTAACTTATTGATTTCCATGTATTATTATAAGTGCAAGAAAGTTGATACTGACATATACCATGCATCTTTAATGCCGGAGAAATTGAGACAAGTGAGAGTTTTAATGCTGAGAGAGGGTCTGCGTAGAGATAAAGAATGAGTCACATAGTTTTTTTTTTCAAAAGCACCATGTTCAATTTGTTAAACTATTAAAATATTGAAAAATTAATAAAATAAAATAAAATTAATATAGATGTCTAGCTAGCAAATAAAAAAAAAGATGTAAATCTTAAGCTTACTTTTGGTCAAGTAACTCAATCAAGGGCCTCATGTTATCTTTTCCTTTTATCATTTTGTTTTTCAGAGACCCGAAGTTAACTATTTGACCAATAACATCTATATAACAAAAACAGAAAAAATCAGGAACAAGTATAACACAACCGAACAAGATATCTATCTTATTAAAGCTGAAGTACACTATGGAGTTGTTTGGAAACAAGATTAGTATTATATTAAAAGTTATGTTTGGAAACAATGATACTATCCCATTAAATTTTGTTTGGAAACAAGAATATTCATCTCATTAACTTATTGAATTAATATTTACATTTACTTTAGATTAAATATATCACTTAATAACAAAAAATATTCGATGCACATAAATTAATTCCAAATATACAACTAATATTTTATATCTCATCTTGATACTCAAGCTACTATAATGTATATATATCATAAAAAACTACCTATTAAATATAAAAAATATCTCATCTTGATCTAAAGTAGTATAAGTTTCTTCCATTAACTTTTTGTTTTTCAAAATGTATACATATCATTAAAATTAAACAAAGACCCGTCCAGTCAGGCGGATTAAGATCTAGTTTAACTTAAAACAAGTCTTTCCAGGTTCAAACCATGCGAATTATATAAATAGTCATGATAAATGCCATAGAAACTGACTCACCTACCAAAAAGCTGTTATCAAGCTTTCCACCAAGAGTATCATTGTAGTCCGCAAAATACTTTTCGGAACTTCACTTGGAAACTCATCAGCTTTTCCAACAAAAGTTGTTGGAAAGAATCCAATTTTGTACGGATGTGTGGTTGTACAGTAGTCACCAATAGCATCAGAAACTTTGAACAATTGGACAACAATCGCATCTCCCTCATGTAGCTTGTCTTCATACTTTTTGATGAGTTGTTCACCATCTGAAGCATGAATTCTTGTCCCCTGATACGAAATATAAAAGTCATGAGTTAGACAAGTAAATGATAAAAGTTAGGTGAAAGCAGAATAATTAGATATGAAACAGTATCTTCCCAACAAAAAGTTGAGTTTATTGTATAGTAAAAATAAAATAAAAGACGAATCTGAGATGTCAAAAAATGCAGTATTATCTTTACTTACTTCTTTATCAACAAAAACCATTTCAATGGTGTTTCATGATTCTTTGTTATAGTTTTTCCACAAGCGAGTAATCCTAACTTCAATACACGGCATATCTTTACGCGTTTTTAATTCTCTAACATAAGAAAAAATGTTTTTGGGGCTTGAACCAATGCCATTCTTTTTAAAAAATTGTACGCAAAAGAAAAGAATGTTTGTATCTTTAAGAACTTGGGTCGCCTATATATATAAGTTTTTATAATAAAGAAGTTTCCGAAATATTATACATAATAAATAATAAAATCGTTTCAAGAAAGCTATTAAATTTGTATTGTCACAAATTGATTTGCATATGATTTTAACTTGCGCAAGTAATCCATATTAGAAAGGTAAGTTATTAAAAACAAACAAGCTAATTAGAATCCCTAAGGTAAATTGCATTTAAAAATGTAATAAATATGATATCGAGCTGCTTAAGTTTTCCTTGGGCAATAATAAGAAAATTTATTAATACACGAATTAATAATAATCTTGCGCATGTAATTTATAATAAGGTAATTATTCCCCTATCTATTTTTGTCAAAACCGAAAATTAATATATTGCATTCTATGTGGGGCTACCTAACACGATTCCTGTTTTGGGTTTGTCTAAATAGGCTATACACATAAAATTACCACCTAAGATAGTCTATGTATGACTTATGCTCAGATTAGACAATGTCATGTTTTTTTTTGTCTTCAACGTATCCAAACTCATATAGATTCTGTGAACCAAACTGATAACACTTCTTTTATATGCACGATGAAAGGCGACTGCTGTCTGACACAACGTGCTAGACGATGCTAAACAATAGACATGTTAATTTAGAAACTACAAACGAAGTATTACCTCAGCCTCAGATTTAACGGATGCTAGAGATAATGTGGGACCACAAGCAAGCTTGGTGTTATTGCAGAGGCAGCTCCTTTCTCCTGTAACAAATTCCAAAACAGATTTGAAATGATTTAAATTATATCAAAGATCCTGTACTCAAGACCTATCAATCATAGACACCTAAAGGACATACATTATACATAAAATATTTCAGACAAAACAATTACAGTTAAACGGACCACCATCAAAACCGTGGAAGAAGACAGTCTAACAGTGCCATAAAAACTTCATTAACCATACTCCCTACACTATAGTAGAAAACTACACTATCACATTGGTCCAAAACCACACTCCCTACACAACAGTATCAAGCTTCAAGTACTCTAAAACCAAAACAGATATATATATATATATATATATATATATATATATATATATATATATATATATATATATATATATATACATACTCACTTTCTCCAGCCACCACCAATGTAACCACAATCATCAACTTTCCCCGGCATCATATCAACCATCTGAACTCGTTTGTCCTCAGCAGAAGAATCAACCATCATCTTTGCTACATCGGTTCTAAAGACGATAGCCAACACTCAATGTCTTGTTAATATGGTTGAGCTGATGCCTTCCTTGAGCAAACACTCCAGCCTGAAAAATGAAACTCCTTATCAGATACACAGGGAAAGCCTCTCCCAATAATTAGAAGGAGCTCCATTTCGGTGATGAAGCAATGGCTGAGCCTAAAAGTCAAATTAATAGATCCATTCGCTATGTGTTTTCTTAGAATTCTCATTATTGGTTATGTTGGCAAAAGGTAGGTTTTGTAATTAGTGGTAGACTTTAGTGGTGTAAGAAACGGTTCATTTCGAGTAGTGGAATGTTCTTGCTCTCGAAGTGGTGAAAAAATACAACACCGGATTGATTCGGGTATCATAAGATCCTTCTAAGTGTTCTTAGGTGGTACTAGATCCCGGTGTTGTATGTGGGATAAAAATCTTGTGATATTGTAATCCCGTTACCATGATTTTAGATAATGAAAAGTTGAAATTGAGCAAAAAAAAATGATAAATACAATCTGTATAACCAAATGCAACCTAATTTTGTTTTGCTGAGTAACTCGATAGTGGGAATGTCAAAAAAAAAAAAAAAAAAAAAAAGATAGTGGGAATGTCTGGGAGACAAAAGACTGTTAACTTCCTACATGAACTTGTATATAAAGAGGTTTTATCATTTGACACACGGAAATTAAAGGACACGCATGTTTCATACAATTTTCTAATATGACCCAATTACATACTCCATACATTCTTCAAAAATAGTTGACCATTTAACTACACTTGGTCAACACTCGATTAGTCATAGTTGGGATGATTGGTACAGCTGTAGCCGTAAAAACATTACTGCATAATTTAGTGTGTATGATTTTTTACTTTAGCATTAAGGGTTGTAGATTTAAAATTTCTTACAGCTAAAAAGATAGAGGTTTAGAAAATAAGATAGTTACAACTATTTTTTTAGTTTTTTGGTTGTAGCTTTAAAAACCAAGATAAAATATCATTGGTAAGTTTAAAGGTTGTAGGTAAGAATTAAAGCTAAAGTCACCTCCTACAATCCAACCAATCATCCCCAATATTATTTACTTGCCCATATAGTTTGATTAGGTTAAGTTCCTACGAGTTTGGTAACTAATGTTGGATCAGTAATATAAGAAATAAAATACTTTGATTAGTTATATATCGGAACCTTGGTTTAAAATGGCGAGCGCTTCCGTCGCCATGGCGCTAGGCAACCCCTTGCGATGACCTCATCGCCTCAACACCACTTGGCGAGGCGAGTTACATAAAGCGATCGCTTTTCCTCGCTTTTATGATTTTCCTAAAGTGCTCTTGGCGACGCTTTAGTGCAAGTAGACAAACCAGTTGGTTTCTTTGAAACTTATAGAAGTTTGTTTGGTTTAAACTGGTTTAGTAAGAATATATGACGTCGACAAGAGTTCATCGTCAAACCATACGTAAAGTTTATATGCAAACCCTAATTCTCTTCCACTAAAGAGTTAGGAATGAAGAAAATGATTCAAAATCTGAGTATTAAAGTTTTAGGAATTGGTGTTTTGATTTGGTTTGTGATTTGGTAATTTCAGTTGGTGTTTTGCCATTAAGTTGGTGTTCGTGCAATTTAGACTTTTGAATTTTTAGATTTTTTTTTTTTTTGAAAAAAAAACTTTTAGATTAAATTATAGTAGATTTGGTGTTTTTGGTTTCTAAAATAAGTTTCCATGAAGCTATTAGATCGTAACGTGAGTGCATAGTGCTTTTAACATTAGTATATAGGGGTTTGGTTACTTTTTGTCAGAGCATACACATGGCGCTCGCTTCTGGTCGCCATGGCGCTAGGCGCCATTCGATCACTTCATCGCCAGGGGTCGCCACTCGCCATTTTAAACCAAGATCGGAACTGCTTATTAGTATTATGTAATAACAATATATGTGTCTAGATCTAAACGTTCATATGCGAGTGTGTTCTAGTGTATTTATATGCAAGTGAATTTTAAATCGAGGAGTCACTAAATTCCTTGTGGTAAAGTAAAATATCTCTCATATCTCCCTCTAACAAACATGAACATAAAGTAAAGAACACATAGAAGTATTTTAGCGAGGTTTGTTTCCTATATATTCTCGGGACTACGTCCAGAACTCATTCAATAAATAAGATTACAATCTACAATTGCTATACAGCATACCACCACTCTTATCTAGGATTACAATGAAAGAACTACTACTACTCATTATCTTCTCCAACAAGTATAGTTCTCTATAACAAAATTACCAACAGAACTCTCAAACGTCTGGTAGAACATGGTAGGACAACGTCACATATCATGTGCATCTTCAATAAACTCTAAACGCGTTACGCGTAACAGCTTCTTGTCACCGTCTTGATCTATTTAATCTCCGCTAGGGTCAAAACGAACTCATACACACAGGTACATAGATGTATCTGCCTCTTGCTATCTTTGTCTCATTTGCTTTCACAGCCACGGTTCTTCTCTGTTTCATCAATCTTGTTCCAGCAGGTTGTCTAAAACCAGATCAGCAATGCTTCTTCATATTATTGATTGATAGGTGTTATCAAGGGCTTAAGTTTTAGTAAACCAGCTTAATTGGTGTTTTTTAATAATAAAAACCCTGGGTAATTTCCCCACACAAGACTAAAATTTAAAATCAAACTACTAAATTACAAAGTAGTTGTAAACTTAGCGTCTCAAACACGAAAGACAATTGAAGGAGATGGGTAGGAGTTCTCAGAACTCAACGTAAAGCTGTGAGAAGCTGTTGAATTGGTGAGAGGGTGAGCAATATTGAGATCATAGTCACCATGAAAGAGTGAAGCTTCAAAATACCCATCAGCATCAGTTAAACCTGTGGTTTGCCCACGAAGCCCTCCCCACTCTCGCAGAAGTTTGTCCACAACGTCTCCGGTGGGTAGGTTCTTGAAGTTGCCATCGGTGAGGCACATGCGGAAGCAACCTTTTGGATTATAACCTGACCATGTCACCATTCCTTTCACTTTCGGATGTGCGTGGCCTTCCCTAAGGACCTGCTCGAAATAATTGGCCTGCAAGAAACTCAGATATCAGAAAGAGCAGAACAACACCAGACAGGATTTCCAGTGGCCCTTATAAGAGCAGAGCCGATTCTAAGCACAGCCTGGATGAAATATTTATAACCATTAATTATATTTCAATTACCTGAACATTTGGAGGAGCTGAGACGTCGACCTCAGTTAGCCAGATAGGCAAACCAGTGGCACCAAGAGTGTCAAGAGCTGATCTCATATACGGAATGTTAGGAGTACTGAAAAAATGAGACTCAAGACCGATCCCTAAAGGAATGTTTCTGGGGACACGAATAGATTGAAGCTCTCTAAGCTTCTGTATATACCTTGCTGGACTAGACACCTTATCCCCTTCTTGCTCTAAGGTATTGAATTCATTCATAAACATTGTAGTCGTTGGGTCAACAGCATGCGCCTGCTCAAAGACGTTATAGGAGGCATTAGGGCCCATCTTGTTCTCAAAGAATGAGAAATGAAGATTCTCATTCACAACATCCCAACTAGCGAGCTGGCCTTTGTACCTTGACACAACCGAGTAAACCCTTCTCTTCACGGCGTTGAAGAGATCGGGTCCGTTCAATGCCGTCACCCAACTAGGTTGATATTTAGGGTCGTCCAATATAATATGGTGGCCACGAATAGCGATCCCGTGCTGCTTGAATAGTCTTACCATCGCATCTGCGGTTGAGTAATCTTCTTTGCCTCTTACAGCTTCCGTGCTGTACCATTTCATTTCGTTCTCAAAAACTGTCACGGTGAATCTCTTAGTGAACCAGTCTTGGAATGCTTGGTTCCCAAGTATGTTACTTCCTACCGAGCACCCGAATGGGAACCCGAGTCTGTTTTGAACAATGGAGATGGTTGCGTTTGGTACTGGCTCACTGCCGCTGTTTATGGCTCTGATCCTCACGGCTTCTTTCCTCGTTATGTTAATGCTCTGGTTGTGGTGAGAATTCCACTCTTCTTGTGTGAATGGTTGCAACGAGACGCTGTCCACCCAAATCTCAGCGGTTGTGTCCTCGCTCTACACATGACAATAAGTCAATAGGAATCATCATTGGTCAGTTTCTCTGTTTCCACCTAAATGTATAGTTTTCCTTTTCACATTTAAAATGAAAAGAACCATAAATCATAGCAAATCTCCCAAAAACCATAATATAAGTGTTTTTGACCAAAAGAGCAAACAAATAAAAATATGACCTTTTTGTTTTCTGTTTTATTTTTAAAATTAAAAAATGATCAAAAGAAGTTTAAGTAAAAAGATAAAGGACCTTTCTACCATTATTTTAAGATATATAATATAAATAAATAAGAAAATTATTTTTTAATTTTTGAAAAAATATATTTTTTTTTAAATCGAAAATTAATTTTTCAAAACTTTCTTTTGAAATCGTAAGATTCTTTTTGAAACTACTTAAAAAAAATTGTTTTAAATAATACTCTCTCCGTCTCACTTTAAGCGGTGTTTAAGGTTTTTGCACATATATTAAGAAAATACAAACTTTTATATAATTTATCTTGGTAACATAAAAATATCATTAAATAAAATTAATTCAACCAATAAAAAAACTTAGCATTTTGTAATTGGTCGAAAAGTTCAAAAGATATTAAATTCTACCTAGAATAGTGAGAACATCACATAAAATAGAACAAAAACAAAAATTTAAAACACCACTTAAAGTGAGATGGAGGGTGTATTTTTTTAAAAGCCTAAACTCCACCCTTCAAATCTAATTACCCTAAGAAGAGATTAATTAACCCTATGGATATAATTAGAGAGGATTGAGACGCTGATCGTATGCTTTCTGGAGTTCAAGATCTCATTTGTTCCAAGGGCGCAAAATCGTAGTGCAGATTCTTTAGCTAAATCGGCTAGATCTTTCCATGGGGATTTATTGTTTGTTGGTTGTTCTATTCTGGTCTGGCTACCCAGACCACCTCAAGTTGAGTAATAGAATGGCCGTTTGATGTCAAAAAAAATATTTTCGTCATTTTGACCTTTGTGTGTTATATTTATAATTAAAAAAAAAATAGTGTTATCCTAAAAAAGTTCACAATCATAAAAATTACTTTTCAAAATAAATTCTTTCTTTTTAAAAATAAACTTTGGTGTCTTGTTGCAACTTCCCTTTTAAGAATATATTAAAAAGTAGTTGTATGTTCAAAAAAAAAAAAAATATATATATATATATATATTAAAAGTAGTAGTTTTCTAGACAAACATAGAGAAGATACCTCAAAGAAGAGCTCGGCAGGACCAGATTCATCAACAGTGAGACCACCTTTGAGCATGGACCAGCATTTGGATTCAGCAATAACTGAACCGGCATGCTTATATTCACCATTCTTCTTGAAAACGGCTCTCACAGGAGCGTTCCCTTGGCTTACTTGTAACCAAGCTACAAGTAACATATAACACATTAGCTGGCACAATGCTTACAAAATTCTAAAGAGTGTGAGCCAAGAAACAAAATTCGAAATTATATCTACCCGAGAAAGTGTAGAGAAGTCCCTTTTCCAAATAAACCTTTTGCGAGACGCTATCATTAGATTGATTCCTCCATCGTGCAATAACAAACTTATTGCCTCCAAATTCTGTGAAATCGACTTTGGCGTTTCCCATTTGTGACCATCCCTGTGAACCATTTTGTAGGTCAGGGTTCACGATGATCCCTCCATTGTACTGTGGCGTTTTAGGGTTCCCTAGACACTGCACCATGACAAGAATCAAAATTAAAAACAGAACTTCATGATGAACATGTCTGAAAGAGCATATAATTGCTTACCTCTATCGTGGCGGAGTAATCATATGGTACGTACTTTTCTTCACACCCTGCAGAAAGTTTTCATACAAAATTATATATATATATATATATATATATATATATATATATTAATTATTTATTTTTCGTTTGTAATAAGATATCCAAAAGTTTTAACCATGTACAAGCATTAAAAATATATATTGATAGAGAATATTATAGGAGATTCAATTTAACATAACAACAATAATATTATATGAAAGTAAGAGGATAAGAAGGGGAACGACTTGATAGAGAAATGCAGCAGAAGGCAAGCAGCAGCAACAGAAGCTTCATTGCAACTAAAGAATCGCTTGATAATGCTTAAGGGTTTCAATAATTTTATAGTATTTGTTTTATGGTCTTGATATAGTGATTAAACAAAAAGAGAATTAAGTTTGACTATAGTGTACTTCTGTAAAAATGATCATAATTATTCGGAAAAAGAGGTTCAGATACTTATCTTCCCATCAATCTGTAACAGAAAGCAAATAAGTATAGCCAATCGAACAACTATTAGTCAATACACATTCTAAAAAGAATTAACAAGGTTAACAGATATATAAATCCTTAATAATTTGTTGGTCTTTCAAGTTGATTTGTTTCCTTTGATGTAGTCGACATATTCTGACCAGAGCCGATCTTACAAATAGCGATGTGAAAAATTTAAGAGGGAAATCTTAAAAAACTACTAACACTTTAAACTTTTAAATTATTTTGCTAACATTTTTAACATTGAAAATGACATTTGTGAGAAACCATCATCGTCAACAGTCATATGTTTAAAACATGGTTTCTCACATAACTATTAACAATGACGATTTTTGACGGTGGACATATCATTGACAATGTTTTAAACATATCACTTTAAACTTTCAATTTTTTTGCTAACATTTTAACATTGAAGGTTTTTCTTGATACAAATACCAATTTAAATGTTAAAAGTTTTAATTAAAACTTAGAAGTTTAAAATGTCAGTAAAAATGGCACAAACAAGTTTTTTTTATGAATTTTCCTAAATTTCAAAGTTAATTTACATATATTGTTTGAATTTTTTTTTGTTCATTATATTTAATTATATTTCCTATTATTTATACTCATATCTAATTTAGTTATCAAATATACATTATATATAAAATTAAGGAACTAACTAACTAATTTATTATTTTTTAAACTGACGAATATAATTTATATTAATTCGAAATTTAATAACTAATCATTTATAGTTTAGTTATTAATGCAATAAATAATTATATATGTCTATTCTTCGTAGATATACAACTATATATTAATCCAAATACAAAAATAAACCAAATTGTACAAAACCTCACCAAATACATAAAAATATAATTCTTATAGTTAGAGTACTAAAATTAGATATACATATATATATGATAAAATAAATATTAATAGTAGTTATCTGATGAAACATGTTACTATTGATAGTTTTATGAATATATTTTTTACGGGTTACTCAAACAGACATGTAATATATAAATCAAATATAAACTAATTGAAAAAATATATTACCACAAATATCATAATTAAATTAAAAAATTTAAGAATTAAATATATAATACAAATATATATATATATATATATATATATATATATATATATATATATATATCAAAATTAAAATTAATAAATATTATATTTCTAGTGTGAATAATGAAATTAACTTTTAAATTTAAAATAAGCCATACACAAAACATCAAAAAGTAACTAATAACATGTGAATAACAAAAGTACACTAACTAAATAAATAAACAATTATATATCTTTTTTGCAAACGTAAATCATTAATTTGTAATATACATATTATTGATGCTCAAATATATTTCAGTTTTAGTATGGATCCTCTCAAATATTGATCCATTAACAAGATAAAAATTTAGTTTGACTAAATTTTATTAAAATTGGAATTTCACTTTCATATTATATTCACTATTCATCTGAACATTCATGAATATATATTATAATTCTCTAAATATAATAATAAATCAAACTGGATTGCTTATTGGATCATATATCAGTTCAACCTATAACCAGATCTCAGGTTTAGCGATTGTAATGGGTTTTATAGAATTTTTAAATAACAGTTTTTTAATAACTAAAATGGATTGCATATGAGACCACCAAATTTTTCAATTTAACTGCGGGTCGGGTCAGGTTTCATAACAATAAATATAATGTTTCATTTGTAATATCTAAGTGTATATACAATTAAACTACAATTTTATACAAAATAAATTTGGAATGTTTTGAAAATAATTTCGCACTTTAAAAGCGCGGATCAAAATATAGTCTATATTATTAGAGCAAAATCAATAAAAATCTACCTACAAATAAGTTGGACCACTACATTTATTTACATTCCTATTATTTTATCTACGGCTAACTTATTTATTATTAAGCATGCACTTAACTTAGCATATTATTTAAATAATTTCAAAACTAAGATCTAAAAATATTTTCTTAATATATTTTACAAAGATTACATTCTAATAATATTTTTATTTAAAATATAAATATATCTTCTCTAATATACTTTTTAAATAATAAAACTTCGTAATTAATATTAACTATCTTATCGAAATTAATATTATGAAAATCCAAAGTTGTAAAGATATTTTTGATACTGCCAAATAAATTTGTCACCTAACTATATAAAAAATTATTATAAATACACTTTTTATAATATATTGATGTTTTATTAATTTTGGTATAAAGCAAAGAAATATTACTTTGTTAAAATAATTGAAATGAGCTAATTATATGAGTAGTGGATTTATAATAATTTATCGTGGTATGTGTCAATGTCATATTAAAGGGATATAAAAAATATATATCAAGAAGTTAGTATGTTATTAAATACTAATTATATGTAATTGGCCAGCAGATTACATGGGAGTTTTGAATGGTTTGAAAAATGGCAATAAATTAATTTAACAAAAAAACATATAAAAGGCAATGGCATGGCAATGTAAATAATTAAAAACAATGGAAGAATTCTAATAGAAAATCTGGTTTAATAGTATAGACTAGATTTTGATATGCGATTTAAAGCTCGTAATAATTTCCGGTTGAAATATATTTATATAATAAATTTATAATTTGTAAGTATTTGAAATTTACAACAGTGTGCTAAGTATGATAAAATTTGTATTGAGATATTTTTCAAATAAAATTTATGTTGGATGAGTATAATTTTTTTTGTCGTATTTCATCTAGGTTTAGCCATATTTTCCAACATTGATAACTAAATTTAGTTTTTATTTATATTTTGACATATATTAAAAATAGACTGAAACCAATTATATAAAAATGATAGAGTATATTTAAATTAGCACCAATGACTACCTAATTGATGCCTAAATAAAACAACGAATCTTCGTTACCACCCGCAGAGAAAAATATTACATATGATTCAATACCATAATGCTTTTTAAAACTTTTGAAGCTACATAATATAGACTCTTCTGATAACATGTATAAAAATCTCATGTGCAAAAGTTTGAAAAAAAAATTGAATCACAAAATCAAACATTGATGTTACATAATTCAAACTAGGCATTGGCAATCGGGGGACCAATCGTGTGTCGGTTCGATTTCAATCGGGTGTCGGATTTTCGGTTCTAAAAAACGGCACATTCGGATATTTTAAAAATTCAGTTCAATATCGGTTCAGGGTATAATCGGGTTCAATTCGATTTTAGTAACACCACAAAGTTACGACTACATACGTTATGCATTCGGATATCGGTTCTTGATCGGATTTCGGTTATGAAAGCAACATATTGTAGTTGTTTAATAGTGATATATACCTACATATTGATCGAAGATTGAGAGTTTAAAAATTAAAATCATATATTATAGTCTTAAAAACAAATAAATAAGTGTACATTCTTTTCCAAATGAAGAAACAAGTCATATCATACAGTCATATAAACAACTTTCAAGGGTTGTGTCTTAGTGTCTCGATGAACTTCAGGTATTGGATGTAATCAAATGGATGTCGGGTTTAAACCGAACCGAACCGACCACCATTATAACACGAAAACATCAACCGTTCGGTTTATTTAGAACATCCAAAACCGAAGCAAACCACTTTTATCGGACCGGTTCCATTCGGTTGATCGGTTGTCAGATTATCTGCCCAGGCCTAATTCGAACATATATAGAGAAAAGTAAGTACAAAAAACATGAATGAAAGTATATTGACAGTCCAAAGTCGACTAATCTCAAAAAATAATTTCTGTATTTTATAACAAACATAAAATTTATTGAATTGGGGGTTCGATGCTTAACACCAATAGAGTGAGAAATCTCTTAACCCCAAAATGATTTTCCCTAGCTCATTGACTTTCTTATCAGTGTAATGTCCAAATTGAATAATTTTAACAAAAAACTTATTACAGGAACACAACTCCATGAATTTACAAAGAAAATGAGCACAACTCAATCAAAAAATGCATCCCCATAATTATTAAAAATATGTAATCGATGAATTTATATTATAAGGAAAAACTTTTTGTAGAATAAATTAGGATATCTAATAATTGTTGAAGATTTAGAATTATGGTAACAATATTATTTATGGTTATGAACTAAATGCTGCAAACTTATTGTTTAAATAGTAAGTGTAGCTTTTGAATGAATTACGATTATTAGTTAGATGCCCTTTATAGTAAATACTTTAATATATAGGATAATTGATATATACACAAATTTATATTTATTTAAGGACTTGTTAATATTATATATAAATATATACACCTATATTTTGAAAGCGCGAGAGTTTTCTTTTGTTGATTTACTCGTTTTTTAGATCACAATAAAAATTAAAAATGTATTTGTAAGACTCGTTTGTACTTGATACATATTTTACATATTCAATGGGAAAATCTGTAATATAAATTGTAAAACAAATTCTACTCATTTATTGTAGATTAAGTTTGGAAAGTCACCTTTATTTTATTTTTTAATATTGATTTTGAATATAGTTAAATTTTATGTATAATTATAATTTTAAGTGCATAAATTTAGTAAATCTATGTCATATTGATACAGAAAATAATCATTTTCTATGATTTTATAATATGTGTCAATATTATGAGTAGCTGTAACATTTTTCTTAAATAATTTGTTTAAAGTTAACAAAATGTATTTATTAAATGTGTTCTTTGTACTTTTTGTTTAAATTTAAAATTAACAGTTCTTAAAAAAGACAGAAAGTTTAAAAGGGAGTAGATCTGAATTATAAGGAAATGTGATCGAGGGGAACATTTCTACTGATGATAATTAAGGACATGACCGGTTAAAACACAGCGTTTGCAGTTGTGGCTGCGAGAGTTTGCGGTTGCTGATGGTTATGGTTTTTATCGGTTTTAAGAGATTTGTACGACTGGTTTTGCGGTTATAAATTATAGTGTTTGCGGGATATTTATGACTGGTTGACTACCAGATGCAACATCAGTTAAATGATAAATTAATAATATTTACATTTTGTATAATTATAAAATGTCAAAAATCATAATATAATATTAAGAAAATTATAGTTTTAAAATTTTATAAATTATAGAAATATTTTTATTAAAAACATGTATAATATTATAACCATTATTTTCATAATTCAAAATTTTTTTATTAAATTTTTAATTTTGTATTTATATTGTTTTTGTAAAGAAAAAAATTTTACCTTTCTGCCCGCAACCGCAAACGCTAGGTGGAACTATTTTTTGAATTTTAGAGGTTTAGAATGATTTGAAACGGTTTAGAGCGATTTGAGTGATTGTTGCAAAATGTCAACAACCACTACCAGCTGTAAAAGTTGTATTTGCGGGTAGTATCGACAAGACCAGTTATGCTCTAAAGTGCATTATCAAAGTGGAAACAATAGGAGGTGAAACGCTTGAGATTTTAGAAAAGATGAAAAAGGATCTCCGTGGCACTACCTTATATTCTCATTGGTTGATTTTCCAGTCTGACATGGATGGTCGAAATAATGCTCATATTGTTGTGAAAGGAAGATAATTTCGTGTTATAATATTACTACCAGAGGATTCCTTTATATAGGATTACATCAGTCATAAACCCTAATGGGCCTAATACATGGTGGGCCACTAATGGGCCTAGACTCTAGATCAATATCTAATACATTGGGCTTGGTTGCTGGACATCCACAAACAATGATATTCATAACACTCCCCCTTGGATGCCAGAACCGTCTAGAGCTCGTAGTGTGCTTAATGTTGCCTCGTTAAAACCTCTCCTGGAAAACCCAAAACCCAATGTGGTAAAAGGGAAACCAAAGACAGGAAAAAGAGTACAACACACACTACTCCCTCTGATTTGGACCTCCGTACATGTTCTCCAAGTCTGGCGCATGGACACTCTGATGGTTTAGCTTCATGGGCGCCAAGTCTTGAACTGGTACTCCTGTGGTCACGTCCCACACTGATAGGTAGACTTCATGGACGTCTTTATGTCTTCTGGAACTCCATAAATGATGTGGTCAGGATGTACATCTTTTCTGGTGATCACTCCATGTCCTGGTTGTACGGATTACACTCGAACGGTACTCTGATGGACTTCTAATCTGCGAACAAACATTACTCGCATGTCCTTTCAGATCCCACAGATCCTTAAGTCATATGGCTTTGCCATACCGTGGATACTATCATATATTGAGTCATTGAACCCAAACACATACGAAATACTTTATTTCTTACTGACATGCTTTGTCCATTCGGACTTATATCACTTCGTATGTGTGAATGGCTTTATCCATTGTAGCCAATCTTTCTTTATCATCATTTGTCGATCCATGTTGTGTTATAGACTTTGTCTATATACGTCCATAATCATGAGTGTTCTAAAGTCATGTCATTAATAATTATTTGCTGCAATGAAACTCATCAAACAATGGATTCGCAGTCAAATACACTCATGTCCTTTATACGTGGTTATCGATCTTTCTTTGGCTTTTAGCAATGCCATATTACTTAGGCCACGACCAGGTAGACTTCTGATCAATATCTTATGTCATTACGGTTCCCTTTTATCCACTGGTATAATCATAAGGGCTCGTGCTTTATATTGCAGTCCCACACTGTAATCTTGTTTCTTAAAACATGATTGGACTGGAACCGGATATGACCATTGATTTTATGGTCTTATGGTCTTTTGGCATGAGCCTTAATGGTTCTCTTGTGATCATCTTATATGTCACTTAAGCGTGCTGATCTTAATCATACACACACACACACACACGACTATGGTCTCTGCTGCAGTTTTATCATATGTAAAACATAGCCTGTCAATCGATAACTTGTATCATTGAAACTATAGAACCATTGAACCATTCTTAGGTTGGTTCCGAACACAAGGGTTTCTTTATAAATATGTATGGACTGAATTGGATTCGTTCTTAGACAACTTCTTTACTAAGTATCACTTAGTCTCTCATACTATATGCAGCTGCTTAATATTTCAGTCCACGAACAACTTAGGAACAAAGCTTGTTCTTTGAGAATTTCTTTCTCTTCTTTATATGGTACCTTTATTCTCTTTATCATCAGTGATTCATATATTGCTTACTACACCATTATTTCTTTCATATGTGTCCAGACAAAAACAATCTCGATTTTTTGTAGTAGCATCCACCACATAGGAGCATATCTCCTTATAAATTGTTCCTTGGCCCTTGTGAGCAACCTTGTGTAATCAAGCTATATTTGAATGTCATATGAAGGAACATAGACACACTAGACCACGTGGTCATGTCCATTAATCTCACGGATTTTATTTCTCACAAGACCATTCACTGGTTTTATCATTTGATGGCGTTCTTCTGTATGTACGGCCGATACGCTCATCTATCTTTAAATTCTTTGAACCCCACATCCGTTTTAATATCTATCAATATGAGTACTCTCATGTGGGTTCATGATCCTCGCTTTATGTATTATATTCAAGTGCTACCTTGTATACGCTTATCTTATATGTAAATATCTCATTGGTATCGATACTCTTTCTGCGTTCCATTGTGTTTCAGACATAATATAATTGATTGCAATCTTATGACCTTTAATACTTTGGTGTTTTGGCGTCCCAAATCACCTTAAGTACCATGGAGTTTGGCGTCCCAAATTCATGTATGGTATCTTGTATTGGTCGACCATTTTCTATGTCTTGGATGGTTTCCCTTATAACATCGGATCTGTATTCTATGCACCTTATCTTTTCTTTCCGAGGTTCCCTTGTCTTATGGAAAATATTGGTCTATCTTGTATAGACTCTGTAGCAACTTGATTGTGTCTCTCTAGGACATCAATTTCGTTTTGGTGCTAAGCTGGTATGACTTTGGTCATTTTCGGGTCAATATGTCTGGCATCTAGTTCTGCTAGCTTTTGTATCATTTGATCACATTCTTTGGACGTCTTAAATCATATTCTTTAGTCCGAGGATCTTGCCAAGACAATGATGGTAAATACCATTTCATTTTTCTTATCATTTTTTTATTCTTTATCCAACTTATAGCTTTCTCCTTCTAATGTTGGATAGTCGGATTCATCTTGTATGTAATCCGTGTACCTGGCCACTATCTGACCACCCATATTTGGCTCAAGGTCTCATAAATTCGTGGGAGAAAGTCATAATCTCCTATCCAACATATATTCCCAATCCTCATCCTCTTTTAAGGATCCATCTTGGACGGCACATTTATTTGTGGTGGTTTTATTTAAATATCTCAAGATGGTGTCTGGTTCATGACCCGTAATCAATCTGAGATGGGAATATCTATGCTCACTTATATGGCCTGATGTATATCAACCTTAAGTACATGTAATACACGTGATGTCCCTAAGCATTAGGCTGGATGTTGATGATGTACCACCAATGAGAGCTTTAAAGCTTTCAAGCCGTTTATATCATGGTTTTATACCATGCTACACGAATTTATAGTATGTTCATGGACTATGGATTTTGTCCTCACTCCCCCTCATGATCATATCTATAATTTCGTGATGCTTAGGATAATAAAGCCTTGATGAGTTTCCCTTGTGTACATGTTACACAACGTGAGATTTTATGGGATAACTCTTTGTGCCTTTACTAATTTCACATCATGTTTTGGACCAGGATGGCTAATCCAGTCATGCCATAAGTGTTTAATTCCGTGGTCAACCACACTGGTTACCATGGCTCTTTGCCTCTTTCATACTGATCCTTAGCATAGTTTATATCAGTATAGTATGAAGGTATAGTCGTGACAATTTTATTGTAAAGCCTTAGGCGGTTTTTCTTAAAATCTGTGAGGAATGTTTCTTTGTTTGTTTTGCTCACTGGTTCAAAGTGGAAACCATTAATTCTGAAGTTTTATAACTCAATGAGACTTTAATTTGGGTAAATAATTTTGTGCCCCATTAGGCATTGTCTTTCGCCGTGGTCTATCAATAGACTGACTATCCTTTTATTAAGATTTCATTGTAATTTATCAATCAAGGAATTATCAAGCAAATCAAGCAAGATAATATAAGACCAAAATCAAGTTTTATTATTGCTATAAAATTTATAAATGACAAGCAAATCAAATCAAAACATAAAACATGAAATCAGAATGTCGGAATCTTTGATTCTTTAATCAATGTGTAAGCCATCCTCACAATTTATATTTTCCATACGGCTTTCTTAGATTTTCTTATATATCATTTTCATCCTCACTGTTTTCAGGAGGTTTCATCTCATTGTCTCGTTTCTCAATGTATCTTTACTGAATTTTATCAAATCAGTTGATGGTATCTCGAATTTTCTACTTTCTTTGCTCGGCTGCCAATAGGCATGATAATAAGTCATTATAGGTCGTGAAACCTTTAGACTTATGTGATAACAATATATCCTTTGAATGGATAGTGGAATTGGTCTTATATAATAAGTCCTCTTCTGTTACCACTTCATCACATAGTACAAGACTATGGACGATTTACAGTAAAGCAGTGTTATGATTGTCCACGGATTCATAATCCTAGAACTGGAGAGTCTTCCACTCATCCATGGCCTTTCGCCATAATACCATAGAGGATCTGGATTTAAATTTTGACAAGAGGTCACAAGGATCCTTAGTATTTTCATACTGATCTCTCAGATCCTTAGTGAGATGATAGCACATAATTGTTATGGCTTTATTCTTTTCACTTTCAGTTACATAATCACCTTGAGTGATACACTGTCCGAGTCCTCTTGACATCAAGACTACTGAAATGTTCATTTGCCCTTTTCAATCAATTATCTCCATAGAAATTTTAGGGTAGTATAATTTGAAGTTTCGAAGTTCGACATCTGAAATCACATTTATCAAATTGGTCTTAATTTATGTTAAGTAATCCCTTTAGAAATTTTTATTATTCATATCAATACTTCTTATCACACGCACCAGAGAAGAAAAAAAAATTTCTAATAAGTATTGATGCAAGCAAAATAATCGAAGTTATGATGCATTAGGTCACACGACCATTTCAGATGATTACTTCTAGCAATTAAATCAAACCCACAATGTTAAGATGTGAATCAACATTCAATGGATTAAAACAAGTATGAAAATCAATCATACACCTTTAACCAATTTCGGATTTAAAGTTTTCGAGGCCCTTTTAAATGTTTTTCAAACAAAAGGTTTCAAGGCCTTTAGGGATTCCATTTTATGATGCAATCTTAGAAAACATTTCTAGATGATCAATGAATCAGAGAAGTTCTCCATAAAATTCTATAAAAAAAAATTCCAGAAAAGAAATTTCTATATAAGGAAACTTTCTAAAAATGGAAACTTTTATTTTCGAAACTTTCTATAAATGGAAACTTTATATTTTCGAAAATTTGTATAAATGGAAAATTTATATTTTCAAAAATTTCTATAAATGGAAACTTTCTATAAAAGGAAACTTTCTTTAAATGGAAACTTTATACTTTACAAATTTTCTATATTTTCCAAAAGAGAAACTTTCTATTTTATTTTAGTCGAATTATATAAAAAAAAATACTTTTCCTTTTATATAAATATATTTTCTCAGATATATCTCTGATATTTTGCTTTTAAATATTAAAAAATATTTTTCAATCCTAAACAAGTTCTAGTCGATTCAGATCAAAGAAGAACATAAAACATGACAGTAAACATAAGTTTAAGCAAGCAACACTCTGTTTCTTTCAAAGATATTAGGGTTTAAAATAATATGGTTACTTTGATACTTAGATCATTAGATCATTGGGGTTGTGAGATTCAAAACCTTATGGTTTCGATTTTAATTGATAAAATCAATCTCAATCAGACTTATAGAGCTTCTGGATTACTCAAGGGTTTTTGTGATCTATTAATCTTAGGCTTTCATAAATTTATACAGATTTTTAATTTGTCTTATACCTTTAACAAGAAATCCAAATTCGATTTATGGGTTCTGAAGGTTTCAGATTGTTTACCTTTATAACTTTGAAGTGTAGATTTGGACCACCAATGGAGACAAAACACGAGCTAAAATCGAATTGGAAGTCCCCTGGTTACTGTATTGCTATCGGCTGCGGATTAGGGTTTTTGGAGCAACTGTCGGTGCGCACTGTGGCTGAGCGTGAAGGCGCGTGTCGTCTGGATCCACCGGAGTTGAGAGAACGATCGATTTGAAGTTGCGTCCAAATTAGGGTTCTTCAAACAATTGACGGCGCTTAATGAAACAGGACGTGGCAGCGCGTCTGAGATCTGATCGTAATGAGGTTTACGGCGCTGGATTCTACTCGTCAAGAGCTACAGATTGATAGGTGGCTCGCCGTCTAGGTCGTTACGGTTAGGAAGATAAGGCGGGTTGAAGTCGGCGGCAGAATTAGGGTTTTAGGACAATTGGCGTCGCGTATTGAAAAGGAGGGTGACGGCGCGTCTAATATCAGATCGGCCTGAGGTTTGCGGTGCTGGATTCGTCTCGTCTATATCTTAAATTTGATAGGTTATGCGTCGTCTGAGTAGTTACGGTTTGAGAGATACGGCCGTTTGAAGTTGCGGGTGAAATTAGGGTTTTGTGGTCGCCGGTTTTTAGCTGCTATGGTTTTAGAGGCTATCGTGCTGATAACGTGTTGTGAAAGGAAGATAATTTCGTGTTATATTATTACTACCAGAGGATTCCTTTATATAGGATTACATCAGTCATAAATCCTAATGGGCCTAATACATGGTGGGCCACTAATGGGCCTAGACTCTAGATCAATATCTAATACACTGGGCGTGGTTGCTGGACATCCACAAACAATGATATTCATAACACATATCTCTTTTTTACTCATCCCCTATATATTAAAGCGGAAGTATTTTTTTAAAAAAAATGTGTTCACATTACAAAATGGACACGTGACAGTCTCACAATGAATTTAAGAATGAACATTTAGACTCTACATAAATGTGTTTACACTAGATATTTTATGTTTTTTTAATATAAAACTCACATTTAAGATTCCAAAAAAAAATATGAATTTAAATTTAATACAATAGGATATTAAGACATGATAAAAAAAACAATTCAAAACGAACATATACCCAAATTATGGTTGTTCAATATGCTAAAACCGAACGGTACCGAACCGAAATGAAATAAATAATATGGTTTTGTTTTGGTATATACCAAACAAACCGAATGTATGTGATTTTATAAAAATCATAGAATTTGGATATGGTTTGGTTTACAACCTATTAAACTGAACAGAATCGATCAAAAGTAGAAAAAAAATGTAAATCTCTTATATATTTATAACAACACATGAATGTCTATTTGTTATATAACTTGAACTATAATTATAATTTGTAAATCACTTGAATCACTTAAACTATAATTAAGTAACAATTCACTCCAACTGAGGTTTCTTATTTTCTTAGTCTTCTTTTTTGAATGTTTTATTTTATTTTAATATTGACTAAATTGAAGTAAAAATTATAAATTTGATGGACGACACTTAGTTGAAATTCTTTACAATTTTTTTTTATCTTTAAACAAATAGAATTGTCTTCAATCAATTACATATTAATTTGACGAACATTAAATATAGAAGAATAGAAAAAAATTTCTTTCGTGTTTCTGTTTCATTTTTTATTTTTATTTTCAAAATTTAAAGCTTTGATATTCATTTTAGATTTTATTATTTTATTAGATGATAAATTTTTTTTTGTTTTTTATTATTTTATTTAAATATATAATATTTTTTAATAAATGATTTTTTGACAATATGACTCTTAAATTCATATAATATATAATATAATTTCAAACTAATAATTATGTTTTTTGTATAAAACCGAATAACCTGAAAACTAGATGTACATAAATTGAATCGAACCGAAGTACATGGATTTAGAATAGTAGTAATATTAATCGAACAGAAATCAATATAATATCCGGATTAAACACCCTTAATCTAAATGAAATCGAACTATTTTTTATAACATAATGAAAATAACAATTTCATGTCGTGCAAGCACAGTTTTTGTCATTTGATAAAAAATAAGTGCGCAGTTAGTTTTATTTTCTTGGGGATCGTGCACAGTAAGTTTTTTTTTTCTTATTTTTTCGAGAAAAACAAAAGATTTAAGTGAAAGACAATTGAAGAATAATCTGGCCTGCTGCTAAATTTTATAAAATAAAATAAAAAAATATAAAAAGGAAGAGAAACAGAGAAAAAGAAAATGCAAAAAGAGGAGACCTTTGTGGCTTTGTCTCCACTGAAAAAAAAGTGCGATAAAAAGCGAGCCACCGACTAAGCAAGTCGCCGGTAAAAATCCGATGCAATCCACTCACGGCGGCGGCGGCGGTAGAGGAGGAGGAGGAGGAGGTGGCGAGGTGAGTCGAAGTGGGCTGTCTCGGATCCGTTCAGCTCCGGCCACATGGATTGAAACCCTACTCCAGGATGAGGAAGAAGAAGACGATTTGAAACCTGACCTCTGTTTAACAGAGCTTCTCACCGGAAACTCGTCCGGTCGTGACTCGTTTGAGTTCCCGAGCACTGCTGTTGAGCAGGGACTGTACAGTCCCCAAGGTGGGTTTCACCGTCAGAACAGCTCTCCTGCGGATTTCCTCAGTGCCTCTGGGAGTGATGGGTTCTTCCCAAATTTTGGGATTCCGGCGAACTACGACTACTTGCCGCCGGACGTTGACATTTCTCCGGCGAGTAAACGGTCGAGGGAGTTCTCTTCCCACTTGGTAAGTTTTCTTCTGTTCTAATTTTATTATTGATGTCATGAAACCATAGTCAAAATGCTGAGTTTAGGCTCTGACTTGAGATAAGTACACTCGTAGTCTAATAATGGGTCTTTGTAATGTTTAGCCGTGGAGACAAGAAAGATACTAAAGATGAGTCTTGTCTAATTTTGACAACTTGTATTTTTATTTGAAACAAAACCCAGCAAGTTGCAGTTTTTCTTTTCTTTTTTTCTTAAAGCCTATGTTGCTATAAAGCTTCTATTTATAGATGACTAATAAAAGAAAAGAAAACACAGGGCAAATTGTTAGTCTTTGTTTTATATCAACTACTCGTGTTAGTTATGTAATTTATAAGACGATCTTGTAACTTGAGTAGTGCGGTTCATGTCATCATGTGAGATGAGATATGTTCATATGGACACTTGGATTTTGATAATTAGCTCATCAACTTTTGTTCAAATGTGTAGAAAGAAGAGCAAATGAGTGGTGGTGTATCAGGGATGATGGAGGATAACAAGCTTCTTGAGGACTCGGTTCCTTTTAGGGTTCGTGCTAAACGCGGATGTGCAACTCATCCTCGTAGCATTGCTGAGCGGGTATTTACTTCAAAAAAGTTTCTTGCTTTGCTGTCATCATTTGTACTGTTCTTGTTTTGTTGTTACATATATATTTCTCTTTTTGGTTTTTAGGTGAGGAGAACGCGGATAAGTGATCGGATCAGGAGGCTGCAAGAACTTGTTCCTAACATGGATAAGGTAGTCTGTCTTCTTCCTTCCTACTAAGCTTAGCCTTAAAAGCAAAATGAAACGTCCTAAGTTAGGGCATAGTCCATAAACTATGGTTGTACAGTCCTTTTTCCGCATATTTCTTTGTATGATATCTTATAATTAGTTACCTCGTTATACTTTATGAAATCAAGAGATAGGTTTCTGAAATACTGAGAACTACGAGACTCAGATTTGGTTCTTTTTTCTTGTGTACAGCAAACCAACACTGCAGACATGTTAGACGAAGCTTTGCAGTATGTGAAAGCGCTTCAAAGCCAGATCCAGGTTTGTCTACATACATATTTGCATAAATTTAGCATATGAAATGGGAAGGAACAATGATACGTAACAGAAAACTATTAAAAACAATTTTGATCATTTTATATTGTTTTTTTATGGTTTCAGGAGTTGACAGAACAGCAGAAGAGGTGCAAATGCAAACCTAAGGAAGAAAAATAATGTTTCTTTAGGATTGATATATACATTATATATACATATATTTTCCTTTTTCGGTTTATTCTATGAATGGTGATGATCTGTTCGAAATTTCGAAACTTGATCTAGAAAAAAATAGATTATTTGATGTATGCACTCTAGCTGTAAATTTTTTGTACAATAAGGTGAAACTTTGGAAAGAGTCAATAAAAAATGTGTATTCGTTATCGAAATGGGCAAAATAAAGTATTTAGTGTTGCAGTTCTATCCCACAAGTAGGAAGATTGTCTAAATGAAACTCGAAATGGGCAAAATAAAGTATTTAGTGTTGCAGTAGTATCCCACAAGTAGGAAGTTTGTCTAAATGAAACTTTGTTGTATCTCTTCTGTTCATAACATTTAAGTTTAACTGTTAAAACTTCCTGAATAAATTTGAGAATATTCGTTCCAAGCAAGAAAGATGTGTGCCATTTTGACATAACCATTTCTCAAGTTAAGATTTTAACAGTTCCGTCTATTAGTGAAATTTACACAATCAGAAGCTCACATTGCTGAACAAACTTCGTCTGAAACATCTACACTTTGGACTCCAAGATTTATTCTTAAACTTTCTTTTTACAGAATAGGAAAGTTCAGCATAATATCACATGTATGAACAAGAGATCCACGCAGGATGAAAACAACCAAAGAAACAAAGCAGAGTTTTCATAAGAAAATACGCGGCTAATCCGATTTCATCTTCTTGTACTGTTGTTGTTAAGAACATGGTGAAGCCGGAACGTTTCGCCTTGGTCTCCATTCAGTGACCGCCTTTCCAAACAGCAAACTGTAAGCTGTCTCAGCAGTATCTCCATATGGGAATGCAAGTGACGCACACCTTTCTTGTTCGACAGAATCGCTGCATTCACCGCATCAGCAACTAGTTCCCTGTGCGAGTCTTCTAGGAAGTACCCCACCGGTGACTCCTCGGGCTTCGGATAAACAAGCAAAGCAAAGCAGTCCTGAATTAACCAACATGGAAATCGAGTTCGTAAGAGACCAGCAACATTAGAAACTCTATGCATTTGAACCAGATCTTCCTTGAAAGAGGCAAAAAGATTAAAGTCGAAGGAGTCATCTGTACCTCGATTATATCTTGAAACTCTGTTAACCCAACAAATTTAGCTAACTCGAGTCTGCCATACTTCACACCTTCTGCAAGTTTTCCTACCTGCTTATTCAAGAACCACAAATTAGACAAGTAATCCCAACCACCTTAGATGTGAAAGTGAACGACGAAATAATACTCGAGGGAACAAACTCAATGATTTGCATCAAATTCCATTTCTTGAACTACTTTGCGTAAATGGTTTAACACCAGAGTTCAAGCAACTAATTTTCTATGGTAAGAACAAACCCAACAAGCTTCCTTCAATACAAAATTTTTATTCTTATAAGACACAAAGAGAAAACTTATTGAGAAATGTGAAAATTAGATGTATAAGGAATCAAAAGCATACCCGTACGAACTCGATAAACTTTTGACAGTGAAGGAGGAAACAAACTACAGATTTATCGTCCTGCAGTAAGTACAGCTAGGTTAGAGTTGAGATCTAAATCCTGCAAAGTGATTATCCTAGCAATGAAAAAATGAACGAACTGACAGAACATCTCAGATCACCTGAACGATTTGGGGATACCAATCTTGGAGATTAGCCAGAGCAGCATCAATGTCACCATTCCTGACAAGCTATACCAAATAAAGTATGGATCAGTCAAAACCAACCAAACAAAGCAGTGATTCATCAATTTAGCAGATCTACTTTTTGTTGAACTGTAACCAGTAAAATTTTAGGCGCAGTTGAACCCGTTCAATACCTTTCTGAGAGTTTTCCTCTGATGCAAATCATATAATGAATCATCTTCGTCCATAGCATTCTCTTGAGCTATAACGATTGGAGGGACTGTAGTTTTAGTAGCAAGGTTGAAAGCATCAAGTGTCTCCTCATACCCATAGTGTAATAAGTAGGTCTTTACAAGCCTGATAAAAAAAAGAAAATAAACTTTAGATAAAGCAGAAAGCTCGTCACCAATTCACTGTCCATTTCCAGTAAGAGGAACAGGAATTGCAACTTAGTTAACAAAGTTGAGATGGAGAGTTCTCTCACCCATAACCGATATTTGGAGGTATGGATATATTTTCGATAGCCATTTGTTGCTTATTCCTCGCTGTTGTTTCATAGCCCTGATAATACATAAAAAAAGTAAGCCTTCGTCAAAACTTTATTCCGAACATATACGTAATGTAGAAAGCGAAAGGGGAAAGATTTATAACATATAACAAAACACTTCCATGTTCTATTCAGTATATCTACGCGTGTATAATTCGAGGGTCCAAGAGGTTTGATCACACAGGAAAGCCGCAGATGCATGTAAAACAGCAAAAATGAGAGCAATTTGTACCAAGAGAACCACTGGAGTAGATTTCTACTTCAGTAGTTTTACTCCTCTGATTACATCAACCCCACCTTTATAAAATCTAGGACCTAGAGACTCTACTAATAAGTTTTAACAGGTTGTTTCTCTTACCTTAACATCGAAAACAAACTTATTCTTCCCAAAATTGATAGAAACCCTGCAAAAGTTCAAAAAGAAACGCATTGCGTAAGTACTTCTACTCTTCCACAGAACCTGATTACAAGAAACGCAGCCAAAAGAGGAGAAACAGAGAACATACTCCTCATTTTGGCTATGTACACCTATAGTAGGGAATAAATGACCCTTTATGTCCTTAGGGATTTTCCCCACAAAAGCTCCGTTTTTACTGGCACAAGAAAGTAACCAAAATATGCCATCAAATAGAAACAGAAAAATCATGAATGGCAAAAAAAAACAAAACGAAATTAGTGTTAGTTCTTACGTGAAAAAGAACTCCTGGGAAGCGTAGTTGATACCAGCACCAACAGTATCACCAGTGGTATAAGTTGGACCAAAGGCTTCACCTGTTCCCTTACCTCGGTATATATGCCCATCGTCCCCATGATATCCACAGCTATTCACTTCCCATCTACCCCATTCCACAACAAAAACAACCAAATTATACCATCATATAGCTCAAATTCTATGATAAACATAACTTCTATCAAAGACATCCATTTTCACAAGTAATCAAGTTTTCAAATGAGCCACAGAGAGAACACGTCATCATCCAAGAACCTAAATCTTTATGATAAAAGCTAAATTGATCAATCGTTTAATACCCAGGCTGCCTCCGCATAATAAACCCCTCCTTGGTGAAACCAATAGCGACTTTCCCTTTAACACCAGCATCCTTAACGAAAATCTCGAAGTAGTAAGTGAGACACTTGAAGGGAGCAGGTCTGTTAGCTTGAGCGACGCCGACGTCGTAACCGTGCAGATTCGTGTTCGTGTACTTGACGGAGAGCTTATCGGGAGAGACGATCAGGAACCCGCCCGCGCTGTTGATCGTGTTGAGCTCCGTCGGCGATTCTTCGCCTTCTTCGTTTTCATCCTCCGTCGTCGTCGTAGTAGCGGCGGAGGAGACACGAATCTTGTCTAAGTAGTGCAGGATCGGATCTCCACGATTTACGGCGGCGCTGGTCTCGCCGTTAGAGGAACTCGCCGTCAACGGTAAAGACGTCATCGCTGTTTTTAATAATACCCTATCGATTTGCTGCTGCTGAGATTTATTATTCTTCTCTCTTTACGGTTTGATCCTTTCTTCATAAACTAGTAGACTTCCTCGCTAATCTAGGCATTTGTTAAAGACTTTGATTATAAAATATCATATTTTTAGGCCAAAAATTAATAATATCAGATTTAAATTTAAATAATGTAAAACAAATTACAACATTACCTCATTTAATTAGAAAACATATGAAACATTAAAAAAGTTCAATGTGAAATGAGATAAACACATGAATTATATCTACTCGTTGATTCTTTGTATGCATAGATATAAATATTTATTATAATTATTTTTAATTCAAATAATTTTATAATTTATATGTATAATTTATACTAACAATATTATATTTTTAATTAGATATATAATTATATATATATATATGTAATATATGCCAGTTTAGTTATCGTATACTAAATTGCATATACTTTTTTAGATTTAACTATAATATTCTTATTTATTCCATGAATATATTTCGTTTAACAAAAAATATATGTGATGAAACAAATGATCTCCTTGCTAAGTTTTGGTAGAGCTCTGGAGATAAGAATGGTATGCATTGGTATAGTTGAAACTGTCTCAGTGTACCAAAAAAGAAAAGTGATTTAGGATTCAGAAATCTACAGAAATGCAATCAAGCACTATTAGGCAAACAAGTATGAAGAATTTTACAGCATCCAACAAATCTGGTGGCTTGCATTCTAAAGGCTAGATATTTTCCGGAAGGATCTATACTGACTGCAGTATTAAAGAAGAAAGCCTCTTATGCTTGGAAATCTTTACTCTATGGAAAGAATCTTCTTAAACAAGGAATGAGATTTATCATAGGTAATGGATCAACAGTTAGTATGTGAGACGATCCTTGGTTACCTACACATCCCCCAAGAGCTCCTCGTTCTATTCAAATTGGAGCTTTATTAGAAAATGTCCAAGATTATATTAAAGAAGATGGAAGTGGCTGGAATGAAGAGAAACTCAGAGATATGGTAGTATGCGAAGATGTTGAAAAGATGTTGACGCTGAAGATTAGCTCTAAGTGAGAGTTAGACCTGTTGGGTTGTTATTACACAAAGGATGGCATTTATTCAGTTGAATCAGGGTATTGGTTAAGTACCCATCTACCAAGCAATGTGCCGGTTCTACAAACGTGGGGAGATCTTTTACTGAAACATAAGCTATGGAAATGTAGCTCTCCTCCAAAGGTTAAACATTTTCTATGGAGGATGCTCTCGAGATCACTTGCATTGAGTAGTAATCTTAAAAGAAGGCATATTACTCAGTATGATCAATGTACAAGATGTTGTCAAGCACCAGAAACAGAGAAGCATCTGTTCTTTGAGTGCCCTTATGCTTAAAAAATCTGGCGTGCTTCAGGTATTAACCATTCAATTTTATCTGATCCTACAAATTCGTTGGGAGGCAAAGATAGAGATATGTCTGCAATCTTATATATCATCGACATTATCACATATAAAGGATATTATGATTTGCATTTTGTGGAGAATTTGGAAAAGTAGAAATCTCCTAATTTTCCAGCAAAAAGACCTTCAATGGTGGGTAGTTCTAAGACAAGCAAGAAATGATGCAAAGGAATGGACTAAAAATGGAAATGTTAAACAAGATAGATGTTATGGTGATAAGCGATCGGGTGGATCTTCTCCATCTGCATGGAAACGTCCTAAAGCATGATGGTTAAAGTGTAATTTCGATGGCTCTTTCGTAAATGATCAAGTACCAGTTCGAGGAGGATGGGTAGTAAGAGATTCAGCAGGAACCTTTATAAATGAAGGACATGCAGTGGGGAAGATTGTCTATTCACCTGGAAACAGAATTTCAAGCTCTATTGTTGGCATTACAATTATGTTGGAGTCAAGGTTTCACCAGGGTTAGCTTTGAAGGAGACAACAAGACATTAATTGATGTGTTGACATCAAAGTCTCTGCATTTTGGCTTATATAATTAGGTTAGAGAAATTCAATGGTGGATGACAAAGTTCAATGATATTGAGATGTGATGGGTGCAGAGACAGGGTAATTTGGTAGCAGACAGACTTGCAAAGGAGGTCATTCTAGCAGGAATGTCATTTTAATCATATTATTATGTATTTCGATGTATAACCCAACTTTTGCATCAAGACTGTATATGTGGTTCTATAATATCAATAAGATAAAGTTAAAAAAAAACTATAATATTTTTTTGTTTTAAATAGGTGAAAATTTTGATTAATTCTGCTATATAAATTTAGACTGGCTGTTATTTTAGATATATAAATATATTTTATTAAAATTATATATAAATATATTTTTAGAATCAGATAGACAAAGTAAACTTGTGTTTATCGATTAAAAATTACATAAAAACATAAAAATGAATTTTGAAATCTCATGCATTTTTGGTAAAAATGAATTTATGGCAAAAGAAAAATAGTTTATGGGCTATAGTGAATTTCATTTTGTCTACAGGGATTTCGAGAGTAATGTATCAATAGTATTGATGGGCATGCTGCATGCGCTTAATAATTGATGAGTTATCCTCATTAAGATTATATGACGCAAACATAATACACAAAACATACATTCAAATGTCAGCCTATACACTTTAACTTAATAGGAGAATAATCACCACAAACCAAGATCAAAAGATGGTCCATCATTCGCCAAATCATCGGTCCGCTGATTGCCCAGATGAGGTTTCACCGGTGCATCTTCTTTTGTTTTCGTTTCTAACCTCTGTTGCGCCAACAGCAATGTCGCCTGCGCTTCTATGGCATCAAAGTCTAGTGCCGCGTAGAATGCATCATCATCATCGTCATCCTCAATTTTGTACTGTGATGATGCACCTGCATTGCTTCTCAGACCTTCATGGCTTTCCTTCTCCGTGGCTTGTGCATGAGCTTCAAACTTGTTTTCCAAGTTAATCACTGGGACATTCGCCGAGTTGCATAAGCTGAATTTCCTTTTTCGGCTGTCTGTTGAGATTTGTGCTACCGAAAAGTCTCCTGTGGCCATTGTATCCTTGTTTGACTCGTTGTTGTTTGTTTGTGGGGTTCTAAGAGAAGACGATGATTTATCCGAGTCGCTTCTGCTCTCATTTATTGGCTTCAAGTGACCAGAAGAAGAGTAAGGACTGGGACTTGATGCAGCTACATCACGAAATCTTGTCGGTAATGGTGATTGGCTGAAAAGAGAACGTCTGTGGAAACCATAGCTTATAATTTTTAGTAAGTACATCATTGACCATGTTACTCACAATAGAAGAAATACTTTGTTTAATTCCTATATACCTGTAAACGGCCATCATGTCAACTTTAGCAGACTCGACTTGAGTATTTGCTGTAGGCATTGTACCGTCATCTATGAAACTATCTTCAAATGAATCGCCGGTCAAATCTTCGTTCTCATCAACCGACATTTCTGATTCGGAAGACACCCTAATCAATAAGACAGGTTTAATTTAAACAAGTAAATGTCAGACTCTGTATTAAGGAAAACTACAACTGATTTGTGAAAGTAAGAGAAGACAATCAGATGGTTGTTTTCAGATTAGATGATAACTTACTCAGCTTCCGCATCAATGAAGATTCTAGCATTATTATCATCCGCGGGTATCTTCTTCTTGCCTTAAAACACATAGCAACCAATTAGCAATCACTCAAACAGGTCACTGTAACAAGTGTTTTATTTTTCATTTACTAAAAGACTTTACTGTCGCTAATGCACAAAGTGTAAAAATCGACTTTAATCTTCCGCATTAGTGTATGTGAGGATGTATGAATTTGAGAGGTTGTCAAATCTCAAGTTTATTTGAATGTAGAACAAGGAAATACAGAATCGATTTTACCTCTTACGTTCCTTTCATTGCGAGAACGAGATCTGATATGGTCTGTCTTTGCAATACCAGGACTGTTCTCCTTCACAGCACTCGAGCAATCTCCAAGTCTACGTAGCCTCTTCAACTTGCGAGGCTGTCGAAGGGTTTCTGACTTTTCCCCCGAACTCATGCGCCAATCTTTGCTAGCGCTGCTGCTTGCGTTCGTGATATTCGCCAGGGGAGTTCTCCACTCCTCGGGCATTGGAGAAACTGCGAAGCATTCTGTTCCGTTGGCTAAATCTTTTTCCTTCTGAGGAGTTGTGAATTCACCCGCCGTACAAGTATTGTGAACCTTTTTCTCAGGGGTAGACGGCTCTTCTGCCAATTCATTACTGAACCTGATGGGTGGAAGATCAAGGTCTTCTTCTCTGTTTGCTTCGTTTGCAACTCCTGCAGCGTTAAAGATCTTATCAGAACATAATAAGCTCAAGACTTTGTTTGCACAAATGGTTGATTTTAAAGTATAATCATTCACTACTAAGACAAAAGGAATAGAAAAGCTTTATAGATGTGTCAAAGTAAACATGCTTCCGAGTTCTTTTTTAATACGGGCTCAAATTCCAGATGTTTTACTTGTTATCTTCTTGTTGAAGCTTATACATATAAATAACGTACATATAGAACTAATCTAATAGCAAAGTTATGTGGTTGCAGCCACTTGCAAGTTGCAACCGCAACCCACAAACACTATGATTGATGCGTTCCGTCTGTGTGAATCAATGGCGGATGCAAATACAGTCAAGCAGATATTCTAGTCATTTATAACTATCTTGCCCATAGTAAATGTTCAGGATATAACACTAACCTTGGTCGTAGACAGGTGAATCTGGAACAACGCCACTCTTGATGAAGTTAGTCAGCCTTGGACTAAGCTCCAAATCCTCACAGTCGTCTTCATCTGATGATATCATAATTTCTCCAGCAAAATTATCTATATCTGCCTTACCTACATCGGTGGAGTGCCTTTTCAAAAGGCTTTGGGACTCCAAAGTCTCGTTCGCACAATCTGGCAAGAATCCTTGCTTTAACTTGCAAGAAATATTATCTTGCTGATGTTTTGAGGAACTATCTATCGGAACAACGTCAATGTGGGATCTATTCGGGGAAGAAAATTCTTTTTCTCTTCCCACATAGTCTGACCCTGGTACATTAGAAGAGAATGAAAGAGGAACCGGCAATACAAAGACCTTCCCCAGAGTATCAACGGATGCACATTCTGAACTGAAAAGATAACAGTGTCTGGGTGAAGATGCTTCGAAATCGTTCTCTGTAGTCTCTAATGTGCTTGTGGGAGATTCAACAGCTTGTTTTGCCTTCCTCTGTGATGTGTAGACATCCAAATCATTGAAAGAGGGTAAATCTGCACATTAATACAATTGAATGGTTGTGTTGAAACACTTATAAGGAAAGGCCTGGTTTTCAGATGTGTGAGATGCAGAAGATATATGACCATAGCAATTTGTATTTCTTTGATGCATTGAGCTCTAGCATTACGGAAGATAGAAAAACATCTACGATTGACGCGTAAGAGTGCTTTTATTAATCCCACATAAACAAGACCATAAACTATTTGGCTTTGTGAGAAGTGACATGGATCTATAGAGAATATGCGTGACCAATAACCAAGGCTATTTAGAAAAGCACTGCCTAAACAGAGCAGAGAGTACATCCTTAAATAGGCTCCTTCGACCATCTCGTCTATAGAACTCCTACTAGCTAAGAGTAAATTATATTTATGCGACTGTTAGAATAAGATGAATGAGAGCAAATTTACCTTTCGGATCATCACCAACCCTCAGACCTGTGTCAAGCTCATCTCTTTCAACCAAAGGAGTTCCATTCTATCAGAGCAAGAGATTCCACGTAAGTAAAAATGAACAAACCGAAAGCAAGGAAAGACCAAATTTATCTACCAGGATTATGATCCACACCTTATTGAAGAGACTTTTACTTTGCTCTGTCAAAGTTGTCTCTTGCAGATGCTGCATAGCATCAATCAATATGCTCGTTTGACGTGAATGCATTACTTTGTGCACTTTGGACGGAGATGTTTGGAAATGAGGGAAAGCAATCAAGGAAACTCTCCACTTTTCCTCGTCGGGTTTGAAATACTTGGCGAGCATATCCATCTCTTCCGGTGTAAGCTGTTTCTTGAAAGCTGGAGTCTCAATGGCAGGCTCATCTTGTAGCTTCTTTCCACGTGGAATGAATTGCTCGATCGAAAACTTAACATGCTGAACTTCTGGTTTATAAACATGGGGAATCTATAATAACACATGACAAGAGTATATGAAAGTTGAACACTGAAGCAAAAAGAAAAGGTAAGGAAAACAAATTTGAATGAAGAAAGATGCTTTTAACAGCTCTTACCATCCTTGGACTAGGATGAAAATTAAAACTATTCATTCCTCCATTCCGCATGTGTTTTTTAATGGCTTGACCATTTGCTTGCTTTCGCATATAGCTATTCTTTTCAGATCCTTCACAAGCAAGAACTAGTAAAGGCTAGTCAAGGAATGGTATAAACTGATAAAAATGGCACTGTAATGAAAATGGTCAATCAAAATCAAGCTAAAGGATATCAACTCGGCCATTATTTTTCCTTCCAGTTCTTCCCATGCGTTGGATCATCCTCAGAGGGGATACATTAGCATCAAAACATATAACTAAGTCGACTTCCATGATATCCAAGCCTTCTTCGCCGATAGATGTTGCAACAATAACATTAAACCCACCAGATCTAAATTTCTGTATATCACGCAAGGGATCGTTTAAGAACAAATTAAAGTTGAAACTTTTTCATTAAATCAGATCAAGGGGACACATGAATACCTCCAGAACAGCCTGCTGAACTTTTTGCGACTGTCCCTTCAGTGTCTTACCTGCAAGGAAACATTCACCGTAAACAAATGATAGTACTTCTGAGTAACTGAAGATGTAAGAAACAAACCTGAACTTTGACCAATAAACTCAGTTGCTTTGACAACATCTCCAATATTACTTAACGCGTCCATTATGTCTCTGAAATGAATGAAGTTACGTAAATGCAAAAGAAGAAACGTGGTGGATAGTAAACAAGGGAACAAAACCAAAACGATTATACAGACCTTACGCTTCCTCTGAAATTCGAGAAAATAATGACCCGTGATGTCCTCGGATCTTTTATTTCTGCAACCATAGAATAAAACCATATCAATAGTCGATTAGCTGAGAACTAACAGCATCCCCTGATCAAGATCTAAAAAAAGAAAACATACTGTAATGATCAACTAGAATCTCTAACATCTTGGACAGTTTCGGGCTTGGTGCTCCGTTCGACAACCTTTGCTGCATCAAAAGCTTCGTCATCCTAATATCTTCATTCTTACTCATCAACCTAGCAAATGGCCTGCGGGTAGTGATAGTCTTAAGTCTTAGAGCAACTTCTTAGTTGACAAATGCACTTGAAACTGAAAGTACTAAAAGCATACCCTTCCTGCAGTTTCTCTTCAAGCATCTCATACGCTGGCCTTATTCCATGACTAGAAAGAAGCTTGCGAATGTGGTAAAGGGTGATAAGAGCTGCAAAGCAAGATTCTACATCTCCATGACTTATATGGGGAATGCCTGGTACAGGTGCTTCACGAAACTTATCCCTTGCCATAAGTAACTCGTGTGGACTCAACTGTAAAAACCTGAGACGACATGAGCATTGACGCTACTGGTGAAAAGACAAGATAATAAGGATTTAAATCGAGACACTTACAGTTTGATAATCCCTGTTTAGAATGACCCCGAAATTTTTAAGCCTGGCTGCATATGGACGTATAACATCTAATAGGCGTTTAGATACCTCATCTGCATCTTTACCCAAGGGAACCTGCTCTGCCACAAAGACGGGCTACAATTATTAGAGATGAATTTGGACCACATTTTGAGAAAGAAAAAAAAGCGTAAAGAGGTTGAACCTGGATTAGTTCTACTTTTCTGTCGTGGACATAAGGGCAGACATCATGGTCACTCTCGTTTCGATATTCAAGTGTTGATATCTGCAAATTATCAATGATACCCTGTATGGCCTGTGTCTTTGCTGAAAATGATATCCAACAAGTTAATATATAATAAACCCAAAAACGAAAAAGAATCATTCACTTACATCCAGGAGTTGCAGTAAGAGCCAATATTCTCAACTGCACTGGTACTGCCATCAACTAAAATTTAAATAGGGAACTAATTTAGTACCTTTATCTTAATCAACGTGAAGAAAGAAAGAACCAGATAAAGATGGTACAAGATATAAGAGGGTAGGCAAACAAACCTCACGAACAACAACACAATAAGAATAATTCCCTAAAGCTCGATGTGCCTCGTCGATCACCAAGCAAACCAAGCAGTTGGTAAGACATGTTCCTGAAAAGGGACGTTTTCTTTTTTGTTACTAAGTATATGAACACACATTATGAGGTTTCAGCTCGAATCAAAGCAATCACCTGACTGTATATCCTTCTCAAGAACTTGTGGAGTGACGAAGAAAACCCGTTTGGTTTTCCACAAGGAAGCTCTTTTGGAAGGGCATGTCTGACCCGTCAAGTCAATCGTCCATTCCTGCAAGTTAAATCAAAACCACCAGATGAAGTAAAACCCAGATGCTCCATAAATCTCATTGTTTTGTGGTGGAAGAGAGAATCGAATAACATACTTGTGGTATCCCAACGATATTATGACATGCCTCGATCTGCTGCATCACAAGAGGCCTAGAAGGTGCGGCAAAGACAATTTTACCTAGAGATGGCAGAACAAAAAGATAAGCAACAGAGAGAGAGAAATTCCATGGGAGACATAAAAAAAAGGGTGTTTGAGTTTTTTTAAACCTTGAGGAAACCATCTGAAGTAATTATACATAACGACTGCAGCTATGAGTGTTTTACCGAGTCCTGTTGGTAAAGCAACTAATGTGTTTGAAAACAAAGCAGTCTTGGTTATAGCAAACTGGTAATCTCTCAGAGGAACGTTTACTGAAAATTTAAAAGAAAAAAAAAACATGAGTTAATGTCAATTTTATAAAAAGGAGAAAAATCATTGAGTTTTGAAGAAATAAAAACTCTTTCGAACCTGGATAAATCCAAGTTTTAGCTGTCTCAGGATCAATCCCGACGCTGTCGTTATTACCACACTCGAAGCTCCTCGGGTCGGAAACAACTGGGGGATCCGGAGGAGGAGGAGGATTGTGGTCGGCTTTTGCGATGAATCGATCGAGAGTAGACTGTCTTTTAGCAGGTTTAGTAGTGCCATTGTCTTTGGTGAAATGATGGGTCGAAGAAGAAGAAGGGTTTAACGAAGTGAGGCAAGCCAAGTCGATTTCTCTGACTGCTGCGTCCCAATCGAACTGCAAAGAAAAACAAAATAACTTTAAATTAAGCGAAATCTGAAATTGGCAGAGAAAGAGAGAGATTTGATGGGTAACTTACTCCATCTTCTTCTTCTTCTTCTTCGACGAGTTCAATCGGAACCTCGGGTCCCATTTCACTTGATGCTCTGATTTTAATTTAGGGGTGGATCTACTACGCCTTCTTTTTTCTCGACGATTAGGGATATGGCGACAGTGTTTCTCGGAATTAGAATTTAGGTTGAAGTTGGGGGGTTTTGTGGAAGAAACCCTCGCCGAAGCCACATTAGAGATTGGCGGGCAAAACCAATTTTGGAGAAGCAAATGGAGAGTAGACCTATCTATCAATATTATTATTTTTATTTTGCATTCCTCTCATAGAATAAATATGGATTATTATAGTAATAAACATGTAAATTTATCAAAACATGGATATGGATCCGTGCGTTGCACAGATTTTGATTAATATTTTAATTTAATAAAAGACATAAAAAATGAGAAGAAATGTAGTGTAATTTTATGATTTTGGTGAAAATTAGTCTAGGTATAAAAATTATGTTTCTCACATAAATTTTGGTTAATACTCATATTTCAATAATCATGGCGCATAAGCGAGTTATTAACAACTATATACATAGGGTTAGAGTAAATATCATATCCAAATATTCAAATCGAACTCAACATAAAGTAATACGAAATAGAACAAAATACAAAGAATTTGGAAATTGAATCAAGCCAATTGAGGTTATCACAGTCATACACTTTTTAATGACTTAAATTAATGCATGTTTGTATTAACTTTCTATGTTATTCTTCTTGTTCAAACATATTCTAATTCTTCTATGACAATTTAGTAATGTTTGTGTTGTAATTGTAGAATTTCAAAAAAAAAATTGCATGCATTCGTTAGCATTTATATATTTTGGTCGGTTTGGTTTATTCATCTTTAAAATATCTTCAATTCACACTTATTTATATTTCTTTATTTTTTTCCTAAAATAGAAAATTTCTATTATAAATGTGAGTCTGCTATAAAATTTCTATATTTTAAGGAAAAAAGTGTAATGGGATGATATTTTATCTCTATATTTTTTTTAAAAAATACCATATTTTTATTATTCCTTTTATATAAAGGAACTCTATTGCATAATCACACATTAGAGCAATATACATCTCTATAATATAATTTCTCTATTTTAGAAGAGAATATAAATACTAATATATCAGTGAATTGAAAATAATTTTAGTTTTTTAATCAATAGATAACATGATGGATCAAAATTTTTATCATGCAATTTAGAGGTAATGAAACTATTAATACATTATGCAATTTGATACTGCTTGATTCTTGTGATAAGTGTATGATAAATGTCATGTTTCTGAATTTCAATTGTGTGAAAACTATTTATGAAAATAATTTGCAGAACATGTTGTAATAGACATGAATAAGACACAATCATCAAGAAGGTTTTGTAATTTCATTCATATATATGATATTAAATATCAGATATATATTTTGAAGTCTCGTTTATTAAAAAAATAATTATTCAGTTTTTTTACTTGGGATCTGCAATTGTGGTGACAAACATTTCCAGAAAATAAATATTGATATAAGCCTAAATAATAATTTTCTGTATAGAACAAATTAATTACATAATTATACATATATAAAAAATTTATAGAAGAAAACAAAATAAATAGTTATTTTATTTTATAACTATTAGTTGTTGACTTATAGATCAATATATATATATATATATATATATATATATATATATATATATATATATATATATATCGATAATATAAAAAATTCTCGTTTTGTTAACACTTATTAATTATGTTAATAAAAATTATGAGAAACATTACATAGACGTATCTAAAAATAATAATTTTACATATTTTATGAGGATTAACGTCTAACTACATTAACATGAGTTGTTTTATGACAGTCATACACTTTTTAATGACTTAAATTAATGCATATTTGTATTAACTTTCTATGTTATTCTTCTTGTTCAAACATATTCTAATTCTTCTATGATAATTTAGTAATGTTTATGTTGTAATTGTAGGATTTCAAAAAAAAAATTGCATGCATTCGTTAGCATTTATATATTTTAGTCGGTTTGGTTTATTCATCTTTAAAATATCTTCAATTCACACTTATATATATTTCTTTATTTTTTTCCTAAAATAGAAAATTTCTATTATAAATGTGAGTCTCTCCATTGTATAACTATGCTATAAAATTTCTATATTTTAAGGAAAAAGTGTAATGGGATGATATTTTATCTCTATATATTTTTTTTAAAATAACATATTTTTATTATTCCTCTTATATAAAGGAACTCTATTGCATAATCACACATTAGAGCAATATACATCTCTATAATATAATTTCTCTATTTTAGAAGAGAATATAAATACTAATATATTAGTGAATTGGAAATAATTTTAGTTTTTTAATCAATAGACTACATGATGGATCAAAAATTTTATCATGCAATTTAGAGGTAATGAAACTATTAATACATTATGCAATTTGATACTGCTTGATTCTTGTGATATGTGTATGATAAATGTCATGTTTCTGAATCTCAATTGTGTGAAAATTGTTTATGAAAATAATTTGCAAAACATGTTGTAATAGACATGAATAAGACACAATCATCAAGAAGGTTTTGTAATTTCATTCATATATATGATATTAAATATCTGATATATATTTTGAAGTCTCGTTTATTAAAAAATAATTATTCAGTTTTTTTACTTGGGATCTGCAGTTGTGGTGACAAACATTTCCAGAATATAAATATTGATATAAGCCTAAATAATAATTTTCTGTATAGAACAAATTAATTACATAATTATACATATAAAAAATTTATAGAAGAAAACAAAATAAATAGTTATTTTATTTTATAACTATTAGTTGTTGACTAATAGATCAATATATATATATATATCGATAATATAAAAAATTCTCGTTTTGTTAACACTGATTAATTATGTTAATAGAAATTATGAGAAACATTACATAGACGTATCTAAAAATAATAATTTTACATATTTTATGAGGATTAACGTCTAACTACATTAACATGAGTTGTTTTTTAAGATCCACACCAGACGATATAGAATTTTGCACAATGCTGAAAGTATCATATAAACCTATTCTCCAGTTAACCCTTAGTCAAACATGAATCAAATGAGGTTTTCACAGAAAATTAGCTAACTATAGAAATAGTTAACTATATGTGTTATGATTAACCATACAATAATTTGACTATTTCTATAAACAATTTAGTAAGAAAAAAACAAACAGCAATATAATTACCAATAAAAAGTCAAACAAATCTAACCATTTTTTATGGATCGCCATGCAAGACATGCAATACTTTGATCTAGTAATTAATCTAAAAATCTATAAATCAATCAATCGTAAAAAGAAGTTTCAACCATCAAACTAGCAAGTTTAAATTCAAAAGAAGTGATAATAATAAAAGTGTGTCTCCTAAGAATATCACAAAGAACAATATGTCATCATCACAGTTTGCTATCTTTTGTATCATCTTGATTGCTTTATTTCCTCTCCATGAATGTATGCATTTATAATAATTTTCTTTTGTTCATCATCTATATTTTTCACCATTGTAATTACATCATAATATCCTAGATAAATGTTTCCCTCCAAATGATATTGTTGTTACTCTTTTGTTTATGTAGTTGCTGATGGCCAAGGTGTTGGAGCGGGCAATGCAGCTGACAGAACTTGTACACCAAAGCCATGTCCCGGCATCGGAGACAAAGATAACACTTGCTATTGTTGTCCCTTAAAAAAGAAGAAGGAGAACACCTGTTATGTGACCAAAGAATTATGTACAAAGCATTGCAGCATATAATAAGTTATCTCAAGAACCTACACCAAGGATTTATAAAAAGATAATAATCTGTTTTATTTAATACTTCCTAATATTTCTTTTTGATTTATCTGAATAAAACAAGCTTATTTGGAGTCCAGAAATACGATTGTATGTCTATTCTATTTCTGTTTAGATACTTACAAATTCTATGTAATGCACTTAAGTATAACTTGTTTTCTCTGCTTTTCATTTTGATTTACTATTAATTTCTTAAATATTTCTTCGGGTTGATAGATAAAAATAAGATTGTAAAATTCACAATTTTTATGGTAAACAATATGTTTTTTTCTACATTCTTGTACAATGTATCAGTTACCACTTATGAGCAAGGAAAGAAAATATCAACAAAAAAATCTTGTATCAATCTCATTTATGTACTTCTATTTTTTATCCACTCATATCAAAAATCTTAATCCAACTGGAATTGAAATTTCAATAAAAATGGTAAGTCTCATACCCACATTACATTTTTAATCACTTTGATCTAAAATGGAAAAAAATGATAAATCGCTAGGTGTTTTGTCCCAATATTTTTACTGTATCATTATTAAATGTTTAAAAAATTTGATCCTTTTTAATTAATTGTTGTATGTAAATTTTTATTTCTGAATTTTTGTTTTCTATGATTAAAAATATCCTCTTCGGATAAATATATTATGATGAATTAGTATCTTTTCATATGCTTGGTTTCTCAACTTGAATTAATCAAATGAAAGAAAAACCAGTGGCCGCCCCTACATGCATGCAAATTAATTCCTAACAAGTGGCTGATTAGTTAGTATTTCCTCGATTTCTTATTATAAGTTTTTTTAGTAATTTTTTGTCTGAAAATATAAGCAGCCCAATAATTTTCCATTTTCATGTGTATATAATTATTGTTACATATATATATATGGTTTCATATTCTATTAAAATCAAGTATATGTGGTTCTCTATCACTTGTCTTAAACACCGATAAATGAAATTTCCACAATCGAAAAAATTAGCAATATGGTTTTGTTTTTAAAGGTGACAAACAAAAAAAATCAACAATCCTTAACAAACAAAAAAAAATCAACATAAAAACGTCATTTTAATCACTATTTTCAAATTGTCCCAGTTTTTATAATTCAAATAGATTTACTTAAATCATTAATATATATATATATATATATATATATATATATTTGGAAATACATAGTTTATTATATATAATTAGAAGTTATTGTTTATAATAATTGTTAATAACTCATATATATTTACAATATGATTACTTATGATTAACCATACAATAGTTTGACTATTTCTATAAACAATTTAGTAAGAAAAAAGATAAACAACAATATAATTACCAATAAAAAGTCAAACAAATCTAACCATTTTTTATGGATCGCCATGCAAGACATGCAATACTTTGATCTAGTAATTAATCTAAAAATCTATAAATCAATCAATCGTAAAAAGAAATTTCATCAAACTAGCAAGTTTAAATTCAAAAGAAGTGATAATAATAAAAGTGTGTCTCGTAAGAATATCACAAAGAACAATATGTCATCATCACAGTTTGCTATCTTTTGTATCATCTTGATTGCTTTATTTCCTCTCCATGAATGTATGCATTTATAATAATTTTCTTTTGTTCATCATCTATATTTTTCACCATTGTAATTACATCATAATATCCTAGATAAATGTTTCCCTCCAAATGATATTGTTGTTACTCTTTTGTTTATGTAGTTGCTGATGGCCAAGGTGTTGGAGCGGGCAATGCAGCTGACAGAACTTGTACACCAAAGCCATGTCCCGGCATCGGAGACAAAGATAACACTTGCTATTGTTGTCCCTTAAAAAAGAAGAAGGAGAACACATGTTATGTGACCAAAGAATTATGTACAAAACATTGCAGCAAATAATAAGTTATCTCAAGAACCTACACCAAGGATTTATAAAAAGATAATAATCCGTTGTTTTTAATACTTCCTAATATTTCTTTTTCGATTTATATCAATAAAACAAGCTTATTTGGAGTCCAGAAATACGATATTGTGCCTATTGTATTTCTGTTTAGATACTTACATATTCTATGTAATGCACTTAAGTATAACTTGTTTTTTCTCCTTTTCATTTTGATTTGCTATTAATTTCTTAAATATTTCTTCGGGTTGATAGATAGAAATAAGATTGTAAAATTCACAATTTTTATGGTAAACAATATGTTTTCTTCTACTTTCTTGTACAATGTATCACTTACCACTTATGAGCAAGGAAAGAAAATATCAACAAAAAAATCTTGTATCAATCTCATTTATGTAATTCTAGTTTTTTATCCACTCGTATCAAAAATCTTAATCCAACTGGAATTGAAATTTCAAAAAGAAAAATCTAATAAAAATGGTAAGTCTCATACCCACCTTACATTTTTAATCACTTTGATCTAAAATGGAAAAAATGATAAATCGCTAGGTGTTTTGTCCCAATATTTTCACTATATTATTATTAAATTTTTACAAAATTTAATTTAATTAATTGTTGTAAGTAAATTTTTTATTTCTGAATTTTTGTTTTCTATGATTAAAAATATCCTTTTCGGATAAATATATTATGTATGAATTAGTATCTTTTCATATGCTTGGTTTGTCAACTTGTATTAATCAAATGAAAGACAAACAAGTGGCCGCCCCTACGTGCATGCAAATTAATTTCCAAAAAAATGGCTGATTAGTCAGTATTTTCTCGATTTTTTATTATAAGTTTTTTAAGTAGTTTTTTTGTCTCAAAACATAAGCAGTCCCATAATTTTTCATTTTCATGTATATATAATTTATGTTATATATATATATATATATATATATATGGTTTCATATTCTATTAAAATCAAGTATATGCGGTTCTCTATCACTTGTACATATGTAGAAGTACATATGTGTCATGTTACATAGATATATATATATATGTGTGTGTGTGTGTGTGTGTGTGTGTGTGAGTGTGGTTTAATTATTTTAATATCATTAGTAGATATTGATCTGCCCTCAAGAAGGCAGGTATTTTATTTTGTTTTTAATTTTTTTGCCTAATATAATTTATATGTTTGTGTCTTTGTATAATCATATTTTGTATTAAATTAATTTAATAGAATATATATTTATTGTAGTATATTAAATAAATCAACTTTCATAAGTATGTACTTGTGTCATAAACTTCTGGGAAATATTTTTAATCTTTATTCATAAAGTTTCCAATATGTTAGATCCAGAAAAAAAAGATTTTACATGGTCCAGATTATTAGAAAACAAATTGTAAAAACAAAAGTAACATATTTTTAGCTGTCCCCTGCATATTTTGCATCTTTATTTTAATGATGTTTAATGTTTGATTAATTTAGAAATATATTGATGCAGTTATCAGGTTTGTGGTCTCTGATTATTAGGCTGATCATGGGGTGGTCACATTTCAAAATTTATTTTTGTTGCAGTTATCATATAAAAGGTATGTATTATCGTTGCAGTTATTATATAAAGGGTGTGTATTGTTGAAATAATAGTTGGACAGAACCTTTTCTAGAATATATATTCTTTGTTTTCTATATAATTTTTTGTTTGATGTTTTTTTTCTTTTTATACAGTATTATTAATTATATAAAATGAACTTGTAAATTGTTAACCAGGACGCGCTGGTGCGGGTTCTAGACGGACTACCGTCACCTAGGTTAGACTCTTTACTAGGGGAAAGGTTTGCTATTATTGCAGAGAAGCCAAACATTGTCCGTAAAGAGTCTTGTACTACCAGTACGCATTGCATTAGCTTAGCTACGCTATAGCTAAGGAACCTAAACAGATCAGATGTGAAGTTAACCGAGCATGCTGGTTGTTTGGGTGATGATCATTATTATTCTAATATGTGACACATTTTTTATACATCATGAAGAAAATAAAAGTAATAATATTTTTAAAATATGCAATTTCAAGAAGCGATTAAGTTCTAAATTTATTAGCTGATTGACTAAAAAATCACCATATGCTATTTACTTCGAAATTTGTATTGATAGTTTTATATATATCTTGATTATTGGACAGTAGGTTTATGAAACTTCAGGTTGAAATGTTAGAAAAGTAATATGGAATGCATGGAAATGGTTAGTATTGAATCTGTATTTGATTATTGGACTGTAAGGCTTTTATTGGTAACTTTGCGGAATGGTATGTGAAACACGATTCCTCAAGAATTTTACCAATACAAAAAAATTATGGAATGAAATAAAGCGCAAAAAAGCAGGTTTACATTTTTTGACAGAAATATAAAAAAAAATCCACTAAGTGAAAAAAGTGAGTTTTGGTAGATTGTGGTGGAAAATTTTATAAATTTAATATATTTATGTTACTAAATTATATGCTAATATCATTTTAAAATTTTTAATAAATAACAATAACTTTTTATAAATAATTATAATGTAAATAAAGTCATATTTTAATTTATTTATAATAAATAAAATTTAAATCTATTATTAAAATGTATTGAAAGATAAGCTAAATATCAATAGAATTTTTTTTTAATAATTTTAGTTAATTCATATACTGTAATAATTAGTTTAATTAATGATATTTGTTTTTCTTATATAAAGTGCATATCATTTTAAATATTTTGATCAATTTAAAATTTATTCTATCATTCCGCAAATTACAACATAATTATTTTTTCTGCAGCTTAATTATTTTTTTCCGCGATTCAGCGACTAAGGGATGGATACCAATCAGAGTAAGGCTGTTCAATATGGCAAAAATAAATTGTACCGACCCAAACCGAACTGAAATAGACATTATGGTTTAGTTTTGGTATATACATTATAAATCGAATGTATATGATTCATAAAATCCGTAGGATTTGGATATGGTTTGGTTTATAACTGAATAAGCCGCATAAACCGATTTTTTGACATCAAACGATTGATCTATTACTCAAACTTGAGGTGGCTTAGTAAACCAGACCAAAATAAAATAACCAATATAATACATGTCTCTATGAAAGGATCGTGATATCTTAGCTAATTGATCAGACAATACATTTTCTGATCGAGGAATATAACAATTAGGAAATCTTAGAGGTTGCTGTTTGCAGTTTTTAAACTAGTTTTTGGTTTTGTAAAAACTATTTTTTTACCAATCAAGAGTATATACATAATAGATTCCCTAAATTTTAGAGAAACCTGATTTTGGATTAACTACCTACTTCTTAATAAAAAGCATGTTTTCTTGGGTGATGATTGCTTACATGGTTTTTAGATTTTAGTTTTTGGTTTTTGGATTTTAGTTTTTGGTTTTTAGATTTTGGTTTTTGTTTCTGGTTTTTGATTTTTCTGTAGATTTTAGTTTTTCAAAAAACTTGAATGGTGACATTAGATTTTGGTTTTTGTTTTTTAGACTAAAATAATTTATATATATAAAATTTTATTCTCGAAACCATTAAAATGTTTTAATTATCACTAAATAGATAAATTATATTATTTTTAACATATATTATAAAATAAAAATAATAATAGCTATAGTTTTGTAAAATAATTTTAAATCTTCATAAGAATACACAGTTAATAGCTAATATTTAAAAAAAAATTAAAAATTAGTAATAGTTTTAAAATATGGTAAACTGAATTTATGCAATTCAAATATTACCTTTTTTAAAAAAAAATGGTAAGCATACATAGAATTATGTAATTCAAATATTTATATATATAAAGTAATAGCTAAAATTTAAATAAAAATTAAAATTACTATTTAATAAACACATTGTAGATATAACTAACAGTTTGAAGAAAATCATTATAGATTTTATAGTGTAAAATATTGATTAAATAATAATAAAACTAAGTTAGCTAAACAAAAGGGATAATTTGGAAAATACCCTATTTAGGATTTGAAATTTGAAAAACACATTGCCTCTAATTTCTTTTGAAAACTACACTTTCTTTAGTGTGAATTTACTTTTTCCCCAATTTAATATTTCAATAATTAGTACATAAATTAGTAATTAATAATAATATAATTATTTATGTTTAAAATAATATGTGTTTAAAGATAAATATGTTACAATAACAAAGATATATAAAATAAATAAAATTATGATTTGTGTTGAGTTTATCATGACTTTAATATATATTTTAATTTATTTTGTTAACTTTAAAATAAAATAAAATTATAATTCAATATAATAAAATTTATAAATATATTAAAAAGATATGGGAAAGATATTATGTAGTTTAAAAAGATATTATGCATATTCTCTAACGATTTTCCTTTTTTCTAAAACATTTTCTTAAAAAATATAATAAAATTGAGAAATATTAAGATTGAGCAATTTGGTAAATTTATATATAAATAAGTGTGTTTTCCAAAAGATTAAATCAAAGATGTATTTTTCAAATTATAATCTTATTGAAGTGCATTTATCCAAATTTTCCCTAAACAAAACTCCAATAAATTAATTAGTGAAAAGGATTGTTATTGCCGAACAACGCATGAATATATAATCAATCATCCACCATTTGTCATTCTGAATAATTTAGAATTGTTTTCTATTTCTTTTATTTTTAATAGTTTACTGCATATTTTAATTGATAAAATGGTGAAACAAACGTGTAGAAGTTGAGATAGGAGAAAAACAAGGAATAATAATAAAAGAAACAATTAAAGATATAAGATTTAAAAAAGAAGTTAATAAATAAAACAATCATGTTGGCCAAAATCTAAGGGGGTGTATTCAAATTAACATACTTTTTTTGTTAATAATATTACCATACTTTTAGAGTAATAATAAACCCTTTTGAATTATGGTTAAATAACAATTTATCGAAACCGAGACTTCTTATTTCTTAGTCTTCCTATATATATTTTGAATTATTTTAGTACTAACTAAACTGAATTGAAGATTATAAATTTGATAGACAACAATTAGTGGAAATTCTTAACAATTTTTTTCTTATCTATAAATGAAAAAAAATTGTCTACTCGAAAAAATATGACTTTGATAAACACTAAATATGGAAAAGTATAAAAACTTTTCTTTCATGCTTTTGTTTTGTTTCTATTTTTATTTTCAAAATTTCAAGCTTTAATTTTAGTTCTAGATTTAATTATTTTATTTGAAGGTATAAACCTTTTTAAATGACTCTAAAATTTATATAAAATGATTCCAAAATAAATAATTAAGTTTTTTTTTATAAAACCAAATAAACTGAAAACTAATTGTTTATAATTATGTTTTTTCTGTGAAGACATATTGTAATTTTTATATTTGATATAAAGCAAAGAAATCGGCGTTTTCGAAATGCAAATCAAAATTTAGTTACTCTTTGAATATATATATTAGAATTTGGAAAAAAACGGAGATATTTGTGGAGAACGTTCAAATAAGTAGAGTGTGGAAGAAACTGCTCGTCTTCCTAGACACGCCTCCTCCTACTATCCATTTCTTCACGGAAATCTCCGCTTCTGCAGGTGCATACAATTGTCGCTGATTTCTATATCGTTTTGATTCGGAGATCTCTAGCGACTAGCGTCTCAGCGTCTTCTTTTAGGGCAGAAAATTTATTTTGGATTTTTGATTGCTTAGGATTTAAGCTTTTCTATTTTTTAGGGTCTATATGATCTTTTTTGAACATAATGGGTTTATGATCTTTTTCCTTACTTTTTTAGTGATATACACTGTTGTTTGGTACGGATCTATTTTAGGTTTTGCCGTTTTACCTCTTTGAAATTCTCTTCAGGATTGTTGTGGTCTCATGGCTGGTGGTCCCTCCAAAAGACAGAAGACGACACAGAAAGAAACGGCTGTTAGGTGCAGCAGCAAGTTGAAGAAAGTTGACAGTGCGCGTCTTGTTTCTAGTTTGTGGCTCGAGGATGATGGTAAAACGCTTCCTGGATTGTGTTTCAAAGATAGAGATGAGCTGAAGAAGGCGGTGGAGTGGCGGTCCATCAGAGGGCAGCATATGTGTGTTCTAAGAGAGACCACCGGTAAGGACGAGTTTTCGTTTGAGTGCATAAGATGGAAATGCGATTGGTCGATTCGTGCAGTTAGGATGGTAGAAAAGCACGGGCTTTTTGAGATAACCAGTTGTAACGGTCCAGATACTTGTAAGCAGCGAGGGAAAACATGTCCAGGTGATTTCGACGAGAAGTTTTTAGCGTATGAGATGGAGCGTGTGGTCAGTGAGCATCCCATGCTTACAGTTGCAGAGCTGCACAAGTGGTGGGATGAAAAGTTCGGATCCGAGCAAACTTTTCTTACCCATCTTGACGAGGAAGGTGAGGAAGTTAGGGATGCAAGAGGGAATCTGGAGGAGGCGAAAAGGGAAGCTATCGAAAGACTCTTTGGAGAGTGGGATCAGAGTTTCAGATTCATGCCCAAGTTGATGTCTGCGCTTCAATCTTCTAACGGGATGATTGTGGACTGGCAGTATGATTCTTTGCCAAATCCTGAAGAAGACGCTGCGTCCTTTCGAAGCGTGTTTTGGGCGTTTTCGCAGTCTGTTGAAGGGTTTAAGCATTGCAGACCGCTGGTTGTTGTTGACAGCAAACAGTTGAAGGGTGGTATGAAACTGATGATAGCCTCAGGGTTTGATGCAGCCAATAATTTTTTCCCGCTTACCTTTGCGGTTACTAAAGAAGTCTCCACTGATAGTTGGCGCTGGTTTCTCACTAGAGTCAGAGAGAAGGTAACCCAAAGGAAGGGTCTTTGCCTCATCACAAGGCACCACCCGGACATACTCGCTGTTGTTAACGAACAAAAGTCTCAGTGGAAAGAACCCTGGGCTTATCACAGGTTCTGTCTGGACCATCTGTCTTCCCAATTCTCTCGCCTCTTCCCAGACCAACACTTGACAGAGTGTCTTGTGATGAAGGCTGGGTCGTCCATTCAGAAGGGAGAGTTTGATTCCTACATGAAGGAGATCAAAGAGAAGAAACCAGAAGGGTGGAAATGGCTTGAACGAATCCCTCCGCATCAGTGGGCTCTGGCTCACGACAGTGGTGGTCTTAGATACGGAGTCATGAAGATAGATAGAAAAGCTTTGTTTGCAGTTTGTAGAAGCTTTGAGGAAGTTGCAATGACAGGGGGTGTGATGCTTCTGTTTAGTGAGATGAAAGACGCTTTTGACTCGTCGTTTAGCAGTAGCCGTGGCTCTCTTCACCGAGGCGATCTGTATGCAGAAATCGTCATGAAAAAATTTCAGGAGTCTTTGACAGATTCCTCTGCTTTCGTTGTGAAGCCGTTGGGAAGAGATGCATTTCAGGTCTCAGTACCCTCGGAAAAGAAGGAACGCATGTCCATGGCCAGGTGGCACTCGTCCGGGAAATTTAAAGAATATAAGGAAGGCATTGTTCAGTTGAATGACTCAACCTGCACGTGTGGGAAGTTCCAAAGGAAGAGGTTTCCATGTCTGCACGCTCTAGCAGTCTTCCAGAAGATGAAAATCAACCCTTTGCAGTATGCAGACGACTGTTACTCTGCTGAACGCTATTACAAAACTTATGAGGCTACATTTTCTCCTGTTCCCAAGATCTCTGCTTGGCCGGAAGCTTCCGGAGTTCCAACATTGTTTCCCCCTGTCATTGCACCACCTACCCTTAAAGTATCAGGTAATAAGTCTCAGAGATCAGAGTTAAACAGTTTTGAATCAACCCGGACTTAGGATTAAACCGGTTTAGGTTAATAAATTTTATTCAGTAGGAGATCATTCGTCATGTACCTGTGTTACTGCTTTTGTATGTCAAAATCAAACTGGTTCGTTAATATTATGATCTCGGTGGCTTTAGTTACCGTCTCTGATTTGTCTGACACCATCTTTGTGTTATCTTGTAAAAGTAAAAGGAAAAGGAAAAGGAAAAGGGAAAGGGAAAGGCAAAAGCAAGGAGCCTCCTAGTGATGAAGAGTTGAGAAATGCAGTTCTTGATATCTTGATGGACTTTAAAAAGGTGAGGATTTATTGTGTTATATGGAATTAATACTCTTAAAAGATTGATGTCTGAAAAAAGAGCTTTGTTGTTTTCTGACAGGCTTCGTGTACTGACATCATTAAGCAACTTGGTATGAGCTTAAGATCAGATGTGTTTTCATTTCATTTCTTTACTGATAGGTTTCTTCTTTGTAACGTGCATTGTTTCACCTTGTTTTTACAGCTGACAAGTTTCGACACGATCTCACCCCTAGAAAGTCATCTATAGAGGTAATGATCCAGTATGAGCTCGATAAGTATGCAGCTGATTCCGTAGAGGAGGAGGAGCCAGAGGATGAAGAAAAGGAGGAAGAAGGGTTGTTGTAGGAGGGAGTAGTAATGTTCAGATGAGAAGCTTGTTAGACCGAAGAAGAGGAGCATCAACATTAAGCTCATTAGGATTCATTTCATGCCTTTTTTTTAAAAACAATCTTTTGATTTTCTGCTTATCCTTTCTAGTAACTGATTAAATAGGTGTTATGTCAAACTGAACCGGGTTTAGAATTAAACCAGTATGACTATTTTGCGTTGGTTTTCGTATTTGTTAGTTAAATCCTCAAAAATTCACTACCACCAACAAGCTGGTCAGATTGGCTATGCTCTCCTTCTCAAGTCAGGTTTCATACGTTCTCGTTCTCCTTCAGCTTCAATCATTAGATATGAACATCTCCAAAAGCAACTTCAAAACTTCTTTTGGCTCCACAAACAACTTCAAAACTTTAAAATTTGAAGTTTTGTGCTGGGAAATTTCAGAAGTACATGGAAAATTTTGAAGTTTTACTATACAAAATTTCAAATTTGAAGGTCTTTACTTTTAAGTCTTTACGATTATCTATATTTCAAATAATCTCATTGACATTTATAGTTATCATTTTAATCCTTATAATTTTTTTTTATCTTATGAAAAATACAAACATATAAATAACAGTAAAGCAAAATATTATACAAAACAATATTGCAATACACATTTAATACAAACTATAAAGCAAAAATACAAAAAAGATAAAACTAAATCAAAAAAATTATTGCAACAAAAAAGAACGTACAAGATTTCAAAAAAAAAAATAGCTTATACTCTACAAATAAAGATAAAAACTCAGTTATTATTTTGAAATATGTGTTATTTTACTAATTAGTAGTATAGTAACAATAAAAGTGTTATGATTTTTTGTTAATTTGTATCAATAAAGAAGGACAATAGTGTAAAAAGTAAAACTTTTAAAGTTTGGTTTGAAGTTGTTCTTTTGGAGAAGAATACCCTTGTAGGAGATGGGATGAACCCCTCTACAAGGCCCATCGAATAAAGGAGTCCGACTAATGAGGGCGATCATAGCTTAGAGCCTTTTTAGCGGAACGGCCAAAAGGGCTCAAAGAGGACCAACGGACGGGTGCGCTTTTAGTAGACCGACTACGAAGCCCATTCGGAAAGCCCATCAAGGCCTAAGACGAGTTAGGGCGAACAACTAGACTGCAACCTATAAAAGAAAGAAGGGTAACCACGAGAAAGGGATCCTGAACTTTACACACTGACTGAGCGGCTAGATCTAGGGTTTCCAAACAGTTAGATCTCGCACTCCGCTTAGTGTTTCCTTATTCTCTTGTTCAAACCTTGTAACCCATTTAGTAGATCTAATAAAATGTTTTCGTTCGTCCCACATACTTATTTATTGTTCCTGAACCATCCTTGGTATCAACAATTGGCGCCCACCGTGGGGCAAGGAATAAAGTAACGTTAACTCAGATCTACTCATGTCCGAAGACGATCACGCTCCCGGTGCCTCTGGGGAGGAACCTACTCCAACCCCTCCACCCGCGCCACCTCTTCCGCCCGACTTCAAGAGCTCCATCATGGCGCATTTCGCGCAGCAAGACGAGGTCCAAAGGGCGACTCAAGTGCAACTCGCTTTCCTAGTCGCAACCCTAACAGCCGCTCCGGCCGGCCAAACGAGTCACTTTCAACCTTTCCGACGCCAGCTCTTCAACACGAACCCTACGGCGCCGGTAGTCGATCAAGCCTCCGAAGGGTCGGAACTTAGCGACGCTCATGCCGTCGAGACTACTCACTTCAGAGCGGATCTCGCGACTATACGAGATATCGCCGAGCTCAAACTCAACCTTCAGCAGATGAGCTCTACGATACACAAGGTAACCAGCGCCGCCCCTCAGATCGAAAATGTCCTTGCTTCTACGGAGCGCACCCCGTTCACCAGCATCCTCACCAACGTCAACTTCCGCAAGATCGAGAAGCTACGCCTCCCGCAGTACAAGGGCGGTGGAGACCCCGTCGAGCATATGACGGCCTTCAACATCGCGATGGCCTGAGCCAGGCTACCCGACAACGAGAAGGATGCCGCCTATTGTCAGTTGTTCGTCGAGACGCTCCACGACCAGGCTTTAACCTGGTTCTCGGGGTTAGCAGAGGACTCAATCAGCAGCTTCAGGCAGCTCTCATCGGCTTTCTTGAAGACCTATATCATGTTTACCAAACGTGAAGCGACGGCTTCCAGCCTCTGGAATCTGAAGCAGCCGAAGGACCAAAGCCTTCGCGAGTACATAGAGCGCTTCAAGTCGGTCTCAAAGATCGACATCCCTGACCACATCGCCGTCAACACCCTGATGAACACGCTCCAAGTCGACTCCAAGTTTCGGGAGGACCTCTACCGAAGCCCCTCTACGTCGTTACAAGACGCGATTGCTCGTTCTCACAACTTCATCCGTATGGAAGAAGACACCAAAGCAATCATGGGAAAGCAAAGCGTCGCGAAACCTAACGCGACTAAAGCCGCAGACGCGAAAGCCAAACCACTTCAACACGCACCTAGAGACAAGAGCAACTCGAAGAACGGCCTCATGTTTGTCGTAGACGAGAACAACAGACCAGTTACAAGCTTCACGGTGCGCAGCGAGCCGTGGAACGTGTACAATCGCGAGACAGCCGCAGCCACGACCACTTCCAATCCTGTCTGCACAACCCAAACGACGCCCCTAGCCGCCGCTGGATCCTCAAAGGGAACAGATATCTCGAAGCACTGCAAGTTCCACGATGTCAAGGGCCATGATACCGCCGAGTGCAAGACGATGTATGCTCAGTTCCTAGCATCGGTGGAAAGCGGAGATTTTAAGATCACGCCCCCGAAGCCCAAACCAAAATCCGGCAAGAGCTGGTCCAAAAACAAAGAGAAGCGTGCGCAGCGTAAGTCGACCAGCAAGAAAGGTGAACAACGCCGGGGAGACGACAAACCTACCGACGAAGCGGATAATGAAGCCTCCTCCGCGGATGAGGAACAGCCCCCGAATCGCCATCGTATCGAGGTGATACGTTCTCAGCCATCCGAGTCGTCTCACGACGAGGATACCCGCATCCCTCCAACCGATGATTTAGAAGTCTCCTGAAACGCAAGGCGGAGGCGACTAGCGGACTTGACGACGACAACTTACGTCGCTAACTCAACCTCGGCAAGTCAAGACGTATGAGCGGTGCGGCTAAGGAAGCAACAACCCTCTCTCAGGTCCACGACACCGTTACTGATCTAAGCTTAACGCCAACTTGGTCGACTTACGCGTCCAGCTCAATCGTTCGAAGCCGACAGATTTACGGAGGCGACTAGAAAGGTCGACTGCTCCAGCGTCTCAAGATCCAAGCGAGTCGGACGACAAGGATACCACAGCAGACCTGCGCGCCCTCCTCGATACAAAAAAGGCAGCCCTACGTCCGCGACTAAACGTTATCATGGGAGGCTCGCCCCCATGCGGTGACTCTGTCCGCTCGATCAAAGACTATCGCCGGCAAGCAACGACATCGAAACGCTGGCCCACGAAGCCGCCAAGCCACCCCCAAATCAGCTTTTCGTTAGACGACTTGCACGGGATCCACGTTCCTCACAATGACCCGTTGCTAGTCGTTCTGGCGATTGGAGAATACGACGTCACCAAGATACTCGTAGATACGGGAAGCTCTGTCGACGTGATCTTCCGAGCGATACTCGAGAAGATGGGGATCGATTTGATCAACATCAAGCCGTCGACAAGGACTCTCACCGGTTTTAATGGTTCTTCTGAAACCATACTTGGTACAATTCGTCTTCCGGTTACTGCGGACGGGGTTACTAGATCGGTCAAGTTTGCTGTCGTGAGCAACGCAGCGCCCTATCACGTCATCCTTGGAACTCCTTGGATACATTCGATGCAAGCAATCCCATCTACTTATCACTAGTGCATCAAATTTCCTGGAGTTGACGGTACGATCAAGACTATTCGGGGGGACCAGCAAGCCGCACGAGATCTCTTGATCGCAACTGTCAAACTTCAACGCTCCTCGTCTCTCGTCAACTCCGTTTCTTCGACGATAGCCAAAGCCTCCCCTCACAAGGAAGAAGTCCTAGAGATGCCGGTCGACGAATCAGACCCGAGGAAAACAGTGCGCGTCGGTGCGTACTTAGCCGACGACGTCCAACAGGCGCTCCTCTCCTTCCTTAAGGAGAACGTAGCGACCTTTGCTTGGTCGATGTCAGATATGAAGGGGATTGATCCGGCTATTACTACCCACGATCTTAACGTCGACCCGACGTTTAACCCTATCCGTCAGAAGAGACGTAAGCTCGGACCGGATAGGACGAAAGCAGTGAACGAAGAAGTCGAGCGGCTACTCAAGGCAGGCTCTATCACCAAAGTCCGCTACCCCGAATGGCTAGCCAACCTAGTTTTTGTCAAAAAGAATAACGGGAAGTCGCGTGTCTGCGTCGACTTCACTGATCTTAACAAAGCTTGCCCAAAGGATAGCTACCCGCTTCCCAGCATCGACTGCCTTGTCGAGTCGACCGCAGGGAACAAAATGCTCACTTTCATGGACGCGTTCTCCGGCTACAACCAGATTATGATGCACCCCGACGATCACGAGAAGACTGCTTTCATCACCGATCGAGGCACGTACTGCTATAAAGTCATGCCGTTCGGTTTGAAGAACGCAGGAGCTACTTACCAGCGGCTAGTCAACCGTATGTTTGCGGACAAACTAGGTAAAACCATGGAGGTTTACATTGACAACATGCTAGTCAAGTCGTTACATGCCAAAGACCACCTTAGCCACCTGCGCGACTACTTTGAGGTACTTAATAAGTATGGTATGAAGCTTAATCCAGCCAAGTGCACGTTCGGAGTCTCCTCAGGCGAATTTCTCGGGTATATCGTCACCCAGCGAGGCATCGAAGCCAACCCCAAACAGATATCCGCCGTACTCGATCTACCAAGTCCGAAGAACATTCGTGAGGTCCAGCGGCTCACAGGGCGCATTGCGGCCCTGAATCGTTTCATCTCTCGGTCGACTGATAAGTGCCTTCCTTTTTATGACCTTCTTAGAGGAAACAAGAAGTTCATTTGGGATGAGGCTTGCGAAGAGGCATTCTCCCAGCTCAAGAAGTACCTCACAACCCCGCCAGTCCTAGCCAAACCTGAAGAAGGAGACGTCCAATCACTCTACATCGCCGTATCTAGCGCCGCGATTAGCAGCGTCCTCATTAAAGAAGACAGAGGTGAGCAAAAACCCATCTTCTACACGAGTAGGCGCATGACAGGTCCAGAAACACGCTACCCAACTCTTGAGAAAATGGCACTCGCTGTAGTGGAAGCCGCTCGGAAGCTACGCCCGTACTTCCAGTCACATTCCGTTGAAGTACTCACCGACCAACCTCTCCGAACGGTCCTTCAGAACACCAACCGAGCTGGTCGACTAACTAAGTGGGCCGTCGAACTCGGCGAGCTCGATATCACCTACAAGAACCGCACGGCAGCAAAAGCCCAGGTTCTAGCCGATTTCCTCATCGAGTTAGCACCAGAGCTGGAACAGGACCTACATCTCCCGAACCAGAACTGGATATTGCATGTTGATGGGTCTTCGACCAACAAAGGTTCTGGCGCCAACGTACAGCTCCAATCCCCAACTGGTGAACTGATACGTCAGTCGTTCAGCTTTGGGTTCCAAGCGTCGAACAACGAGACAGAATACGAGTCGCTGATAGCCGGCCTCCGCCTCGCTAAAGCAGTCAACGCTAAACGCTTGAGCGCCTACTGCGACTCGCAGTTAGTCGCCAGTCAAACGGCGACTACGACGCTCGTAACGATCGCATGGATGCTTATCTTCACGTGGTCCAGGAACTAGCCAAAGAGTTTGAATTCTTCGAGCTAACTAAAGTACCTCGTGGTGACAACACATGCGCCGACGCTCTAGCCGCGCTGGGAAGTAAGCTAAGAGATCAAGTGAAGCGGACAATTCTGATTCACCGAATTGAAGAACCAAATATCAACCTGCTAATCGAGCCATCCTCCGTAGTCGCCACAGTAAACGAGGACAGCGAGTCAACCGAATATTGGAGACAAGAATTCATCAACTACCTCACAAACGGTACTCTGCCAAGTGGGAAGTGGGAAGCTAGACGACTTAAGAGGCGCGCGGCTCACTACGCACTCATTGAAGGTGCCCTCTTTCATTACAACGTTAGTAAAGTAGCACTCCGGTGCATTCATGGCGACGAAATCCGACGCGTGCTAGCAGAAGTGCACGAAGGAGCTGGTGGAAACCACTCAGGCGGGCGAGCACTAGCAATCAAAGTCAGGAGTCAAGGATTCTTCTGGCCAACCCTAAACAAAGACTGCGAGTCTTACGCGCGCCGTTGTGACAAGTGCCAGCGTCACGCTCCGACTATCCATTGTTCTACCGAGTTGCTACAAACGTCGACTCCACCATATCCATTCATGCGTTGGGCTATGGATATTATCCGCCCTATGATCTGCTCCCGCCAACGTCGCTTCATCTTGGTCCTTACAGACTACTTCACGAAATGGATTGAGGCTGAGGCATTCGCACAGGTAACATATAAAGAGGTTCGAGGTTTTGTTTGGAAGAACATCATATGCCGCTACGGTCTCCCGTACGAGATTGTGACCGACAACGGTTCGCAGTTCATGTCCGGAAACTTCAAAGAGTTCTGTAGTAAGTGGAACATCCGCTTAAGCCCCTCAACCCCCTGTTACTCGCAAGGAAACGGGCAAGCCGAGTCGTCAAACAAGCCCATCATGGACGGCATTAAGAAGAGTCTGGACCTGAAAAAAGGCCACTGGGCGGATGAACTCGACGGAGTCCTCTGGAGCCATCGCACAACACCAAGGGGGGCGACTGAATCGACACCTTTCTCTCTTGCTTATGGCGTTGAAGCCATGGCCCTAGCTGAAGTAAACGTCACTAGTCTTCGACGTTCCAAGATGCCACAGCACATTGAACTCAACGAAGATATGCTCCTCAAATGAACTTGAAGAAAGACGCGACCAAGCCTTGCTCAGGATCCAAAACTATCAGCACCAGATCGAACGCTATTACAACAAGAAAGTAAGGGCGCAACCCTTGGAACTCGGTGACCTTGTCATGCGCGAGAACACAAAGAAGCCTAACGCAGGCAAATTAGGCACGCGGTGGGAAGGACCTTACAAGATTGTCAAAGTCATTAAATCCGACGTCTATCGACTCCAAACGTCGCGCGGAGACGACGTTCCGAGAGCATGGAACTCGATGCACCTGCGTCGATATTACTCGTAGAGTGCTTGAGCAACGGTCGAGTAAACTGTCACCTATCCCATTTACTCGACCGACAAAAGACGACACGGATGATAGCAATCACTTCCGTGCCAAAAAAACACAAAAAAAAAAAAAACCGAGTAGATGCACCCCAGCGTCACTTCTACTCGTCCGGGTAAATGCGCCTTAAAACAGCCTCTTTTACTCGGGTAAATCGAACTACGAACGGCTTGATCCTCTTTCGAGGTACGTAGGCGGCCTTAACCAGTCCAGCTGTAACAACACTAAAGTCTAAACTTTGTTGAGGTCCAACGAGACAAAGGCGATGTTCGTACCCACATCAGCAGATGAGAACACGGATACTCGTACCCACTATTCTGCAATGTCCTGATCAGACATTTAGCAGAGGGACAAACTACTCGCGCGTCACTTACGTCCTCAACGTATTGACCGACTCGAGGGAAGAGCAGAGATCATTGGTCAGACAAACGAGTAAAGCTCGGCCGGTTAAACCCGTAGTCTGTCAGCCAATCGATCCGTCTCCTTTCTCCCTCGTGAGGATACTTACACTCTTTGGTATCCCCAGGATAAGTAACGGTCCAGCAGACGTTATGTCTTCCAAGACTAAATATAGGGGTTACCTAACTTGGCAACGATGCATACCTATCAAGCTTATTAAGAATTCTTTGAACACTTAGTCATATCATATGACGAACAAAATCAAAGTTTCAAGGAATAACAGGTAGCACATCGAAATGCATAAAAGGAGTGATCCAACAATACATAGACGACCAACAAGGTCAATGTATCAAAAAAAAAAACATAGCAACAAAAGGAAATCCCTTGAATAAGTAAATAACGATACAACAACAAAGGAGGAAATCAAGAAGACACTCCTACTGGGTAGAAGGGTCTTGAGCGCTCTCGGCCTCCGTAGCCGCCGCCTCACCCTTGTCATGACGAGCAGTCTCCTGGCTTCCATCAATTTCACCTTCCTCCTCATCGCATCCCAAAGAAGAGCCAGAAACCTCGATAGCAGTCCCCTGAACGACATCTTTCGGATCAACGTTTGGAGTAATGACCGCGTCGGAAGAGGGAGGAACCACATCATCTGGATTTTCCTTCGATTGACCGGTCGACCCGCCTTCAAGGGTGTTGAGAGGATTCTGAAGCTGAGAAGCCGTCTCCGAACTGATCAGGTCATCGTTCGATCCGTAAGGGTCCAAAGTCGCCATGTACTCCTCGCTAACGAACATCGACGGAAGAGCAAGATGAGAAAGAGTGAGATCTTCGTCTGATAGCGAGACCACCCCTCCTAGCCGGGTGATCTCAGCCTTATGCTCGATCTCTTGGTTGGTGAAAACGTCAAGAAGCTCCTGAGTAATGCCCACCTCTTCGTCTCTGATTAGTTCAAAGCACTTCTTCGTACCCGTCGCCTTGTCAGTGCGTTCACGCTGGGATAGATAAGTGCGCACACGACCCACGCAGCGATTCAGCTTGTCTGTCATGGCCGCCTGGACGTGCACCCTCTCGCGAGTGACCTCTAAGACGCGTGAATCTCACAGCCTTCTTCTCTCGCTTATCAGCTTCTCCGTAACAGCGTCTCTTTTGGCCTAGAGCTCGGCCTTCTGCTTCTCAAGCTCAGCTTTAGCTTTCTCAAGAGCCGTATTCTCACGTGCGAGCTCCTTCTTAGCGCACAATCAGCTTTGAGTGCGGCCTCCATCTCTTCGAATTTGTTTCGAAGGACTTCTTTGTCTTCGCGGGTCTTCTCAACAAATTTCTTGTGCTCCGACTTAACGCGGTCGATCGCCCCTAGCCTCGCGCGCGCAAGCTTCGTCGCAGCCCCCAGCTCTCTAAGCGTATGCTTCAACGCAGTGTCATACTTCTCGACAACAACGTTCATGCTCCCGTCAGCCTGAACAATAGAGATTGTGTTACCAAAGTCAGAGGTGCAGAAACGAAAAAATATTCAGCTAAAGAAAGGAAGGGAACTCATACCCGTCTGGCCGCTTGAGACGCCTCGACGTAATCGTCCTTGAAGACGAGTTCACCCACTGGCGGCATCTCCTTAGAACCACCACAAAACTGTCGCGTGATGTCCGCACACCGCTCCGGATTGAGAATCAATGGAGTCTTCTCGTCATAGAGAAAACTAACTCGATCTGCGAAGTTGAGCCTCGGTCGCGCTCCAAAGGAGCCCTCTGATACACTAGGACGGAGAGGAACGTTCACCTTACTTGGAGCAGGAGGGTCCCGGGAAGAGGGTCCCGGGAGCCGCTTGGAGAACAGTTGCGCGTCTGACTGTCTTCGGGGGAAAGCCTGATAGGCGAGCTGCGGTTCCCAACCTCGACGTCGTCAGGCGGTTACGAACGAGGGTCCATAGGGACGGTTTCGGGTTCGGAAGATTGCTGCACCTGTTTAGTCGACTTGGTCGATTTCTTCTTCTTTGCCTTCTTCTTCTTCGGTTTCTCTGCCAAAGATGCTTCGTCGGGATGTTCCGAGATACTGTCTGGAGCCGGATCCTCCTGACTCTCATCGGCGTCATACTCCTCGCACGGTCTATTCTTCTTGCTGTTTCGCGCAAGACTTTCAGAGGACCCCTCACCCGGAGCGAACTCATCGTTCCTAGTCGGCTCTCCCTCGGAAACCTTTTTCGGAACAATCCTTTTTCGTGTTTTCTTTGCCGCTTGTTTCGCCTGAGGTTCCGTCTCGACATCTTGGCCGACCGAGTCATCACACACCTTCTGAGACTTCTTCTGAGACGATTTAGACGTCGGAGGATCCTTGATAGGAGCTTGGTCGGCCGGATCAGGAGCGTCTCCCTGAAGCACATTAGACTCGCCCTCTTTAGCCGGCGAGCTTCGGTTGACGTTCTTCTTTAGCACAACAAGTTTCCCTTTGAGAAGAGCGCTCAAATATGCGGTCCCTGACATCGCGCGTGCTTTCTTGAGTAATCTCTGCTGCTTCCTCGTAAAGAGTGAAAGACGAGTTTTCCGTGTACCAACCACTAGAGGATACTTGGATTCCCAATCGACTGCACAAAAATCGGAACAAGAAAAAGTTAGTCTTTCCTTTCGAGCAAGGATAGCCGTGAGATTAAGAGCGTCAAACGGGATATTACCTCTAGCAATTCGTGTTTGCCTACGACGAATCCACTCACGACTTAATTCGGGCCAGTTAAGATGGCTTTGCGTTGCAATTTCCTGAGCTGTCTCGAAGAACTCCTCCGGGTATGTGATCGTATTAGGATGGCGCTCTGCAAGATAAGACAAACACATTAGCTGACTAAGTAAGGAGGTAAGAGTAAGACACTACGCATCTACCACTATCTGAATTCCACAAGTATGGAAAATCGTCCTCGAGGGGCTCGGCGAAAGCATGTTTGTCGGCTCTGATGTCGAAGTATGCAAGCTGCCAGTTCTTTGTTTTGTCAATCTGACCTTATAGAATGTTATAACACGAGCGCATCTTCGCTGAGAATAGACCGTTGTGCTCATCCTTCACAGCAGCCAACTCCTCGAAGACCCTCACGCTCATTGAACGGTCGATTTCAGCGGCCAAAACCATTAGCATGACAGCATTCTGAATCGAGCCGATCTTCAGTTGACTGATCGCGATTCCCCGCCTCCTAACGTAGGAAGTAATCAAGCGTGGGATGGGAAACCACAACTTCGCGTCTTCCTCAAAATACGATTCGTATATGCATTGGTAGCCGGCTGGAAGAGACCACGGTCGCTGTTCTGGAGTAGGGATGATGTACGTAACACCCGCTCCCCTGAAACGGGTCAACAAGCCCCTCACAGAGCTGTGCGTCGAGCAAGTCCCGAAGACATTCTTCCAGCGCTGTCCTTCTACCCAAGGATCCCGCACAAGCGCCGGCGGAAGGGTAGGCAGCTCCTCAAACGTGCCATCCGGACGATATACGACAGGTTTGCATTCAATCAGGTCAAACCTGTGAAACCTATGTCTCTCCCATAACGCTTGAGGGCTTAGTCTCGGGGACTCCGAATCCGAAGTAGACTGATCGGAGTTGTTCGTATCCTCATCCATCCCTTTGGACTCGCTACCCGCCTCGTTTGTATCGCTCCCACCGTCTTCTTCGTTGGCGGCTGCAACAGACTCTCCAGATCTGGAAGCGTCGCGACTAGAGCCGCTCTCCTCGCCAATGTCAATTTCGACCACTTTGGTCGTTTCCGCATCCTCTCACTTAGACTCAGAAGTCGATCGACTCGAAGGGCACAGCTCACTCCTTCGTTCATCGCGTGTCCGGGCCGACTCTCCGCGAACACGAGGCAACTCATTAGCCGTCGATCTGGACCCGCTTCGGTCATTCCCTCAGATAACAACTGATCCGGCCCTAATCGCGTCCCGCATAAGTCGATCAAGGACTCTCGTCGGATCTTCGTCCAGTGCGACGTTCCTAGTCGGACTGGTAGCGGTGGCCACAGTTTTCCCTTTCTCCTCGCGCGATAATCTACCGCGTCCACTGCTCGAAACCATTGCTACCACAATGACAACCGGACGATTAACGGAGAGCGCAGAGTCGCCAAACCGATCGGTCAGGCGATCGTCGGAACTTAAAGAGAGAAAATACAAGGAAAAGAGTAGAGAGAAGGGAGTAAGAAAAGTACCTGAAGTGCAGAGAAGAATGACAGAAGAGAGAGAAGTAACCCCCTTTTATAGCAAAGTTCCAGGCACTCTTCCCTAGGGTGTAATGATTGCGCCTAAACGGGCCCAAGAAAGCCCACTAAACGACAAAAAACATTAAAGCCCGCCCTGCTCCTCAATCCAGATCTGGTTTAAGAACAAACCGGCTTACCTCGAATCTTAATCAAATTCAGGATCCGGTTCACCGCAAACCGTATTCTGGTTTGATATAAACTGGTTTCGGTGCAAAGGATTCCCAAAAGCGGGAGCAAGTCAAACTTCTCGATCGAAAAGCGCTCTTAGCCGATCGGCTAAACACGTCGCTCTTAAGACAGTCGATCAAATGCGAGCAAACGAGATGGTGAAGCACACCCAAATCGGATGGAGCATCCTTGTCCGTGCAACTACGAGCGTTCCTAGCCGGCCGAGTAGATGAACCCCTAGCCAACCGAGTAAACGAGACGCCCGCGAGGTCGAATAAACGTGCTGCAGGTTACCCGCTAAACGCGAAGGATTTGTACGGAGCGTGTCTAGCAGTCCCGACCAAACGCACACGAACAGCTTTCAAATATGATGAACGTTTACGCGTTGGGCTCCTTTACTTCGATCAAACCTGATTCACAAATTTACTTCGACCCTAGTCGGCTCGCAAGTAAACTAGGGGGAACTTATTGTAGGAGATGGGATGAACCCCTCTACAAGGTCCATCGAATAAAGGAGTCCGATTAATGAGGGCGACCATAGCTTAGAGCCTCTTTAGCGGAACGGCTAAAAAGGCTCAAAGAGGACCAACGGACGGGTGCGCTTTTAGTAGACCGACTACGAAGCCCATTCGGAAAGCCCATCAAGGCCTAGGGCGAGTTAGGGCGAACAACTAGACTGCGACCTATAAAAGGAAGAAGGGTAACCACGAGAAAGGGATCCTGAACTTTACACACTGACTGAGCGGCTAGATCTAGGGTTTCCAAACAGTTAGATCTCGCACTCCGCTTAGTGTTTCCTTATTCTCTTGTTCAAACCTTGTAACCCATTTAGTAGATCTAATAAAACGTCTTCGTTCGTCCCACATACTTATTTATTGTTCCTGAACCATCCTTGGTATCAACAACCCTCAAACTTCAAATTTGTAGTTTTGCCAACTTTAAAAGTAATGTTGCTTTGAAGATGCTCTAAGTAGGAGATAATAGTTACTGAATATTTATTTTATGATGGAATTTCTCCAAACATTTTTTTTTGCTAAATGGTAAAGATTATTGATCATCAATAAAAGTTCAGTTACAAACTTAATTGCAACCACAATCTGCAAATTGTTGGTTCGATCCTAGTGATTGTCAAAAAAAACCACTAAAATTAAGTTCAAGCTAGCAACAAAAGAAACTAGAAATTAATAGGTAATGAGATCAAGTAAAGCAACAATGTAGTCCCCTAATTGAAACAGAATAGCCTGGGTAATTCAGTCGAAAACTCACCGAAGTGGTTCTGAGCAGGCATCAACAGCAGTGCCTGGCATACGCACCGGAGCTCCGATGGAGGAGGATGTCGACCAACAAACCTAGCTATCTCGACTTGGAGACAAACGCTCCCCCATAGCAATGCTGCGTACATGGAAGCTTGAGTTACAGTCAAGCATAGGCGATACAACAAGCTTCAAAAACCGCCCACACGACACATAGGATGCAGCAGAAGCCGCAAAGGAGCACAAAGTCAAACCTTTCAGAGTTTCGAACGAGGCATGAAGTACAAAAGGAGGAATAGTTCTCCTTGAAAACATGCATCCCATCAGGTGATAGAGATCCACCGACTAGCAAGTGAATCACCACATCGGATTGTCTTCAAACCCTAGAGAATTTACTAAGATGTATAATTAGGAGAATTTTCATGTTTACTACATCGTAAGTACCATTATTCATGTTTACCGTAACTAAATAGACATTTTCAAATATACTTTCTTTATTAAGTGTCAGAAGACACTTATAAATTTACTATATATAATAAATAATTATTTTAATGAAGAAAAAATAATAATTACTTCTTTTGTATTCGATTTATACTTTTTCAAATTAATTTTTTTAATAATTTAATTTCATTTTTTCAAATTATACTTTTTCATATTCGAAATGTACTCATAACATGTGAAATAGAACTCCTCTAGTTCTTAAGTTGTCTTTTCTCAAAACCAAAATCTGATATTTTCATTTGGCTATTTTACGTGAAAGTATGAACAATTAATTCCAAGTAAAGGCGGGATTTTTTGTGTTTCATGTGTGAAAGATTTGTGTTAAAATATTTTACATATTAATTTCTTTAGTGAGATTTTGGTATATCGCAAAAATATATCCAATTTCCATGAGATATATAAGTAACAACGTAGTAGATATTATTAGGAGTTTTTTTTCTGTTCACCCCCATGGGGGAATCTGTGAATTCATAACTAAAATGATAACCAATAATTTTTTTATCAAATTACATTTTGTTTATAAAAAGTAAAAAAAATAATCAGAAAATAATATTAATTACCATAAAGGTAAAATAATTGATGTTGTTAAGATCGTCCGACGTACTTGTAACCTTAAGAGCAGGTGCATTGAAGGTTTATGGCATGAATTCACACGTTTCTCGAAAACAAAATATATTAAAATAATCGAATATTTATGAATCCGGATCACGAGATCTCTTTCCCACGAGACAGGAACATTACTGTTTTGCGAGCCCCACTAGTCTGCTTTTTTATTTTTTTTATAGTCAAACAGAAAAAAATAAAAAAAATTAATAAAAAAATTAAAATAACGAACTCCGAGCATCAGCGACGCTCTAACAATCTATATATAAGATTGTTCTTGCTTTTGGTTTTACAGAATGTTTTGGGAAGGAATGGAAATAATTTTAAATGGTCAAGAAACGGTTTTTGCTGGTCAATATAGATCTAATTTACAAGTATCAGACAATTCTAGTTTGATAAAAAAAGTCAGTTGAGTTTTTGGCCGCAGAAGACGGCATTTCATTCAGTGAATTTGCGGAAGAATACTAAATAGTTAACAAAGAAGATCAACTTGAAATAGAAGACATTGATGCTTTAGAAGCAAATAATGAAAAAAATATGAATTTTATATTGAATGGAGTTTAGTTCTAATGAGACTGCACATGTAGCTCATAGAAAGTATGTAGGTAATCATGAAAGAAACAAAGGACGGAGAAAAGAAGATAAAAAGATTGTAAGAATTGACGGGATGAGGTAGCTCTACTGGTTAGAGTCTTGGGGGCCAATTGTCATGTTCCCGGGTTCGACGCCAGCCGGAGGCGAACTACCTCTTCCATGTCACCATTAGTGGTACTGGGCCTCGGCCCAGGTTAATACCCTCCCGGGTGAAGTGGACCGCTGCCTGACCGGACCCAGGCAATGATCCGCGAAGCGAGGAAGCCTGGATTATCAAAAAAAAAAAAAAAAAAAAAAAAAAAAAAAAAAAGATTGTAAGAATTCTTTTTGTATCTCAAAAGAGGGGGGTTAGTAAGAAACCTAAGTTCAAGAGATTTTAAACCTGACCAATCACAAGACGTGGTTGTAAGCTTGCTACCGTTAGAGTAGCAGAAGATATAAGATTGTATCTTTTTTTTTTGAGAATTTTTTTTTTTAATTTTTTTTTGTTTTTTATAAGATTGCATCTTCCAATCCGAAAATGATAATGAAGACATACATCTATAAAGCACTTGCTGAAGGGAAATCAAGCGTTTAACAACGTAACCATCATAAAAGCTAAACTATGACAATCTGTCGATTGCAAACGGCAGAAAAAAAAGGTATAATGTTGATATAAAAAACGGCAAACGAGCTTTTTCCATTTCTTTTCTTCTTACTTGCAAGGCAAGAAAGAAGCAATCAATAAAGTCTATGACCCCATCTTCCGCAGAAGTTATGAATATCATTATCATACAAACAGCCAAACAAAACGAAAAACAAAAAATTATAAAGTGACAAGTACTGAACAGACCGAAGCAGTGATCTGTTTTTCAAAGTTGCGGCCAAGACGCAGATCGCTTGATAACTGGTTTCACGTTGTCTTCATCGAGAGAGATCATACCGATGTGTGAAGGATCCTCTAGCAACATTTTAGCCACTAAGTAACCTGCTATGGACCATGTCTGATATTTCCTAGCCTGTTTCCCCACGTACCGCCCAAGCTTACCGTCGTAATACTCTGGCCAACAGTCTCTGTGAAGACGCGATTCTATCAGGTCAACCGCACGTCTCGCGATCTGCGGTCTTCCTGTCTTAATGCACGCTGCAGTTAGCTGCCACAACAGAACTGTACATTCCAGCAGAAACAAACAAAAAAAGACGGCATGGTCAGAATCTAATCAATCTATCTCAGTTATACAATCAGTCTTAGGGGAAAGAAAACAGACCTGGCCAAGAACCACCGTTGTGGTAGCTCCACCGTGTGTTCTTAGGGTCACAGCCAGTGACGATGCGCCACTCGTGGCCCTCGAGGCAAGGATAACATATCTTGAGTGGCATCTCCCCTACAAGCTCATCCCACCTGTGCTCAAGAAGGTCCATAATGGCCATGGATTGATCTGGAGTGGCCAGTGAAGACATCACGGAGACGCAGTTGCCGAGTGCAAACCAACGGAAGTCCATATGGGCAGGTCCTACATTACCCACAAAGTAGCCTCCCCGTAGAGGCATGAAGTCAAAAACCCACTCTGGTATTGAGTCTGGCATCACATTGAACTTGTTCACCGCCGTGTGTGAGTATTCCTCAGTCTTGTACCTTGAGATAAAAGATGTCTCAATGTTTTTGTTTTCAAAGTTTAGAATATCATGTCACGCAAAATTACCTGTAAATATCATTGAGTTGCTGGTAATCAAGCCAGAAGTAGTTACGCATATGGAAGCTCAAGGCGTGAAGTCGTTTCGTGATCTTCTCAATAACCTCTCTGCCATCTCCATCAGGCTTTAGCATTGACAAGGCACATCTCAGAGCCATATAGAACAACGCTTGGATCTCAATTGGATACCCATAAACACCCTTCACATTCAAGAGCAAACAAAATCAAGAAACAATAATCACTTTACAACCAAAGAATATCCTTAATAAATTACTTACCATTCTACGATCAATCATGGAACATCCATCAGCACAGAGCAGCGTGGGAAAGGTATCGAACCCTTCAGCTAAGCACAAAGACAGGATCAGCTTCATTCCCTTCTGACACTCTGGTGTCTCCGAGAGAGTCAAATCTCCGGTAGACTTGGTGTAAGCACGGAGAAGGATGATCCACCAGAACCCTGAATCCACTGGTGCCACTCGTCCAATCGCGGTCTCACCAAAATCAGCAACGAGGTGGTCCTTCCCTCGGATGGGGTCGTGACTCACCTTGAAGCTCGCAGGCATCACACCTTTCCCAAGCTTGAAACGGTCAACGCGCTTCTCGGAGTCTTGAAGCTGAAGCGTCTTGAGCAGAAAGTGTTTCACTATGTCCGATTCACCGTTCATCAGAAACGCCAGCGCACTAGGTACAAAATCACGCACAAACACCTGCAAGAAACATTTCATTAATATGGTCTTGCCGTGTTATGTTATGAATGCAAAACCCACACGTCTGTAGTCGAGTGGTGACGGCGTTCCGTAAGGGATCCAAATTCGAATCCGCACCACATCAGATTTCCACGGTGCGTGACCACCGAGGCTTTTCTCTTTCCGAGGAATGGTTTACCATTTTTTAAAGCTATAAATCACGATAATATGTTTTTTTTGTTTACCTGGTCGTAGTTTAAGACCTCGTCGGTAGTATTATCAACAGCAGCGAGAGTACCAACGGGATGGCCGCGGAAGAAAACCATAGACCTCCGTAGAGCCTCCCAAGCCTCAGCCATCATAGGATGAGGCTCAAAGGAGTTTCTAGCGGAGGAGAGAGGCGTGTCGAGAACAGACCTGCCTCCTCTTGGAGAATCGTGCCTGGACAGTTCGCTCATTGACCTCTCGTCGAAAGATCTCTTCCGTTCGATCTTCAATCTCGGTCTGTCTAACGCTCGGCTCAGATCAAGATCGTCCATCTCCGACAGAGAACAGTGTGAACCTACAGCTCTGAGTCCATGTGGTTCCATCTCGCTTGACCAAGATCTGAATCAAGAAAACAAGATTATTATAAATATAGAACATACGTTTGACTCGAACCTAATGTAACTGTTGGATCACACGGGAGATTAGCTTATCCAATTAACACTTTGTCAAATTCATTTGAAAAACAGCACATTTTTTATATGAGAGAAATTGAGCTCTCATTGCTCCAACGAATGAAACAAAGACAGATCAAGATCCAACAAGAGTCAATGATATAAACTAGATCTAAGAATCTACAGAATCAAACTGGGATACAAGCTGGGGTGAGTTTGTTCCAAGGGAGAAAGTAAATCGAACCTCCGGAGAAGTAGAAGAAGGGAGAACGGAGATGATAAACAGAAAAATTCGTCAGTTGATGGTGCTCTGACGGAATGTGAGCAGAGGAGGAGGAGACAAGGGGGAGATTTATAGGGGGAGACTAAGAAAGAGGGAAGAGGAAGGAAAAAAAGAGGAATGAGTGAAGAAGCTTCTTATTTATATTGACGGGACAAACGGAACGAGACGGACTTTAGACAGAGTTTTTTCCACGAATTTATGTTTACCGGTTATAATCGGTCAGTCTACTTTACGTGGACTAAACGACGGCGTTCTTTCACTGATCTGTCTGATTTGGCATTTGTATTTTCTTATGGAATACTTGGTTTATCGGTTCCCGTCTTCTTCTCTTTTTTTTTTTTTTTTTTGACTAATACACCACCAAATATAAAGTTAGGTGGACGGTACATTTACTAGGCATTAAACTATTATTAGGTTTTTTATTACATAGAGAATTTGACAGCCTCTTAATATTTTTTGTCTTTCCAACTTGTTAGGGTTATTCGAGGTGTCCCAAGTTCCAATGTCTATGCTCGATACTAGCTAGCTCAGACCCGGGTTCTCTAGCGCGGCCGCGCTGAGTGTATTTTCACTATACTCAGTCGCTTTATAAAAATAACTCATTTTCTGGATACTTAGTGATTGAAATCGAATATTGGAGACTAGACCTACCTATTTGATTAAGAAACATTAAGAAAAATGAAAACTACAGTTGCTTATGATTAATCTAGGGTAACAGATTTGGAGAAATTTGTAGAGAACTTAAAAATTGTTTCAAAGAAAGAAGCCAATTAAATTACAACTCTCCTATTAATGGAAAAAACATTTTTTGACAACAATAACTGCCACTAGCTAGTAACAGCTATCGAAACACTGAATCAACATGCAGCAAAACTGAAGGAGAATTCATACCACTACCTGCAAACTTTTCTGTCATTGTATTTTGTGTTTTTGATATATCTTTGATCGAGAAGTTAGAGAAGAATCCTTATGATGAAAAAATATTAAAAATAATAATAAATAATAATATGTGTTTTTGAGACTCGGATCCGGGATATGTTGACTTGTAATATTGTAGAGAAAATTGTAGAAAATTTAAAAAAAAAATGTTTCAAATAAGAAAATGATTCAAGTACCATTGTGCCACTAATAAAATGAATTAAAATAATAATATGCATTTTTGAGATTCGAGCATGAGATATGTTGACTCGTAAAATTATGGAGAAAATTGTAGAGAATTTTAAAATTATTTCAAAGAAAAAATGATTTAGCTATGATTGTGTCATTAATAAAAATATAAAAAAAAATAGTAGTATGTGTTTCTCAAGACTTGAATATGGGACATGTTGGCTCGTTTTTATGATTTTGTTTTGTAAATTTTATGAATTAATTTCTGTATTTTCTGAATTTCTATCATAAGCTTTTAATTTTTCATTCACCCTTAACTTGGAAGTGTATTCTGCAAGAATGATAGTTTGGAAACAAAATTAGTCATTAAAAATAATTTGATAACTTAATACTTATTTTACTTTTCTAGATTCAACATAAAAATAACTATCACTTTCTAGTTGATACTCACTGTGTTCCTTGAAGAATGTCATTTTAATATTTTTTTTCTTGTTACATAAAAGTGACATTTTAGAATTTCAATGCAACTTTCACCTTAATATTAATTATACGTGCATTTGATTTTATAAATAATTGTATGTATCTAAAATATTATTGGTTGATTATTTGCAATTAATAAGAACTTAAATACATTTCAATAATTTTTCTTAATTGTGAAAATGTCAAAATAACATTGTTTGTGAAACAAAAGAAGTATTAACTTCTCATTTATTATTAACAATTGACTTTTAAACAAAATATATATAGTCAACATTAACTTAAATACCATTTCACTAAAAATTGTTAGCTCTTGAATACGATAAAATATTCAGATGTCTAACTCTATCAAGTTCCATCTCTCGCTGCAAACTCAATGAATCAATAAAGCAGTACACAATTCGATAATGTTCTACTAAATCCTAGACCAACTCTCGCTGTGAATTTAATTCACTCATGATTCAGGTTTCGTTAATCGATTGCACTCCCGTGCTTTTCTATTGTCCTATTATTCTAAGTTCAGATAATCAGATCACTCTCGTGTTCTAGATCCTAATATTACAAGCCACTCTGGTGTGTAAATCAGTAAGTAACCCTATCAATCATATGATTGTCAGTTTGACATTAAACTCATGAAATACTTAAACCTAACAAGGTACTTAGACATATTCATATAACACATAAATAATGAATGAATAAACTGCTTAAAATATAAAATAGAATTAATGAAGTTCCAATCTATCTCCAAAAGAGTTCTCCAATCCTCTCTCCAAATTTCTATGGGCTAAAAATAAAAGTATAAAAGAAAGTCTAGTCTTCACAATGGTTTAGAATATATATATATGTGTGTGTGTGTGTGTGTGGTTTTGACATGTTCTGGATTCTTCTGTAAATATGAGAAACTTTAGGGCAACCTTGCAATTCTTTAAATTTCATTAAGACTCGTTGGTTTGCTGATTTAGAAAAGTGTCGATCGACAACAAGGTGGTGTTCGTCGACACTAGGCCGTAAGCTCGGATGCTTCCTCTTGCAAGTCGACGGACCGCTCTTACCTAAGTACCATCATTTATTGTACATTAATCTAAATTACTCTGAAATAAAATTGATGCTTAGTATTACTCCCTCCGCTATCAAATAAGTGTCATTATAGAAAAAAATTTTGTTGCAAAATAAGTGTCGTTTTCAACTTTCAATGCAAAATTTATTAATTATATGGTACCATTTATTTTCCTATTGGTTAAAATATGATTAAATGTATAGGTAATTGTATTTTTATATGAAAAATATGTAATATTAATTGTTTTTTTTTTGTAAATTCAGAGACAACCAAATAAAGGAACAATTGCGAGATCCAAGAAACACTTTCTTGTATATTAGAAATCTTTTAAACAATCTCCTAGATCTGTTTAATCTGAATTACTCTCAGTCACACACGACTAGAGACGAACCAATTTCTAAACTCTCAAATACAGAGCTTGAGACTCAACACCCTGATCTCAACTCTCAGCTGCTTGACAAGAACACGCCTCTTGCTCAAGCTTTTCAAACTCTAAAAACCTTAACCTAGACCTATCGACAATAGTCAGGTTATATACTCTATCCGACAATCTAGCTCCCTAGATACTCGGATAAGTCCAAATCTTCCAGAGTTATCTTCTAGAACCGATGACCACTTGCCATGTCATCACTTCATAAGTAACCAGCAGCGGTGCGTAACACACTAAACACCGTGTAAAACGACATCACTCAACTCACTACTTTTTGTGCTTACATTCTCCCCCTTTTTATCTGAATATGACAACCGAAGCAACCTGCAATGTCACACACAAGAACATCCATCCACAGACGTCGAAATCTCATAGAAATTAATCATCACCGAATATTCATAGAGTTATCACACAAAGCTACCACACAAAGCAATCTTAGTTTCTTAAAACACAAAGCCGAAATCCTGATAAGTTTTTCTAACACAGAAATAAAGATTTTCTAATACAGAAAGAAAATCTACAATCCCATCACTCAGATAAATACAGCTCTTCAGTATCTCCATCTTCATTCTCGTTGATCTCTTCTGTGACTTCTATGTCTGAGTCAGCTTCCTGCTCGGCCTGTCCATACTCCACCTGAGTGCGTGGAGGACCATAATCTCCCCCTGCTTAGTTGCATATTCCAGATAAAAACATTAGTGACATAACAAGAACAACTAAATCAGGAATTAATATACCAAACAGTGACAATTACTCCTCAAGCGTAGCCTAATGGCTTTGAGATCAGCAATCGTCTTCTCTATGTCCTCCTCGAGACTGGCAGGACCAGCATTACCTCCATTACCACGACCAGCCTTACGATCCTTGACAACAAGCTTTGGAAATCCAATCACTTCCCCATCACCATGCTCATCCTGAGGAATACGCTGATAGGTGAGCACCTGATAGATCAAGGTAGGGAAGATGATTCTCCGTGTCTTCTTAATCAGTGTAGTTTTGCCAAACGCCACAATCTGATCATACACCAGCTTCCCAAAGTCATAGGCACCATCGATGTGATGCATCATATAGACAAACTTAAGACGCTCTTGGTTCATCGACGTGTAGTTTATGGTAGGAATCCAATTAGAGCAGACAAGTTTGTAGAGCACCTGATTGGTGGGTGTGAGAAACTTAGAGCTCATACCTTCTCATCTCTGTATCTGTCCATCCGTGAGAAACCCACACACTTCATCAATGTTTTCTTCTCTCCATTCCGGATCATCTTCTACCCAGGGATACAATATATCGAATTAATGAGACTCGGAGAAAAATCATATAGAAATCCTCTAACATACACAGTAATCCCATCATCACGTTCTTCTGCATCTAAGAGATTGGCAAGAAATTCTCTCACCAGAGCTGGGATATAGCCGTTGACATCTGTCACGGTATGAAGTAGTCCTGCTTCAGTTACCACCCTGGTAATATCCGCCATATTAGGATCAGTTGGACACATGCGTTGATGGTTGACAAATTTTCTCCGACGAAGACCCTGTATACGCTCAACAGCATCCATAGTGAAGAACCTAGTTGTAGCTGAACGTTTTGCTGGAAAGATGAGCTCTGGATAGAGTTGTGTCTTAGTTTTGTACGCACTTCTACTTTCCTCGAACCTCCTCTCCTTGGCATCATTACGAGGCAGAGTAGCACCAGTAGGAGGATTGTCCTCACCTGAGTCTGATTCAGAAAGAGACTCAATTTCAGGTTCCGGTTGTTGCGGCGGAGGAGTAATCGAGTCACGGCGACGGACGCGTTTTCGAGAGGACTGACGTGACGAGCTCGGTGAATCGATGTCGATCGGTGATGAAGGCACCTGAGGAGAGGTCGGAGGCGCCGGAACAGGCCGATTCAATCGAGCACTTCGGCGCTGAGGCTGCATGTCGATGGAGTAAAGTCAGAGAGAGAGAGCGCTTTCTTCTTGATCCTAGATTGATCGATTGTTTTGTGGCTGAATAAACAAAACCTGATTTCTTAAGTACACCGTGAAGAAAAGATATTAGGATGACAAACCAAAATATTCATAAGGCGCAAACAGAACATTGTAAGCTAAGGGCCCAAAACGACCAACTCATTGTAACCAAACCATTGTAACCAAGAAGATTATGCATCACTTATGAAAGTAAGATAATCGGTATGAGAGAAACTAATGAACAAAAACAGAACTTAATACCACCAAGAAGCAGAGGAGAAGGAAAAGCATTTTTTTTTTAAATTAATCATATATTAACATTATAAACTACCTTTAAAGTCCAGAGAAGGGGAACATAGATCATTCCTCACACTTTGTCTTCCACCCAAAAGTTTTTAGGGAAATCAATGAACCAACCCAAATCTGTAGCTCTTTCTCAGCTGAGTAGCTGTCACAGACATGATTTCTCTCTGTGAAGTAACCAACCTCTCACTCAACATCACCACCATTTACATAGACCAGGAACACGATTAGGCATCTTGTGCATCTATCACTTCCACTCGATAGATAGACTATAATTATCTTTGCTTTCAAGGAACAAGACTTAACTCAAGTGCAATGAGCATTACCACAATGAGAGTTGGATGGAGATGCACCCATCTCCATTATAATATGCCCGAAGAGTTAGTCAATACTCCTGCCTAGTCTGGACAGTGATCGAAGTCAGAGACAAGTGCTGTAACAACGGCCTCTGAGATCGAGTATCCATCATTCCAGGCCTTGTTGTTTTTATTTTATTTTATAGACTCAAATTAGCACTTCTTCTCCTGGTGTGTAATCAACAACACTCATCCCCTTTCGTGTTCCAACGTTCAATCCAGGCAGTGATCATAGGCTCAAACTAAGAATGTTGCAGCATCCTTGTCCAAGTTAAGTACCCTTCTCTATTGAAGTAAATAGTTGCATGTTTTGAGCTAAAGATGAGAGACTCCACACGGAGAAACTTGTTAATCCAAGGTTTTTACATGGCGGCAGAAAGAACTAAGATGATAAAACGTATCTACAGTGACCCTTCTCCTTAGACAAGTTAAATTCAAAGATTGACAATTCCCAAGGCTTTTCTAAGGCCTAGGAAAGTGTTATAGTCTAACGGTTTGGTGAACAAATCTGCCAGCTGCTTCTCATTTGATACATGTTCTACAATCACCATTTTCATCTCAACCAATTCTCTCACAAAGTGATGCCTAATGTCTACATGCTTGGTGCGTGAGTGCTGAACATGATTTTTCGATAAATTTATAGCACTCATATTATCACAGTGAACAAGCATAGGGTTAGAGATGAAACCGTAATCAACGAGCATCTGACGCATCCATAATAGCTGTGTACAACAACTACCCAAGGAAATATATTCTGCTTCAGCTGTGGAGAGTGAAACACAGTTCTGTTTTTTGCTATGCCATGCCACCATGTTGTTTCCCAGAAAGAAGCACCCGCCTGAAGTACTATGCCTATCATCCAAGCATCCAGCCCAATCTGCATCACAAAATCCTGCAAGATTCATGTTAGTCTCAAAAGAATAGTGAAGACCAAAATCAAGAGTACCCTTTACGTATTTGATAATTCTTTTGACAGCGTTCATGTGTGACTCTCAAGGGCATGTCTGGTACCTAGCACATATACCCACACTTAAGCACAAGTCAGGTCTGCTTGCAATAAGATACAAGAGGCTTCCTATCATGGCTCTGTATAGTTTTTCATCCACTGGTTTACCATCACCATCCTTGGACAGTTTGGTAGTGGTACTCATAGGAGTATTTGCGACCTTGCTTGTCTGCATCCCAAACCGTTTGATAAGATTCTTGGCGTAGGTACTCTGAGACACAGTGATTCCATCAGGTAGCTGCTTTATTTGTAGACCAAGGAAGTAACTCAACTCACCAACCATACTCATCGCGAACTCTTTTGTCATTGTTTACACAAAGCTTTCTGTCATAGTTTGGGAGGTACTTCCAAATATGATGTCATCAACATACATCTGAATAATCAGGATGTCTCTTCCATTCTCACCAATGAACAGGGTTTTGTCTACGCCTCCTCTCTGAAATCTAGCTTTGATGAAGAAATCTGTCAGTCGCTCATACCAAGCTCGTGAAGCTTGTTTAAGTCCATACAACGCCTTATTAAGCTTGTAGACATGATCAGGAAAGTGTGGATCCTCAAATCCTTTAGGCTGGGACACATAGACTTCCTCTTGTGAGACACCATTGAGAAAGGCGCTCTTAACATCCATTTGATACAATTTAATCTGAAGAACACAGGCCATGGCTAAGAGTAGTCTTATGGATTCTAGACGAGCTACAGGTGCAAAAGTCTCATCGACATCAACACCTTCGACCTGAGTGTATCCTTGTCCTACCAATCGGGATTTGTTTTTTATAACATTCCCTTCTTCATCGGTTTTATTCTTGTGGATCCATTTAGTTCCTATGACATTCACATTCTCAGGTCTAGGAACCAGATCCCATACATCAAGTCGATCAAATTACTCCAGCTCTAGGTGCATGGAATCAGTCCAATACTCATCATCCAACGCTTCCTGAAGATTCTTGGGTTCAAACTGAGATACGAAGCATTCAACAGAGTTCATCTGTGCCAAGAAACATGCCAATTTCACCATGCTCTTGAAATCTATTTGTTTCTTCCTGGTCACCCTTTCATCAAATATTCCTCCAATAACGTCTTCAGGAGAGTGGTTCTTAGGGACTTTTCCCTTATCCAGATCGACCTTTATATCTCCTAACTCGTCCTCTTCTTCCATATCCTCTTTGATGTCTGTTTCTGAGGCAGCATGTTTATCTTGTGTAACATACTCAATAGTCTGTGTCACACTGGCTTGATAGAATCCTACACTGTCATCGAACACAACATTCACCCTATCTCCAATGTACTTGGTTCGTTGATTGTAGACCTTGTAGGCGGAACTGTTTGTTGAGTACCCCAGGAACATCCCAACATCACTTCTAGCATCAAATTTCCTTAGATGATCTTTGTCGTTCAAGATGTAACACAAACACCCGAACACATGCATGTGACTAAGATTAGGTGTCTTCCCTTTCATCAACTCATAGGGTGTTGTCTTAGTCTTCGGCTTTACATACACTCGGTTGATCACGTAGCAGGCTGTGTTAACTGCTTCAGCCCAGAAACCAGAGGGAACACTGTTACCACACAGCATTGCTCTAGCCATCTCTTGTAGAGTCCGATTTTTCCTTTCCACTATCCCATTTTGTTGTGGAGTTCTGGGAGCAGCATACTGATGTCGAATACCTTGACTCTGACAAAAGTTGTCAAACTGTTCATTCTGAAATTCTCCTCTATGATCACTCTTGATTTGGATAATTCCACCTTTTTCTTGTTTGAGTTGTAGAGCCAGTATTCTGAAACTGTCTATTGCATCCGATTTGTTTTTCAGAAAATCAACCCAAATATACCTCGAGAAGTCATCAACCATGACCAGTATATACTTCTTTCCAGCAACACTATCCGGTGTTATGGGACCCATAAGATCCATGTGCACAAGCTCCAGTATCTGCTTAGACCTGATCTAAGTAATTTGCTTATGTTGAACTCTGACTTGCTTCTCCTGACAGCATGCTCCACAGACAGTGTCCGTCGTGGCTTCTAAATCTGGTACTCCTCTGACAACTTCAGCATTGACAAGTCTAGTTAGCCGATTTGTGTTCATGTGTCCTAGTTTTTTATGCCATAAGTCAAGTTTTGAGGTTGTAGCTGACGAGCACATATGATCAGGCTTCCACATATAGCAGTTATTCCCAGAACGTACTCCCCTTAGTACAATCAGACCAGCCGAGTCCACTGCTCTACACTCCTTGATGTTGAATATCACTTCAAGTCCTTCATCACATAGTTGACTTACACTGATAAGATTTGCCTTAAGACCATCCACATAATAGACATTAATGAGATGAGGTAAGTCAGCTCGATCAGTTACACCAACACCTCTTATTTTGCCATATCCTCCATCACCAAAAGTAATTTTTCCACCTTTAATAGGTTGTAGCTTCTCAAGATGTTCATACGACCCTGTCATGTGTCTTGAGCACCCACTATCAAAATACCACGGTGATGTAGTTGATGGTGTCGTTCCCTTAGAGCTTGTATATGCCACGTTGCTCACCCAGTCAATCTTCGATTTCATGCTCGTGAAGTTGCACACAAAATCCATACTTGAATCTTTGTTTGACACAGAATTCTCAGTGTGTGACTTAGTCTGAACTCTGTTTCCATAGTTCGGATAGAGATCATGTTTTGCTATCCAGACATGACCCCACATCGATAGTTCAATGAAGCAGAGGTTTAGTCTCCATGCGCGCTCGTACTGGTTTCTGCGAAAGAAGCAATAGTTCACGTGATGACCTTTCCTTCCACAGAAGTGACATCCATTCCTTCTTCTTTTAAGATGTGTTATACCTTTCTTCTCTCTTCTTACTTCCACATCCTTTGATGGAGCAATCTGAGTGTTATGACACCTTTCTTCTTTCTCGGCTTCTTTCACAAAGTAAACTTTAGGCTCGACATCTGCAGTTCTTGACGTTGAACCACGAAACCCCAAACCACAACTATTACTTGGGGACTGTCCTACCGAGAGAAGATGATCCAGTTTCTTAGTACCTGTTGACAACATCCTTATCTTCTTATGATTCTCAGATAGCTGACTCTCTAGCAACTTGCACTTGTCTCTTTCTTGAAGAAACAGCTCACTCAATTGGTTAAACTTTAACTCGAAGTCTTTGTGATTTCTCTCCTGTTCAATCAAAACTTTTCTTAATGATTGTATTTCCTGACCCGTCTCTGTTAGTGTAGGCTGCTCAAGCGATGGAATCACCGGTTTCTCAAGCTCCAATATGTTAACTTGAGCTTTCAACATAGCACGATCCTTAAGTAACTGTAAATTTTCATGACTCAGTGCGGTGAACTGATTGAATAGCTCATTGTATTCTGACTCGAGATCATGGTTCAGTTCATCATCTTCATCATTATCCACATCACCGGCAGTCTTGACAGATGACGCAGTCTCTTCTTCTATTCCAACTAACGCCATGAAGTTCAGAAGCAATTCATCATTCTCACTATCGCTTTCTGACTCTGTACCACTGAAGCTCAGGAGAGACTTGTCCTTTTTAAGATTGTTAGGACACTCACTCCTTGTGTGACCATGTCCCTTACACTCTATGCACTTAAGCTCCTTTCTTTTCGCAAGAGGACACTCATTCCTGAAGTGTCCATATCCTTCACACTCATGGCATTGAAGCTCCTTCTTCCTTTTAGTTAAATCTTGTCTTGAGTTTTGAGAGTTTCCACGATCTGACTCATTCCTCTGAAATCGACCATTCGATCTACTTGCTCCTTTTTCAACTCTCTTGACAAACTAGTTGAAGTTTCTAGCCATCAAGCCAAGGTTCTCTTCGATCTTTGACATTCTATCATCCTCCTTTGAATCTGCACTGAACGCTATACTCTTCTGATTGCTAGCTTGTCGATCATTCTTCTCCAGATCATGGACTTTCAGTATGCCAGATAACTGATCGAATTTCATCTCATCAATATCTATTGCTATGTTCAGCACTGCCTTGTATGCTTCAAAACGCGGTGGTAATAGCGCAGTAGTTTCTTTACCAAGTCCTTTTCCTCAAACTTCTTACCCAGAACAGAGGATTCGTTTGCAAGCCCACTGATCTTTGAGATAAACCCATATATTGGTTCATCATCTCCCATACGCAGATTCTCAAACTTTGAGGCAAGATGATCGATTCTTGTTCGACGTACACTTGTGTTTCCTTCGAAGTGATTGATTAAGGTATCCCAAGCAGTTTTTGCAGATTCACACGCCTGTATGATCTTGAACAGTTTCAAATCCACTGCTGAAAATATAACAGTCAAGGCTTTGCTGTTAAACTTTGAAGCCGCCTTCTCAGCATCAGTTCATTGATCCTTAGGCTTTGGTCCTTCTGATTTATCTTCCAGAATAACCGTGGGAGGAGACCACCCATCCTCAACAGCCGTCCAGGCATCCTCATCAATTCCTCTGATCACGTGTCTCATCCTTGCCTTCCAGTGACCAAAGTTCCCACCGTCAAGCATGATGAGCTTCTGCATCGTTACCAGTTCTTTCATGATGTCCATGAAATCCGCAGGATCTCAACCTGTTAGTGATAGTTGATACCACAGAGGTTTTCTGCTCTGATACCAAATGTAAATTCAGAGATAACCAAATAAAGGAACAATTGCGAGATCCAAGAAACACTTCCTTGTATATTAGAAATCTTTTAAACAATCTCCTAGATCTGTTTAATCCGAATTACTCTCAGTCACACACGACTAGAGACGGATCAATTTCTAAACTCTCAAATACAGAGCTTGAAACTCAACACCCTGATCTCAACTCTCAACTGCTTGACAAGAACACGCCTCTTGCTCAAGCTTTTCAAACTCTAAAAACCTTAACCTAGACCTATCGACAATAGTCAGGTTATATACTCTATCCGACAATCTAGCTCCCTAGATACTCGGATAAGTCCAAATCTTCCAGAGTTATCTTCTAGAACCGATGACCACTTGCCATGTCATCGCTTCATAAGTAACCAGCAGCGGTGCGTAACACACTAAACACCAAGTGTAAAACGACATCACTCAACTCACTACTTCTTGTGCTTACATTTTTAATATGTGTGCATAAAGATAAAATGACACTTATTTAAAAATAGACGGAGTATAATATTTCAACCATTGAGCCGAAATCATAATTAGATCATCGAAAATCTATCTGTCAAGTTTAGTGTCGGGTGAGCCCAAAATAATCAATTAATCGCATTTTTCACGAGCAAATTGAAAATTTGTTTTCGTATATTTTAAGTCAATGCACAAAACAGAGTTGTTGTCAAAGTTGTAACTTTAGCTGTTTTATACGAAAACGTGGAATTCATGTTATCGACACGATTGAAGAACGTCAGGTGTATAAAACTATACGCGTTGGACCTACGTATCCGAGCTGGATTTACTATGGGGACATGAATAAAAATGCAGACTAGATCAGAAGTCAATATAATACTAGCAACTAATATGATTGTCACAAATATTTTTTAAAGTTGTTACATGACAAGAGATTAGAGGAAATTGATTTATTATATTATGCATATAGAATAATTTTTCTATTTTTTTTTCTTAAACTATTTTTTAGATGTTCTGATACATAATCCATGTTTTTTTTGTGCACTGAATAGTTCATTAATTTCAAAATAGAAGATAAAGGCCAGTAAATAGAAGATAGTTCATGACAAAGATAGAGATAAGTTTGAAGAAATTTTTTCGCTAAAAGGATTTTTGCTATCTTTTCAAAAACTTTATGGCCTGGAGGTCATGGAGTCACCATCTCCCATTCCGGCTTCGATTAACTAGTAATTATCTGATGTAGAGGACGTTTCTACAATGGATTAGTATGTTTATTTTAACTTCAAGCAAATGTCTAGAATAAGAGTGTGATTATAGCATTTAAGGATCCAATCCACATAAACTGAGAATCAGACAATAGATTTATGGTTTCAAGGTAAGCCATATATAGGTTAAAAGACTAGATCAAGCAATTATCAATTAATAGTTTCACAACACAAATCAATAATGCCAAGGGTTTTAATTTTATAGGTTCAATTTTAGAACTCGAATTCTATAGTAAGTTTTTGCTGCGATAAAATATTGATGTCTAAATCAAGTTCTAACTCTCGCTGTGAACTCGATGAAAGCATATTTAGTCTCCTTTCTCTTCTCTCTCTTTTACAAATATATCTTGTCTTTTTTTTAGCAAACATTCATAAATCACGGCAACACCAAATCATATACAAATATATCTTTTATATGAGCAAGCATTTACAAATATATTTTGTCGCTCTATCTCTTTTAGTTTTATTTTTCTCAACCTACTGTGTTTTTATGACACCAGCTTGTTAAATCTAATCAATAATCTAAGAATAATTGTTATTAACAGGACATTTTTACGATCAAAGTTATGCTTGAAAAATACGATTTTGTTGACACCTGATCGTGTAGGTAAAGACCTAACCTTTTTCTAAGGATTTTGAAACCCTTGACGTTTACAAAAATTTATGAAACGCTGACAGTTCTATGAAAAAACACGTGTTTCTTTTCTTGTGGTAAGGACCAATTATGTTGGGTTGTTGTCCTACGCATAGTAAGTAGGTATAATATAGTTTCTTTTTTTTTGAAAAAAAATAGATATAATATAGTTCGTATTATATATATATATACATACACAAATGCATTATATATAGTCTATATCCAGTTAAATGATTAATGAACTTATAATAATATAATGCTGTAGAAGTTTGAACCACCATCTGAGCATTTATAATATCATGGTTGCCATTGGTCCCGTCTCTATTATTTTATCGACCAGGTTTTATCTTCCGAACAAACCAACTAACTGATTAAAAAGCCTTTGGGTGGCACTTAAACTGTACCAGTCTTCTATAGGAGTTTATTGTACGCCGGTTTCAATGATGGAGTAGCTTTTTGTTGTAAAAATAAAATTGTACAGGCCCCAGCTTTTTTTCTTTTTAATATTTCACGCTTTCACTGAAAATGGAAATTTTGTGACTATTGCAATCTTCGTCTCTCAAAAACCACTCAAATTTGACGTACGCTCGATATTATTTAGAAATATATTTTCACCCACTTTGCGAATTGGTTTGGTCTATGGGTGGAAGACAACTATGATAAGTTTAAATTCTGGTGATTTGCTTGAAGTACGGCGGAGATTTATGTTAAAGGAAATGAAACGATTGTTGAAAACCATTAATCATCAAAAGAGAATTTTGTTTTTCGATTGTTTGAAAAGGTTTTGTTGACGGCTGAATTTCGACTATGATGGTGGTTCTAGATGCCTTTGTTTCTTCTAGACTAGATCTTATTTCTCCATTAAGAGTGGCGGGGGTGTTAGACCTTTTGAGGCTGTAAGTGTAAGTCTTAAAAGGTGGTGCTAGGTATTATGTAGTAGGTTTTTCATTGAGACCGGCGATTTGTGGCTGTGGGATGCCTCTATAGGTGGTATAACATTGGCGGTGATCGGTGACGGATCTGTACTGTACTGGCCTTGGATACACATGTTAGATATAAAGTGTCTCATGTCGGTAGTTAGAGGGATCCTAAGTAATATATAAGATATATGAGTCACTCTATTAATCACCAATTGGTTTTAGATTGTAACTTCATATAACTTACATGGTATCAGAGCTCGATCCAAATAATCCAACCTGATTCACATCGATCTGGCCAAAAGTTGATCCATCGATCATTGTCTGAACATTCCGAAATTGATGCTAAAATAACCACCATCTCAAAAAGAATATTAACACAAAGTATTTTACATAGGTAGTTGAAAGAGTTTCTAGATAAAATACAAAATAGATGAATCACTTAAAAATTACCAATTAGTTTTTGGCTGAAAGTACAATGCAAGTTTTGAGATCCTAGAAATCAGAACACTTGCTTCTAGAGATCACTGATGGGGTAAGCTTACTTCCTCGTTCTGTTTACATGACCTTCTTTAGTGCTCAGATAGGTTTGTTGTTTTAATTTCTTGCCAAATCGTCTGTAACCTACAAGCTGATGTTTCTCCGGTTAGCCGGTTCTGTTTTCCTAGATTAAAAGTTGAATTAATGCATTATTTTATTTTATTTGAAAAAAGAACAAGCCAACTAAATGTCACGTTGTTTTACTTAATACATGGTTATTATATAAACTAATAAAAACCAATTTTTATTTATATATTTATTTTTCTTTTTGAGGAAGGGCTTTAATAATTAGGCACATGTGAAACGTCTGTCTGTCCATTATATATGAAGACATGAGAAATTTGGCTCTAACTATTATCACATATTTTCGTCTTGGAAACTAAAAGATAAGTATTTCAAGCGCATATTGTATTTGACGTGAGGAACAATGGACATTATGACGAACCTTCATGCGAATGCGATGCTCCTAAAAACACAAATCTCACTGATACAATTGTCCGGAACCGAATGATTTCCATAATGGAAATCGGAAAGAAGAGAAGCATCTTAACTCAACATGAATTTTAACTAATTCGCATATTTATTCGTTCTTTTAAAAAATATCTTACATATTAATTGAGAAAATATCACAACATTGCCTATTTTTTTTATTACAACATTGTTTTGTAGCTACGTGTCACCGTAAGAATGAATTTCAGATTTAATAGAAAATAAATTGATGCATCTTAACTTATATTATATTTTTTATTAAGCTAACAATTAAATTAATAAATAGTGTACAAAAGAATATTCTCGCACTTTTCTTAAATAAAAGTTGCGAAATTACCAAATATGATTATATATACTACAATTTAATGATTATGAATAATATATTTTTGATGACAATTTTTGTATCTTAGCTTTTTTTGTTTAATTTTATATTATTAAAAGATATTAAACAATCATATTAACCATATAATAAAAAAAATATTTTTTTTCTTATATGTTATATTTTGAATTTAAAAATAACTAAAAATTATTAGAAATTTTAAAATCTTACTTTGAAAATTTTGTGATTGGTTTGACTTGTTTTGTTATAATAAGATACAAATTATCATAAAATTGTATTAATGTATTTTTTATTTAATAAATATGCAAATAAAATAATATATATATATATAGCTAACGACTTAAAGCAAGATAATGAGTTTCATCAATATAATCGTCCAGTTGAAACAACCCTTTCAAATCTATGTGGAAGACTATAAGGTCATTGTAATTCAATTTTGGAAACAATACGAAAATGGTGGTTCTTAGTGATGTTAAAGTAAAGTATTAAAAAAAATTGTAGAACCTTTGATAAAAATTCACTTAATGACTACATTGCAGTTTTTATAGTTATAAACAGGGTGATAAAAGTTTTAATCTCAACTCGATCAGATTCATCATAAATTCAAAATAGATTTCAGTCCACAATTAAAATTACAAATGCTCAGTCCAACATATAGATGATAATATAAAGAAAACATAACTGCATGCATATTAAAAAAAAAATTCAAACACATATACATATTTAGTTTGTTAATATTATATTTTTTAAATTTTATTACATAAGCTCACATTGTGCAAAGCGCAAGTGTTATCCTAGTTCAAAAGTATTTTGATACATTATTTATGATTGAACGAAATTTTAGATTAATTTAAAATATGGAGTTATCATATATGTTATTTTAAATAATATTGATCATATAATTATCATATAGCTCAGTTTCGCTTTGTTTTTATGCGCATATTATTTATTTTAAGCTTATTTTAATGAACGAGTTTGATTATTGGGTTTGATTTAGATTGTGAATTATATAAATGAAATTTATTGAACATGAATTAGTTTAATTCTTTTGTCTGCTAATTTTTTTCATCAAACGGCTATTTTATTACTCAAACTTTAGATGGTTTAGAAAACCAGACTGAAACAGAACTACCAATGTAGTAAAGGTCCTTATGAAAGAATTTTGCTATTTTAGCTAATGATTTTCAGATCGAGATATAAAAACAATTGAGAACTCTGTGAAGCTACTCTCCAGCTTCATCAACTCCTGTAACTCGGTTGGACAATTAGGCTATGCTTCGTGGTCTTGAATTATCGAAACTAGATCCTTACAATTGATACAAAAAGTCTGACACATCGATAGCTCTAAAATGTATTTTAGTGCTCATGAGAAAGCCTCAAGTTTTGAGTGAAGTGGTGAAATTCTTCGCAGTTGGTTCCTTGCTCCCAATAGCTGAGTTACTCCATGTCCATCCATAACCACTAATGAGTGTGCCATGTGTCTATTATCCATCTATCATGTGTCTCTCATAGGTTAGTGCTTGTTCGGATGTTGTATTTTTGCTGATTTCTCATGTTTGCAATTGGCTTTAAACTAAACATGGCATTCAGACTCAACATGCCGGACAGTTTCTAATAGGTCTATGTCTAACCCTCTAAATAATTTGTCATTTTTCGCTTTCGAAATGTACAATATAACCCTCTAAATAATTTATCTATGTCTAACCCTCATGGTCTTCAACATCGCTCTTTCACAATAAAAGATAGTCTATATTTGTGTAGTGGCTTGCGCTAGGAAACACTTATGGCGGAGTTGGGGTTGCGATGTGTTCTCATGTCTGCAAAGCTGGAGAGCACTCAAATATTTCATGGTTTATAGATTCATCTTCTATACCACATTTGGGACAATAATTGACGCATCGCATATGATGATGTGCGAAGTTGCTTTTCATTGCTAATTGTCCAGATATCATTTGCCAAATATGGTGTTTAGGTTTTGGTGGAGTTTGTATCTTCCAAGTGAAGGCTTGGATTTTTATGGGACTTGGTTCTATCTATGTCTCTATTGTACCCATGTTGAGCATGTTTCTGACTATCCAGTAGCCTAATTTCACAATATACATCCTAATTTTTGTATAGCTCCAACAATATTAATTTCGATGATATCCTTGATTTATTTCCAATGATTGGATCAATGGAATATTCTTTGCATTAAGTTTTCAAGCATCACAAGATTGAATCTCTTTGGATTCTCCATTATTAGTTCATTTAGATCACCTTCAATGTATTTTGCTATATTCTCTTCTAAAATAGATGATCTCTATAATAGAAACGGAGTTTACTCTATTTCCCTATAACATCAATCTCTATTTGAGGGGAAAAATAGTAATGAGTTGGAGTAAAATTGACTCTAAATGTTATAATAGAGACAAAAAATAGTAATGGATTGGAGATACTCCTACCAACAACATTGGGTGAATAATTGGGGCAATAGGTCTTGCTGGTCTAGGATTGTTGGTAGCCAAAATTTTTATCTAATAATTTGAATTCAAAAAATAAACAAATAAATATATAAGTTATATTTTTTAACGAGAATTAGCTAAAATTTTACAAATTTAAAATAAACATTATCTTAATTAATTATCTCTAATTTTTATTTTTAGAAACATAAACATAAGATAAATCATCCTTTGTCTCATAAATTTATTAATCTCAAACTTGATATTAGTTTTTTTAACCTATCATTTTCATTTTTTTTTTTTAATTTTGCTTTAGGATTAAAAACATATTTATGTTTTTTTAACATTTTATAATAGATTTGAAATTTTCTTATTTAATTGGGTTTATTTGTTAAATAAGAAAAATGGATAATTAGATCTTAGTGAGAAGTTAGAGAGAAAATGGAAAAGAAAGGAGAAGAAAACATATGTTTTTGGTTAGATAGTGATTTTTTTACGTCGAACGACCATTCTATTACTCAAACTTGAGGTGGTTTGGGTAACCAAACTGGAATAGAACAGCCAATAAATTGTAACTTCTTGTGAAAGGATCTAGCAGTTTTAGCTAAAAAATCGGAAACCTGATTGTGCGCTCGTGGAACATGAATGATGTCAAAATCTGGAAAGCATATTAGCAGCGTCTCGATCCTCTCTAATTCAGTTGTGAAGCTTGACCAATTATGAGGTTCCTTGATCAAGACAATCAGTTCCTTGCAATTTGTCCCAAAGCTCTGGCATGACGAATGTTGAAATATATTCTCCATCGCCCATCGCAGTGCTTCTAGTTCCGAATGCAAGATTGACTCGCGCCTAGTAAAATTCTGTGTCCTCATAAACTGTTTGTTCCCATCTCTATTCATCCATGTCAATCCACATCCACTAAATAAAGTGTTTTTCAAGCAGATTTTTTCCAAGCTTAAGACTTGAAGTTCCTCCCTATTGTTCTTTTGCATTTCAATTGGTACCATCTCATTTGCATTAAACCAGGTTTGACATTCACTTTTTGTATATCGAACTAGTTTCAAAGAATCTCTATTTGTTCTTCTGAAAAATTTATCGTTCTGATTTTTTTATATATATCAGATCATTCAGGGATAAAGATTCATGTCTCGGCGAAATGATGGTTTGGTTAGATAATGATTTTAAGGGCGCCTTTTTGGGTGCAAATATAACTCGTCCTCCAAATAATCTGAATTCAGATATAAATATTTATATTGAACTATGTACAATATGCGCTGACTTGGTATCATGAATTGAATTAAACGAGATAACTCATTTTAACACCTTAGGCTCATGACACGCATTATCGACGTGGCATGTATATCCCGGATTGAATTTTGTATTGGCGCGTTATATTTTTATATCGTTGATGTTAATATGGATGATTTGTATACTCATTTTCATAATGGATTGACAATAAAAAAAGGTGTATGGAGTAGCGTGAAGCGAGCGTTATAATTTTATAATAATAATCACGTGCACCTAATCCACCCGGTCCTTGAAATATTATAGATAATCCAATCCTCCTATGACATAAATTGGTGATTCTGAGTAGCCATTTCTTCGAAAATGACCCCAAAACAAGTTTTATTATACTCTTTTCTTGTCAAATATGAAATGAAATCTAATCTGTGTCGATTTATCTTCATCGTTTTCAATCAATATCTGAAAGATACTTACATAATACATAGTGACCGGAGACCATTTCTTTCGCGTTGGTCTTTATTTATTATGCATAGGCATTTTTTTGAACAACATTGTGCATAGACATAGCCGCATAAGTCATATGTTTAAACGTTACAAAAGATTTGGCGTATCTTATAAAAGATATAATTACTAAACACAAAACTCCCCCAATTGCGAGCGTGGATAAGAATCTGATGCGGAATCAGAATTACTACAAGAGTCTTATTAGTGACCACTCTAAAAAAATACGGAACGAATAGAAAATAAACAATGAAAAATTAATTGCAGGAATGAAAATGAATGGTTGTTCCATACCAAATTTGATAAGGAATGATTTTACTCTTTATTTCTTTACAAAAAAAAAAAATGGTAAAGAACAAGAAGAAAAAACTGTTCCTTGTAAATGATAAATTTTTTTCAAGAATGTTAAAGAAATACATTATTCTTCTTTATTTATTGGTCACCATTCATGACCTAAGTTATTTAATTGAATATTTTCAATTGTCTTTCACCGTAACTTTATGATATAAACAAACACTACATTGGTGTTCAAGAAAGAAAAAAAAAACACTACATTTTTATGGTCGATGTATCTATCTCTCGGTGAAATAATACTGATAAATAGTTCAACTCCAAGTGTTCTACTTCTAATAAGACTCAGAATATGGTTTTTGCGGAGTGTAGTCGTTTTGAGTCAACATTAAGCTTTGGACCTTAACAGAACAGTTTAACATCCTAAAACAATATTAAAAGCTTTACAGTGTTGTCTATGTTCTTCTTCTTTTTTTTTCATTATGTAACAGCAAATGACATTGATGAGTGCGCAAGCCGGGGTGAAGAACAACATAAGGAAACTGAACTTGAGCATCGTACAGAGCGGCAACAACCACATCATACATGTGGTTCTATTTGCGCTTTTCTGCTTCTTTATTCTCTACATGTGGTCCAAGATGTTCAAAAGATGAAAGACTCATGAGGGCGTTTGGTGTTTCCCCTTGATCTAATGTTGGAAAGTTGTAGAAATATCTTGTTAGTTACAACATTGTTGTATGGTTCCTCTCGTTCCATGTTATCTAGAGTGATTTCTTTTTTAACAATTCATAGAAGCAAGCAAGATTATGTCACATTGCCACTTGAATAATAAGCTGGCTATTGCCGGTTTAAAATCTGGTCTGTCTTAACCCGTCTCATGACCAGTCCGGTCTTACATGGTCGGATTCATGAGCCGTCAGGTCTTAGCTTCCCCATTTCACATTCCTACAGAGTCTCTCAGCAATTGTGACAATGGCCCAATTTCTTTACTAGTTGTTGCGCCTTTCAATGAATCTTGTTTGTCTGTCGCAGATGGCAGAGATTAAAACTTCCAATTGCTCAATTTTGTCAGCGATTTTCTAATAAAGCTATTTGCAGTTGCTCGCAAAGGTTGAGCGCGGGTCGAATATTACTATAATTTTCAGTATTTGAAATTTGTTTCATATTTTACAGATATCAAAAATTTTGAGTCACTTAGAAAAATATGAATATTCGAAAAATTTCAAATATTTGTGAATATTTACAAATATTTACGGATATCCTATCTATTTTGTTCAATACAAACAAATTTAGAAGAAAAAACCACATAAGTTTGTATTACAAAATATATATTTAACATAATACAGAATATAAAATAAATATTAGTGAAACTATATGTTTCATAAATTCTTTAAAATTAATTAAATGTTCTTATAAAACATAAATGGTTCGAAGAACTATAGTTTTCTAAAGATTTATATTCTTTTCTTAATTTGATACTTCTATAGATAATTTTCAAAATAAAAATAATAAATCTATATGTTATAATAATATTTATATAAAACTATACATTTAAACTTCTATACTGAATTGTACATAAACATTTATATGGTATTATTTGAGAAGTAAATTTGCTGATTTGTCATGTTCTCCATCTTTTTAGGTGATTTTGTTTATCTATTATTTTATTAGGTTTTAGCTAAATCATTGATCTATATTATTATTTGAGAATTAGATTTGCTGATTTGTCATGTTCTTTATCTTTTTAGGTGAATTATTTATCTATGATTTTTATTAGGTTTTAGCCAAATCATTGATTTATTATTTTTTTAATCTAAGTTACTAGTTTATTAATTTAAAAAATACACTTAATGAATCTTATATATTTTTTAAACGAATTTTATTTTAATAATATTAAATTTATATGCTATATTAAAATTTAGTTGGGTTTTCTTATTTGTCATATTTTTATTAGGTTTTAGACATTTAGCTAGGTTATTGATTTTTATTAGGTTCTAACTGATTCAACAATTTATTAATTTAAACAATACTATTAATGAAATATATATATCTAATTTAAATGAATTTTATTTTAATCATATAAATTTATATGTTATATTAAATATTAAATAACTGATTTAATTATATAAATTTATATGTTATATTAAATATTAAATAACTGATTCTAAGATAAGTTATTATTGATAGTTGCAAATATTTTTTTTTTAAAATAAGATAATTCTTATATATCCCATAAAAGATACAGAAAATAAGATACAAACAATTATAATTAAATATTATTCAAGAATAAACATTTATATAAATATATTTTCTAAACTATTTCTAAGATATGAGTGTTTTAAAAAATAAAAAACAATAATAAGTATATATTTTAATAAAAAAGTATTTGACATATATAAATACTTTGATGTTTGATTTAAATATTTAAAAATATAAATAACAACTTATTATATTGGTTTGAGATTAATAAGACATAAACTAATAAATATTGATAAGAAGATTATGCCCGTATTTGCGACCAAAACACCTAATATATTTGTATAAAAGTGAGAGCAGATCGGATATCCAATTCTGATTGTTTTTGTTTTTGCGATTTATTTCGTTTTTAACAGATATTATTTTTTTTATTTTTGTTTTGTTTCAAAAACTTACCGATACACTGATTTTTTTTTGGATTAAATCCAAACGAACTTGGTCAGTTTTATAGGCCGAAGTATTTACTTCATGAGCCTTATGTGACTTATTCTAATTTATTCTTTAACTAATATTACAATGGTAGAGAATGCAGAAAGAAAAAAGAAGGTTTGGAAGGAAGAAGATAAATTTTTTTAATGGAATCCTGCTTCCAACGGGAAGTTTAGTACTCCTTCTGCCTCTCTTTCCCTCCGCACTGATTCCAGACGGACTTTGTTTTCTCTCGACTCTTTATCCACTTCTGCCTCCGCTTCTTCTCAGCTGTTCCATTGCTCGTTCCTCTCTTCATCCACTATAAATCATGTTTGTACTTAGCCTCGTATAAATCATGTTTGTACAAAGTTTGACTACATGTTTCTTTGTATGCTCCAGCCCTTGGAGATTTGGAACAAGAAAATATTTATCTAGATACTACTAAGTTAATAGGTTGTGAAACTATGTTGCCTTCATGGACTTATATATGTAATTAACTTTATCTTCTTTTGGGTTTGTTTTTCTAAGTTAGTAAGTTTGTTATCTGGATTGACGAGTATCTTGTTGTTGTTGCGGCTGGTAAGACTGTTGAACGCCTTTGTTGTTGTTCCAGTTACGATTGTAGCTCTTGGATTGCTGATTCTTTGGGCGAGTAGTCGCAAAATAAACTGAATATATAGTTTATAGTTTGTTATGTAACCTATATCTATATTATTAAAGTTGAATTACACTTTGTAGTTGTTTGGAAACAAAAATAGTAGAATAAAAGAGATATATTTGGAAACATGAATAGTAGAGATGTATATTTTCTTTTATTACACATCTAGCCACAATATTTTCAATAAATTAATAATAAATGAGAATTGTTTAGAAATATGAATAACATATTTAATATTTCTTTTTATTTATACATTGAGTCATTGTTTTTACAATAAATTAAACAACATTCTTTCTATATTTCTTTTTATTTACAATTCTGTCACTATATTTACAATTTTTTATTGTGAAAATAAAAATACAAACTAAAATATAAGTAGTATATCACAAGGACCTCTATATTATATAAAAAAAATTTAAATACAGTATTATTACCTTATTTAGTTTAGCCAAATATAAAAATTTCAAGAGTTTAGTTTTCAAAAAAAATATCAGAAAATTAATAATAATTCATAGCAAACTAATTAAAAAAATTAAATTTTGAAACATGGATAAAAGTATGTCAAGAAGAAAAAATAATGGCTTATGTTATTAATAAAAATTGGAAATCCATTATGTTATAAAAACTATCTACTTTGATCAGTTTTAAAATATACAAAAATGGACAAATCTAATTACATAAAAACATTTTTGGCTAAAATAATCATAAAATAAAATATAAAATTTTATATAAATATTTGAAATCAAAATAATAATTTAAACTTGATTTTTAATCAAAAATTGATATAACATATGCATCTATTCAAAATTTTATGCATATAAGTAGTATATCACATGGACCTCTATATTATATAAAAAAGTTTTAAATACAGTATTCTTATCTTATTTAGTTTAGTCAAATAAAAAAATTTCAAGAGTTTAGTTTTCAAAAAAATATCAGAAAATTAATAATAATTCATAGAAAAATAATTAGAAAATTAAAATCTTGAAACATGGATAAAAGTATGTCAAGAAGAAAAAATAATGGCTTATGTTATTAATAAAAATTGGAAATCCATTATATTATAAAAAATATCTACTTGGATCAGTTTTAAAATATACAAAATGGACAAATCTAATTACTTAAAAAAATTTTTTGTCTAAAATAATCATAAAATAAAATTTAAAATTTTATATAAATATTTGAAATAAAAATAATAATTTAAACTTGATTTTCAATCAAAAATTGATTTAACATATGCATATATTCGAAATTTTATTTTTACTAAAATATTTTCCAATAACCATTATTAAAAAAATGTTTTCAATATATATAAGTAAAATACAACAAGAAAACCAAATTCATATACCAACTTAAATAATGGTTTTTCTATTTCATATTTAAAATTTAAGAATATAATATATGTGATTATTTATAAGCCTTTCACGTTATTAATTATTTGAAAGCATTTTTAAATGAAACTTTATAATAAAATCAACTTGAAATAAAAAATTATTAAATAAAAAAAATCATGCTATGGGTCTCCATTATCTCAACTCCTTAAAAATAGTTTAATTTAAAATAAAAACTAAATTAAATAAGCTAAATTTAATTAAATTATATATTTTTTTTAAAATGCAAAAATAAATTTTTGAATACAGAGAGTGTTGAAGATTCAAAATATTTTATTTTAATTAAAAAATCAGTGTAAAATAAGTTTAACTTTGGGTTAAATAAACAAAATCATATAAAACCTTAGAATTATTTAGAGTCTTCAAACATTTAGTCATATTTAAAATAAAAAATAAGTCATAGAAGTAAATTTAAGAGAAATTTTATAAAAAGTTAAAATATATATTTATCAAAAATAATAATTTTTATTACCTAAAATAATTTTCTAACAAAAAATACCCTCCATTTTTAAGGACGGATCAAAATCTAGTAATTATTAAGTCAGTTGTACAAAATGTTATTATTATGGTCATTCATGTTTATATAGTATAATAATCTATACTATTATTTATGTCTATACTATTATTTGCGAAGTGAAATTTCACAATAGAGTTCTCACGTAAAAGTTAGAGCGGTTAATATCGTTTATACACTTAATGAATCAAATAAATAAACTAAAAAAACGAAATATCTTATTTGAATAGATAATTGATTAAAATTACTAATATTAAGAACTATCCAAAATATAAAAAATCTATTTCATTATTCAAAATCTAAAAAAAACTATTTTAAAATAAACAATAATATATATATATATATATATATATATATATATTGTGTTGTTATCTGAAAACATCTTTTAGTGAGAAGTTAAAAATAACAGAAAACAAATAACTAAATATTAATCAAGTAAATTCTTAATTTCATATAATGCAAAAGAAAATATTGTGTGACTTTAAAGATTTTATTTCTATAATGAATATAGTGCACAAATAAATTTTCAAAACATTTATAATATGTATAAAATAAAATGAAAATAAAAATAATATTCTATCATTATATTCTCTTAATCAAGCTCTCACGTTAAAAGTTGGAACGGTTAATATCTTTTATAAATTTAATGAATAAAATAAATAAATTAAAAAAAAAATAAAAACGAAATTTAGCTTATTTGATTAGATAATTGATTAAAATTACTAATAGTAAGATAAAAAATCTATTTAATTATCCAAAATTTAAAAATCTATTTTAAAATAAAATATAATTTCTATATATATTGTGCTGCTATCTGAAATAAAAATATTTTAATAAAAAGTTAAAAGAAAATATAAAACATATAACTAAATATTAATCAAGTAAATTCTTAATTTCATATAATAGAAAAGAAAATACTGAGTGACTTTTAAGATTTTATTTCTTTTTTGTTAACTTCAAATCTGTCTATACTATTATTTGAGAAGTGATTTGACTTATGTGTCAGCTTCTCCATAGTTTTAGATTTTTTTGCTTATTTGTCAATGTTTTCAATAATTTTAATTAGTAGTTTCATTTATTTATTTATTTATTATATTTTAATTCTATTTAGTAATTTTACATATCCGTTATTTTAACTTATCTGTTATACTTATATATGATTAAAAACGAATTTTATTTACTAATATTATATTTATATGTTATATTAGATAATTAGTTACAATTTTATATACCAAACTGTCAAATATAATTTTGAAAAGTAAGATAATTATTAGAGATGTAGTGTTATTATCTGAAAATAATAATTTTATTTTATATTACTTATATTATATTTATCTGTTATATTAGATAATAATTATACTTTAATATAATAAATTTTCAAAAGTTTATTTTAAAAGTAAGATAATTCTTAGATGTATTTTTTTATTATCTGAAAATAATATTTTCGAATTTAAAATTTCAAATATTAAGTTATAATACATTCTGTAGTCAAACAATAATCAAGCAAAACATTTGTATTAATATATTTTCTAAAATATGTTTAATATGTTAGTTTTTTTTAAATTCGAACACAATAATAATCATATATATTTTGATAGATAATTTTTTTTTCATATATAAAAAACTTGATGTTTATTTTTTAAAACATAAATAATAACTTATTATGTTAATTTTTGAATTAATAAGATATAAACTAATAAGTATTTATAAGAAAATTATGTCTGCATGTGCGGGCAAACCACCTAGTTTCATTTACTTAACTTGAGTATATGTGATCAACATGCAAGAAAGATTGTAAATGCAACGGTACATAGTAATGAACTTGAAAGTCTATTCCTTGCTGCACACTCCTTGCTAGCTGATCAGCTACTTTGTTTGCAGTCCTGAGCACCCACTTGAAGATTACGGTTTGGAACCTCCTTTCCCACCATCTGATATCCCATATCCAGTTATAGTACCCAAAGTGAAGCTTCTTGTTTTCAATGATATCAATCGCTTTCTTGCTATCACTTTCTAAAATCAAACGTTTGTATCCTAAACTCCAACTATGTTGCAAAGCCATAAGTATCGCTTGTAGTTCACTCTCTTAAAGCTTCTCTAACTTGTCTGCCTCTTGCTTGTGCTGATCCTTTATAAACTTCATTCTCATCGTTAATCACCCATCCAGCAGTTGCTTCCATCGTTGGTTGATGGAAAGACCTGTCTGTATTACATTTCAGCCATCCCTCTGGTGGTCGTTCCCATTTCCTTTCAGTATCATTAGCACAACTTCCTCTGCCATTTCTTTGTCGTATTTCTTCCATTTGATCATTTTGTTTCCATTCCTTGGCATCTTCCTTCGCATATCGTAATAAAGCCCTCCAGTTAATCTCTTTTCGTCGAAACACTAAAATATTTCGACTTTTCCAAAGCCTCCATAGCAGCCAGAGAGGTAGATCCTGATAATGAGACAGTCTCGTAGAGGAAGAGTATTGTAGACATACTGTTATCTTCCCTTCTAGAGTAGCTGATGGACTGTCTATAATGAGATTTGATACACCAGAGGCTCTCCACATCGCCACAGCATACGGACAACCAAAGAAGATGTTTTCCTCTGTTTCTACTGCATTACAACATCGTCGGCATAGCTCATTTTGAGTAACATGTCTTCGTTTAAGGTTATGCCCAGTTGCTAGACATCTAGATATCATTCTCCATAGGAAGGTTTTAATCTTCAGTGGAGCTTTTGTTCTCCATATCTTGTGTTTAAGATCAGCCGTTCCATATGTTGGTTGTATTTGTATATTGTTAGGCAAATGAGTTCCCAACCAATATCCTGACTTCACTGTATACAGCCCATCTTCATTATAATGCCATCCCAGCAAATCTTGCTTAGCATGAGGACTGATTCTAATTGCCAAGATCTGGTTTACATCTTCATCAATAACCATCTCACGGAGTTTTTGTTCATTCCATTGACCTCGACTAGCATCAAAATAATCTCTCACCTTCTCCCCTTCAACAGCATGTACTCTAGCACGTGGTGGTCTTGGTGGGTGATCTGGTATCCAAGGGTCTGTCCACATATTAACCCGCTCTCCATTACCTATAATATATTGCAGGCCCTTAGTTATCAAATCACGCCCATGTAGGATTGATTGCCATGCATATGATTCCTTCCCTGTTATTGTTGCACTGAGAATATCTCCATTCGAAGAATACCTTGCCTGAAGTATACGAGCCATAAGACAATTGGGATGTTGCATAATTCTCCACACTTGTTTACTAAGTAATGCTTGATTAAAGACTTCCAAATCTTTAAATCCCAATCCTCCTCTCTTTTCGGCACACTAACTCGATCTCATTAGTACCAGTGAAGTCCTTTTGTCTCACCAGAGCCCCACCAAAATTTTGCTAATATTGCATTGATCTCATTACAGACTTCCTTTTTCAGTCGAAAAATATTCATAGAATATATTAGCATCGCAACCGCTATAGCTTTAAGCAAGATTTCTTTCCCGCCATGAGATAGAAACCTCTGCTTGCAACTTTGCGTGACTGACTTCACTTTATCGACGATATTTGCAAACATCTCACCTTTCTTGCTTCCCACTTCTTCCGGTAATCCCAAATACTTTCCGATTCCTCCATCATTATGAATGCCTAACAAATTCCTCATTTTTGTTTTGACAGTAGCATTCACCTTCGTTCCGAATGTGATTGATGATTTGTTGAGATTGATTGCTTGTCCTGAGACTGCCTCATATGTAGCAAGTATACTCTTTAGTTTCTTAGCTGCTCTCTCATTTGCCAATGAGAAGAATAAAGAATCATCAGCAAACAATAATTGATTAACCGCTGGCGCATTATTCGAAATTTTCACCCCCATCAGTTATCTCTTTTCCATGGCTGTCGTCATTAGTTGTGAAAGCACTTCAGCGCATAGGATAAAAAGATAAGGAGATAGTGGATCTCCTTGTCCAAGTCCGCGAGCTGGTGTGATCAATCCTTCAGGTTTTCCATTGATCAAAACAGAATATCTCACTGCAGTAACACCTTCCATAACCCAACCAATCCAGCGACCATCAAAACCCAAGTGCTTCATAGTCTCCTCCAAGAAATTTCATTCTAGACGATCATATGCTTTTGTGATGTCTGTTTTGACCGCCATATACGATGTAGCCTATCTTTTTCGAGCTTTCAAACTATGGAAGATTTCATGAGCCACAACAATGTTATCTGAGATCATCCTCCCAGAAATAAAAGCATTTTGATTCTCAGATATGATGTTACCAAGATGATTCTTCAATCTATTCACCAACACCTTTGTAATGATCTTATATGAAACATTACAAAGTGCAATTGGACAAAACTCCTTCATTCCAATAGGTGGATAGACCTTTGGTATCAAGCATATATTAGTATAACTGAGCTGTGGATCCAAACATCCTGTTGCAAAGAATTCTGTTATTTCTTTTAAGATTTTATTTCTATAATGAACATAGTGTACAAATAAAACTTCAAAACATTTATAATATGTAAAAAAAATCAAATGAAAATAAAATAATAATTTACCATTATAGTATTTTAATCAGTAATGCATATATTAATAATTAATTATAATTGTTTTAGGCCCGCATGCACGGAGATATTATTTTTTAAAAAAATAAAAGAATTTTATATTTTAAATTTTATATTAGTAAATATAAATTTTTAATTTATGAATTTAAATAATTGCAAAGATAAGACTGAGTGAATTCTAATAATAATATTAATTTTGAAAAAAGTATATAAGGAAAGTTTCAAAAAATTATAATAGCAGATTTTATTTAGTAATGTATGTATTAATAAATAATTATAAAAAAAAACAGGGAAAATTTGGAGAAATACACTCCAATAAGAATAAAATTTGGAAATTACACCCTTATTTAAATTTTGGGAAAAATACACTTATATATACATAAATTTACGTAATTGTCCATTCTTAATATTTTTCTATTTCTAATATATTATTTTTTAAATGATTTAAAAAATCGTTAGAGAAGGGATAAGAATTCTTTTTTGATCAACAGAAGGGATCAGAATAAAATTTGAATCTTTTGATTTTGCTCCAGTAATATATACACAATATCTTTCTTTTTAATAATATCTTAAACTATTTTATTATTTTGATAAAATAAAGAAACGTGTTAAGTTTCTTGGGTTTCCACTTAAAACCAATTGGCAATTAGTGGAGTCACCCAAGTCTCTTATATATTACTAATGTCCCTTTCATATTTCCAATGTGGGCTCTTATCTCCAATACCCTCCCTCGAGATAATGGTGGGTCTAACCATTGATCTCGCAGAATCCATCATACCCCTCCGAGATCCTGCTTTATCTTCTAGCGATCTCGGAGAACTGAGCCTTCTATGGGCCATCAGCTAATGAGATGATCGGGCCACTGTCCGGGCCGGATTAATTAATGGGTCAGTGTATTGGGCCGGCTCTGATACCATGTTAAGTTTCTTGGGCTTCCACTTAAAACCAATTGGCAGTTAGTGGAGTCACCCAAATTCTTTATATATTAGTAATGTCTCTTTCATATTTCCAATGTGGGCTCTTATCTCCAATAAAACGCGACGTCTTCGTCTTCTCGTCTCCTCCCTCTGTATTTTCTCCTCCATTTCGGATTCTTTCTTTCCTTTCACAGATTCTTCCTCTCATCTCATTAAGAGAGGTTTGTTGATTCATGAATCAAATATCAGTTTCTAGTTCTGATTGTATTTTATTCTAACAACAGTTCTGTTTTTATTTTCTTTTAGGAAAACCATATTGCATTTGGCTGGAGTTCTAAGAGAGTGGAAGCTTAATAACGAATCATGGAAATTCATGGTGAATACAAGATCATGAGGTAAATTATTTACCATTAAGGAAGGCTTGAAATTTGACGAGATGGTTCAGATGGTTCATATGAAGATTTCGGTATCAATAGGTTGGGTAATGAGTTACTATGCACTATCGGAATCAATGCTTCGAGATATGCCTAAGGATACATGACGATCAAAACAGAGACCCGCTTGGCCTTTCCATGGCTTCTTTGGCAACTCTGGAAAGCTAAGAATGTCTTTTCCGTTGAACAAGTCCGGCTCTCCGCAGTTGAAATACTGAATAAAGCCACAAAAGAAGCCTTACTTTGGCATGAGCTTCATAACGGCGAGACCGAGGTTCTTACTAGGCCGCAGGAGACCCCAATGAGACAACAGATCTGGATTAAGCTCCTGGTGATCGGGTGAAATGTAATATTGGTTGCTCGTGGTCTGCCTTCTCTCTCACATGTGGAAGCTCCTGGATAGTTATAGACACAAGAGGTAAGGCTCTATGCCATAGCCGACGAATGTTTTCAGGTGTTCTCTCTGAGGCCCAAGCAGTTATGGTGACACGTTCATGGGTTGTTGAAGCTATGCTGGATCTTAAGTTTCATCGTGTGATCTTCGAATTCTCGAACAGAGTCCTGCACGACATTCTCAAACAAGGTAACCCTGGTTCCACATTTGGTCCCTGGATCCAGACAATATACAACTTACTCTCATCCTTTGAGATCAGCCATCTAAGTTATGTGTCAATGGGAGGCAACTTAATAGCTATGGAAATCTCAGACAGTGTAATAAGGGACCGTCATAGACAATCATATGTTGCGAACCAAGGTCCACTTTAGTTAAAAGATCGGATTCAACTTGAAGCTTCTCTGACTCCGTAAAATGCTTGGTTGCTTGAGGATCAGTAGCACCCACACGTGGTGTCTCCAGCAAGGACGTCCGCAATAGTAAACCTTTTATTTCTTTCTAGTAGACTTGGGAGCTTTCTCTCTCTCTTTGCAAGTTGTTGGTTTTCTCGTTTCTTTCCAGGTTTTGGAACTTAAACAATGAAGTTTCCATTACTCAAAAAAAAAAAGAAGTAACTGAATCTTTCTTGGCTCTCAAGTTTCTTCAATACCCAGAGTAGATATAAGGCAAGATCACAACCTAAATCTTTTAATCAACTGGAAATATTAGCAACTTCACTCAAAAATGTAAAGGCAACTTTCCATGAAAATTTTAAGTTTTTTTTTATGTTGTTGTTAAGTTTATTGTTTAATTCTGAAGATCAAAGTGATGGAAAACAGATGACAGAAACGAATGGAGGTTGTGGAGGAGCCACCAGCTGATAAGAGAGCTTGACATAATAGTTAAATATGTGTAAACTTAAACAAAATAAGTTTGATGATATTTATTTTTAGGGATTTAATTAATTACAAATTTATATATTAATTTCGAATGAATATCTTAATTATTGAATTATCTTGGGTAAAAAAGTCAATTCATAATTAAGGAAGGGTATTTTTCAAAAAGTAGAATCGAAAAATGTAGTTATCAAATTTCAAATCTTACATAAGGTATTTTACAAATTATTCCAAAAAATTATGCCCGCATAGTAACATAAATATCTAGTCTAATCACTCATGTTTAAAGAAAATTAATATAAATTAGTTTTGATATTCATAGACTTGTGAGGAACTTTGAATTTTCAGAATAAAAAATTCAGATACTATAAGGTGATTCAACTAGGAAACTGAGAAAATTTGTCAATTATATGAAAAAAATATTTTTACTTAAAAGGATTTGTTTTCAAAATGCTAAAAAATTTAACGTTGCTGTATATGTTATTTCATTAAATACTTTAAAATCATTGTTATTGAACAAAATATTATTTGTTGACTTTAGAATGCTTTTTTTATAATTTCTAAAAGAAAATTATGAAATATAAAAATAAAAAAATCTAGTATACCACTAGAGTATTTTTTTTATCACACATATAGCATATAATGGTAAAAATGACCAAAATATCTTTCATTAAAAGGTAAAACATACATATATTCCTATGGTTATTAACTAGTGAGAAATTGAACTACGACATTTCTAATGAATTTTTCATGGTAACATTAACCGTAAAAGTAACTAGACAATTATAACCATGTGATTAACTAATTTAGACTTATAGTTTAAATATGAAGGGTGGAGTTTGGAATGTGAAGTTTAGAATTTTAACAAATATACAAGTAAATATTTGAATTTTCTTTTAAAATTTTTTTTCTCTGAAAAAACTCAAATTTCAAAAAGAAAACTTGAAAAATCAAAAATGAATTCTGAAAAATCCAAAATAATTTAAAAAGAAAAGTTTGTAAAAAATCGAATTTTTATAAACTTATTATTTATTTAAATGGTTATTTTATTTATATGTTTATAAATAAGGAATTGAATGGTCTTTTGCCTAAGATATTGGTGACAATATTGCTTTAATGAAGATAACATAAATTGTAATATAAAACATGAAATAAACTTGAAATTCTCCATTAACTAACTAATCTATATTCACTGTTTAGATTTGAAGAAGGATACGGTTGTGGGTGGATTTAGAAATGTATAAAATAATTTTTATTTAAAAATTATTTCAAAATAATTTCAAAAAATTATCAGAAAAATTGTACAAAAAAGTTCGAACTAAATAAAGATATTCTCAAAATAAATTATGTATTTATATTTTTTTATTATTTTTAAAAATATTTATATACATACAACGTAAAGATATAAGGGTATTTTGTTTAATTAACAAAACTTCTTTTAGTTGTTTTCATCATTGTATGTTCTTTTGGTCAAAAAATTCATTCTAGAATCTTTTGAGAAATTTGCCAAAATAAAATTTTGAATCTCATAATTTTTAGATAAAATTTTAAAGTACTTTAACATAAACAGCAAATCCAAGACCCTAAAATGAGTTTTTTTACTAAGAAACATACAAACAATGTCACTAAGTAATCGATTCTTGAAATTGTTCGGAGTTGGTTCTTCTTCGGTTTCATGGTTTGTTAGTAAATCCTGGTGATGATGTTGTTGGGATCAGAAGGATCACTCATCCTTGAATCTTTGGATGTAGAGCTTAGGCTCATTAGCAACTGGTCGCTAGAAGTCGTCAGGTAAACCGTTCTCCACTGCGTCTTCCTTGGTTGTATCATACGTTCCTGCTCGTGGCTCCTTTACCCTTCCAGAGCATTATAAAGAGCGACGTATTTGATCTCCATCAATAAAGCTTAGACCTTGCTGTTGTTTTCATTCAAATCCTTTTATCCCAATAGTTCTTCGTTTAATCAGTGTTTTATTTGTTGGATCAGATCCGCTCAGATTAGATTTTTAGTGTGATGTTTATGGTTTCCGGAGACTTGCATGTTGTCTTCCGACGTTAGTTTCTAGGGAAGTTCTTTTCTTTGCCTAGCTTAATCTTCTGGGAGTCTTGGCAAGGCTCGCCGGCTCTGTGTTAGTGTTGTAAATCTCTCCATGTACTCCTTGTTAATCTAATGAAAATGTAGTGTTAAAAAAAAAGTAATCGATCCTTCTACTTTTAATTTATAAATATAAATATATCTACCAATATCAATAATAATAAATATTTAAATATATTATAAAAATTCTCTTGCAAACTTTTATTCAATTCAAACTTTTTGATTTAATTAAATTTAGTGTTACTGTAAAGAATTATTCTAACCAAAAAATTACCCTAAATTCTCAAATTTACCTACAACAAAACTATCGAAAACCTCTCAAAATATTGGAAAAACCATTTCACATTTGTTGAATACACTCTCCCCTAAATCTGGTAGATCGTCTTCGTTGTCCATCGAGATGCGTTCGTTAGGGTTGACGTTTTGGTGGATCTCGTTTCTTCTGTCCTCATCAATCTCACTCTCAGCTTCATCGTCGGCTGATCATCAGTTCACAATCGACGGAACAGTACTCGAACTCACCGACTCCAACTTCGAATCCGCGATTTCCACTTTCGATTGCGTCTTCGTCGATTTCTACGCTCCTTGGTGTGGTCACTGCAAGCGTCTCAACCCTGAGGTCTGGTCTTTTCTTCTCCTCGATCTATCTCGCCTTTTATCCGATCTCAGTTTTATGGATCGAAATCGTTATTGATCTGATGCAGTTAGATGCAGCTGCTCCTATTCTTGCTAAATTGAAGCAGCCTATCATCATCGCAAAGCTTAACGCTGACAAATACTCTCGTCTCGCTCGCAAGCTTGAGATCGAGTATGCCTTCGTTACCTCTCTAGTCTAAATTGCTAAACTGATGCTTTTTGTTCGATCCCCTTTCGCCACGAGGATCAACAGAATAGTCGGTTGAACTCGGTCGCCGCCGGATTTAATTCATAAAAAGAAAAGCAGCAATAGTTTTTTTTATTTATTTAAGCTGATCTGATAATTCTTTAACGCACAGTGCATTCCCCACACTCATGCTCTATAACCATGGAGTCCCAATGGAGTATTACGGACCGAGGAAAGCTGATTTGCTCGTCCGTTACTTGAAGAAGTTTGTTGCTCCAGATGTCGCCGTTCTTGAATCAGACACACTTGTCAAGGAATTCGTCCAAGACGCTGGGAGTTCCTTCCCTGTCTTCATCGGCTTTGGGTTGAACGAGTCTTTGATATCGGGACTAGGTAGGAAGTACAAGAAAAAGGCGTGGTTTGCTGTCGCAAAGGATGCCTCAGAGGATGTGATGGTCTCCTATGATTTCGATAGGGCTCCTGCTTTAGTTGCTCAGCATCCTGCGTACAGTGAGCACAGCGTCTTCTACGGCCCATTTGAAGGTTCAGTGATTTCTTTTCTTTTTGATATCTTTTATCTGTTCAATAGTGTTTGAAAGAGTGTAAATTTTTTGTGGGTTGCAGATGGTTTCTTGGAAGAGTTTGTGAAGCAAAATTTCCTTCCTTTGGTTCTGCCGATTAAGCATGACACCCTGAAGCTGCTGAAAGACGATGAGAGGAAGATGGTGTTAACAATCGTGGAAGATGAGACTCATGAGAGCATGGGGAAGCTGATCAAGGCACTGAGAGCAGCTGCTCATGCTAACCGCGACCTTGTTTTCGGTTACGTTGGTGTGGAGCAATTTGAAGAGTTTGCAGACTCGTTTCATGCGGACAAGAAGGCGAAGCTGCCTAAGATTGTTGTGTGGGATGGAGATGAGGAGTATGAGCAGGTAAAAAGAACTGGTTAAAGCGGTAGATTAGAGTAATAAATCGCAATCAACGTCTCTATATTGACATATACAATATGCAGGTGGACGGCGTAGAGACGGTTAGCCACGAGGAAGATCATTTGACTCAAGTCTCACGGTTTCTGGAGGGATACAGAGAAGGAAAAACAGAGAAGAAGAGAATCAAAGGACCATCTTTTATGGGATTTATTAACTTGATGATCGGGGTTAGGTCCGTTTACATCATTGTGTTCTTGGTTGCTGTAATTGCGATGCTACGGAGCCTCGGTCAAGTTGAGGAGCCTGCTCGGGGCAGGACCGCTGTATCCGATGGTCAGGCCACTAGTGTTCTTGAAGGTGAAACCAGTGAGCATAAGCCCAGAGACAAAGAGGATTAGTTTTTGGTAGAATTCAGTGTGTTATGTTTTTCCTCTTTATTTTAGGCTCTTCAGCCAGAAGCCAACTTTAACAGTTATTTATCTTCGTCTTTATTTTATATGGAGCATTTTGATCTTTCACACTACCTACTATGAACCCTGTTTATCTTCGTTTTGATTTTAGTTCTTGGTGCCAACTAATTGCGTTTAAAAATCAAGAAGCATATACTCAATTAACAAAATTATACTCGATGCTTAATTGATTCACAAAATGCACTGAAGATTCCACAACTTTCTGAACTCACTCTTCTCACATTTCGTATGCTCTAGAACATAACCACTAAATGGTATAGGCCAGATTTATGTGTCCACTCAAAATATCTTTTCATGCCTAGGATATCAAGTCTGTCCTCATCAGTCTTAAGTGAAGTTCGGGGATGAGACTGAAATCCTTAAAGACTCTCATCATTATAAAATATTCAAAGCTTTCAGGCAGGACGGGCCATGGTAATTTTTACAAGAACAAGAGACGAGCATGAGTGATACATTATCAGGTTTACAAGTTGTCAAGTACTCATAAATCATAACAGAAAAGAAGTCTTCGAATTGTATTTTGGCTTTCAAGTTTACAACTAGTCATTCCTTCACGTGGGTAACTCAGGAAACATTCATAAAACCAATATGTAAATATAACCAAACACTAAATCTACGTAGGCAATCCCAAATATTAAAAAAAAAAAAAACAACACCAAATTCCAACAATGAATCTCAAAATGTAAACTAAAACCAAAAATACCAAACCAAAATAACAAATCAAGAAGGTATAGCCTGTCTCTTTTACTTTGTAAGCAGATTTTAAGTAATTTTGATGGCGTAATTGTTGTTTTGTGCAAGTGTGTGTATGTGTGTTGAGAAACTTGTTGCAGCAAAGTAGTACTATATGATGTACCCATTAGTTGACAAAAAAAATGTACCCATTAACTAATTTATTTTGTTTGGAATAATCAGACGCTTGGAATAATTAGACGCTGGACGAAGCCATAGCTAGGAAGCAAGAGATAGGCGCAAAGGTGAAACCCATGGTTGAGAATGGATATGGGAGTCCTCGTAATTGACTTGGGCGTGATTTGTAGGAATCAAATGTCCTTAGCCCACTCACAAGTCACACCTGACTTTGACTTTAAATTTAAATGGTGGAAAATAGATATAGCCAACACATATAAACCTCTCAGACTCTAGTATGATATTGGAATATACAATCGGAAGCGACCTTCCTAGCAGTAACCTCATCCTTTTGAAACGGTCAAGATTTTATTCCTTTCTTATAGTTCACAAATTGTGTTTGGGCAATAATGCTACTCTCTCGGTTTCAATTCAAAGCGTGTTCCTTATTTTCTGTAATGATATTCATTTCTTGTTTAAATTTAAAAGTTAAGTATCGGACGGTTTATTCTTTTTCTCGGTAATAATTTATTGGTCCACTATATAAATTAGACAGAAATTATACAACTGGATTCAGAATCACAACTACACTCCATAATGAATGCAAATAAGAAGAGACGTGCAAGATAAAGTGGGTCCAAGTCATGTAAACGTGTTCTCCATTATCCGCCAATATCCTCTTTCTGCGACCCAACCCCACTAGCCAATCAAACAAAATTATTTGTCAGACGAGCTTTTTTTTGTTTTCGTCGACTTCGTCAGACGAGCTTATGGCAGCGGCTAGTTGAGTTTATTTTATTTAATTCCAAGGTTAGTTTCTTGATTCTAAATTATTTTGTGTTGTTCTTTACGTACGACCAGCATGTTGCTAATATATTGTTTATTTGGTAACATACACTTTTTTTTATTAAAAAGGGAGTGATCTAAAGTCTTTCTAGGCTCAAAACTAATCCTTCTAAAGCCGACGGTAATCCACGTATTCTTACGATTTAACGTTAGCTCCGGTGGTCAAGTGGAATCGAACCCAGAACGGGCACTCCAACCGGAGTTTCATTACCAATAGGCCAAGACAACTCAGTTGTAACATACACTTTTATTTGGATTATTTTACTTATACGTTGGGCAGCCTCATGCTGAATTTGATAGGACAAGCAAAGCCATGAATAATTAAAAACATATTATTTGTTTTAATATTATAACATTATTTTTCCGACCGAAAATAATACATCAGAAAACCACCCAAAACAATACAAAGATAAATCTCTTGTTCACCTTTTTCAACTGGTTGATGATATACTAAAAAACATTCACATGGTAGCCATTCAAACCTTAAACCGTTTACAATCGTTGGACCGGCACTATTCAAAACTATATTTTATTTCTATAGTTTTGAAACAGTAAACTAAATCACATAATTTCCAATTATAAAGTAAAATTAAAATAAAAATTTGTAGTTTTATTTGTTTAACGACAATTACAATAACATAAAGCTGTGATTTGAAATTATGTGAATCATATAATAAATTGTGAAACGTTACTTTTAAAAATATATATTTAACATTTTTAAATTTGAGTTCACGTGATTCGCTAATTTAGTAAAACAATATATATTAAATTTAAACATTTGAGGAATTTCCTGAATATTTTCCCAACAAAGTTAACGATAAAATACTAATGACCATTCTTACAAAATTATTGCATTTCAAATAATATATATCCCAACATTTTTCCAAAAGGTATAAACGAACTGGTTTATGTATCTAAAATTATGCCACCAAACATTTCAAGAAACTTAAATAAATAATAGAAAATTCGAAATAAACAAATGTGATGAAAAAATTGATATAAGAGTGAGTCAAAATTTGGAGAAGAGGGAAGAAGAACTCCGTTTATAATCTTCCTTCATCGCCCCTCTCAACACAAAATCGAGATCGCGAAAAAAAAAACACAAATGGAGAAATCAAACCCTAGGCGCCCTTCGAACACCGTCCTCCCGTACCAAACCCCTCGATTAAGAGACCACTACCTCCTGGGCAAAAAGCTAGGCCAGGGCCAATTCGGCACGACCTACCTCTGCACGGAGAAATCGACATCCGCCAACTACGCCTGCAAATCGATCCCGAAGCGGAAGCTCGTGTGCCGAGAGGACTACGAGGACGTCTGGCGCGAGATTCAGATCATGCACCACCTCTCCGAGCACCCGAACGTGGTCCGGATCAAGGGCACCTACGAGGACTCCGTCTTCGTCCACATCGTCATGGAGGTCTGCGAAGGTGGGGAGCTCTTCGACCGGATCGTGTCGAAAGGGCATTTCAGCGAGCGGGAGGCTGTGAAGCTGATAAAGACGATTCTTGGGGTGGTGGAAGGGTGCCACTCGCTGGGGGTGATGCATAGAGATCTCAAGCCTGAGAATTTCTTGTTTGATAGTCCTAAGGATGATGCTAAGCTTAAGGCTACCGATTTTGGCTTGTCTGTTTTCTACAAACCAGGTTTGGTTCTTTGATTTGATTCTACATTGTCAAGATTTGTTTAGTTGAATCCAAAAGTTTGTTTTTGTATTAGATCGGTTTGTTTTGTGTTTTGATTGGATCAATTGAATAATTGTTTTTTTTTTGGGTTTTTTTTTGCGTTGTTTAGGACAATATCTATACGACGTAGTAGGGAGTCCGTACTATGTAGCTCCGGAGGTTCTAAAGAAATGTTATGGACCTGAGATAGATGTGTGGAGTGCGGGTGTTATCCTCTACATTTTACTCAGCGGTGTCCCTCCTTTCTGGGCAGGTTCGTTATTCTACTAAATGATTAAAAGCCTTTTTCTTTTTTATTTACAAGTTTCATGTCTTGTTTTGAATAATGATGGTATGCATTCTCTTGGGGTTTTGCAGAAACGGAGTCTGGAATCTTTAGGCAGATATTGCAAGGGAAGTTAGATTTCAAATCTGACCCGTGGCCTACTATCTCAGAAGCTGCTAAAGATTTGATCTACAAGATGCTTGAGAGGAGCCCCAAGAAACGAATTTCTGCACATGAGGCCTTGTGTAATAACTCTTGTTTCATTTTTGAATCAAACTCTTGTTTTGTTGTGTCTTTGTTGAATAATGAGTTATTGAGTTTGCTCTGAATGTCTTTAGGTCACCCATGGATTGTCGATGAAGAGGCAGCACCAGACAAGCCTCTTGATCCAGCAGTCTTATCACGACTAAAGCAGTTCTCACAAATGAACAAGATTAAGAAAATGGCCTTGCGGGTATTAATTAATGAACAAATAGTCTTTTATTTCCTCTCTCTTTCCATTAGCTGATTTCACTCAACAACTCACACAGGTTATCGCTGAGAGGCTTTCAGAGGAAGAAATTGGAGGTCTAAAGGAATTATTCAAAATGATAGACACAGACAACAGCGGAACGATCACATTTGAAGAGCTCAAAGCGGGTTTGAAGAGAGTCGGATCCGAGCTTATGGAATCAGAGATCAAGTCTCTTATGGATGCGGTATCATCACTAACAATAACCAAAGACCAAATAAAACTCTAACTCTCTCTCTCTCTCTCTCTCTCTCTCTCTCTCTCTCTCTCTCTCTCTCTCCTTTGTTTAACATATTGGACTTGTTTGTTTCTTTGGGCACAGGCGGATATTGATAACAGTGGGACAATAGACTACGGAGAGTTCCTAGCGGCGACGTTACACATGAACAAGATGGAGAGAGAAGAGAATCTGGTGGCAGCATTTTCGTATTTTGACAAGGACGGGAGCGGGTATATCACCATTGATGAGCTGCAGTCAGCATGCACAGAGTTTGGTCTATGTGATACACCTCTTGATGACATGATCAAGGAGATTGATCTTGACAATGTATGTAACCAACCACACTTGTTTTCCTCTAATTTTTTGATGTATGAGTACTGAGAGGTGTATTGGAAATGAATGTAGGACGGGAAAATAGATTTCTCGGAGTTTACGGCAATGATGAAGAAAGGAGATGGAGTTGGGCGAAGCAGAACCATGATGAAAAACTTGAACTTCAACATTGCTGACGCTTTTGGAGTTGATGAACAAAGCGCTCAAAAATCTGATGATTGAACTCCAAACCCCTCCCTATTATCCATCAACAGTTTTATTTTTGCAAAGCTAAATCAATTTTAGTTTCTTACACATCTGGAACTAAGAATAATGAAATGTTCTGTTGTTTTGCTTTTCTTCTTCTTTTTATATTTCGTATGTAGATGAGCAACTTTCAGATTTTTTGTATTTGCTTCACAATAAATGTTTAAATTCCAAAGAAACGAATGTAGAGGTGCCAGTGCCCAGCCTCAGGAAAAAAAACTAGAAACTAAAATAATGAATGCCCAACAGTAAATAAAAAAAGTGTCTAAAATATATATATATTAATGTTAATGTAGGCCTCAAGAACACGAAGTACTGGACTTTTTTTTTTTTGGGTGAAATTCAAGTATTGGACTTTTTACTTTCTCTTTCCAAAGATATCTATCTTATTAAAAATGAAATATACTTTAGAATTGTTTGGAAACAAATATATCAGTAAAAAAAATAAAATGTTGTTTGGAACATAGATAATATTATACTAAAGAAAAAATGGCTTAACTTAAATCACAGATCATTATGGCCCGAAATACAATTAATATTTATTCTTAAATTTTGTATGATTGTTATTAATTTGTTAAAGAAAATTATTAGATATATAATTTAACAAATATATTATAATTATAAGTTATTTACTCATGAGTTATTCTGTGTATCTAAGAATGATACATTATTATTAAGTTAAAAATATTAAATTACATAAAGTATATATATATATATATATATCTGTAAAATTCATACTATAGATTTTACGGTTTGCATTATCTTACAGACGGTCCTATTACACAACATAAAATACGTAGTATAAACAATAAAAAATAGTAAAACTGAAACCGTAAAAATACTATGTATACATTGTAAAACATGCATCCGCACAGTTGTGTGGGTCAAAATCTAGTTATTATTATAGTAACTAAAACAAAATTAGAGTTAATCAAGTAATATATATGCATATATATTTATTAGGTCGATTTTCTGAAAGTGAAAGCTATAAAACCCGAGGCTCACATCATTCCAACACAATTCATATTAACATCTTCCAAGTAAGTAGTATCAATCCTTTTTTGTTCAAATTGTGTTAAATATCTTAAGAACATTGTCCTTCACATATATTACGACACAATTGTACTAGTACTAACAACAATTGTCTCTTTTTTTTTCATTTGATGAAAAAAAAAGGAAATACATTTGCGATTAATCGTAATGATAGAGAAAAAGGCGATGCAGCGGATCGAGAGGGAGTTCAAGGATATGACTTCGCAAGACTCCTTGTACAGCATTGGTTAGTATTTTTTTTTCCATAACAATTCACAAAGGTCGCATACTCACATGCCAGGGAAAATAAATATATAATAAAAATTTAAACTGCTTGACCAAAAAAAAAAAAATTAAACTGCATACATCATGTGAAATAGTTCGCGATCGGATTATATAATATCATGATATTTGCATAATATACGTGTGAAGTTCACCACAATTGTATTTTGTTTTTTTTTTCTTGCAAATAAATATGCATTTTCTTGGTAGTGCTAGTGCTATTTATATATCTTCGTTATATTAAGACCACACTAGTTACAATTTTATGTTTCTCCACTATAATAGTGCTATTTATTGACACATATTTAGGTAGAGACTCGAACGATTTGTTCAAATGGAATGCGATGATTCCGGGTCCAGATGATACTCCATACGCCGGTGGCATGTTTAGGATCGACATTAAGTTTCCTAGAGATTATCCTTATACAGCACCGAAGGTTATATCAACTAAAATAAAAATAAATTGAAATTTAAGAAGTTGTATCTCTAATGTGTCAAGTACTAAAACAAATATGTTTTATGTGTTTCATTTTTGATCCTTTTCCAGTTTACGTTCAAAACTTTGATTTATCATCCAAATATCAATTCTCAAGGATCGATATGCCTTGACATTCTTAAAGACAAGTGGACTCCCCCTCTCACGGTTGAAAAGGTTTAGAATTTGATTTACAAATTAAACAAATCGTGTATTCAACTTAAGTACTACCTTCGTTGTTTAGAGTTAATAAACGAATAAACAGGTGCTTTTGTCCATCTCTTTATTATTGGCGGACCCAAACCCAGATGATCCTCTTGTGGCAGAAATTGGAGAGCTCCTCAAAAATAGCAAGTCTCAGTTTAAACAGAAAGCTCGAGAATGGACTGAACGACATGCTTAAAGATTAATAGCTGTTTTACGAAAAAATAAGAAGATTAATAATTGTTTTCTATTTTCAAATTAATCATACAAATAATTATCTACTGCTTTGAAAAATAGGTTACTGTGGGTTTCTGATATATTAAAAAAAACGTTATAAGCATTTTTAGATTTTTTATTATGCAACAAATGCATATTATACACATAAATAAAGATTAGATTTTGAACCACATTTTCTTGTAAAAAATTTTATAGTTCCACACCTAGTGTGTTTGCTCCCTGACACGACCTTCGAGTCAGCTGCCTGACTTATCTTCCTCGAATCTGGCAGCATTTCCGCTCGCTGACATTGCCCCCTTCCGTTGCTTTCATGGTTCGCATCTTCTGCTCTAGTTCTTTTTTTTTGTCACACAAACGATTATATTAAATCTAAAACGAGTTTAAGCGATTACATCCGGAGCTATGCTCAACGGTAACAAGATAATAACCGGAGGGAGGATCCTCGACGGTTTGATGAACAGCATAAAACACAAACACTAAAACAAGAGATAACAAAGCTAACAGAAGAGTCTTGCTCGATAAATGGAGAACCGTGGGAAGCAACGGATGTGTCCCTGAATAGGCTACTACCACGAGCATGAAATAGTCGCACGCGACATTGATTAAACCAAACTGCCAAGTTTGGAAGGAGGTGGAACGAGCGTGAACAGCTCTAACTCTGACCTCGATGTTCCCCGAAGAGACTACGTGAGTCTCATCAGAAACGAAGAGTAACAAGGTCCTGGATTTGGAACTGACAAACAAATAGGCTTGACCTTGAAACCGAATAGCGCCAGTGACAAATACAGAGCTAATGCTAACTCTACTAACCTGTGATGGATATACGAATAACGACAATTTTAGTTTGACATCACGGCTTTGGGCTAGGTGAACCCTTTGCACTGAGGCGCGACGGCGGACCATGGACAGACATGATGCTTCGGAGGAGGATTGATGGCTCAAGTATATAATAATCAGCACGTTTAAGCTCCATAAATGGTTATCGTTCAAGCTAAAGCATGTGTCGGTTGAGTACCAGCGGCTCTCGGAGGGGATAGGAGTGACAAGGCGATGTGGCGGATGTGAGGCGATGCTCTTGACGATCAAACATGAGGGATTGCGCATTGAGGTCCTGCTGAGAAGGTGAACTCCGATATTACCGTATCAGGATCCATGGCTCTCATCGAGACTTAAGCTAACCCGCAATTCCATTGCAACACTTTTAAAACTCATATCAAGAGATTTGTGTGGGTTAGGTACCAAGAGTTGATACGGCGATGATGAGCGCAATGGAGGAGTGAATCTGACGGTGGAGGAGCTGTGGTGGTTGAAGGGGAAAGCAAAACAGTGGTGAGGCGTAGGAGGGGAGAGATGGCGTGGCGGAGGTGAATAGATGCTCTTGACGCTTTTCCAAGATGGGACAACAGCTGGGAACAGGATGAGAAACTGTGTTCCACTATTACCGTAGCGGAACTTGTAGCTCTCAACAAACCCTAAGCTGAGCACGTCCACAACAACAGTATGAACGTTCCTATCAAGAGATCTGTCGGACTGAAACCCTCGGTGAAGATTCTCGTCCAAAGGTTCGAGATTTGGAGTTGGTGGAGAGACGAGGCGTTTCGGCGGAGTGGGGACTTGTCTTGTGACCTTTACTCTGACCGGCGAGGGACAGGGGCGAAACAGAGGAGGCTTAGGCCGTGTATCGAGTGGAGACTCAGTGAGTACGAGCATATGAGAATCAACGAGACCACACAGGTGAGTAGATCTAGTGCCTCTGTTTGCCTTGAGAGGTTGGGTGGTGATGAGGAGATGAGACGGAGAGGCGGTGGCGACCGAGAGAGTAACAGGGGAGATGGTAGCGATGAGAAGGTCTGGCGAGATGGCGATGGTGGAGACGACGAGAACACTGACACAAGGACTGAAGACAACAATATAAGAAACAAAGATCGATAAGGAGTGGCTGGCGGAGTAGAGGACCCGACGCCGGCGGCAAAAAGCCTCACCGGCGTCGAGGGATGCGAGCGGCGGCGGCGTCTTCACTTGGGTTCGCCCTAGAGAGCGTATCGTAATTTGTTTTCAACTACTTCTGCTCTAGTTCTTTGTATGGTTTTCTTAGTATCATTTATTTTTGGTCAATATCGCTGAAAGAGATTATATCGCTTAAAAAAAAATTTCAATCCTTCAAAAGATTTTACATTTCTCAGGCACAAACACACAATTACCGTTTATAGCTAGAACTGTCAGATCGTTTCATCGTAATCTGTTTTATGTTGGTTGTCCTATTTTGATTTATCTTCCCATACCACCTCTATAGTAATTATATATGTATAGCCCACAATCATTTGATCAGAAATTGATAACATAATTACCTTAATAAATGGCTAAGGATAACATGAATTTTCAGTGGCATTTTATTTTGTAATATATACCCACGTAAAACTAAGGTTATGTGTTTACTAATGCTTACATTTTAATAATATAGGCTATATTTTGATTTGCGTTCACCGAATTACTTTTTTTTACAATATTTTCTTTAGTAAAAATTATAATTGCATCCATAGGCATTTTATGTTTCTATATTTTTATTAATATTTGTGTACATCATTTTTAATTATTTTTTAAGTTAAGTTCTGAATTTAAGAAAAATTGTAATTAGATTCTATATAAATTTTTTTATTATAAATATTTAAAATTAGATGATTTTTTTATGAAAATATCCTTTTTTGTTACAAGTGAATGATTTCAGTTTAAAAAAATAAGCGTTAATGTTTGTGAAAAGTATTTTTAATAAAAATTGCAAAAACAAAAACAAAAAAAGTTATTCTATTAACTAACTCATACTTTAATTCAATATCATAATTTAAAAAAAAAATATTTTACTTTTAGTAAAATAACCATTTTAAATAATATTTTTTTATTTGATTTATACTTTTTTTGCCAAATAACATATGTTCATATAATTTTTTTTGGACTTTTCTAAAATGACATAAAATCCGAAAATTTAACTCATATAAAAATCTAGGGCTGTATTCAATTTAACATTTGATGTGATTTGATTCTTAATGGAGTTTTCGATGATTTTAATAAGTTGCAAAAATTTAAGTGATTTTTGTTAAATAATTCTAGAATATCACCTAAAACAAAGGGATTTGAGTTTTAATTTTTTTTTAACTAATAAAATTCACACAAACACCCTGAAATCACCTAGAAACTTTAAAATTTCACAACTGAAAATATTTTTAATAACATTGGATTTCAGAGTATTTTACAAAATGTTAAGTTCAATAACAGTTGATTTTAGATGAGTTTTTTAAAATTCATGTTTGAATAACAGTTGATTTATCATTTAAAAAAAAAAAATCACCTAAAGCTCTCAATTAAAGAAGATTTAGTTATTGGATGTTGAGAAAAATTGGAATCGAAAATATTTTTTTTGTATTGATATTATTAATTTCTTAAAATATATTTCATGTGTCAAAATTTAATTGGTGAAATACTTGTATTTTAGTATACAAAGAATAAATTCAGATATTCTGTTTTGGAAAACTAAATGTGATATTCTTACAAATATTATTTATAAATAAATTTTATTGAGATTTTTTATTTCAATAAATACCATTGTACTCATGAATTCTACCTTACATAATTTGATCTTACTAAACCCAAAAAAACTGAAGATTGTACTGCACACAAGAAGAAAATTATGAAAAGGTTTCACTCAAATAAAATTTTGGAATCTATCTAGAAAGACACTTGGACACAAGGCAAGAAAATTGGGAAGAAAACAATCTCATTTATCTTCCACAACAATGAACTGCATTTATTCAAGTGGAATATTCAACGAAACAACCAATAAAACTTTTTCTGGCTGATTTTTCTCGAATTAAACAGATAATAGTTATATGAACCCCTTGACGGGGTAGACCTTCATTGTCAAGGAGACGACCTCAAGTCAATCACTATGTGAAATTAACGATCATAAAAGAGCCAGGACTGGCATAACTTTATCTCGCATCAACAAAGATTAAAGAGAGAGAGATAGTGTGAGAATGGGTTTTGTAGTGAAAAATGTTTACGATCTTCATATTATTTTCATCATAACCATACTTTTGGGCAGTTCTATGGCAGTTTCTGCAACTATCTCAGAAGCAAACGCTCTTCTCAAATGGAAATCAACTTTCACGAACCAGACAAGCTCATCAAAGCTGTCTTCGTGGGTCAACAACACAAACATGAATACAAGCTTCTGCACCAGATGGTATGGCGTTTCCTGCGACCAACAAGGGAGTATCATAAGGTTAAACCTGACTGACACTTCCATCGAAGGTACATTCCAAGATTTCCCCTTTTCTTCTCTCCCAAACCTAGCTTACGTTGATCTTAGTATGAACCGTTTCTCTGGAACCATCCCTCCCCAATTCGGAAACCTCACTAAACTCATATACTTTGATCTCTCCATAAACCAGTTAACTGGAGAAATCCCACCTGAGCTTGGCAAGTTACGAAACCTTGAAACTCTCCATCTTGTCGAAAACCAGTTAAACGGGTCGATTCCATCTGAGATCGGTCTCTTAACTTCGGTTCAAGAAATTGCCTTGTATAACAATACCCTGTCCGGACCAATACCCTCTTCCATTGGAAACTTATCAAACTTGGTTAACCTGTATCTTTTTATAAACTCTCTTTCTGGTCCACTTCCTTCCGAGATTGGAAACTTAGCCAATCTTGTTGAGCTGTGCCTTGATAGAAACAGCCTGACCGGTCACATTCCTTCAAGTTTGGGAACGTTGAAGAACTTAACTCTTCTCAACTTGTTTGAAAACAAACTTTCCGGTGAAATACCCCCTGAGATCGGTGACATGACCAGTCTAGATTCCCTTGCCCTTCATACAAATAACCTTACCGGTTCAATTCCTCCTTCCCTAGGAAATCTCAAGAACCTAACTCTTCTTCATCTTTACCTAAACAATCTAACTGGTGCCATCCCCACCGAACTAGGCAACATTGAATCCATGAACGATCTAGAGTTAAGCCAGAACAAGCTTACTGGTTCTATTCCTGATTCCTTCGGAAACTTTACCAAGCTGCAGTTTTTGTACCTCCGTGACAATATGCTCTCTGGTCCGATCCCTTCAGGGGCTGCAAACTCTTCCGAGCTAATTGTCTTTCAGCTCGACGCAAACAAGTTCACCGGATTCTTGCCAGAAACCATTTGCAAAGGCGGCAAGCTTCAGAACCTCACATTAGACGATAACAACCTCGAAGGTCCTATCCCGAAAAGCGTGAGAGACTGCAAAAGCTTGATAAGAGTAAGATTCACGGGGAACGGATTCACTGGAGATATATCTGAGGCATTCGGGGTTTACCCGCATCTTGACAACATTGACGTCAGCCACAACAAATTCCACGGTCAGATTTCAAGCAACTGGGAGAAGAATCGAAAGCTACTCCACTTGATCATGTCAAACAACAACATAACGGGTCCTATCCCACCCGAGATTTGGAGGATGACGCAACTCGGTGAGATGGACCTATCTACCAACAACCTCACTGGTGAACTTCCAGAAGCAATTGGAAATCTAACGGCTCTGACAAGGCTGAAACTGAATGGGAATCAGTTATCCGGAAGAATCCCACAAGGGATAAGTTTCTTAACCAAGCTCGAGTATCTCGACTTGTCCTCAAACAGATTCAGCTCCAGCATCCCACAAACCTTGAACTCCTTACCAAATCTTCATTACATGAACCTGAGCAGAAACAATCTGGAGGAACGCATTCCCATGGGACTCACAAAGCTGACTCAGTTATCTGATCTTGATCTCAGCCACAACCAGCTCAACGGAGAAATCCCACCACTCAGCTCCCTGGAAAGCCTCGAGAAGCTCGACCTCTCAGACAACCATCTCTCCGGTCAAATTCTACAAAGTTTCAAGGACATGAGATCCCTAACGTACATCGATATATCAAACAACAACCTCGAGGGCCCACTCCCTGACATCCCTGCGTTTGGAAACGCAACCGCAAAAGCATTGAAAGGAAACAGAGGCTTATGCAGTAGTAATGCAAGTAAACAGAGGTTAAAACCATGCCCAGCCGTGATCAACAAGAAATCGAAAAACAAGGACGACGACAGCCTTGTTGTGTGGATATTAGTACCGATCCTAGGGGCGCTCGTGATAATCAGTGTATGCGCTGGTACATTCACTTACTACCTCAAGAAACGTAAACCAAGAACCGAAGACAAATCAGACTCCGAAAACGGAGAGAGTTTGTCAATCTTTAGCACTACTGGTGGCGGGAAAATCAAATACCAAGAGATCATCAAATCAACCAAAGATTTCGATCCGAGATACCTAATCGGAGCCGGAGGATACGGCAAAGTCTACAAAGCAAAGCTCTCACTAGGCACAACCGTCGCCGTGAAAAAGCTACACGAAACTACTACTACTACAGACTCAGGAGAGGTATCATCGAAACGAGACTTCTTGAACGAAGTAAGAGCGTTAACGGAGATCCGTCACCGTAACGTGGTGAAGCTACTCGGATTCTGCTCCTTCCCCCGCCGCCACACGTTCCTCATCTACGAGTACATGGAGAGAGGGAGCTTGAGGAAAGCGCTGTCGAGCGACGACGAGGCGAAACGGCTCGATTGGGCTAAGCGGATCAACGTTTTGAAAGGCGTGGCGTACGCTTTGTCGTATATGCACCACGACCGATCAACACCGATCGTGCACCGCGATATCAGCAGCGGGAACATCCTTCTAGGCAGCGATTACGAAGCTAAGATCTCTGATTTCGGTACGGCGAAGCTTCTCAAGATGGATTCGTCCAATTGGTCAGCCGTTGCTGGCACCTACGGCTACGTCGCTCCAGGTAAAATTAATATTTGAAAACCCTAAAATTACCGAAATTTTAAATTTTGATTGTTTTTTTACTAAATCAGAATTAGCTTACGCGATGAGAGTGACGGAGAAAAGTGACGTGTATAGCTTTGGGGTATTGATGCTTGAGGTGATAAAGGGGAAACATCCGGGGGAATTGGTTTCGACTTTGTCTGCTTCTCCAGGGACTACTCTGTCGCTGAGAAGCATTGTCGATGAACGTCTGCGTGTGCCAGAGGCGGAGATTAGAGATGAGCTTTTGAAGATGGTCAAAGTGGCGGTGCTGTGCTTGCAAGCGAATCCGCAGTTCCGGCCAACGATGATGACAATCGCCGCTGAATTCTCGTAGAGATCTCTCGTTCATCACTCTTGATTTATTCACATTTCAAAGAAGTTTCGCGTAAACGGACCCAAATTAAAAGAGCGAGGAATTTACACTTTTTTAAGTCACATTTTCACTTTCCAACTAGGATATAAGCTATATTTTCTACATGTGTCACCATTTTTTGGTGTGAATTTGTCTACCATGCTTTATAAACCATTAAGTTGTTGCTCAAAAAAAAAGAAAAACCATTGAGTCATGAATAATCAAAACAATATATCACATTCTAACTACTTTTCTTCAAAAATCAAAATTCTTTTCTTAAAATTCTTAATTTTAGTTTTGCGGTTACCCATTATTTATCTCTTCTTTCACTTGAAACTATGTGTATTCATGCACCATGTGCAGCAAAAAAAAAATAATTTAAATTAAATTTTAAATAAATTTATTATTTTTGGATTTTATTATTTTACTATTAATATATTAATTGAACATAAAATTAAAATAAAATAAATAATTTTATTTATTTAAATTATATTAAAGAATAGATATGTATATATAGTTAAAACTATAATTTCATATATATATTTTCATATATTTCATCTGGATAGAATATATTAAACTGACTAGTACAAAATTACTAAAAATTCATATAAAAATTGTATAATTATCAAAAAGTAAAAATAAACAGTATCTCTAAAATCTTTAGATATATATGACTAATTAATATTATTACGATTAAAAATAAATTAAAAATTGTATAAGATTTTGAAAATCCTTTTAGTAATAAACTGTATGGTTATTTAAAATACAGAAATAAAAAATATTTCAAAATTAATGAAATATAATTACATTTTCAATATCATATTTTAATATATTTACTTTAATGATAGCGTGTAATTTATTACCATATTCTGAAGAGTTTACCAAAATATAAATAATCATTAAATGTAATTTTTCATGTCATATTTAACTATTAGTTATGTCATCATTGTGGCATGTCATGTCACATTTATTTGGTAAAAATAATTGTAGAAAATACATGTTTCAAAATCATTTGGCAAATAATGTCCGAGGGATTAATTATCCACTTGGACGAGGAACACAAAAAATCAGTCGATTCATCTGAGTAGAACATGTTTTCTTACTAGTTGGTTCATTACCTTATCTATGAAATTGGTTCATCACTTTATCTACCTCACATCTCGACAATTCACCACCATCATATTTATGGTTACCAAAATAAATTCAAAATACAAGGTTAAGTTTTCACTTTATAAAACTGGTAAGGAACCAGACGATTTCTACAGAGAATTCATTTTACAAAAAATTAAATATAGATTTCATTTTATAACTTTATTTTGATATATAGAATTTCTTTACTTTTGTTTTTAAAGAAATCAATGTGTCACAATATAAATTGTATTCATCTATATTCATTTACAAATACTACTTAGAATTTATATTTATTTCTAATTTTATATTATAATAAAAATATAAATACATCAATACCAATAAGAATATATATCTTATTATTAGTTTAGTAAGTTATTTATAAAATAAACAAAACTAAACCAGACCAAAAAGTTACAAAAAAGTAATATTATAAACCATAAATCTAATTAAAATCCGTACATTTAGTTTCCTAAATATATTATAAAATAATTGCCTAATAAGTTGAATTATTCGTATATGTTTACATAATTGAAAATATTCTTTGAAAATATTTATAAACACATATGAATGAAATAAAAGACAACTTTATATAATGTATGCAGTTTTATGATGAAATTTTTAGAACTTTTGAAAAATCTATGTAACTTTTAGAATAAAACACATCATTACGATAGATACATCCTTGAACATTTTACCAATCTCTTAAAACAATACCGTATTAGGATATGATATATTTTTGACATCCTTTTATTAATATTTAAATTTAAAAACATAGAGTTGTGTTAGTAACAGTAGTGTTAATCATATTTTCCATTCAACTTTATTTATGAACAATTAGTTGGAGTAATAAATAAAATAAGCAATTAAGAAAAATAACATCCATTAAAAGTTTAAAACTTATGCAATTTTAAAGATGAAAAATCACACTCTTAAAAACTTTCAATAATTCTATTATTAATTATATAAAGAAAGAAAAACTCATATTTTTACATATATATCCTGTTTAATCAACGATAAATACAGAAATTGAGTTGGCACAAGAAGAATCTTTGAGTAGAAGACTCATTGAGAAGAGATAAGCTGAGGTGGTACTGTTGCAGCAAATTGAAAGTCAAGAAACAGACACGGTTAGGAGACGGTGTAAATAGTCTTCTTTACCTTTGTTGTGAGACCATCTTGTAATTGGGATCACTAGGCATCAGTTGGTGCGGTGAGCGAGGATCCAATACACAACATTCAGAAACTACTTCAATATTTTTTCTCTGCAATGATATAAGAGTAATTTTTGAAGATAAACATATGTCGTTTTCCTCTATATATTAATTACTACTTGATCACAAGTATACACAAAATATTGTTCACATAATCATTTTGTACTTAACTGAAATCTTTGTTTTAACCAATCAAAGAAAAATAGAATAAGACATCAAAGACATAATTATTTATATATCTAAAACATAAGAAATTACTCAAAGAATAGATCACCAGAATATTTTTAGATAATTTTAAAGATTCTTTACAAAATTAAAATTAGATATTAAAATGAATGAAAAGACAATTCTTAAGAATCTATACAATTTTTAAAATGAAAATACACTTCTCTACATATTTTGACAGCCTATTGAAAACTAACTCAATATTCCATGTTTATAGGTATTTCTCCAAATATCTTTGATGATTTTTGAATAATAAATCTTTACTTTTAGTCTATTTGTAATTTTTTCTTGTGATTTTTTTTATTGTTGTGATTTTCTGATTTTCTTTGTTATTATTGTGGTTTTGATTTTTCATCAACGACAACTCCTTATATAGGAGATTAAGTGTTACAGTGGTTGACAACCTAAAATTGCAAATGTTAGCTAATGTTTGCAATGGTTAACACCAAAAAAAGTAGAATGACTCAACTCCAAATGCTACAATCACCAACAATTGCAGTGGTTCACAACCACATATCGCAATGGTTCATCATGAAAGATTATAATGGTTTAATCAGTTGCAATTGTTCATCTACGTATTTGCATTAATTCACTTAAGATCTCCAACAATAATTTCCATTTAAGTGTAATAAGATATTGACTAAATATATAATACATATATAAAAATTATACATAAATGTAAATGTGCATATATATAAAAATATGTGTTCTCAGTTTACTTGTTATTAGTAATTCTCTACTATTAAATAATATTTTCTAAATAGGTCATAATATTTGATCTTAAACTCGAATAAACAAAAGAAGATTAGAGTAAAACTCATACAAAATATGATATTTTAATCTATAAAGCATTATTTAAAAATTCAAACCACACAATTCTGTAAATATATAATATTATAAATAATTAAACTACTCAACCAATTGAATTACCTGAATATTTTAACACAATTTTAAGATTTTAAAAATTTATATAAAATAGAAAATGAAAATAAAAGAAAAGAAAATTTCTGTAAAATATACACCTTTGAAATTATACACAGCTTTAAAAACACATATTTAGGCAAAATGTTTTTTATTGTAACTATAAAACTTATATAATATAGAGAAAACAGATTCTTATTACTTTCTATCAGTCTCCTGGAATTTAATATAATTTTAACATGAAAGGACACATCCATATACATTTTAATAATCTCTTAAAAAACTAATACAATATTTAAGATAAAAAGACACATCTTTTCACTTTTTGAATGTATAAATTTATATAAAAAATAAACGTTCTCTCTCTAAAAACGGCGATGCAAAAAGCGATCTAGGGTTTTGATGATCTTGAGCGGATGGGATCCGGGGATTGATGGGGCGGTTAGGGTTGTATCCATTCAGGATTACGAAGAGGCTATCGGAGATGGGAAACAGAGATCACGACGAAATCGCAGAGATCCATATCGGAAAAAAGGAAAAGGGATCTCGGAGAGGTTGAAGAGATATCTGATACTAACGGATATAAACTTGATTTGGGTCATCATCAAGACGAAATCAAAGATTCATAGAGGTTTTAATTCTGATTCTCCCTATTATCTCTATTTTTATTGGTGCCGCTGTACTTTAGGGGCTTTATGCTATAAGGGTAATCATACTGGCTCGGTCTTGTTTGGTGTATTGGGGAAGGATTGGAATGTATTGGTGTCTATGAATGATTACTGGTCTGGAACTCAAATGTTGCTTCACAGGTACATATTTTGGCAGATACTGGTTAAGCCTTGGGTAGGGGACCAGAGGTTGTGTTGGGTCTCCTTAAACCTAACACAGACCACGTTTATGTGGAGATGCTTTCAGTACGACACGACCACATGGCTGGCAGAAAAAGGATGGGGACAAATAGTGAGGACACGAGCAGGGCTAAGGAGTTTGACTTTTGTGTTTGTGATGGGAACTTATGTATGGAACCTATGTTTTTTCAATGGAAGAGATATGGCATGGTATTATTTTGGTAGAGGGTCTGTAAAGATTGTTTGGTTTATAAGATCAGAATTTAATTATGCTTGCATCTTTAATTTGAGGTCATGGAATTGGAACACAGAGGTTTTGAAATATTTTATTATTTGCTTGTTTCTTCAGAGAGGTAGAGCTTTGTGTCATGGGCATCAAGTATCATATGGGATTCATCGAATTTTGTGGGTTCTTCATCTATCCAAGCTCGGTATTATTGGCATTTTTTTGTGGGCTTCCGGACTAAAAGCATACATGTTCCTGTGTGTTTTGGCTTTAGTTTTATTTCGTTACGGCTTTATTGGGTGTGTGGGCAATCTATTTGCTCAGGTTATAACTTGGAATAAATTTGGCTTTGATATAAGCCTCATGAGGTGGAAATTTGATTGTGGCTTTTGGTTACGGACCTGTTTAAAGATGAAACGAGGACAAAACCAATTTTTTTTTGCATGGAAATGTGAATGGCATAATATCTCAAAATCATATAGATAATTATTCTGGTATTTTTGGGAGGACAAAAGTTGGAATATATAATAACCATTGGGGAAGAATACGATTGTATACATATAATGGGTTTCATTACACCCAATTTATAATGGCTCAAATGAGCAAGATTAAATATTTTTTTAGTGAAAATATTAAGCTAGAATTGTAGAGGAATGGGAAGCAAATAGACAATTAGTTATCTTCGGAAGATATGACATCAATGTAAACCAGATTTTCTTTTCTTATCGGAAACAAAGCCGAATTTTGCATTTGTTCAGGGATTTCAATCACATTTTGGATATGATAATCTAGTAACGGTAGACCTGAATGGAACAAGTGGAGGGTTGGCATTATATTACAATAATGACCATCAGATTAGTATTTTATACTCCAGTAACAGGATGATAGATGTGGAGGCAGAGGCATTGGGGAAGAAAATATATTTGACATTTGTATATAGAGACCCCATTCAGAAACTGAGAGATCAAGTCTGGAAGATATTAACAAGATATGGCATTTCAAGAGATGGTCCTTGGTTTATTATTGGAGATCTAAATGAAATCACTGGGGAATCATGAAAAAGAGGGCATGTCGTTACGGAGCCCAGACACATTCGTATCATTTAATAACATGATCCGTAATAATGGGCTCCTAGAATTCCCGGCAAGGGGGAACAAATTATCTTGGCAAGGTAGGAGGAAAGTAAATGGGAAGGCAACAATGATTAGGTGTCGTTTGGGTAGAGCTTTAGCGAACGAAGAATGGCACACAATGTTCTCACAATCGTATACGGAATACTTGAAAATGGTGGGATCAAATCATCGACCGATAGTAGCTTTTCTCGAGGATAAAGTTACTAAACGCAAAGGACAGTTTCGATTTGATAAACGATGGATAGGAAGGAAAGGTTTTTTTGGAATCCATTGCCAGAGGTTGGACAAAAGAAATGAGGAATACAACTAGCAATATGGGGGATGTTGTGTCAAAGATTACCAATTGCCGACATGAACTCTCAACTTGGCGTAAGAATAACCCATTATATGGAAAAGAAAAAATAGCGGAATTGCAAAAAGTATTAGAGGAGGTCCAAACAGATGATTCTAGATCTCAAGAGGATATTTTGGAAGTGTCTCGGAAACTACAGGAGGCCTATAAAGATGAGGAGGAATATTGGCAACAGAAAAGTCGAAATATGTGGAATACGGCGGGAGATCGCAGTACTAATTTTTTCCATGCCTTGACGAAACAGCGAAGAACGCGTAACCGGTTAGTGGGCTTATATGATACACACGGAAATTGGGTGGCTAAGGATGAAGGAATTGAGAAGGTTGCAGTGGATTACTTTGAGGATCTTTTTACTACTACATCGCCTAGGGAATTTGATGATTTCCTGGACGAAATTAAACCAACTATCTCTCAGCAAACAAATCAACGGTTAATAAGGCTAGCCACAGAGGAAGAGGTGCGGCAAGCATTGTTCATGATGCATCCAGAGAAGGCACCGGAGCCAGATGGAATGACGACATTATTTTTCCAACATTCTTGGCACATTATTAAGCAGGATATAGTGGAAATGGTCAATAATTTTTCGACTACAGGGAAATTGGATACGCGACTAAATGTTACAAATATGTTTGATCCCTAAGACGGAAAGACCCACGAGAATGACAGAGCTTAGGCCAATAAGCCTCTGTAATGTCGGTTATAAAATTATATCAAAAGTTCTGTGTCAACGGCTAAATTAAAGACCTGCCTACCGGCTCTGATTTCGGAAACACAGTCGGCTTTTGTGGCAGAGACACTGATTTCGGATAATATCCTGATTGCTCAGGAGATGTTCCATGGGTTGAGGACAAACAAGGCTTGCCAAAATAAGTTTATGGCTATAAAAACAGATATGAGTAAGGCTTATGATAGAGTTGAATGGGATTTTATTCAAGCATTACTACAGAAAATGGGGTTTGATCACCATTGGGTTTAGTTAATGATGGAGTGTATAAGCTCGGTACAATACATAGTTTTATTAAATGGTCAACCACGAGGACAAATTATTCCAAATAGAGGCTTACGACAGGGAGACCCTTTATCTCCATATTTGTTCATTATGTGTACTGAAGCCTTAATAGCAAATATCAAGAAGGCGGAAAATGAAAAGAGGTTAACGGGAATAAATGTGGCAAGGGCATGTCCTTAGATCTCTCACTTGCTTTTCGCAGATGATAGTATTTTTTTATGTAAAGCACAGAAAGAGGAATGCCAGACAATTTTGGTAATTCTTAAAGAATATGAAAAGGTTTCAGGACAGCAAATAAATTTTCAAAAATCGTCGATCCAGTTTGGTCACAAAATTGATGAAGCTACTCGCCAAGAACTTAGAGACATTTTGGGAATTCAAAACTTGGGAGGAATGGAAACATATTTGGGAATCTCGGAAAACTTGGACGGATCAAAGGTACAAGTATTTGGATTTGTTCAGGAAAAGTTAAATAACAGAATCAATGGATGGACTTTTAAATTTTTTTCTAAAGGAGGTAAGGAAGTGATTATAAAATCAGTGGTAACCGCACTGCCCAATCATATTATGTCCTGTTTCAGAATCCCAAAGACGGTAGCAAAAAAAGCTCACCAGTGTGGTAGCACAATTCTGGTGGATCCCCAGTGGTAACACAAATGGATTACATTGGAAATCATGGGACAAGGTTTGTGTGGATAAGGATGATGGAGGGCTTGGTTTTAGGGACCTAACGGATTTTAACACAGCTATGCTTGGCAAGCAGCTTTGTAGATTAATAGAGAAACCATACACTCTATTTTCTCGTGTCTTTAAAAGTCGATATTTCAGGAATGCTTCACCCCTGGAACCGATCAGATCATACTCGTCCTCCTATGGGTGGCGGAGTATAATCTCTGCTAGATCTCTGGTTAGCAAAGGACTAATCAAAAGGGTGGGATCAGGGACATCCATATCAGTATGGAATGATCCCTGGCTCCCAACCAACCGCCCGAGACCAGCAAATAAAAAACAAAATGTTCTTTTACCAGATCTTACGGTTGCCTCCCTTATTAATGAAGGGTCGCGAACATGGAATTTACAGGCTCTTCAGGATGTATTGGACCCAAAGGATGTTAAAATTGTCGAGAGTATACCTCTAAGCAGGACACAAACAATTGATAGGGATGGCTGGCATTTTACAAAAAAAGGAAAATATACGGTTAAATCAGGATATCAAGTGGAGAGAACATATCCAGACAAAGAAATAGAAGCAATGGAGTTTGGACCCACAATAATTGATCTTAAAGCTAATTGTTGGAAAGTGCGTTGTCCACCAAAGATGAAGCATTTTCTATGGCAACTACTAACGGGATGTATAGCAGTAAAGAAAAATCTAAAGGCAAGGGGTATTAAGGGATACATAAGGTGTGACAGATGTGGAGCACTAGAGGAGTCTATAAATCATGTTTTCTTTGAATGTCCACTGGCAGTCCAGGTTTGGGCACTATCAAGGATCCCAACGCATCCAAATTACTTTCCAGGACAATCCTTGTTCACGAATATGGACTATTTATTCTGGAGGGTTAAGCCAGCAATGGAGGATCATCATTTTGCATGGATACTTTGGTATATATGGAAAAGACGAAATAATAAAGTATTTAGTAATCTGGATATGGATCCGAAGGACACTCTTCAAAAGGCTATGACTGAGTCTTTACTCTGGACGAAAGTCCAACATGAAATAGCTCAGAAACAGAAGCAGGATACACATACAGTTGATACGGTATTGCCGATTAGATCGGGACGATGGTGTTTCACCGATGGATCATGGAAAGCAGAGAATACATTTTTAGGAAAAGGATGACATAGTACCTTGGAAGGCTTTGAAGGGTTATTGGGAGCTAAAAATACACTAGCTAGTCAATCCTCATTGCATACAGAGGTGGAAGCCCTTATATGGGCGATGGAGTGCATGAGGAATTCAAGGCAATATAACGTTATATTTGCAACAGATTGTTCTCAATTGGTGAAGATGGTTCCGGAACCAGAAGAATGGCCGGCTTTCGCAAGTTACTTAGAAGACATCAAGAGTCTGAAGAGAAGTTTCAACAACTCAGAGATTATTCATATACCACGGACGCAAAACAACATGGCGGATCGCTTAGCACGCAGTGTGAGGCAACAAACGTCGTTTACTGTCCATATGGATACAGAGCATCCAGCTTGGTTTACAGAGTTCATATGAGTCTGTAAAATGGTCGACAAAAAAAAATGTATAAATATTTTTAAAAGGATCAAAGACATATCTTTTCTTATTTTTTGGATTCTTATTTAAAAAAAACGCATATCTTAGAATGATAAGAAGCATATTTACACATTTTCACAATCTCTTTAAGAGAATTTCACTTTTTAGCATGAAAAGATAAATTCTTATGATGATAAGACATATATTTACACATTTTATAATCTATTATTATAAGGAAATGTTACTCTCTCCTCCTGGTGACACGTCACTAATTCGTACGACGACAGCGCGGCACGTGTCCTTTTTATCTAAACGCACCGTATCATTTTCTCGCTATCATATGGGCTTCATGAGTGTGTTGCGTTTTGGGCTGTGCGGTCTGTATCTGTGTCTGGCCCGTAAAAACAGATGTCCTCTCTAACCCTAATTTGACTGCAGAGAAGAAACGACCGTCGTCTTCTCTTTCATGCGACGCCGACAGATGCTGTTTCGCTTCTTCACATCGAGTGTAACGGTCCCAGTAAAAGCTTTGTGAACAATCCCATTGGTTCACCACCCAACTATGTCGTATTCAATGCATCATTTGATCTGAAAGGCGGTTGTAATCGGGTATAAATATGGGTGAGTGTTTCCTCTTCACCTCATCTTATCTTGCAACTATTAGATCTCATACTAATAGATCGTATTATGGCTAACTCTTGAGTATTTTTTTCTGATCTGAAGTCTGGCAATTGCTCCTCCGTCGGCGAGGCTAGGCTTTTGCGGTTCTGGGGGCCAGAAATGTAAGGACCCTTTTCAGATTTTGATGCTTTTTCATCAAATTATTCCGGCGTGTTTCTTACTGTTTATTCATGGCAAGTCTCTTGCTGTTTGTTCATCATTTCTTGGGTCTTCATCCTGATTGTTGATTATGAGATGCATGAATTATTTATTTTTTGGCTTATTTTTTTGTATTTTTATCGCTGATCCAACTAAATTGCTTATTTTTGTTTTCCATTATAGATGAAATCATCTCAGTGAAGAGTACGATGATTGATAGTCCTGGAGAAAGAGTCGTGTCATGGCCTAATTTTCGTTCACACCACTAGAAGAAAGAATTGGATCACAGGATAGTCTAAACTTTCTGAAGAATATGAAAATACGTCTGGGATTTAATGTCTCTTCGTGGGACAGTTACTCACTTACTCTGCTTTCTAAGCTTTTAGTATAAGAACTTGAACCACTGATTTATTTTTTGCTATTGTGATTTCAACCACTGTTCGATAGGGTGCAACGGTTCATGTTTGTTGTATTGTGAGCTGCTAATAGTTTAGCAATTAGAATGTTTACTATGTTCTCTTATACGAATGGAAAATATTTTTGCTCTGAAACAGTAAACTAAATGCCATTTTTGTGATAAGGTTCTCTCATATCAAAACAAGAGCGTTACTTCATTATCACTTATGAGTTTACATACGTGAAACATGTTATAAGTATGGCTCTGATTGAGCTTCTATTCCTCACCTCTGTTTTTATCACTGTCAGTGAAACATACTAAACGAGTGTAATCATATAGTTCAAAAGCTGTCCACTTGAACCATAAAGTTATAGTAAGAGGTTCATTAATTTTAAAATGAAATTTGGTTTCAAACAAACTACAAATCAATCAACATTAGTTAACCACTTTAGTCTTCATGAAAACTTACGAATAAGTATGATCCTAATGTTACAGACACTTGAAAGAGTTTCAACAGTCATAGTTTCCTCCACTGAAATAGCGTGGAAGGTATGTATATATACAACTATAATGAAGTCACTCATACATTGAAGTCATGTTGACCATGATCTACCTAAGCAACTTAAATTTGGTGAAAAATGCAAGTCGTACATATCTCCCATGAATGGTGTGATCTTAGAAATGGAAAGACCCCCAGTGGAATGTAACAAATCACACATCCATTCTCTACGCGTATTACAATTCAGTTGGTGCGTAAGCAGTACTTGGAGCAACCATGGCTCAGTAGAATGTGGGACATCAGCCACCATGGCTTTCGGTCACTAAAAGCCCACCAGAAAGTTGTGCAAACCAAACGAAAAGATATAGCAAAAACAATGTTTAACTTTTTGCTACTAACCAAATAAAACAAATCACTTGCGTATTTACGTATATAGAGATAGTTAAACTTACGTGTGTGACCATACGTCTGAAACAAAATTTAAAATATACGAACTTGTATAGAATAACAAAGTGAAAAGTTTACGGTTTACCAAAACCAAATATCCCACAAGCTTAAATGTTTTTGCAGATTGTTCAAGGATTTTCAGATAAGCCAAAATTTTCTAGCTTAAAGCTTTTCGTTCATGAAGCATGTGTTGTAATGATTTAAAACAGTCTGGAATTCATTATTGTATGCTGCTATTTGTAACTGAAGTTTGTTCTTACGGGTGGAAAACTGCAGAGCCACTATGCAGATGTTGTAAACAGTGAGAGTCATACGATATACTAAATACCGGTTAAAATTGAATAACAAATAAATACAAATTTATTAAAACTCAGAATTAATCAAATTAGAAGTATATAACTAAAACATTAAAAAATTTAGGCTTTGGTTGACCACCTTAAAGATCAGTTTCGCTAGATATTCTAATCTCAGCTTGCCGGCTAAGAGCATAAGAGCATCTGCAGTGGGAAAAGCCCGTCTCAAACACAAAAATGAGAAAAATAAAATCATACAACTGTCATTCTAAAAAATAAACATAAAAAATGTAGAATGTCTATAAATATTTATGTCAAGAATTCTAAAAGAAATACTGTAAACATAGATTCACAACTGTGTAAAAATAAAATACATAGTTATGTAGTCAAATAAGAGACACGCTATCTTATTATATAAAGCTTAGTTTTCAAAGTTACTAATTAACACAATTGCGACACATGGCGGTTATATATTTTAGATTGTGACATGTGTGCAATATATTTAACATTTATATACTAAGATTGATTTTCCTATTTTCCTATATTATATAAAACTAAAGATAGTTTTCTTATAATCCTACTCAATCTTATTAAAATAATTATTTTCGTAATTATCTTTTTACATTGATTTTCCTATTTTTCTATCTTATTATATAAATAAAAGATAATCTTATTAAAAAAAGTAATATATCATAATCTAATATTATTATAAATATCAAATTAAAAATTTAATTATAAGTATTATTAAAAGTAATTTTTCATCAAAAAAATCTAAACAAAAGGTAATTGTAAAATATTATTTGATAGTAATTTTTCTTCTAATATTTTTACATGTGTTTAAATATATAATGATTAAAAATATATGTACTTATATAGTAAAACGAATTTTGAATAACCCATAATTTTTCCTTTTTTGAGAATTCTAAACAAAAAATTATTAACTAACATGATCGTGACATGTATCAATAAATCTTTAAGATTGCAACATCTGTTAATCTATCTTATAACTAAAAATATAATAAAAAGATAATAACAAAAAAAAATTGTTAAAATTAATTGTAAGTATTATCTAACAGTAATTTTTTATTTTAAAATCCTAAACAAAAAATAATTGAAAAGGATTATTTGATAGTAACTTTCCTTTTAATATTATGAAATAGGTTAAAATTTATAATGATATAAAAATATATATATAACGAGATAACAAAAAAAAAATGAATTTTGAAATTTATTTAATAGTAAAAAGAATGATTTAATAATATTCTTTTAGAAATTTTCCTTTAAAATCCTGAATAAAAAAATGGTAAAACACTATTTTAAACTATCTCATAATTAAAAATAAACATACTAGGTAATAATATTAATTTTTATTAAAATAATAATTAAATATTAATTTTCCATCTAAAAATCTTTAAATATATAACTTCAAAATATTATTTGATTAAAAATATATATACTAAGAAAATAACAAAAGAATTTTGAAAAATTATATTTCAAAACTATTTAATACTAAATTTAATTTAAATATTATTTAATAGTAATTTTCTAGAAAATTTCCTTTTCAAAATCTTAAAGAAAAAATAGATTTGTAAAATAACTTATTTAATACTAATTTTCCTTTTCTAATATCCACAACAAAAAAATAATTGTAAAATATTATTTCATATTAATTTTATAAAAGTATTTACTTTGCTACATAGAGTTACAGATATTCAGAATTTCATTTCAAATCGAAACGGATAATGAATCGAGTCAAAATTTACGGTTATTCTGTCGAGCTTTATATAGATGTTATGTTGTTGTGACTAAGTTAATATGACTATTATACTTATGTGTGTTTGTTTTTATCGACATATAAAATTGGTTTTGCTGTTATATATAGATCATGCTATTATGAAATTTAAATCAAAGAGATCGACTATGAAATAAAATGAAGTAGGTTATGCTATTAAGGAGTTTAAATCAAAGAGAAAGACTTTACAATAGAACAATGGTACTGATAACTCGCTTAGGCAATATGATTATTGAAGTTGGAATTCTAACCGGAAGTTATGTGAAAAAATGAATTTTTATTCCTAAAATAAGTTTCATAACAACAAATGCAAGAAAACCTTTTAAACTGAAAATACTTCAATTTTCTATAAGAGTTATATAATGACTATCAACAAGAGTTAAAGTCAAGCTTAAAAAGTTAGTTTATTTGCCAAGTCCAGTCTTACAATTATATGTCGAACTATCAAGAGTCACTACAACTAAAGAACTTCATATTTTTAAAACACTGCGACAATAATGTTTCACAAAATATTATATAGAGGTTATAAAGTCACACCATGAATGCTAATGTAAACAAATTTGATGTTTTCTTTAGCAATATATTTGATATTTAGCTGACTATCAATAAAACATATTGATTGGTGTTGTAGAACATCAATATTTTGAATTGTGTTGTTTTTGATTTGTCTTACACAATATAAACAATATAAAGCGTTCACAATTCTATATATTTCAATTAACTATAAATAATATTATTTTGAAAAAATTAAAAGTGAAGTATTTATTAAAAATAAAATATAAATATGCTATTTAAAACACCATAAATATTAAAATAGAAATACAAATCAAAATTTATAAACTGATTATTGTTATTAAAATGTCACCAATATATACTGAAAATCCAAGAACTAATGTTTAAAAATATTTCATTCTTTTTATATGTTCTTGAAATTAAAATATCAAATAAAACCCGTGCAACGCACGGATCCATATCTAGTATAAAATAATGCAAGACCATCTCCAATGGTTCACTCTATTTTAGAGTGAGTTTTACACTAAAATAGAGTAACTCTAAAATAGAGTAGAGTTTATCTCCAATGGTTTACTCTATATCTAACTCTAAAAAGGAATATTCTAAAATTTATTCTTTTTTATTTTATAAGAAATATCTTTTACTTACAAAATTTACAAACTGATCCCTTATATTTTATTTTTCAAAGGGTTTTTATAAATTATATATTTATCAAACATTCATTATCTTAAAAATTACATTACATTATATTAAAACATAATACATTTAATAGAATAATTTTATGTTATGTTGCTTATTTTTAATTTTAGTATTTGTTTTCTTTGTTAACTTTATAAAATTATTTTAATTTTAGTGTTTGTTCTCTTTGGCTAATAATAATAAGTTTCAAACATATATATATATATATATATATATATATATATATATATATATATGTGTGTGTGTTTGTGTGTGTGTGTGTGTATTAATATATATTGTGCTTAAGATAATTATGTGATGTTTGTATAATTAAATTACATAAATAGTTACAAAATGAAAAGATTAAAAAATAAAAGGACTAAAGTACAAATAAAAAAGTTTCACTCTATAATAGAGTGAGAAATAGAGTGACTCCAAATATAGAGTAAGAAATAGAGTTACACTATTTTAGAGTGGGATATAGAGTGGAGTTGGAGAAGATCTTATATAATAAAGTAGACTTTTTTCTCTCCATAGGGGGAAAAAATGCCATCTGTCCCCTCTTAATATTATGTTGGGCCTGTGTTTTACAAATTCTCAGTTCGAATGGTTTTATAATAGTTGTTGGGCTGAGCCTGTTGTTTTGTATTTTCATGCCGACCATCTCACCGTAACGTCTCTGAGAACATATCCTCCCACTGCCTTTTCTTCGATAGATCTCTTTTATTTAATGACAACTGTAAAGTCAATTATCTCTATCCTTCTCGATCTTGATTATTCTTCCGTCTCATTTTCTATTTTTTGATAGCCTGTTCTGTGTGGATTTAGGCCTTCAGGGAAGAATCGCTTAGAAGATGACATGAAGATGGTTCAGTTTCAAGACAACAAGAACCAAAGTATCCCTCACGAATCTCAATATCATTGCATCTTTGCAGGGATGTGAGTGTGTGTGCATGTTTGATGCATTAGCTCTTGCATGCCATAATAATACGAAAGCTACAGGTCTGAGCCAAAATTTGTGGTGGCCATCAGGATGAATCCGACACTATTGATCGCATCAAGGAATGTGTTGAGGCGAAAGAAGGCATCTCTCCTTTTCAACAATAGGTAACAAATTGCCCCTTCACTTTAAAACAAAAAGATGAACTGCTAAGGAATGTGTCTTGAACTTTTTTTGTAGCTCTTTTGTTCTTATTGTCTCAGGTTGCTGGAGTTGTTTCCGGTTTAGTCAAAACTGAATCTACAAAACATCTTTTCATGTCTTAGTGACATAGAAAATTGCATCTCCTTTCCACTGTGTTTTCTCATGTTCTTTCCATTAGTTGATTAACTCTGTTTGAAAGCTAATAATCTAAGAAGTTACATATAACACTAATTCTTAGAGTTTTTTTTTTCAGGCTCATCTACGTCAGAAAACAGCTAGCTGATGACAAGACGGTAAAAAACTACAACATTCGAAAAAGCTTTGTCAAACCCTGATAAGGTTTTGATCTATTCATATCAGTATATGATTTTATAAACAAGAAGATAGAGTAAGTATAGCTAATTACATATGCACATGAATATAATTTTCTCTTTCGATGCTGGAAAAATATGACAAAATTTCTCTTTTGATGCTGGAAAAATATGACATTAGTTAATTTTTATTTTCCTTGGTCAAAACGATTTAACCTTTTTACTTACTGGTCATGGCTCCTTCGTTGATCAAAGCTAGAAAACCGACCTTTTACAGATACTGAATGTGAACTTTTTCATGTTATTATTGGCTCACACTGTAGTGTATTTGCAGCACTGTTTGTATGAAGGTACAAGAATATAGTATTGCTAAAAGAGCCAAAGAGAAAGGCGTTGCAGTTGCAGCTAATGAATCAAAGTTTAAGATGAATGCGGTGGCAACTATTAAATTTATTAAAAAAAGGAAATGTTTCTGTATACCATGTACATTTATATTTTATAAAATTATCTTTAGACTCGGTTGACTTATATTTTAAATTATTTTCTTAAAACAAAACTGAAAAAAAATAGAGGCAATAGCAATGACAGGTATATATGAATAGCTACTAATTCACGACGTTAAAAGTGACAGATTCATAAATTATTAAATGATATACAGTAATTAAAAAATAATGGACAAATATTACACCATTGATTCCAATCATAGGAGTAGAAGCCTTAAGGTAAGGATTCATCGAGTAAAGTTTGAAGTAGTAGTCCTTGTGAAATCTATGTCTATAAGACTGAAATAAGAGTGTTTGTGGAAAAAAACGTTTCAAATGGATTAAGCAAAGTTTGTTTCACATTTTTTTTGTCAGAATTCAGAACTCAGAAGTGTCCCATTTGTTAATATTCGAATATATTTGATCACTTATGCATGTTTTGTGGTGTTTCCCAAATTGAATCAGTAAAATATGCTTCATATTTTTTTTCTCTTTTATCTTTTCAGGCATCCGTTTGATAATAATATATTGGATCCCTTATGTATGTTATTATATTTTGATTAATAATATTCACTAGGTTCTTCCTTAAATTGAGATTCATCAGTGTACAAAAACAAGTTCACTTTGTACTTAAAACCATTGTGATTTGATGAGGTGTGACTATCAATTGTCCATGTGAATTTCCGTTCAAAATGTAAGAACATAGTATTGTTTTTATCTTTGGTCAAATGAACATAATATCTATTATATTATTTTCACAAAGTAACATATATTCAGACAAAAGGTTATAAATATTATTCCAAATGATTAATTAATTTATGCATAAATTAAAATTCACTTTCGGGATCAATGATGTAGAAAGTAAAATAAATTATTATTTATTTTCTAAGATGGAAAAATATAAATTAATATATCTCAAATAAAATGTACATTAACAGTTAAATACATAATTAAGTTATTAACTGTATATTTAAATTATTGAATCAAAATAATTGATAAATAATGTTATAGAAAACCGGCGCGTAGCGCCGGAATACCACTAGTTTTACTCTATAATAGAGTTTGGTGTAGAAAATAGAGTGGGGTTGGAGATGTCCTAAGAGAATGAATGAAAATTAAACAGAATAAATGAAAACAGAATAAAACAACTCCACACCATGAAAATAAAAACAGAATAAAACTTCAAATAAACAATCTTATTTAAGGTAATGAAAAATTTAGTTAATTGTAATAAGAATGAATAAATAATATCAATCAATAAAATAACAAATCATATTAATATAGAGCAAAATATTTTAAAACAAAAATAAATATTAAATAAAAATAAAAAAATAATTACTTTAACTATATAAATTATTTTCAAATTATCGGCCGGCCCTAGTATATTATAAATCATTGCATTATAAGATGAAAAAAAAACATTTTACTATAAGAAGATGCATTTTAAAAAAAAGGTGAATTTATTATTGTGTGATCAATGTTCATGTAGATTCGATCTTCAAGTGTTTCTACGATCCTCTTATTTGAAAGAATGAGTTGAAGATAATTTGAGTATATCAACTTGTAAAATCACTCAAGAACACTAAAAGACACCAAAACACATAGTAAAAAAAAAAAAATCAACCTCGATCTAAAACGAATTAAAATGGATAAAACACAAAACATCACTTGTAGATACCGAGAAGACACATGTTCATGGAAAGATAACCAGAACGATAATGCATCATCACTCATACAAACTCATGATCCTGATATTCTCAGGCAATTCGGATCGACTACATAACATGACTGTGTTTTCAAAAGCAATGGTACATGGTCACTTGTTTGCCGAGAACGAGATGCATGTTTTTGTTAACTCTTTGTGGAAAGCCTAAGTGCTTATGAATAACTCACTCAAAAGACGTCCTTCATCTCGCCAACTGCTTCATCGACATCAAGGTGGAGACAGATGTGTATGTTGCTAACCACACTGCTATGAACGCAATAGCTACGGTAAAGTCATATGACACATGTAAAGAGATGTACTAGTGCTATTAAAAACATGAGGGAGCCCAAAAATCATCCAATTAAGCCATCAATGATGCTTCAGCGAAACCAACTGTGTCATCATCAAAACTAAAGAAGAAGTGGCAGAAACAAACGTAGGAAATGAGCTCATTTTCACAAAAACAAATAAAGCACCTATCATGAGTGTAATGGACATGATACCCTCCCTGCCCTCATATGCACTTTTATAACTACATTTAATAAAGGAGAGGTAAAACTAGAAATATGGTCAAAATATAACATGTGTTAATCAAAATAACCATATTATTATTACTTTGTTTTTGAAACTAAGATATAAGTTTTAATATATATATATAACTAGTCATCTATATTATTAAAACTAAAATACAAAACTGGAGTGCTTGGTTAATTAGATAGCATTTATAAAGAAAAAAAATTGTTTGGAAACTTGAATTGTAGTTAAAAAAATTGTTTGGAAACTTGGATTGTATTTTTTTTAAAAAAATATCTCTATCCAAATAAATCAGCAAATTCATTTAAACTTCTTACATTTTAGGAAACCACTAATTGAGATAAAATTGAGTTCTTCACGACATTCGAGAAAACAAAATATATATATATATATATATATATATATATATATTTTCATGATACACAATATTTCCCCCCTAGATTTTTTTTAATTAAATAAATACCATTCAAATATTAGAAATGTCGTAGGAGGTTCGAGTTGGATCATTTTCGGTCCGGGTTGGTTTGTAGCAACCTAAAAATATATCAATAAACTTTCATTTTAAATATGACAGTAATAAATAAGTTATAAACAAAAAATACAAATATGCGCAGGCGTGCAGGTCAAAATATAAACTGGATTAATATTTAAATATGTCACATTGCTATGTAAATAATTGTTTATAGATTCTTTAGTTGACTAATTTTTGATATAGCTTATATTGAAATAAATTTATTTTAAAAAAAATATATGAACTGAAAACAAATATAAGAGAACTGTACATTTGGATTCAAAATCATTTCTTTTAACAAGAAACTAGACAAATATGTTGATTTTTATACAAAATTAAATTACAATATAAATATTTAATTAATATAGAAATATGTTACATTGTTCAAACAAAATATCAATGTAAAAGTATAGTACAATTCTGTTCTAAAATCATTTATTTTAACAACAAGTCAAATAAATATGTTGATTGGAGAGGAAATAAAATAAAGTTAGAGAAATACAAATTTACCAGAGACACTCTAATATGTATAATTTATTATAAAGAAAGTTTTACTAAGATAAATACATTCAATAATTACAAACAAATAATATTTTTCATAAATGTGTTACACGTTATAACGTGTTATTAATATAAGCATAATAATATGGTTATTAAATTAACACATGTTATAAGATATATATAATTTAGATCGTATATGTCAAAAGATAAATATACAAAATAAATACTTCATGCATTTCATATAGAGCATTACTTGAACACATTTCATGTTGACTAAAAATACTGTAAAATATACTTATAATCCTTTATTTAATGTGATTAATTAAATAAAAATATTGAAATAAAAATGTATTGGTTATTTAAAAGGCAGAATATGGATTTAGTATGTAAAATTACATTGAAAAGACTTTTTCTTTTTGAAACAAAAAAATATATTTTACTAATAAATTTAAAATATTTGTTTGTGAATCAGAGTGCTTCCTTCATTTTGAATTTAGTTGTCGTTGTAGAGCAAAATAAGTGTTGTTTTATATTTTTTGAGCAATGTATATTGATTTTTTATTCTAATTTATTTTTCTATTTTTTGAAATGTGGTTTTGTGCATTAATAATGATGTTTTTATTTTGTATATATATAAATTTAATATTTTTGATTAATATGTATATCAAAGTTTAGAACGACAATTAAAATAGAATGAATGAAATATAAAATTTAAAGTGTAGATAAACCCTCACATGCCCAAAGTGAATCCCGAGTATATATTAAATCTTGCAAAGTGCGTGCCGACTACTTTATAACGTCTTGAAATTATACAAAATGCAAAACGCGTTTAATATTATTGGTTGGGATTGGGGACAAGACAACCAATCAAATCTTCAAAGTCAGATAACGATAGAGGTTTTGGTGAAATGATTTATGAATAAAAAAAATCTGAATAAGAATGGGAAGAAATCAAATAATTCATCAAAACACGTGGCAGAAAGAGTATAATCGGGGTATATTACATTAGTATATACGGACAGGCCACGTCGTGTCATAAAGCATTTTCCCTCTATAAAATCAATCATCTATCTGCTTCTACTCTCAACATACACATAGCACTTCACCAGAGAGACAGTGAAAGATCCAAGAACCTGCAAAGCAAAACATGGCGACCCTTAAGGTTTCATCTCATGTTCCTTCCCCATCTGAAGATGCTGAGCAACTGAAAAGCGCCTTTGAGGGTATACTATGTTTTTGCTTGTTTTATGTTTTGTTTATCCACTACGTTTAATATTGTGTGTCCGATCATTGCTCCTTCAGTTAAATACGTTTGTGATGATCGTTTATTTGGTGGCTATGAAGTGGATCGAGTTTTGTTTTTGTAAGATGACCAGATCGTTGTCGGTAGTGTATTATGATCATGTTCGTGATGGTGTTGTTGTAGATCGAGCTTGTTCTTTCACTGATCTGATTGTTTCTGTGTTGGATCTAGAAGATTTGTCTGCTCTTATAGTGATGTGATCCTGTTTTCTTTTTTTCCCTCGCTGATCCAGTATTGTGCTTTTTGATTATCGTTTGATCATGTTGATATTCATTAAAATAGGATCTTCTTCGATTACTTAGTTTTTCACAGCCAGATCCGTGATAACCATTGTCATCATGGATCTGTAATGTAGTAATGACTGTGGATGATCTCTCTGTTTGTAAGCCAACACACAGATCTTGAGACGATACTTTGAGATGAATCACTTTTGATTGCTTTTGTTTGATCTTGAATCTGAAGTCTGTGAGTTTCTTAGATATGATGTTTGACTTTTGTGAACTCATTTGTGAAGGATGGGGTACCAACGAGGACTTGATCATATCAATTTTGGCTCACAGAAGCGCTGAACAGAGGAAGCTGATCAGGCAAACATACCATGAAATGTGTGGAGAAGACCTTCTCAAGACCCTTGACAAGGAACTCACTAGCGACTTCGAGGTAGCGAAATTCCCAAACTCTCAGGGGGCAAATCTGTGTGTTATTATTTTTTATCTTTAAATGTTTTCCTTTCATCGACAGAGAGCCATCTTGCTCTGGACCCTTGAACCTGGTGAACGTGATGCCTTGTTGGCCAATGAAGCTACCAAGAGATGGACTTCAAGTAACCAAGTGCTTATGGAAGTAGCCTGCACAAGGACCTCAACACAGCTGCTTCACGCTAGGCAAGCTTACCATGCTCGTTACAAGAAGTCTATGGAAGAGGATGTTGCTCACCACACCACTGGTGACTTCAGAAAGGTAAGAGTAAGATTTTTGGTTTCAAAATAATGCAAAATAAAATATTTTTATTTAGAAAATATGCAAAATAAAATGTTTTGAAAATATTCAATATAAATTGTTTTCTTAATTTGTGTGTATAAATATAAAATGACAGTTAAAATAAAACAATAATAATAATATCTTAAATGTTCAATGATCTCGTATGCTTCTTTTGCAGCTTTTGGTCTCTCTTGTAAGCTCATACAGGTACGAAGGAGACGAGGTGAACATGACATTGGCAAAGCAAGAAGCAAAGCTGATCCATGAGAAAATCAAGGACAAGCACTACAGCGATGAGGATGTCATTAGGATTTTGTCCACAAGGAGCAAAGCTCAGATCAATGCTACTTTCAATCGCTACCAAGATGAGCACGGCGAGGAAATCCTCAAGGTGATGTCCTAACTGTTCAGTATTCAAAGTTAATTTAAAGCTTCTTGGATTATTTAATAATGCTAATCTCTTGTTGTTGTTTTCATGTAAGCAGAGTCTTGAGGAAGGAGATGAGGACGACAAGTTCCTCGGACTGTTGAGGTCAACCATTCAGTGCTTGACAAGACCAGAGCTCTACTTTGTGGATGTCCTTCGTTCTGCTATCAACAAAACCGGAACAGACGAAGGAGCTCTCACTAGAATTGTGACTACAAGAGCTGAGATTGACTTGAAGGTCATCGGAGAAGAGTATCAGAGGAGGAACAGCATTCCATTGGAGAAAGCTATTACCAAAGACACTCGCGGAGATTACGAGAAGATGCTAGTCGCACTTCTCGGTGAGGATGATGCTTAAATCTAAAAAATCCTCCACAGAGAAACAAAAGCTTCTCTGGCTTCTGTTTTCTCTCATCTCCCTCTCTCTTTCTTTTCTTGAAACCGTTTGAATCTGTTCTTTGAAAACTTGTTTGTTGTTTCTGTTGTGTGTTTTGAGTTTCCAAATAATGCGCGAGAGAGAAAGAGAGAGTCTCTTAAGTTATATATGAGTAATGGTTTCAAACTTTGTTGTCACCACAAAACAAAAAGAAACCAACAACAAATAAAAGACCAGTGTCAGTGTATCTGTTGATACTTCCCGAATAATCTCTGCTAGGTGTTTTCTTGCATTATATGAAATAATAAAAATTAGTTTTTGGAAGCATATTTAAAAATAAAATTTTGTAAATAATTTAGAATTTCTTATTTTCTTACCAGTATTTTAATATAAATTTCATTTAACTGAACATAAAATTAAGATAAAATAAATAATTTTTTTCTTTCAAATTATATTTATAAATAGATATTTATATATTTAGAATTATAATATTAGTTATTTTTTTATTATTTTTGGTTAAAATACAACTTGTAAAAATTAAGGAACAAGTTCTGACACAAAATTATATAATTATCAAAAAAAAACTAAAAAATATTTCTAAAATTATTAGATATCAAAATGACACAAATGGTATTACAATGAAAATTATAATTTTAAATTGCGTAAAATTTTGAAAATCTTTTTAGTAGTAAAATAGTATAGTTATAAAAATTAAATTAAATAATATTTCAAAATTTGTGAAATCTCTTGCGAATCTTCTCGAAAACGTTGAGGCTCCGGTGAGTGATAAAACACTCGTCATGTACCTGCTGAATGGACTCAACGAACGGTTTGATCACATCATAATCGTCATCAAACACCAGAAGCCGTTTCCCACCTTTGAGGAAGCACGCAACATGTTAGAGCTTGAGGAAACGAGACTTAAGAAACCACAGAAAGCTTCAGGAACACTCGTCGACAATGCTTCCTCCTCGACTGCTCTGGTTGCAACAAATCAAGACAGCAAGACAGAGAATAATCAGCAACACCGACATCACCAGAGAAACAACTGACGCAATCGCAGAGGATTTCGTGAACGTGGTTGTTACAACAACTTTTATCAACGACCACAATACCAAAACTGAGGAATGCAGTCATCTTTCTGGAACAATCACAACACCCATTGGATGGGTCCTCCAAACCAATACCAGAATTGGGTCCCGTTCCCATACGGTGGTGCTGCACCAAGAGGCTACAATCAAAGTCCTTCTACACCACAACACCATGAGGCAAACATGATCGCTCATGGCTTACAACCAACAAGGGACTTTGCTGAGGCGTTCAACACCATGACACTTCAAGAACCAAGCCCAAACTGGTACATGGACTCTGGTGCCTCCTCAACTTGCCTCGTCCTCAGGTAACCTTCACTCTGTTATTAATCTGAGCACCGGAAACATTGTAGTTATTAAAAGCTTTTCAATGTGAGAATGGTTGGATGGACCAACTAGCGGAAAAGACTATGACTAGAGGTTTTAGTTTCTCACATATATATCAGATAAAGATGCAAAAAGACACAATTATAAGAACTAGCATTTCTTATTAGATTTAGAAACTCTCTCAAAACTAAATCAATGTGTTTCGCTTTTAAGGGATGCAGCATCTCTGCAACTCCTTATATAGGTCGAAACTACATCTTAACCTAATAAAAATATGGAAACATTCATAATCTCGATATTTTTTCCTTTTTCCGTAACCTACTAAACTTCCTTTTTAATAAGTTAACTTTCTCTTAAGTTAATTGGAATTATCCAACATTCCCCCCCCCCTTAATTCCAACTTGAATCTTGGGCTTGTTGATCTCTTGAACTCCAATGAACTTGCGCATCTCATTGAACTTGATTCTTGCCAACGCGGTTTTGTGAGTATGTCTGCCTTCTGCTCCACTCCAGGTACGTGCTTCACTTCGACAAGTCGAACTCCACACATTCTCGAATGAAATGGTATTTCGAGAGTATGTGTTTGCTTCTCCCATGAAACATTGGATTCTTGGTGAGAGCAATAGCTGATTTATTGTCAATCTTTAACACGACCTTCTTGTCTGTTTTGCTCATGATCTCCGCCATTAACTCCTTCAACCATATTGCTTGCTTTGCAGCTTCTGTAGCAGCCATGAACTCTGCCTCACATGAAGAAAGTGCCACAGTGGGTTGCTTACACGATGTCCATGTGATAGGCGATGTTCCAAGGTAGAACATATGCCCTATTGTGCTTCTTCCATCATCAACATTAATGTTATGATTGCTGTCACTGTAACCTGTAATCTCTGATGTTTCATCGCGTTTGAAGAAGAGACCATACTCAGTGGTGCCATTTATTATATCGCAATAGATGCTTCACCGCTTGTCCATGGCTCACTCTTGGACTTTGCATATATCTACTTAATACACTGACCGAGAATTCCAAGTCCGGTCGAGTATGAAGAAGATACCTTAAGCATCCTATGGTGCTTCGATACGATGTTGCATCAATCTCAGGCTCCTCCTCTGCCTTCGATATTTTCAAACTTGTATGCATCGGAACATGAGTTAGATTGCAGGAGTCTATCTTCGTGTTGACGAGTATACCTTTCGCGTATCCTCCTTGTTTGATGCGAATGCCATCAGCTCCTTGCATTACTTCTATTCCAAGATAGTATGTAAGCTTCCCGAGGTCTGACATCTCAAATCTTCTTGACATATCGTCCTTGAATTGTTTGATAACCTTGAGCGAAGTCTCCGTTACAAACAAATCATCGACATAGATGGCTACAATGAGAAGCTCTCCCTTCTCTCTCTTTTGATATACTGCAGGTTCTTTGGTACACTTCGTGAACTCCATCTCCTTGAGGACACGATCAAGTTTGATGTTCCAAGCTCTCAGAGCTTGACATAAACCGTATAGTGCTTTGCTGAGTTTGTACACGTGATCCTCCTTTCCTTTCTCCATAAAGCCTTCAGGTTGAGTCACGTATACATCCTCGTTTAAGTCTCCAATCAGGAACGCTGTCTTTACATCTAAGTGATGGATTTCTCATCCATTATATGCTGCCAATGCTAAGAGTAGTCAAATGATTTCTATCCGAGCAACTGGAGCAAATACTTATTCGAAGTCTATGCCAAGTTGTTGTACATACCCCTTCGCGACTAACCTTTCTTTGTATTTGATCATTGTTCCATCTGCATTCCTCTTGATCTTATAGACCCACTTCAATCCTATTGGTATAACACCAGCAGGTATAACACCAGCAGGCTTCTGTACGAGCTTCCAAGTCTTGTTTTTGATGATAGATTCGATCTCTGCCACCATTGCATCGATCCAAGCTTGTATTGATGCAGCTTCAATGTAACTTTCTGGTTCACCATCGATGGTAAGCAATAGTATATCACCTTCAACTTCAGCAAGTAGAATGTAATCATCAAAACGTTTTGGTTTTCTGATGTTACGACCATATCTCGATGTTACATTCTGGTCTTGGTTTTCATCGATGTTCTCTTCTACTTGCTCTTGTTCATTTGCGTCTACAGTTTCTTCTTCTTCATTATTGTTTTGCTCTTCGTGGTGTGGGTGATCTTGATGCTCATCACCATCTCCTTCTTCTATAACATCGATATGAGGAAGCTTGAATGTTCTCGGTTCATCGTTCGTAGTCGTTGTTGTTGTTGTAGACCAATCCCAACTCCTCTTCTCATCAAAGATTACGTCTCTACTAACAATAATCTTCTTCGTGACAGGATCATAGAGCCTATAAGCTTTCGATCCAGGCTTTGTCCCGAGATTGATCACCATCCTAGATCAATCATCAAGCTTTCTGAGACATGGAGCATTGATCTTTGCAAAAGCGAAGCAGCCGAAGATCCTTAGATGCTCAATGTTCGGCTTCTTAACAAACAAGCCTTCGTACAGAGTTTTGTTCTCTAACGCCTTCATAGCGATGCGGTTAATGAGATATGTTGAATGACGTACTACTTCTCCTCATAGCTGATTAGGAATCTTCATTGCTTTCATCAAGCTCCTTGTCATCTCCATTAGTGTTCTATTTCTTCTCTCGACAACACCATTTTGTTGTGGCGTATACGGTGCGGTGAGATGTCTAGTTACACCGTTTTCTTCACAAAAACGAATGAACTCAGAAGATGTGAACTCTCATCTTCTATCGGTGCGAAAAGTCTTGAGTTTTAGCTTCGTTTGATTCTCCACGTACTTTGAACCGATCGAACGCTTCACTCTTCTCTCTTAGCAGCATCGTCCACATGTATCTTGAGTAGTCATCGATTAGGAAGAATACATATCTATTGTTTGATGGTGTTGATGGTGATATCGGGCCACACAAGTCACCATGTACCAACTCCAATGCGTGTGTTGCTCGATACTTCGCTTTCAATGGGAACGACTTCTGGGTTTGCTTCCCAACTAAGCAAGCGCTGCACACATCTTTCTCGTGTATCACATGAGGCATCCCTACTACCATATCCTTGTCTACCATATTCTTCATGACTCCAAAGCTCACATGTCCGAGCCGCGCATGCCACATCCATGTAACATCAGTTTCTTGTATTTGAAGACACTTCAGATATTCATCCTCCATTGGCGTCTTGTACAATCGGTTTGGTGACCTTGAGACTTGTACTAATAGCCTTCCACGAGGATCTTTCAACATCAGTAAGTCTTCTCTCATATTAACTTCACAACTCATCTCGGTTGCTTGTCCAAGATTTATGATATTGTGTTTGAGACTTGAGATGTAGTAGATATCTTTGAGTGCTCTTCTCTCTCATGTTTTTCCGATGAACATGATCGTACCTTTCCCAACAATCTCCACGTTTGATCCATCACCGAATTTGACTTTGCCTTTTATGCTCTCATCTAAGTTTGAGAAGAACTCTCTCTTGCCTGTCATATGGTTACTTGCACCATTGTCAAGGTACCATATACTCGTATTTCCATCACACTCATCAAACTCTTTAGAAATCACTTTCTCTTCATTGAGGAATACTACTTCGTGCATGTATAATGCATCGGCTTCTTGTGTTTCCGTTAGGTTAGCTTCTTCTCTTGGTCGTGTAGGACAATGTGACACGAAGTGCCCCATCTTGTCGCATCTCCAACATTTAACTTTGGAGTAGTCCTTCTTGGTCTTGTCTGAAGCTTCTCCTCATTTGTTATGATCTTCGGAACCGTTGGACCTTCCTCGTCCTCTTCCCCTTCCACCATAACCTCTGCCTCCGCCTCTTGCTCGCGAGTTGTTATGGCTGCCACGACCTTGCACATCGTTCTTTACAACATTAGCTTCGTTTGATCTTCATTCTGAGTTTCTTCTTTTATGCGTTCTTCGAAAGCCTTCAATCTCCCAACGATGTCTTCAAAGCCCGTTGAATTTAGATCCAAAACTTGTTCTAACGAAGCTACGATGTGAATGAACTTAGTTCTTGGAAGTGCCTTCAAAAACTTCTTTACCATTTTTGGTTCTTCCATTATCTCACCTAACGCAGTTGCTCTCGATGCTAAGCCTAAAAGTTTTCCTGCGTAGTCATCACTGTGTTTGTGTTTGCCATCTTCAGCTTGTCAAACTCAGACATCAAAGTATGTAACCTCGTTTCTCTCACACGATCAGCACCTAGGTTACGGGATTTGATAGCTTCCCAAGTCTTCTTCGATGTATCATGTTCTCCAATCTAAAGTATTAGCGTCTTCGGGACTGATTGAAAGATTAGAGCAATTGCCGTATTGTTTTTTTTTTTGCATCGTTACTCCTTGGATCAATCGTATCCCAAACTTCGTATAAACGAAGCATCACTTTCATGCGCATCAACCATACGGTGTAGTTGGTCGATGTTAGCATCGGACATCGCATGTCCTTCTTCATCTCAAGACCTTTATCACGTCCTTGAGAAGTAACATCGTCTCCCATGTTTTTTAATCGAATTACAACTTCTCTTGTAAACGACCTTCGAAACCAGGAGCTCTGATACCAATTAAAGATGCAAAAACACACAATTATAAGAACTAGCACTTCTGATTAGATTTAGAAACTCTTTCAAAACTAAATCAATGTGTTTCGCTTTTAAGGAATGCAACATCTCTGCAACTCCTTATATAGGTCGAAGCTACATCTTAACCTAATATAAATATGGAAACATTCATAATCTCGATATATTTTCTTTTTTTCGTAACCTATTAAACATCCTTTTTAATAAATTAACTTTTTCTAAGTTAATTGGAATTATCCAACATCAGACACGATCATATACAAATGCTCTTTAAAAGATCGTTTCGTCAACCAAAATTTAGTTTAATCAAATAAAGAGCCCACCAGAAAAAGACTAGTGTATTGTCTGAAACTTTTTTTGAAAAGAAACAAGAGCTATATTGTTTTTTTTTTTTTAACATAGCTATATTGTTTGTTTGCTTAAAACTTATCGGATCCAAAACATACAAAATAACAATATATATTTTCGTGTGTGGTGGTGACCGCCACTAATATTTTCTGTAAGGTACGAAAAAGAGAGGAAGCTTGATTAGTGAGATTTAAGTTACAAATAACAAATTTTGTTTTCACAAAGAATCTCTTCAGAACTTTTGCATTTCATCTATTTTTTAGAGAATCAATGCTTTTAATATTGGGTAACATTGAGTAAATTTAAGAAATGCTTAATCTTATTTGTTACAAACAACATGTCAATATATGATGCATTTTCCAACTTATGCTGTTCGTTAGTGAAACTTTTCATTAGGTTGCTAACGCTATGGTTTTTGAAATTTGATAAATATATAGTTTGTCCAAGCATGATGCACTTAATTTTTGGCCACTTCGATCAGCACCTAACCCTGCTACAAGTCTACCAACCCAAACTGCTTCTTTGACTATCTTTCCCAGCGCTCATAGTAGACAATGCAACAGTATATTGTCTTGCATAAAACATACATTGTAGTAAACTTCTTGTTGTTTAGATCTGCATATTCTGAATCATCAAATCCCAAAATTGAACCACGCTTTATAAATCCAATCATAAGCTATCAAGTATGTAAATTCCTAAGTTTCAAAAAAAAAAAGTATGTAAATTCCATGGTTCGACATGTACTTTTTTTACTTGACTAGTTACTTGTGATAGATCATGTCTATCGCACACTTAACATACATCAAACATCCAGCTGCACTTGAATAATGAACTTGTGCCATATTTCTGATCTCCTTATCATTCTAAAGACACTAGCACTTTTAAAGTACAATTGTTTCATTAAAGGTTTGAAAACCAGTTTTGCAGTCGACGTGTCAAAACGTTTTAAAACTTTGTCTATGTAACGCCTCTCAAATAGCCAAAATCTCACAGGGCTTTTATCTATGTGAAACTCAATCCCAAAATCATCTTTGCTGCACCAAAAACCTTTTCAAACTATTTTCCCAATAATCCTTTTAACTGAACGATATCTTCCATTGTGTTCCTCCTGGTGATGATCATAATCAACATAAAACAAAAAGAATATGAGAGAATTGTCAAGGAACTTCATATAAACAGAACAATCATACTCCAACATGCAAGAGTCAAATAATCTGTACCGCTATCTAGAAGCATGCTTCAATATGTAGAGATACCACCTCTTTATTTTGCAAACAATCTTCTCCTCTCCTGTCCTAGCAAGCCTTTCAGGTTGCTCCACCTATATATATAAATTCCTCCAAATCTCCATGAAGGAAAGTTTTATATACATCTTTATATTGGAATGTTTGAATTTGTTTAAATGATTTAAATGGATATCCAAACTCGAACGGTACCCACAAAACTCCAAGCTGAAGCAAAATGAAATGATCAGGTATAGTAATTTAATTGCCAATCAATATATGGAGTGGCAGATTCTAGAGATGTCCATATCGATCCATAGTTTACAACAATACGACCATCATCTTCCGACAAGGTTTTATTTCACAAAGAGAAATATCTTTGGATGATCTTGCAGATAGACCAAAAAGGAAACGCATACGACATAATTCTTTCAATATTTTACACTCTCGGAAGAAAAGAAAATAATATTTGATATATGCCAAATCAGAAGCATTATCACTAGCCATAGATATATATTCAGCAACGTACAACAAATTCATTGCAATAATATAGTAGGTTTTCATAGATTGAGTGAAACCATCAGCTAATAAATACAGAGGTGAAATTCTGGATCCATTGTCTAGAAGCTTATTGTAAATCATATATGATCAATTACGGAAACAACATACATCATTTGAAAGTAAGGAATCAGGGGTATTTGAAGTGATGCGGAAGCAGCAGAGGCTGGAAGCCGTGGCTGAGACAAGCTTCCCATACTTGGTCCAAATCTGAGAGAAGAATGGATGTGCCGCACTCATGCATTTCCCATCCTTCTAAGGCGTGCAATATGCCAGCCACTCTAGTTGCACTCATCGCCTTTCTCGGTAACCAGTTCTGAATATGTGTTTTATTTAGTTAGTTAGGATATCTACAAAAAAAAATTAACTGGATTGGATAAGCTTTGTATACTTACCTCACAGGAGTGGATGTTCACTAGAGATTTTGGAATTATTAAAGCCGGTGGTGTATGATAGATACAATCTCTACGTAACTGCTTGAGGGGGAACTGAGAGAATGGGATAAATAACGTTCCTTTTGTGGCCTTTTCCTGCTCCTCTCTAGTTGTTCCTTCTCCCATCAGCCATACCTTCAACCACAATTCGTTAGTTTAATATGCTCTTATGATTGTTATGCTTTTTATTGTTTAGTGCATGGTATACTTAGTTACCTTGTTCGATGCGAGTTCTTCAGAGGTTAAAAGAACCAAACGGTCTCTGCACTCTTGTGGAACAAATGATCTTAGGCTCTCATACACTTCTGGTAATAGAGTCGAGACCTGCAGATAACATTTGCAAGAAAATGTAACGAATATACAACTTAAAAAAGCTTGGATAGGTGAAGGTGTGGGGACTTAAGCTTTGAATGCAAACCCACTTGTCTTTTATACTTTAGGCAATGACAAGCAAAACAAAAAAAAAAGGAAAACGAAGGAGAAAAAAACAACCTGAACACCTCTCTGGCAAAGAGCAGAGGCGATGGTATATGCCACCTTTGTGAGATTCCCTGTCATCACTACTTTTGTCGTTGATTTTGGCAGACTATTGATCACAACGGCTGCTGATAATCTACTGCCATCCACCAGTCTTACTTTCATTTCTGGATGCTTGTCAATATACACCTCTCCATTCCTGTTTAGCTCCTCCCCCTGTTCCAGCCCACCACAGTTAATGTTAATATTATGACATGACATTTCACCAATGTTAAGCCAAAAGAGTGGAAGCTTGTTTCTTTACTTGGTTCATGAGACCCAGGCTAAGCACCTTCACTCCTTTTTTATTTGCCTCTAGTACTGCTTTCTCAATCATGTTGTTGATCGCGTCTTTCCTCCATTTTAACAAGTACTGCATGCATCAGGTCTCAGTGCATCAGTAAACCAACTTATACCACTTATACAGCTAATAAATTCGCAAAAGAGTAAAAAAAATTAAGCTGAAGATGAGGAGGACCTGCAGATTATATCTGGGTATGATCCAAGACTGCAAGTTGAGCTTCTCAAAAGAGTTTCTCTCAGCGACAAAGAGGCTAGCGTAGAAGAGAGTGAAGAGCATGGAGAGAGATGTGAAAGGCCACAAAAGGCGCATGAACCATCTATAAGAGAAGGGGTAGGATGCAAATGAAGCCAAGCCAATCCGCAAATGGTATATGGACTCGGGCGTCGTCAGGTGAGTTAAGTACACGACGTCCACTCTATCTTCTCCTCTCTCTAGAGATTTCTCATACAATGTATCCGTGGTTTTATCCATTGTGCCGTAGATGTAGTCATACAAGGGCATGAAGAGGGAGTAGTTGGTCCGGAATTGGGTGTGGTGCAGCGAGTGGAATCTGCAACTCTCATTATGATCATTTTATAATCCAAAAGAAGGATATTATGACAATAAGTGTGAGTTTATCACATTGCACTCGTTATAGATACGTAGAAAACAAAAGGATGTGTTACTAACTCTAGTCTAGACTTTAGAGCGGCCACATGCCCTAATGAATTTGATATTTTACTTTTCAAAGGTTTGTTAAATAGGCTCTAAATATACTAAAAACTTTATAAATTAATATTCGATAATTAATAAACACTGTAAAAAAATCTTCAGTTTCAAGTTATACTATCTCAAAATAGGATTCAAATCGATAAAATAATATTATGTAAATATATAGTCGCATTAAAATCATAAATTCATAATATATATACACATTTTATATAAGTACAAACTAAGCACTATAATATTGGCCATACATCCACAATAAAATTATCTCTATTTTAATCAATATATTTTGATAATATTCTGTAAAATTATATTAAATAACATTTAAATTCTATGAACATAAAAATATGCACCAGATAATATAATAAACATTTTAAAAGTCGTATTTCTAAAATTTAATTAAAATATATACAGTAAAATCAAGTATTTTATTTTATAAATAAAAATATTCACAATCTAAAAGAGATTTTTTTTGTAAATTAATAACTCTATAAATTAATAAAATAATATAATCCTAATTGTTGCTAATTTCTAGAATTTTTACTTTACATCAAGCAGTGTTGAATTATGTGCCGATACGTTGAGAGATATTAGATTAAATTGTCTGTCTTTTTTTTTTTTGAGCAACTGTCTGTCTTTTTATGTGGTCCACGGGTTCGGTAGTTATTAGCAACCAAATAACGGGTACAAGTATATCACGTCACCTTTTTATACGTGAAAGACGAATGTATACATGCAAATGCAAGTGATATATATGCATATATTATTATATGCATGTACTATTGTATTAATTGTTTCCACGTTCCATATCATGCATCAAAAGCGGGATTCAATCATAAGCACGACTTATATATACATTATATAATAGTGTATATATATATATACTGATTTCCAGTTAATGCGTAGTATTAGGATATGGTACCGGTTAATGTTAAACCGATGTTATAAGTTTCCCTTAGATTATTTCATCATATATATACTAAACTAAACCATGTACAGACTGTTGATTCATTGAATATAAATCGACATATTCCATACGTAGGTTAGTCAAAATTGTATTCAAAATAAAATGGTACTAAATTTGAGATTTCCCTCTATATATTGTCGACAGAAATAAATCTATATATACATATATGGAAATTAAAAGAAAGTGCAAGGACTTACGAGGGAGTGTAGCAGATGAACTTGAGGAGAGGAAAGAGGTGGAAAAGGCGCTTAGGGACGAGCTCGAAATTGCAGTGTCCCATGTTGTTCATGAAGTCTATGTAGATTACATATCCGGCGAACGACACTATGGATGCCGTTTTCGTTAACAACGTTGTCATCAATGGTATTGCGAAAAGAATGAAGTATGCTATATGCTCCGCAAATGGATGTATCACCGCTGCATATAAGGATCAAAATATATATTACTAATTAGTACGTTAAAAAGTGTAATTTATGTATGTTTGATAAAAAAATTAGAAAACATAATTAAGAAATAAGAGTTACAAGTGATGGGCTCAGTGACGATAGAGGAGTGGTGGTGGGAATGGTAGCGGGAGTAAAGAAAGTGGTGGTGAAGAGCTCTGTGGAGCCAATAATAGAGGAACTCCACCGGCCCAGCGTGAATTATCGCCGCCATCAACACTCCGTCTGTCCTCCACAAGGGAAGATGCTTCGCATGCGGCAGCAGCACTATCCCTATATAGAATAGTAATCCGTTGAACAATATTTGGTCATCCCTGCGCGTGTAAATATCAAGAGTTAATACATACTTAGCTCGCATAAATCACAAGCGATATAAAATGACAAACAAAATGGAAAACGCACCAGTTGGTCTCCCTGTCGACCTGATTGAAGTCGATACCTTTGTCGACGATGCGCCTCTTTCCACTGGTTGTATAGTAACGGGAAAGAGAGATCCAAACCTGGTTGTGAAGAATTCTGAAGAGCAAGAATGGTAATACGAGCGAGTACCCGAGATCCACCGGATCATCATCAGTCACAAACTTGTATGTGCTATGGACCGCCCATGGTGCTATTACTATGTACTATTGTATTAATTGTTTCCACGTCCCGTATCATGCATCAAAACGGGATTCAGTCATAAGCACAATTTATATATGTATTATACAATATATAGTGGTGTTGTTTTAGTAGAACAATGTATAATAGTTAAATAGACAAAGGAAAGACAGAGAGAAAGAGTGCACCTTGAAACTCCCAAGGGGTGTCCAAGGCCAGTCAGTGAGGATGCCTGGTTTCGTAGCCATTATACCGTCGAATGTAATATGGGAATATGTGTGCCTTTCTCCAATTCTTTGTCACGGCCAGTGAGTACATTATATAGAAAGGTACTATCAAACTCTTTGGTAGATGTAGAATGACGAAGCCAACCCCTATCTTCCCACCAGCCCACTTCCCTATGAGGGCCCTACCTGGACCAAACATGTACTCCTCCATTCGATACTTCCCACATGGATCCTCATTTATGACACTCAGCTAATCTCCCCCCGACACCTATCGAATCTCGATTGCCAATTATATCATATCCTCGACGTAAGCAAAAATATGCACCAGTAACGTAGATATGGCTTTCTAAATCCGGTATTTTTTAGTTTCTATAATGAAAGACTGCTAATTTCCCAACTAAAATACTGATGAACCAAGTTAGGCAATATTAGATGATGGATGCTTCAGCAACTAGTAGCCAATCAAAAGATCATTCACGTTAGAGCGCCAGCTAGTGTCTGTTGCTCCAACATTAAATGAATGAAAACTTAAAACAGGGCACGCCTTCTTAAGCGAGCATTAAATACTTCTTCGTTTTCATTTTTAGCAACTCTATCTCTCCCACCGCCACAAATATATACTACGTATACCCTACTCACTCCTTGATTAGGTATACCATGAGTATGTAAGGCCCATTTGAAGTAATACCTCGTAAAGTGGTTGTAACTATTGATCTGATGATGCACCCAGATATTTATATTTTTTGTTAAAACATAGTTATGAGCTAGTGTTTCTAAGGTATTTTTCATTTTTTTGTTTCATGTGTTATCAACTTACCAGTGAAGGTTTTTCAATTAAGAGGATTGTATTTACCCTTGTTTCAGTAAGCAGATATTATTGGATATTTTACGCTAATATTTCTGATATTTTATCTTTTCAATGGGCCTAATTGTTTGTTCTTCTAATACATAACAAATGCTGGGGCGAAGCCAACTTACACACTATGGGTGAAACCGCAATAACATGGTATATGTTTCAGTTTTTGTTCCACAGCTCATTAAGAACTTTCATGACGGAGAGCAGCTTCACCGATGGCGTGAAGACCAAAGAAGTTGTGTGTTACCGCAGTAATTCCATGCCAACATCAAGCGCCATGCATAATGCCCCCTACTCTACTCTTCATGCACTCATCACCCTCCTCCCCCGCCAGTTATATAGAGAAATGAAAATATATAATTAAAAGACAATATATATATATATATATATATATATATATATATATATATATATATATATATATCATATCAGCTTATATTTGCAAGGCAACATATAAAAAAAATTCTCTGGATAATGAGAAACAACATTTATATACAATTAACTTTTTTTTGAATGAAATGTACAATTAATCATGTATGTATCCAAAGTTATACCCCCTCCATTTCAAATTATATAATGTTTTAGAAGGTTTTCATTATTTCAAAATATAAGATGTTCTGAAGTTTTATGGTAAATTTTAATTTTATTGAAAACTGTTCAACCAATAAAATTTTACGGTTTTAAAATTAGTTGAATGATTTTGAAATTATATATTTAAAAGTGCTTTTAAAAAAATGTAAATTTCTTAATATTTGTGCACTAAACCAAAACATCAAAAATTATGAGACAGAGAGAATACCTCATAGGAGTCGATGTTTTGGGCAGACTTGGGAACATGCATACCTGAGGTGGATTGGTAGAAACAGTCCTTTGGAGTTAGTCGGTGGGAAGTGAGACGGTAGTAAAGAGTGTTCCTTCTTTTGCGTTCATCTGCTCGTTTTTCCCTATTCCATCACCCACCAACCACACTACTGAGGAGTCATAATTCGTAGACAGTACCAGATTCTTGACAGCCCTAGATAGGACGAGTTTGCTATGCTCCTCCGTGCGTAACCCCCCCCCCCCCCCCCCCTATATGGCTATATATATAATGCCCACTCATGTTATTTACTTAAGTTTGGTTTTTGACAAGCTGATCGGATTCCATTTTCATACATCACATAGCTTGACGTCCCCTTTGGCATGGAGCAAGGATCAGGGGCAGGCCCCCTTGGAAAGGCCGTGAGGTCACTTAATACCACAAAAAATGATAAAATGTTGTGTACAAGAAGCTGTTAAGAATCAGTAGTTGAATTGGTAAAGTTCTATGTCTGACTCTATCCCTCCGCCCAAAACCAGGGTTCTATTTCCTCCTGTGACACTCTTTTTTAACATAGTCAAGTTTACTCATGAGTCCGTCACTGGGAAAAGACAATGCCTAAAGTAGGGGTGGACACCGGATACAAAAGCAAGTACTTGTTATTTTTCTAGTATTTGTTACTCTCTCTGTTTTTTTTTTAATATAAGTCATTTTAGAACTATGCACGCAGATTAAGAAAATTATTCATTTCTTATATTTTCAAAACAAGAACATCATTAATTACTTATCTACAAATCAACCAATAAAAAATAGAAGATATATTATTATTGGTTACACAATATTAACTATTAATAAATTTTACATGGAAAACCGAAAACGTTATATAATTTTGGAACAAAAAAATTCTTCTAAAATGACTTATATTACAAAACGGAGGGAGTATTTGTCTTGACTTGTTCAAGTAACTTGATTTAGTACTTGTATTTGACTTACTTAAGAAAATACTTGTGCAGCCGGTACTCATAAAAAAATAATACTTGCAAGTAAATTGATTCGGCTTGTTATTTACCAAAATTAAATATTTGTCTATAAAAAATTGATTACTTGCAAGTATTTGAAATTTAAATAAAAAGACATGAAATAAGTATTTTTACTAAAAACAAATATTTCTTAACGAGTAACAAGAGCTTTTTATGAGTAATAAATACTTTTGAACGAGTAATAAATACTTTTGAACGAGTAATAAATATTTTCTAAGCGAGTATTAATTTTTTTTTGAATAAGTAATAAGTAACATGACAAGTAGCAAGGCTAGGGCTGGGCAAAAAAACCGAACCCGAATCCTACCAAAAAAAAATCAAATCCAAAAAACTGAACCGAATCCGATCCGAAAAAGTAGTACCAAACCAAAACCGAAATTGATTAAAAATCCGAACGGGTTCAAATTTTTGGCATTTAAAGAACCGAACCCGATCCGAACCAAAATATTTCGGGTACTCGAATATATCCGATATAGATTAATATACATATATATATTAATTATATTTAGATTTAATGTATAATAGAAAAACATCTAAATATATATATGACACTTTTAAGTTGTTCAAAATTCTTGAAAATATACAGAAATAGTCAAAAGTAAATGTTTAAATAGTTGAACTATACTCACAACACCAAAATACTTATTGATTTTCTATCCAAATTTTCAAACCAAAATAATTTTTATGTTAAGTTTAGGTATTTTGACATATGTTATTCAAATTTATATGTAATATACTAAATTATTTATATATTTTGTGAAATTGAAAGTATATAATGAATTTTAAAACTTAAAAGATAATTTAAATGGGTTATCCGGACCCGAACCGAACCCGCAAGGATCCGAACCAAACTCTTAAAGATCAAAAAAAATCCAAACAAAAATTTGGAAATACTCAAATGGGGCTGAAATCTTTGATCCCAAAAACCCAAAACCCAAATAGATCCGAACCAAACCCGAATGAGTACCCGAATGCCCACCCCTAAGCAAGGCAAGCAATAAAAAAAACTTGATATTTGACATTTGCAAGTAATAAAATTTGTTAACTTATTACCCAAGTATTCCAAGTTAAGTAACAGAGTACAAGCCAAGTAACTAGTAACCATGCCTAATGCTAGTTTAAAACTTTTTAATACTAGTTGATCAAAATTTTTTTTTTAATACTCAAACTTTTTCACCAGTAGTTACGCTGGAGTTGTGGAGAGCTCACTACTAGTTCTACTGAGCTCCAGCGTAACTCGAGGGGACCAGCGTGAAGCAGAGGCTGACTCCTTCTAGTCTCCATATATAGGGGAAAGTGTGATGAGTCTGGGAGCTTCATGTTGGCGAGGTAGATGAGGAAAGTGTTTAATGTGATTTGGTCGTCCCAGGTGCTGAGGTGTGTTTCGGTCCACTTGCTCAAACTCAACGAGATTGTCTACGAGTTTTTTCCTCCCTATGGCACCTTGGCATCCTTTGACGAGATACACTGATCCATCATCCATGATATCAGGCTGTGAACTATTATTCTCAACAGCATGCATCGGCGTCACTATCATCGGTCTCCCAAGTTTTTTCTCATCATCTTCAGCCATCATGTACGAGTGCATGCATGCTCACTATCACCAGCAGGAAACCAAGAGGTATTTGAAGCTACCAAGGGGATCTCCATGGCTACTCCGTCAGAGCTCGGGGCCTCAACGCCATTTAAAGGTAAACTATTTTGAAAACCAAAGGTACACTTGCTTAGCTAGTATATGTAAACCCGTGTAAGTGGACTAGTGGTAGGACGATGTCCGGCTGAGGGCTAGTGTGATGCTATGATACTCAATACTCCGGCTTCGAATCCCTGCGGCTGCAAACAATTACACGGGCCACCGGGGCTTTCACATTCTCTCTCCGGGGATGGTAGTGGGCTTGCCCACTCGAACTACCATTTTTTTTTAGCTAGTATATGTAATGTCGAAAGAAGTTTGAAGGACGTGCACTGTCTAGAATATGCGACATGATATCACCACCATATGCGTGAACAAGAATAAACGCATGGTAAATTGGTAATTACTAATTACTACAACTTTAATTAATTAAGAAAGAAATAAAGAGAGAAGAAACCTCAAACTTCAAAGGAACCAATGGACAAGAAGAAACGCATGGTAACTACTACAACTTTAATTAATTAAGGAAGAAATAAAGAGAGAAGAAACCTCAAACTTCAAATATGGTAGGAGAGGAACCAAAGGACATTGAACGTGATGCCCTGCCAAAATCCGGCTTTACACTCAATGTACAATTGTCCATTGTCCCACCTCCACCGGCCAACAAACGCCATCCATTTAATGAAGTAAATTAAACATTTTGTACTTTCCTTCATTCTTTCATTCATCTGCTGGCTTATGCGGCTGTTGAACTGCCAAGCTTTACTTCCTAGTGCCGTATACGACATCCAGTTTAAATGTTTCATCTTGTATCACTCCAATGTTTAATATAATCCTTTTTGAAGATTAATTAAAAACAACGTAAACATTAGTAATGACCATAATCTCAATCAGAGTTGTGTTTTTTTTGTATCTCTTTTTACATGGAAATTAACCAACGGATTCAGCGTTTACATCAGATAACTACACACAACACTAAGCTGTGTTAGAATGGTCGTAGGAAACACGGGCAAGTGAAATGGTGAGCGTCTTGAACCGAAAAAAAAGTTAACTCAGAAAGCGTGATACATCGACCAAAACAATGAACCAGAACAGCGACAGACATATGGAAGGAAATATACTAATATCTAGACATCGTTACATGTTCTTCTCTCTCAGGATAACAAAGCTGTGATACATAGACCAAAACAATGAATCTAACATCCTGGCCATTTATGCAACTGGTCATCCGTCTTCATATCCCGGTGTACGTATACTTTGGCTCTTTTTACCTGCAACTCAACATCTTAAACTCAGCACTACATTCCAACGAAACTATTCTGATGAAATACTCCTCAAGCTAACCAATTTTACCATAACGATGGGAGGGAATCCTCGCCGCAGTTCGATTCTGTCGAAGCCTTCTTCAGAAAACAAACACTTGTATCCATCCACAGACGGGTGCTCGCTGCTCAGAAACATTACAACTTTATTAGATGTTGACCACCACCAATGCTAACTTCTTTGACTAATAATTAGCTTTCTATTCAATGATGAATATACTCACTTCACAAGGTACGTGAAGTTTCGATTTCGTAACTCCTCCACCACAATTTCTTCCTCTTTTGAGTATCTGTGTTTCACACGAAAAAAAAATATAACACCTCCTAAATAGCTAAACAGATACACCCTGTTCTACATATTCAAAGGCCCTGAAGTAACATATGATCTTTTCCCAGTTTGTGGTACTCGACTCCAGGAAAATGAATATGGCAGACAAAAAGATGCCTCTCTAGCACAATTCGATCCTTTACAAGTGGCAAGTTGTTTTCCGAGTACCTTGATGTCTCCTTTACTTCTACAACACTAAAACGGGGTAGGACAGCTAAAAACATAGAAAGAATAATCAACCTCACTCACCTCCACGGATAAGCACTTTCACAAAAGCGAGATATTCCATTCATAGCACTAAAAGTGTCTATGTGAACCCACTCTCCTCCCATTACATTTGCAGGATGGCCTGAAAACATGGAAGGCACCCCATAAAATTAATCTTATCGTAGGAAAATTATCAACCCTAGAAGAACAAGTCACTTACTTATCTCATGCAAGCGCTCAAGAGCGTAGCCGCTTGGATAGTTGTTGTAAGATGCCATGAATGTGAAAAACGTGCACCCTGCACTATAGTATAGGGTTAAGTAGACTAGCAAATCCCTTCCCTTCTCTTGCATATCAAAGATTTGCCTACTATTGATACCTGATTGCAAATAATGCTAGCACAACCATGTTTGCCAGTTTCCAAATAGCTTTCTTCCTGTTATTGTAGCTGTACAGGGAAACATGGATTATAGTATGAGGCTCGTTAGTAGTACGTTTAAGTAGAATTCAGAAATGAGGTGTATCAAAACAGCTCTTGAGAGCCTGAATAAAAAAAACATTTTAGCTATGATTGAAAGCTTAGCTAGCAAACATCTGATAGAACTCATACATTCTGCTAGCAGCAACAGCAGCAGATAAGTTGAGCATTGGCACTGAACTAATAATAAAGCGGAGTTCCTACATATATCAAGAAAAGATAGGGAAGCCTTCATCAGCAAATGGTTTAGAAACTATCATGGCTACTGAGATAAGTAATCCATCTGAATACCTTGTGTGGAAGCTTGGAGTAGAGCATAACAAATGATACAACTGGAACCATAAGGAATGGAACCCTCCTGTCAAGTAAAATACCAACCTGCATAATCCAAAAAAAAACACAGATGAGGAAAATAATAGAGATACAATAAGATCTGCTAACTCAACGGGAATAAGACAATATGATAGATTTTAGGAGTTCAGGTAATTACCAGGGAAAGGGGATAAGCTACAAGTAAAGACCGTGGGAGTGCTGAGGTAAAGTACCAATGAATGGAATGTGTCTGGTTTAGCAAATAATTTTCAAGGAATAACACAGAATTTAATAAAAAAATACAAGCGCCACAATATTTGCAAAATAAGCTTTGCATTGGCAATGACACTGAAGTATGTAAATCTAAAAGGGTTAACATTGTACAGAATTCAAATCCTCTAATCAGGCAGTGCAAAAGATGCTAAAAGGTTATATCTATCATACAAAAACAAATTTTGAAGGATACACCCCAGTCAGAACTCCGGTTCAGAACAGAGTTAAACCAGAAAACTTCAAATTCTGGCCAAACAAACTTCTTCCACATAATAGAGTCAACGGAAATGGTAAGAGCTGTGCAAAGTAATATCCCATGACCACCACATAAGCCTGACTCGGAAACTAGTATCCGAAGGGGAAAAACAAATATATCACAGAATGAAGGGGGGCCTTTAACTAACCTACAGCCACCACCGCGGTTCCAACACAATACTTAAGCGTTTTCCAGAAGGAGATCGATCTGGTCTGCCATTTAATAAATGTGAAGCATCCTCATCAGAAAGGAAGCAACAAAGTACACATACATATAATTCAGAAACCAAACTGTTCAATCACCAACTCACCAATAAAAGCTCGAGACCGATAGGCCCAAGCAGTAATATCACATCGCATCTGAAGATCACAGTGGCAAAAATCTGATAATCAGATGGAAAGGCGTGTCAGAAAATCCACAGTTCCGGATGGTAGTTATAACCGGTACCAACATACCAGGAAGTTCAAAGCTGAATAGAAGTTTCCCTTCAACCAATTACCATATGCAAGATTAACTGCGCAAACCAGATTTCACAACAACATTAGCAGCAAACGTGACCTACGCTAGATATAGGCCATGTGGGAAGACTGCTAGGAGAAAACAAAGATGAAAAGGGAAGAATCACCTAATCCCAAAGCAAGAATATTAGGTAGAGGACGAGTGCAGTAGAAAAGCAAATGAAACTGGAGACTGGTGAGAAGCACGAAGAAAGATTCCACTTGATGTCCAAACTTTATTCTTATCTGTGCAAGAGGTAGCTTTCGCTCAGTTGTGCAGAAAGAAAGAAAAAAAAAACATCACAGATAAAGAAGTGTGGAATAGAAACAAGCAGAACTAGAAAATAAAACATCACACCTGAATCCGGAAAAATCTGAGTGTGGATAGTACGATACAGCCCAACACCAAACGAGCTATATAATAAGTCAAATGAACTAGGTTTTAGTCCGTGTTTAGAAATCAAGGAACAGTGGCTGGTTGGTGATTTCATTTAAAAGGGAAAAATCGAACCTGCAACAAGACTATAAATCTTGGGGAAGCCAAGGAAGCTGATAATGAATACAAAGGGTGATGCAAAGAAAGAGACTATAAAGGCTCCTGAAAGAACAACAACCCCACAGTAGTTTGTTATTTATACACTCCATAGAAAGAGAAATCAACAGCCCCTTACCAATAAAAGTTCGAGGGACAACACCAGGGAACTCCAAATGATCGTACTGAGAAAATAAAATAAAACACAAGTTAGGAAAATTTTGTAGAATTTTAAACATGCCTTGAAGAAGAAGAGGAGGTGACTCACAGAGTCCAAATGATGGCGGTGGTAAAGAATGTCGTGCATTGACTGGTCAACGATGCAAATTCAGACGAGAGATCACTCACTTAGTAAAACGGTGAGAGAGAGAGAGAGTGTAGATCATCTTTGAAATTGAAGAGAAGGAGGTGTACCTGTACGTTAAAGCTCTCTTCCACTTTAGTGTATGGTGCCATGAGCACATAAATTGCAGCTATAGCTCCCAGAATCATATCATATCCTGCTCCCCACAACAAAATCTCAAAAAGTTTCAATTTACGAAAAAAAAATGAGAGAGAAAGCACAATCAATAATTACCATAGGATTGAAGAAACTTGGCCATTTTCGAATCCTTCCTCATCGACTCTGCAACTTCCTTCTTCTCGATATCAGACGGACGATTTCGATGGGAAGACAGAGATATTTTATAATGGGCCTGGATATTGGGCTCATGTTTATTTATATGGGCTGATATCAAACCCATTAATATATGCAGAGATGCTTCGATATTGTATCTTTTTCTTTTCTTTTGGGGTTATTAAAAAAACTAAAAAGGGCAGAAGAAGAGAAATCGGGAGAGACGGAGAAGGAAGCGATGGCGGCGGAAGAAGAGAACGAGTTCTACCTGAGGTACTATGTGGGGCACAAGGGGAAATTCGGGCACGAGTTCCTGGAGTTCGAGTTTAGACCGGACGGCAAGCTCCGTTACGCCAACAACTCGAACTACAAGAACGATACGATGATCCGTAAGGAGGTCTTCCTCACCCCCGCCGTTCTCAAGGAATGCAAGCGTATCGTCTCCGAGAGCGAGGTCTTTACTCCTCCAGATTTGATTCTAATTTTTTTCTAATTTACTCTCCGCTCTAGCCTAGGTCTGAACTCGATTAGGGTTTTGTTTTCCCCCTTGCACTTTGCACTTTGATTTAGAGCCCTTTTAATTCCTCTCTTGGGCTTCTTCGTTAGTTTTCTTAGGGTATGATCTATATGCGTGTCTTTTGCATATTGTACCTGACTGCTGCTGCTGCTACTTTTTTTGTTGGTTTGGATAGATAATGAAAGAAGATGATTTTAAGTGGCCGGAACCTGACCGTGTTGGAAGGCAAGAGCTCGAGATCGTGATGGGGAATGAGCATATCTCCTTCGCTACATCTAAGATTGGTTCTCTCCTTGATGTCCAGAGCAGTGAGGATCCTGAAGGACTTCGCATCTTTTACTACCTTGTTCAGGTCACTTCTGCCTTTGATGTTGTTCTCTGTCAGCTGATTGACTGTGTTTCTCTAGTTATACTCTGTTAGCATACATCTTATTAGTTCTTAACATAATTCCTTGTGGTTGCAGGACTTGAAATGTCTTGTTTTTTCGCTCATCTCGCTGCACTTCAAGATCAAGCCTATCTAGACAAGAAACCATTTGAGTTACTGGGAGGAACATGTGCCTGAATGCGTTTATTGTTTCTGCCTCATGCTTGTTTCTTTGTGTTGTTTACTTGAAAACCCTGAGTTTCATTCGTTCGTATGCTGTTTGTTTTTTTCTTTTGTTGTTGCAATGAAATCTTAAATGAGTTGGTGTATTGGAATGGACACAACTGTTTGACACTTGTAAGCAGTTGGCTTTGCCTTAGGTGCTATTATTTTCCGATAGTAACGAGACGAAATTGAGGGCAGGCGTAATCAGTTATGTATTCTTTCAGCTAGCTAGCTGTATACTTGCTCAAAGCCGGTCCATTGTGTTCAAGAACGCTTTTGGAAATAAACGATGTAATGAAATGAAATGATTTACGGGGTGTTATCAGATTGTTAAATGATGTCATAAAAGTAAAACTAAAGAAATTAGATGTGATTCACATATAAAACCTGTCAGTTTACCTAGTTTGTTACTAGATTGGATCGTTTAGTTCCTAGTAGCACTGCAACCTCAAGATAAGCTGGTAAAGTAGTGAGAAGGGTTAAGGGAGTGACGAAGGTTGAAGACAGAGTCAATGATAATTGGGTGATGGACACATGATTATGTAGGTGAGGTATTTTGCTGATGGTGGATGGTGCATTTGAAACAAAAAAAGATCCCGAATAGCAGATAACCACTTGTGGGAGTGACGACATGAGATAGGCCTACCCATTTTTCACCACAAACCGGAATACCTACCTTAATCCGAACAGAAAAAAACCGAGACCGATCGGACCGAAATCTGAACTAGGACGAAAATAGTTAAATATTTTACTGTTTATATATATATATATATATATATATATATATATATATATATATATATATATATATATATATATATATATATATATATGTTTATTTTAGAAATTTATAGTATTCGAAAAATTGTTGTAATTTATTTTATTTGTTATTTTAAATATTTTTTAGTTAATTTAGATATTTTAACTAGTTTTTAAACAAATTTATGAATGATATATATATATATATATATATATATATATTTGTTTGAAAAAATGCTCAAATTTCAGGTTTAGATAAATATTTTTGGACGATTTCAGTTACAATCCGAAAGCATTTGAAAGAAACCAAAGCGAATCCGATCCAATAATCAGTAAAATCGAATGGAACTTATAGGTATAAGAGTGTTTTACACTATAGGGCAGTTTCTAGGTTTATATTACACTATAAGGCAGTTATCACTACTGAGGTAGTTTTTTCTAACTAGAAACCAAACCATTGTCAACTAGTCTCTTTATCTAACTAAATTGATATTACAATTTTTCAAAGTTTATTACTTTTCTTCTCTTTCTCGAGAGTACACAAACAAAATTTTGAACCAAACGCTTCTACTTCACATCTCACTCCTAGGTAATCTATGCCACAGTTTATCTTCCCGTGTCTTCCGGTCTTCTTCCGTGCCGGTGAACCTCCAGTGAAGTACTTCTCGATCGCAGAATTGTTACAGTCTGTCTTCTCCTTCGCTGTGAAATCAACACAAACATATTCTTCCTTCACGCCACGCTCTTCAACTCATCTCCCTAGTGATGTGGCATAGCTCATGGTGGTTGTATTTCCGTTGATCAAGCTCGAACAATAATGGTCAAATCTGACAGAAAATCTGTTTTTAAATATTAAGTTGAAAAAAAATTTATCAAAGATAAAGCTATGATGTTGAAGTGTAACATACAATTAAACATTAAAGAATGGAAAATTATGTGAAAAAATCTATGGCGGCCGCTAAAATTATTGCAAAAAACCTTAAAATTTTGGGGAAGACGAAGACAAATTTACTAAAATGCCCTTGGAAAGTTGTGTACAACTGTTATTGTACATGTGTACATTACAGGTTGGTGGCATACATGTGTACAACAAATATGATAATGTACATGTGTACAACATTTGATAAAGGTGGTTGGTGTAGTAAGACAAACTATATATCAATCGATTTGTCTCATGTGTTCATTTCATATAGGTTGTTATGTATTAAAGCATGTACATTATGAACTATGTACAGTTTGACCATGAACTATCAAAGCAAACACACCTATTTTCAAACATATATGTACACTAGAATTCGAAATGTAATTTATTTTAGTGTTTTTTACATTTTCATACCCATTGAAAGATTTTTAAACATGTTCCTTTTGAACGATCCATGTGGACATTCGTAGTGTGCATATGTACATGTGTACACTATTGTTTTGTAAAAATAGATATGTGGAAGAGAAAAAGACACTATGGTTGAAGATTTAATCGATCTTCACCATTGACATTGTTGTGTACATGACATTTACACCACCATTAGACGTACACATGTACAATCAGAATGTAATGTACACATGATTTTGTTTTTTCACTAATGTTGTAAAATTACAAAATTAACTTCATCTTCTTCCTTTGCCATTGTCGACCAGAAACCCTAATATCTGCCAATCTCACCAATTTTCTATGATTCATTACATTTTCAACGTATTTTTAATGTATTTTACCCATATGTGATAGCTTTCAACCCTAATTCATGGTTTTCAAACAAAAGTAAAATTGAGCTTTTAATTTTTGAATGTCACCTTCTTAATAACGCCGTCTGACTCATGCTAATCAAGATGTACAACGACGAGATCTCCCGGTGGCCTGTTGAAAAATTTGAAAAAGAGAATCAGTGAGATTTCACAACGATCTCTTAAATGAACTAGATTCGATCTCCGCGCTATGCACGGAGAAGTGTTGAAATTGTCAAAAAAATTTAGATCATAAGTTTATATTTTTTTGGGTTTTAGAACGATATATATCCTCCAATTGGATGAAATATGCATATAAGTAATAAAAAAGGTAAAATGGTTGCTTGTAGTAACGTATATAATGTAAAAAAAGACTTCAATTACCTGAAGAATATAGTCTATAATGTGGTCCACAATAAAAAAGCCTGCAATAGACAAAAATTATGTCAGCCAACTTTTTAAAAATAAGTATGAAACAATTGCTATCAAAGTTAAAGATACATACTTGATATAACTGAATAAGAATTTTTGTGTGTCTTCGAGTGAATGCCCCATCATGCTTCATAAATCTCATACTTGATATAACTGAATAAGAATTTTTGTGTGTCTTCGAGTGAATTCCCCATCATGCTTCATAAATCTGTTGATTTTTTTTTTTTTTTATGAGAAGACATCTTGATATTGTTGGAAATTAAGCATTATAATTTAAATTATAATACCTGTGTGGGATAGAAGATCCTTGAAGATCTCTTTGTAGAAAATGTTCTTCACCTTGAGCTGGTGTGAATCCTTGCCTTTAATAATAGTTAATCCCGCTTTGCTTGTGACACGTGAAAGTGCAACATAAAGTTGACCATGAGAGAACACTGGTTTAGGCAGATACAATGTGGCCTCTTTTAGACTCTGGCCTTGGCTTTTCTTGAGTGTCATCGCATAACACAATCTGATAGTGTATTGTTGACGACGTAGAGTGAACGGTAGTTTTGTTTCTTCATGCAAGAGAACAACTCTTGTGATCAAGACTTCTTTTCCGATGTGTGATCCAGTGATAATTTCTGCCTTCAGGAGGCGTTCGCCTACGTAGGTTAGAACCATACAGGTACCATTGCATAATCCCTTTCTTTGATTTATGTTTCGTATGAGCATAACTGGAGCACCAACTTTGAGAGTGAGCTTATGCGATGGCAGGCCTGCATATTCCAATGTATTGAGGTACTCCACAGCATATAGTGTATCATTTTGATCTGATCGAGTATCTGATATCTCAAAGCTATCAGAGCTGAAGTAGTCTCTTGAATCCCCTTCAGCTCGTGAGAGGGTGTAAGCATTGATCGCATCAACAGTCTCATTACGGGGGGTAAGTATAGCTTTATCAGTATATGAGCTTTGAGAGGTTGTTAACTTGGTAATATCTCCGTATGCTGCTTCGACAGCTTCTTTAACGAACCAGCATCAATGTTTTGGATTATTGATTTATCGACATCTATGATTTGTTCATTGTAGTCGTCACAATCATCAGATGAATTTAATTGAGGGCGAGCTTCCCCAACCTCAAGGAGCCAATTCGAGAACTCCTTTTCGTCCTGATTGACTCTCATATTCGTTTGTAAAGTAAACTTGTGGCAGCTATGCCATAGGTATGAGTGACTGATCGAAGCTAAGATAGTATCAACTCTAGTTTTTTGTGGAATTACTGGTAATATATGTCTAAAATCCCCACCTAGCAGAACTGTCTTACCCCCAAATATCTGATCCTCTGCGATAGGGTTATTTTTAGACATTATATCTCTCAATGTCTTGTCTAGTGCCTCGAATGCATGCTTATGCGTCATAGGAGCCTCGTCCCAAATAATAAGATCCGTTTTCTCGATTAGCTCAGCAATCATTGTTTTTTTGTTTGATGTTGCATAGCCTATCCTCGGAGAGTTTTAAAGGGATATTGAAGCATGAATGTGCTGTTCTACCGTTAGGTAGTAGCAAAGCAGCTATTCCTGAAGAGGCTACCGGTAGAACTATCTGCTTTCTAGATCGCATTCTCGATATAATGGTCTGATACAAAAACGTTTTCCCTATCCCACCTGGGCCATATACAAAGAATAGTTTCTCATCCTTTTTATCAACAGATTCTAAGACTGATTCATAGATCGCACGTTGCTCAGGATTAAGCTATCTGAACTGCTTGTCATATCTTAGCGATTCCTATGTGATATTGTAATCCATTTCTTGGTTTCACAAATTGTTTCCCAGTTCTTTGAGAAGGACCGGTTTGATCTTTGGCATAGCCTTAATAAATCCTAATGACGATCATGCATCCGCATCAACTTTTCCACTTCGATCAACATGTACTGCTCAAGAGTCTCGTTATCCAGTTCCAGATTCGCATGTTCTAACTGTTTTTGTCTGTTGTAAACTATGCCCTCGCTCATTAATCTCCAAGAGTGCTCCCATAGGTTTTTGGGGTTGGAAACAAAGCAATGGTTTAAAAACACGACAAACTTATCACAGAGTTGATATGGGGTAGCCCATCTAACACCTTCTGACATAGCCTCGTGCCATTCGACATCGTCGTCTAAATATCCCCGGGCAATACAAACTGATTTGAAGTCAGGGTATTTGATATCGTTGAACGTTTTAAGCTCATCATAACTTCTAGGCCCCTTAATCTTATTTATGAGGATCCTTAGAAAATAACGATCACCTGATGATGGATGAACATAAACGATTCTGCCAATAGCTTTGCTCTTTTTGCGCTCAGTCCAAATTTTTGTACTGATGTTCCATACAAAATATTCTGGTATTTGCACATAAGTTAAGGTCCTTGCAAACGCTGACCGTCTGCACAAAACCATCCATTCAGTGAACATTGTCTTTTCTATGCCTGGCTTGCTGATCACACGACCGAGGTTATCAGTTTCTTTGACCATAATACTATGTTCACCCTCCAAGTGAATGATAAGCTTCTCAACTGATGGTTTTCGTTTGAGAATGTGGAATGCGAACGTCCTCCACATAGATTCACAAGCTGATAAATATCAAGCATCAATGTGTTCTTTGATCTCATCACGCTGTCTGACCACTCGCTCGCTTGATTGTCCAGAGTCTGCTGCATCAGAGGGAGTTGATGTATATCCTTTTTCAATTACAGCTGATGCTCTATCAACACCCTTTGTTATGTATTTGAATAAGTATTTCACCGCACTTGTACGATTACACCATTCCACATTAATACGAGCTTCGCACTTCTTTAGAAGCTCAATGTTATGAGGTACGACAAAGGTGTTGTCTAGGAGGATTGCCCCGTCTTTTACCACAGAAGCATTGTTGTTTCTGCGCTGGCGATATAATACATACCCTGATTTGTCAATTGAGGTGTTCTCATTATACGGCCGAGGATACTTTTTCGTGCACACATTCTTTTCCATGCATGGCGACTTCGGATTAAGGAAACCACATGGTCCATGTATCATGTGTTTCGTGACTAAATTGTAAGCACATGGATCCTCTTCTTTGTTCGGGAGCTCGGCTGAAATTATCTCATCTACTTCTTCTGCACTTGGTGTTCTAGAAGAGTTTCCCAACCACAACAATATATGTGCATGAGGGAGCCCTCTTTTTGGAACTCTATCCTGTGGAGAGCTGCTGTATATGGTTTGAAGAAAGTTCTTTTTTTGAAGTCCTTGAGTAGCTGTTCCAACTTCATTTTGAATACTCGACACTCAATATCTGACCAATCATTGGGGGAATCTTCACCATATTTCACAAGATGATCTCTGATTTCTCTCCAATTAGGATTGGCCGTCATTGTGAGAAACAAATCAGGATTTCCGTAGACTCTGACGATAGCCATCGCATCATGGTATTTCTCGACTAAGTATCGTGGCCCACCGGTGAAACTTAGCGGTAGTATGAACCTTTGACCAATAAGTGTAGCATCAGTGTCACCTTTGCTAACAGCATCGAGTACATTGTTGTATAGCTTGGCTCGCAAGACATCTTGATTATTCCTCGCCCACCTTAACCGATATTCTTCAATTGCCGTGTAAACATCAATAATAAATTGATGGAAGAGACGACCACCTTTAATCAATGTCATCCCTTGGATGTCATCCCTTGGTTTAGTCGCGTCTGTATCTGAGCAGCGTAGTATTGGTGTAGGGTTAGGAACTGCCTTGTCCTTTAAGTGTCTGTCTCAAGGTGTAAAAGAATCTCGGGGTGAAAACCATACTCCCCATATGGGAACAGGAGAGGGTACTGAAGGCTCATGTATAGAGGATGATCATTATGTATCTGCTGCAGAGTGTCAGGCTGGAATTGGACCACTATATCTCGTTCTCCTATAGCTGATAACATATCCCCTACGATAAGGCCTGCTACCTCATTCGTAACCGGAAGATCATATTCTTTCCCCTTTCCTTTATCTTGGTGTAACCTAATTTTACACTCTGTCCCAATGCTTTCGTAGTGATCACGTGCTCGACGGAAAATATTAGCTAAACAATTATTCTCGTCCACCATCTGGCTGAGACGCTTTAGAGTAGTCTTCTAGAGATTACCTTCTGCTGATGTTTGCCCCATTGCGTTTAGCCGGTTCCTCACTTCGTTGCTTGTATCAAATATATAAAGATGGAGATATGCCGGGAGGCGGCCTTGTCGCGGTATCAGCGAGCCTATTCTGTGGTGGGTCTGACCTTGTATCCGTATAGTGTAAGGACCAGGTGAATGGAACACACTATTATCCATTTTCATCCCAACTGAGGTGAAGGCTAGTACAAAATTATAGACTCGAATATTATCTCGAAACCTCCTAGATTGCAGAAGTTCTTCTAACAGGGCTGGGGGTTGATTGATCGGCGGAAGCTTTATCTGGCCATGGTTACATCAGATTAGGAATGTTGGTTGGCCTGTGCGGTGGTCCTTACCAGTGCTTTCCGGGAGCCACATCAACGCCCCACATTTCGAGCATTCTACAATTGTATTTGCTTCAGTTTGTGATGTCGAACCTTTATCTGAATAAATTGTTGTTAAGAGTTATTAAAACTCGGTATATTTATTTTTTACTAATCACTCTCGTTCTAATTTTTTGAAAGGAATATATAGTTTTTAATAAATTAAGTTACTTGAGTAGGTAGTAGGATGAAACATAGAATTATCTGTAATTTGACTTATATTATAATAATTTATTTTAATGTTAAGGAAAATATTTTCATTCCGAACATTGAATTATCTGTATTAGTGTTGACATGTATATTTTCTGAAAGTATATATAATTGTAATGATTGTATTTATAGCTAGATTACAAATATACGATTGTAATGGAACTATAATTGAATGTGAGGTTTTAAAATATTACTATGTTACTTCTCTCCTAACGGTCTAATATTTTATACTAAACTAAGCTTAAATCATAAAATATGATAATTTATATTAACTATGTAATTACTAAGAATTATTTTATATACGTCTTAATGCATACAACATTTTGAAATAACAGGGTTTTAAATAGTATGCACCTTTCTTCTTTGCCCGAGTGCGGCGAAGTCCAGGTGGTTGGGTTGAAGAATCTATATCAATAGATGGACAATATATATTATATTTTAAATATATATTACATAAGTATATTATGTTAGTGACGATGCTTACCTTGTGATGCTGATGAAGTTCGTTTTGATAGTAAAATGGCCTTCCTCATGTAACGTGCATTTTTTTGTTTGACTATCAAGGTTAAAAGCTATTAGTTTTAAAGGATATAATGTAGAAGATACATGTTGTAGGATTGTTGCTTACTATAAGCGTCGCAGCCATTGCATCCACCTGTTTGGCAAAAATTAAAATCATTATATGTTACGAATATATACATATGATAACATTTTGTTGCCAATATAAAAAACTTACAATCATAATATTTAGGCTGGAATGTTGGGGAATCGTTTATTTGACGAACTGGAATACCCATAGTTAGAGTAATAATAATACAACAATATTTTATGGAATAATGTTTATCTTAAATAAAAAAAAGAAATTAAAAATATCCACCTTTAGGTTTTGTCCGCGATCCGAAGGGCCGTCCTCTTTTTCTTTTATGTGTAACTCCGGATGAAGTTTCTGTGTTCCAAAAGAATGGATAAGAACTAACATTGGTCCAACAATATATATATATATATACACTATTATCTATGGAGTCATAGCTTTTATTATTTGTCAAATTTTCAAAAAATTGAATCAGCAATTTTTAATATGATTACTGATTTCACATGCTATACATAATTTTATGTAAGCGATATTTTATGTTGGGATAATAATTGATAATAATCTAACGAAGTGATTTGATTTATGTGTTTATTATCCTGGGAGAGACAAATTATATAGGCTTGGAAATCTACATGGATAACCCATATGTTATGTTCAACTATCAATCTAATAAGTAAATTAACGTACATATATAGCTATATATATTTGGTTAGGTAATATTAATAAGTTGCTATTTTAATATTATAATTTTATAACACATAAGATAAGCGTACCAAATTATTTTTTAAGATAACATATTTAACACAATTAATATCACCCATTATGATAAACAGTTTATAAAGAATTTTAATATGTTTATATATTATTAAAGACTAATTATCCTTTGTTTTATATAATTGTTTTACCTGAAAGCCCATAGTGGTAAACTTTATTAATATTAGCTATATCAGAACTATCAACCGTTTGAAATCGTGAAAATGTTTTAGAATAATATTTTATATAAAAATGTCATTTCAAGTACTAAAAGAAAATGTTCAAAATGGAAATAATAATAAACTATACGTTTTTCTTATTAAATGGTATGTGAATTACCATACAGGTTAGTGCTCCCATCTCAATACATCGTTTTATTCTTCGTTATATATATGCTATTTGCCCTATATTTTCCCCAAACTCAATATGTGGCCTTTGAAACAATATGGGGTGAGGGAGCTTAATATTTTTAGTATTGCTACAAATATGCCAGTGCTGGAAGAGAGGAGGTTTGTCAGGCTCACGGGACATGACCATACTGTTCTTAATAAACCGTTCTCTGCAGACGAAGTAGAGAAAGCAGTGAGAGACATGGACAGCTTTAAAGCGCCTGGCCCAGATGGGTTCCAACCAGTTTTTTACCTCAGGAGCTGGGAGACAGTAGGTGACTCTGTGACACGGTTTGTTCTTCTTTTCTTTGAAACGGGGAAGCTACCAGAGAACACTAATGATGCCCTAGTGGTCCTAATTCCGAAAGTATTGAAACCGGAGTATATCACCCAATTTCGCCCGATAAGCCTTTGTAATGTTCTGTTCAAAGTTATTACAAAAGCAATGGTTGGGAGATTGAAGGGGATTATGAATAAACTGATTGGTCCGGCGCAATCTAGTTTCATCCCGGGGAGATTAAGTGCAGATAACATTGTGGTTGTGCAGGAACCTGTCCATTCGATGAAGAGAAAACAGGGACGTAAGGGTTGGATGCTGCTGAAACTGGACTTGGAGAAAGCGTACGATAGATTGAGATGGGATTTTCTTGAAGATATGCTAAGGGCGGCAGGTTTATCTGCAAGTTGGGTGGAGAGGATCATGGAATGCGTATCTGGCCCATCAATGTGCATCTTGTGGAAGGGGGAGAAGACAGAGCAATTCAAGCCATCAAGAGGGCTGTGGCAGGGAGACCCTCTGTCTCCATATTTGTTTGTGCTGTGCATGGAGAGATTATGTCAGTTGGTTGAGAAAGCTGTTGAAGATAAAAGATGGAAACCTATAAGATTGTCGAGAGGGGGTCCACAATTATCTCATATTTGCTTTGCTGATGATCTGATCTTGTTTGCTGAGGCATCAGTGACGCAGATTAGAGTGATAAGAAAAGTTTTGGAGAAATTATGCAAGGCCTCGGGTCAGAAAGTAAGCCTTCAGAAATCAAAAATCTTCTTTTCTAAAAATGTTTCTAGAGCAAGGGGAGAGAGGATAAGTAGGGAGAGTGGTACTGCATCAACAAGAGAGCTAGGAAAATACTTGGGGATGCCAATTCTACAGAAGAGAATTAATAAAGAGACGTTTGGGGAGGTGTTGGAGAAAGTGGCATCAAGGCTGTCAGGATGGAAGAAACAAACGATGAGTCTAGCAGGAAGGGTAACACTGACAAAAGCGGTATTATCCTCAATCCCAGTTCACTCGATGAGTACGATAAGTCTGCCAGTTTGTACACTAGAGAAGCTGGACAGTTTGGCGTGGAGCTTTGCGTGGGGAGATGGACAACACCTAATCTCTTGGGAAAAAAATTATAAACCAAAAGCTGATGGAGGTTTGGGAATTAGAGTATCGAGAGAGATGAATAAAGCTCTTATAACTAAGGTGGGATGGCGTTTGATACAAGATGATGAGAGTTTATGGGCTCGTGTGTTACGCAGCAAATATGATGTAGGTGATATACATGACACGGCTTGGATGCGAGGAAGAAAATCGGGATCCTCAACGTGGAATAGCGTGGTGATGGGAACAAGAGAAGTAGTGACTGCATGTCATAGTTGGGTTGTTGGCAATGGGAGAAACATAAGGTTTTGGACAGATAGATGGATATCAGATAAGCTACTTATGACGGAAGTGGTCGCAGTACTACCGGAGGGATATGAAAACATTACAGTTCGGGATATGTGGCGGGAAGGTGGAGGTTGGGATCTGAACAGAGTAGTCCCTTTTGTTACAGAGGAGAAGAGACAAGAGATCATGGCAGTAGTGGTTGATACGATTAGTGGAGCTAATGACCGTTTGTCGTGGGGCCACACGCCCAATGGACAGTTCACAGTGAAATCTGTGTATGCAATGCTAACGAGAGATGAAACACCAAGGCAGTATATGGGCTCTTTCTTTCGATGTATGTGGAGAGTAGTAGCGTCTGAGAGAGTGTGCATGTTCCTCTGGCTAGTGGGAAATCAAGCGATCATGACGAATGCTGAGCGTCATAGAAGACATCTGTGTGGAACTGATATATGTCAGGTTTGTAGAGGAGGGATAGAGACAATAATACACGTGCTCCGTGATTGCCATGCGGTGAAAGGTATATGGGAGAGATTCGTGCCGAGGAGGAAAAGGGAGGCTTTCTTTTCAATGCAGTTGTTTGAATGGTTATATAAGAATCTGAGTGATAAGAGTGAAGAAGGAGGTGTTCCATGGGCTACGATCTTTGCGTTGACGGTGTGGTGGGGGTGGAAGTGGAGGTGTGGGAATGTGTTTGGCGATAGAAGACTGTGGAGAGATAGAGTAAAATTCATTAAGGAGCAAGCTAAAGAGGTGATATTGGCAAATGAGGTAGACAAAACTCAAGTAGGTGAAAGGAATGTGATTGAGATATTGGTAGGATGGACGCTATCGAGAATTGGGTGGATGAAACTGAACACGGATGGAGCGTCACAGGGCAACCCGGGGCCTGCTGCTGCAGGTGGAGTGGTGCGGAATGGAGAAGGTGAATGGTGTGGGGGTTTTGCACTAAATATAGGAAGATGTACGGCACCTTTGGCGGAACTTTGGGGTGTATACTATGGTTTAGTGGTTGCGTGGGAGAAAGGAATTAGGAGGCTGGAGGTCGAAGTCGACTCTAAGATGGTGGTAGAGTTTCTCACGACAGGGATTGGGGACACTCATCCTCTGTCCTTCCTGGCACGATTGTGCCATGGCTTTTTGACAAGGGACTGGCTGGTCCGGATTGTGCATGTGTATCGGGAAGCAAATCGTATAGCTGATGGCCTAGCTAACCTTGCTTTCTCTCTTCCTTTTGGTTTTCATAGTTTTGATGTTGTTCCACTTGTATTTGTTGAGTTATTACATTAGGATGTTGTTGGACCTCTACGGCCACGACAAATCCGAAGTGTAGACTGAAGTTTAGTTTTTTCTTATAAATTTTGGGAGTGATCCTCCCATATTCCTACAAAAAAAAATAGTACATGGGATAATGGCTACGGGATGTCAAAAGAAAAATAACAATGGCATCAGAACGTATTAATCAATTCAAGCGGTTAGGGTTATGGCTGATAACGTCTTTTGTGCTGATCACATCTCAACAAATGATTATATATCGTCTTTTAAATAATCGTGTTTTCATACACATAAAAACTATTAAGTTATCTCATAAAAACACATAATCTCCAAAAAATAACAAAATATTTTAAAAACTTAAAAAGAAAAAATATACATGGGCTTTCAAAATTTACATATATTTCTTAGATATATTCAACCAACTTAAAAGTATATCCAAAACAGATTTTACATTATTTTTTTTTGTTTAAAAGTAAGAGATACTAGGGAAAAAAAATTATATTTCAAAACAACTTAAATTGCGGATGAGGGTCAAATTTATTTTATGTGGCGGTGGGGGTGAGTTGAAATTGAATTGCGGTACCAACCCACAAAATAAAATTATTTTTTCGAAAATTTTCTTTAAAATAATAATACTATTTTCGGTAAAAATAAGAAAAATAAAGAAAAACTAATATATATGTATATATATATATATATAAACTTCTTTAATCATCAATATAATAAAAAAATATGCGGGTCCTGCAGATTATCCGCAAAATTAAGCTGAGTGGATATATGTGTAATATTTTATTCTTATGGATCATGCATGTAAAATGTTTGAGACAAAAAATAACTCAACCATGGCGAGACGGTCAGGCCGAACGGATAAGACCTGTTTCCTAGCACTAACGTTCTATAACTTAAAACTCCATATGATTTCTCAAATCTGTAGTAAATTTGAATAATATATATATACGTGAAATTGCAAATATTTTGCATATTTATATATAGTTTTGAATAAAAAATTAACCCGATAAACCTAAAAAATACAAATCTTAAAAAAACCATTAAAAAAGTTTATACATATTTTATGTTAAAATACATTCGTTACAAATAAAAAATTGATAAGAAAACAAACTCGCGCTTTGAAAACGCGTGTCAAAATCTAGTCTATAGATTAAAATTGATAATCTCTTTTAATCTATTAAATCTGCGCACGGTGTAGATCATCAACAATTAGAATACACATATTTAAATTTCAAAATCACTGTTATGTAATACAAAAAATTTACTTTACTTAAAATGTATTATATAACACAATTTTTTATAGGTTTTAAATAAAAATTCCATCCCGCACAGGGGTGCGGGTTATCACCTTGTGATTATTAAGTCATAATCATTCAGAACAGATAAAATCATGGTCAATACTTAAACTAGAAAGAAAAATCTGCAATCCCTTGCAAGGGGTCTGAGACAACACAAGTTTAGAGAAAAAACTCTAGGAAAATAAATAATAACAAAAAATATTGGTTTCTCGGTTCGGTTCAGTTTTAAACCCAACCAAATTGAACCAGTAAAAAAATAATATATAATAAATCAATGAGGTCAACGTTAAAAATATATATTTTAAAATACATTAAATTGGTTCCAAGGCTAAAATAAGTATATGTTTATAAGTAATGTGAAAAAAGTTATTGTGTTGAATTAAATGTAAATTTTAAAAACTACTAAAATACAAATCTCAACTATAATTTTAATACTGATATGAAAATTAATATATATATATATATATATATATATATATATATATATATATATATATATATATATATATATATATATATTCAACAAAAGAGATTATCTAAAATAAAACAGAATAAAATTAGATAACTTATACAATAACAAAAAGCTTAATATATATACCGATAGAATGAAAATAGAATACAAAAATTTATCCATCATATTATAACATTTAGTCAATCCGAAGAAGGATCCATTGACACATACTCAAAATTTAAAAGATAACTAGATTTTGACCCGTCCTCTCTGGAGGACGGGTATACATTTTGTTTTACATTTTGTTTAAAAATTTAATTTTCATATTTATCTTTTTAGTTAATTTTTTGTAATCATATTTGTGTAAAATATTTTTTTCTAAAATGATGAGTAAAATACTTTAATTTATTTTATTAAAATAGTTGGACTAAATCTATATTAGTAGATTCATTTAAAAGGACAGACATATATATATAGAAAATTTTAATTTTTATATTGTGTTATCTGTAATCATCTTTGTGTTTAAAGTGGTTAGAGTTATTATATAGTTTGATGCAATTATAAAAAAAGTAGATATAAGGTTTATCAATATGACATTATAGAGATGGGCAAAAAACCTAGATCCGAAAAACTGAACCGAACCCGTTCCGAAGAAGTAGTACCAAACCGAACTGAAATTAATTAAATATCCGAATGGGTTCAAGTTTTTGGTATTCAAAGAATCGAAACCGAACCCGACCTGAACCGAAGAATTTCGGGTTGCCAAATATATCTGAAATATATTTATATAGCTATATATATTAATTATTTGTAGATTTAATGTATATAAAACATTCAAAATATATAAGATACTTTTTATTTGTTCAAAATAATTGAAAATATATATGAATAGTCAAAGCGCGGTTTATTTTATGAATTTCTAGATTTTGACCCGCGCTTTTAAAGCGCGGGAATTTGTGGCTGAAAGATATTTTATGTAATAAATTTATAATTTTATTTATAATTTGTATATGTATATGAAATTTATTGTAGTATGTTAAGTATGATAAAATTTATATTGGGATATCTTTCAAATAAAATTTATGATGAATTCATAGAAAATTTACATACATTGTTTTGGTATTATTTCATATATGCTTAGCCATATTTTCAAACAGTATTCACTAAATTTAGTTTTTATTAATATTTTGATATATATTAAAAATAGGGTGGAATAATCTATGTAAAAAACGATAGGCCAAATTTAAATTAGCATCGATGACTTCTTAATTGCTACTTAAATAAGACAATGAGAATATTATTTAATTATCAAATTATTTATGAGAACATTATTTAATTATCAAATTATTTTTGTCAAAATTTGAATAGTATAATTTAAAAATCCGTCCCCAGACCCGTTTTTTAAGCATTTTGTTCATTATTTCGTATAATTCTGTTTAATTTGGTAGCATAAACTAAATTTTCGTAGTGTAAAATCATTAATGAAAATTTAATCAAATCAATGCATCAAATCAAAAGGGATTCCACAAACTAATTCTTTTTTTATTTTTTTTTGACAGATTTACTTTTTTTTTATATATTTAAATTTAAACTTTGGGCTAAGTGGATAAAAAATTAGTACAAAACTAATGTATTGTAAATCTAAATAATTGGATTTATTTATGACTCGCACATCATTTTTGGATTTCAGAATTTGGTTCGTTGGAGATAAAGATGAGTATAAGCGCTTTCAAAGCGCGAGATATTTTATGTTATAAACATTGCAATGTTTTGAAAATCAAACCGGACCAACCAGCCAAAGACTATCTGACAATTACTCATCTAATAAGTTGAGTTTGATTCAGTTTAAAATCTGGGATTTGACAAAAAAACTTGAAAATCTAGTAAAAGTGATTTGAAATTTTGTTGTAAGAAAAAAAAATATATGATGATTTAATTGTTAATCTATATGTCAACAATTTAAGTTCACACATAATTCATTTTTTTTTCCTTAAAGCATGTATATATATACATATACAATATAAAATAAAATTTTAAAAACCGATAAACCGGTCGGACAAGTCAAACTGGTCAAACCAGTCAACCTGGATTTGAGAAAAACGGAAAAATTCAGTAAAATCGATGATTTGGAACAACAAAAACTGTATTTAAAAAAAAAAACTGAAAAGCTCAATAAAACCGATAGTCCGGATAAAAAAAACTCTGGATTCTGCAAAATTAAAATTTAGTATACTCTTTTAACGGTTCTATTTTTTTTATAAAGCTGTTAGTAATTAATTATTATTTTTCTTTTCAGTTTTCACATATTATTTAATATTTTTTCTATGTACGAAAAGTTATAAGTCTTATTCCCACTTCTCGTATAAATATTATATGCTTCTAACTTTTCCACTAATATAAAATTCAAAAATTTTGTTGTAAGAAAAAATATATATGGCAATTTAAATGTTAATTTTATGTATGCCAATAATTGAAGTTCATATATAATTCTTTTGTTTTTCTTAAAAGCATATATATATATACAATAAAATTTTAAAAACCCGTTGAATGGGTTAAACTGGTCAGATGGGTCAACCAATATATATATATATATATATATATATATATATATATATATATATATATATATATACTGAGTCGATCTTCGATTTGGTTTTCAAAATGTTTAGGGAGTAACATGATAAGTGTTTTGTTATAACTTAATAATTTTATATTACTATTTTCTAATGTGTATATAAATATTACAATAATATGTGTATTGTATTAGCTTTTCTAAATCTCATAACGAACTGATATTACAACAGAGTAGTCAAAGTGCATAATCTCACTATTTAAAAGCTACTTAAATCCAATGAAAAAAAAAGATTTGACTGGAATGAGCTATCGTACCATATAGTTATCATAGTACTATGCAACCACCATCTACCAATTTTAGTAAATTTTTAAAAGTACAGATCAAGGAGCAACTGGTTCATTTCCAGGCTCACGTACCTCTTTCATTCATGTGATGGTTTTGGCTAAAGCACCTTCTTAAAATGTATTTTACTTGACCGAATGAATGAAACCGAAAGCTTTATAAGCCCATTCAGAATCATAAGATACCATATATGAGCACTCAAAACGACCAACTGCATTCTGCATCGTTTGATAAGTAAAGGCCAAAAGACCAGAACACCTCAAAGCACAACTCCAATAACTTCCATACCAAGAATCCATATACATCACCCACCCCATAACTATATTTTTACCAGCAACTACAGTACATATATGCTCAAAAAAATGTTCTGTTCTAAAACAACAATCCATAACCATAACTGACCTCGTATGATTTTTTTTAGAGAACCAGTGCCAAGAATCCTATTGAATCATTAAAATACCATTCCTTTAGAGAACCCAGAATCATCACCTCGTATGCTTCGTTTGGGGAACCCAGAATCATCACATTTGTGTATAACCAGAATACGATCATGATACATCATCATAATATCTCCATCCTTCCTTCGCAATAATAGATCCAAACGCTAAAGCTCATAGATCTTTGATTCCTCGTTAAAGAAACCCAACCCTTATGACTCCTAGAAATTAAACATATAGCATTTAGTGAACTCTGAATCTCCCTTCCTTAAAGGTGTTTGAAAACTGTGATTTCACCAAAAAATTGATTTCACAATTAAAATGTTCATATTTTCAAAAAATTGATCGATAAACTCCTCTATCTTCCTTGATTCCTTTCCGAAAATCTCTAATGAGATCCTAGTAACCCATTGATAAATCCCCAATCGTACCTCTTATTTTTCCATAATACCACATCTCGTGAAACCCAAATTAAACATTTTCACCATCTTCTTCATAATGAGAATGGCCGTAGGCAAAAAACCTGTGAACCAAGACAATATCTGATCTAGGCTAAGTTCGACTCTCATCTTCAGCATTTCATAAAGGTCTGATCTGATCTGATTTTAACAATAACATCTTTTGTTCCTATATTTATGTTATAAACGTTGCAATATTTTCGTTTTCCAAAATCTATATCGTTAACTAAAGAAGTGGATAATATCTTAAATAAAAGCAACGATTTCTTTTTTTTTAAAAGAAACTTTTAAATAAAAGCATAGTTTAGAAATAATGTAATGGCATTTCATTGTAAATATTGTTGAAACAGAAGGGCACCTCAAAAAAAGGCTTTCTGTTTTAATAGTATTGACTAGATTTGACCCGCACTAACTAAACCCATGTAATAAATGTTTGATTAAAAGTGAGAAAAGCGTATTGGACAAAATTATTAATCTGATGTTTTCGTAATGATGGCACACTAAAGTCAAATATTTGGTTTTCAAAACCGTAAAAGGTAGAAATGGAAAGAAAATTCAAAAAAGAATATTACATAGCTTAGATTCCTTGGACCTTTAATACGGGCCGAGATTTACAAATGATTTAGAAAAGGGAGAATGTAATTGGGCGAGCAATTTTTGGTGTGAATAATCAAAAATCTAAATAAGGGAATGGCATTCCCTTGTAATTAACTTAAAATCCAATAGCAGAATTCTAGTAGGGATTCTGCTTTAATAGTATTGATATATATATATATATATATATATATATATATATATATATATATATATATATATATATATATATCTTATTCAAACGTTCTATGTTCGGTTAATGTTGTTAAAAGAATGCCGACACATCTATTTCTTAGAGGAGAAGACCTATAAAGTGTTTCGGCCAGACAAATGGGTGGTAAGTAGTAACGTGAAGAAGAAGTTTAAAAAAAATTTTACCGCCAGGTTCCACCGGGGGTGGTGGGGGGGAGGGGGGGTGGGGAGGAGGCGGGTTCATCATTGTGCTGATCAGCGAGCTCCGAAATAAATCGCACCAATCCGGTTGAAGGCATCGCGAGGTATTCTTCGCGAAGAGGAGGTTTAGAGGAGGTTAATGCCGATGCCGCAGAGTTTCAGGGGATGAAGCTCGTGGAGAAAAAAAAAAGATGATTATTTTATTCTAGCGTAACGGTTTTTTTAAAATATTTTTATTTGACACGATTTAGTTATTTAGAAAGTTATTATGAATAGTGTTAATGCATAATAAGTGAGATTGATTCCTATATACTCGATAGAAGATTTGTTCAAAACAAATCGCATTGTCATTAAGACTGGTGCGATATAATAGCCATCATTCACGTCAGTTTATTGCCAACCATAAATAATGTGTAGCTAACGGTTAAAACAGAGAAAATACAATCTGGCGATGAATATTATTTGTGTCTGTAAAGTTACTATCGAAGTGTCACGCTAGTCCACTGGTACATAACCTCGCGTATATGTGCTTACGTCCAGGGTTTGAGATCTCCCACTATCAATTTTTTATTTGTCTGTTGGTTCTATCCCCATTCTCTATCTAACTATTGTTTCTAATTATTACTATCAAACTTACGTGTTGGTCGTAGCACATGAAGCCGATGCAAATGTCAGATTTTTTACCATGGTGATTTTTTATGTCCCAAATATTTCTTACACAGAGCGATATAGGGTGCGCTGAAATCTATTCACCAAGTTGGTAGCTTTTTTGAAGAATCTGATGTACGCGAGATGTAACTATAACACGTTCAAGGTGTATGTGTTAGATATATACTTAATAAAATCCATACATAGTTATGCCTTTAAAATTATAACATGGACATATGAATATTTAAACTATATAGACCACAATCAAAAAATGATATTTTAAACCAATATGAATATATATCTTAAAATTCGGGACCAATTATAATATATAGTTAGTTAAAACTTACCAAGCCTCACTCTTATTACTAATCTATTAAGTTATTTCTCAAAGATAAAAACGAAACTTATTTAACAAACAATAGATATAAAAACATTTTAATCATAGTCAAATAATATGTGAGTTACTTGATGTAATTCTAATATTAACCATTATGTAAAGACTAACATCATATGCTTATCTAAAAACAATGAGGATTACCTATATATAATCAAAAGAGGACTAAGTACAACATGTGTTGTTTATGAGTGTATCTTAACAAAACTCTTAAGAATTTGTAACTGATCAGAAAGAGATGTAGGATATTTACATATATATTGAACACATATAAATGAACATTTTTGCAAAAAGAGTTGAAGGATATTTACCAGTGCTTTCTATGGATTTGTTGGAAGACGGAGAACCCATTCCGGCTTTACACTGATCATGTCAAAATTACTTATGCAAAGAACAATGATCCAATATATACCTAAACTTATGTAATAGATAGATGGGTTTGAGAGTATAGATTTTTTAAAATCGTCATTAAAAGAGTTACTCCAAGATTAGCTGATATTGTGGTAGACCGAATCTTCTATATAAGGCAACTTGTATTAATATCACATTAACTCAATGGTGGCTCGTTACGATTTGGTTTGGTTTCTTTATTTAAGGTACAAAGTGTGTCTTTACTATATCGGTTGAGTATCCCTTGTATACGCTATTGGTCCAGGGTTCGATCTGTTGGAACAGCATATTATGCGACCATTTTGCATTTTTCGCACTGTTTTTCAAGTATATATATATAGATATATGCTGGAGTTAAAAGACCTTACGAAATTCGACATAACTGATAGTATTTGCTCCCACCTCTTGCTCCCACATTTTTCAATTAAGCTATGATGACTAAACTAAACCCAAAGTATGAGTGCTGTGAAAGACTTCCGGATATTATACAAATGCAGTATCCAAATATAATATTTGGGGAGTAATGTATGATGAGACATTGTGAATGTAACAATACAATGTCAGAATTTTTAATAGTTTTCTTTAGATTATTGAGGGTAAGACTTGATAAGAAAATCTGAAACAACTTATTTTCACTACAAAAAAAGTCTTCATTGATAGCAGATTATTATAGCACGTTTTACTGAACTGTTATAGTAGATGATTTTAAAAATTCAATATTATATATTAGCGGTAGATAAATGCTACGATAGGATAAATGCTATAATATCAATAAGCGGGAACTAAGATCAATACGCGGATGAAAATTAGGCAAGCGCCAAGTAGATAATATTTTCCCTCGGTGTAATACTCAAAGTTAGAAAAAAATTAGTGACCTATAGAAACTTGAAAAAAAAAGATTGACTCTCTCGAAACACAAGGTACTATGTCTCTTTCTCATCTTCTCCTTCTCTTCTTTTCCTGGGCCACCGAACAACGATACTGATAACAGGAGGATTACCAGAAGTTGAACGGATAGGGTTCGTCAATTGAGACTGATTTTTAACTCTGTCCTCGAATCTCATCTCTGTGTTTCCCTTTTTCTCGAGCTTGGGATTGAGACGCTTGTCGGATCCGAGAGAGGAATGGAGGTGGCGGAGGGATGCGTCGACGGAGGAGGCTTTTGACGGAGGGTGAGGTCTTGATGGGAAGAGGAATAGATGAAGGAAGCGGCGGAGTCATGGAGCTCCTTAACCTCCTCCACCACTCTGTGGTCTCCACTCACCCGCAATCGAACACGGTGGCGCCTCTTGTCCACTCTCGAGCATCACCGCCGTGTCTCTGCTCATCAATCCGCCGTGCTCTGTCGCTATTAAACTTGTGAGTGTTTCGGTATATAAAGATTCCAACTTTTCTTTTTGTTCTTACTAGAGCTGTTCCCGTTCATAGTGTTTTGTTTGTGTTTCATATATCTGTTCTGAATGATGCAATAGCATTGATTCATCTTTAACTTGTTCATCTTTGTGTGTAGTGTGTTCCTTGTCATGACTGGTTTTGGTGTGGGCCAAGAGAACGTTTACCAAATTGTATCATCACAAGCGTTAAGAGCAGGAGCTCTTGCATTTTTCACTCAACAAGGACGCAAGGGTATTAACCAGGATGCCATGATTGTGTTGGAAGTGAGTCATTCCTTCTCTCCCTTTCTATCTCCTTTGTATTTCTAGCTGTATAAAGAGAGACTTTTTGCTTGGCTAAAGTTTTGGGTTTTCCCTGTTCTTGTTTCACCTCTATAATTTATGTTACAATTTTAAGTCTTTACTAGGCTATAGTTTATGTATTTACTCTGTTTCTTGTCTGTTTTGGTCATGAAGAAGACTTGACTAAAGGTAGAGGTTTTAGATATTGATCTTTAGCTTCAATATTTCTGTGTTCACTCTCTTGTTTTTGGTTTCTAAATCTGTTTTTTTTTTTTTTTTGTTATGTTGGAACATCCATCAGTGTTAAAGAAGCGAAGAAAATAAGCATTCTTCTCGGAGTTGGTCTCTTCTTGAGCAGATGCTCAGGTTCTCACCTTAAAACCATCTTCTTTTTTTTTGAGAACCAATGAGATTTGAGATTAGGCCTGTTTAAACATTTGGTGTTTCTTTGTTTGGTCGCAGCTTTGTGTTTGGAACACAGATGGATGGGTGAAGCAGAGAAGCAAGGTTCTGTCACTTCCACAGAGAAGACCGAACACTGCACCTTCAGACACACGTGTTCACTTCCACCAAGATCAAGCTCACTTCATTGTGGTGCACGAGACACAGCTTGCTATCTACGAAACAAGCGAGCTCGATTGCATGAAACAGGTACTTTAGTTACAGTCCTCTCCTCCTCTCTCTACGAGATCTAAAATGTATTGCATTTGAAACTGTCATTGTGTTCCGATGAGAAGGAGGTATGTTTGGAACTGTCATTGTGTTCCGGCTTGATTGGTGTGTATGAATGAGTTCTCTTCCTGCTACAAATCTTGTTATATGTGTCTAAAGTTCCAGAGATTTGAACTTTATTTAGGTAGAGAATGATGGCAGAAGAAACAGCGAGTGTCACTGCTTTTGTCACTCGTTGAGATTGAGAAAGCAGCCAGGGAAGTTCTTGACGTGCTCGGTTTGCTAACAACCATGAGCTATGCAGAGATTTTGAAAGAAATGAAACAGAAAACACTAACAAGAGCAGGGTAGAGCGAAGAAGACATTGCACATAAGTGAGAAAAAAGGATAATGGCTAGTAATGGTAAATTGTAAATACTTGATGTAGATTGTAAAGACCTTTGTATGTTTTAATTTTAATGGAAAATTACATGCTATTTTATGATTATTAATATTTTATAAGTAATACGTTAAAAAGAAATCTAACACTAATAAATAATTATAAAAAAAAAACAAGCAAACATTTTAACTTAAACCCTAATATGTTAAATACAAATTTCAACAATAATAATTTAAAATTTTGAATTCATATGTTAAATACAAATTTCAACAATAATAATTTAAAATATTTGAATTCCACATCTTAAATATAGAACTCTAAGTTTAGTCATATTTAAAATCTCTCAAATTTTAAACCCTAAACCCCAACTAGATATTTTAAACCCTATATATTAAATTTCATTTTATACATAAATCTTCTACTTTAAACATTTTAATCTAAACACTCAAATTATATATTATACAGAATTTTTCAACTTTTAACATTATAATACAAACCCTACTTGTACTCCAAACTCTACTTATAACTCCAAACCCTATATCATATTTCAAATTCTATACAACAAGTATTAACTCATAACATTATAAAATATATAACACTTGGTTGACAAACAAAAAACATGTAACACTTATTTATACTAAATAATGAAATTATACAAACAATAAAAATTTAATAAAATCACTATATTCATAATATAAATTTAATCCCTAAATTTTAAATCACATATCTCATATTGACCTAAAACATTAAATCTTGATTTTTAGTCAATTACAGAATTTTAAATTTTATATACTAAATATATATTGAAAATTTTAAATTATGATATCAAATTATTTATAGTTTCAATAAATAAATAAATAAGGATGATTTGTAATGTTTTTTTAGCCATTGATTGATTGTAAATCAAAGGTCCCAAATCAATCTCATATATCTATCTTCACCCTTGATTCTTATTGGTTTGGCGCGGATCACCTTCTCCACCGTAGATTATATTGAATCAACGCTCGAGATTTGTTTCTCTCGTTTTTTTTTTCTATTTTCTGAAAACAAATCAGAAAGAGAGAGGTTACGCCCTACCAAACCTCCGCCTCTTTCTCTTCCTCTTTCCCTGTACCAAGCCAGTTCCTTTCTCCTGTAATTCCCATTTCTCTAAAGTTTGCGGTTTTCATTATTATCTAAATGTCTGAGATCTCTTGTTCGAGAAGAGAGAAAGTCAGAGAAGCGAGAGAGAGAAATGGTAGAGATGTGTCGGAGAAGACATGGGAAGAGGCTCGATTCCGTCGCACTCCCTTCGCAGTCTTCACCACCACCACCACCACCACCACGGTCACCTCTCTGTCTGTCTGTCTCACTCTCTCTTTCTCTCTGTTTTGAATCTGTTTTTATTTTTTGGGCAGAGCCAGTGGTCGTGAGCAGAGGAGAAAATTTATGGTGGCATGTCTCTGGTCAAGATATGCGTTGGCTTCTCCTCCTCACCACCACCACAGGTCAATTCACTTTACCTTCCTCTTTTCTGCTATCTTGTTCTCTTGTCAACTTCTTATATAGTTGTGATTGATTTTTAATTTGTTTACAGATTTATTAAGGAGCAGGGAAGGAGAAGTGGTGTGACATAAAGGCGAATCTAGTCAAGTGTGATGCCGCACTGGTGCAACCAGTGGTGGGGTGGTGGTCGTGCGGTGGAGATGCGGTGGAGACTGAAGAAGATTGTAGTTTGGTAGTTGTATTAGGCTTAGATAGGGTTAATTGGGTTAATTAGGAAACCAATTTGTAATTGTAAACCAAGATTCAATTTAGAAATTTTTTTTTCAGTGAACTAAACCGATTTGTACTTGAATTTCTATTTCTGATTTTTTTTTGTAAACCAGAAATAGATTAATAAATAAAATATAGTTTTTAATTATAAATCAATTTTTTATTTAATCAATAAAATTTAAATTATATATTATAATAGTATTTTATATATTATAGCATAAAAAATAATAGCAATATCAAAATGCTATTGAACAAGTACTTATCGTAGCATAAAACATAATATGTAATCAATTTATAACCCAAAAGTCGAGCTATAGTTAAGGTAATAACATCATCTAGCTATTGCTATCGTATCCATATATGTTATAACATCACAGAAAAACGCTATCATAGAAAGGGTATCTATGATTGCTGCCGTATACATAGCATTTTAGAAAATGCTATCAAACACCTAATATAGCATATAATCTGCGCTAACAATGTCCATATTTCTTGTAGTGTTTAAAAGTAGATAAAGCATGTCGGACACTCATGTAAACTAAGCAAGTCCTACCCTGCAACATGGGCATGATAACTTTTTTTTACACATTCCAACACACAGTGATGATGGTAGGAATGTCCACAACCTAAAGTGTTAATCTCTCCACCAGTGCCAAACTCTTCGCAATTGAGCATACATCATATTCTTCGCTAAGAATGGGTTCTCTTCGGGTTTCACAAAGCTCGTTCGTATAGACGTCTAGATCAATTCTACGGAATGCGTCTTGGTTGTGATCAATTATCTTAACAATGATATCAAGATATGTTTCCGTGGGATCATCAAGTGTCGGAATAGTGTTGGAGACATATTGAGAAGTCTCCTCGGTAATCTCTATCAATGAATCAAAATCAATTTCGTGATACCCAAACATGTATTCCATATTGCTTACCGTTTCATCGGCCAAGTGGCCATTACTTACCGTATTTAGAGCGACGGATATCACAATCTCCGTCTGATATGTACTTGATCTCGTATTCTTCATGGTGATCATCCTCTTTGGAGATGATAAGATTGGTCCAGTTTCTTGGTCTATGTCCCAAAATGTCATGTTCATGTTTTGATTTTGGAAGAGATGCCTTAAGATATGTATGAATTGTATAATGGAATATGGATGCAGGGGTTTATATATGTAGTAAAATCTAAATTCTTTTTAAATATATCATAAGTTAAACATTATTAAATATATTGAATAGTAATAAGTTACGAATTTTTAAACAATAGCTGACATTGAACATAGTTTGTTGATCATAAGTGCAATAGATATGTTACACTATAAAATATTGCATTTATATGTTTTACCGTACCATTTTGCTATGAATATTAATTTCATCGTTTTATTACCAAACCATAACTTTATTATATTGTCTTTATAAAATGACATCATTCAGTTTATATGGTATATACCAAAAACATTATTAAATATATTGAATAATAATAAGTTACAAATTTGTTAACAATAGATAGAAAAACATTTTAATCATAGTTAGATAAAATGCGAGTTACTTGATGTAATTATAATATTAACCATTATGTAAAGACTAACATCATACGCTTATCTAAAAACAATGAGGATTATCTATATATAATATAAAGAGGACTAAGTACAACACGTGTTGTTTATGAGTGTATCTTAACAAAACTCTTAAAGATTTGTAACTGATCAGAAAGAGATGCAGGATATTTACAAATATATTGAACACATATAAATGCACATTTTTGCAGAAAGAGTTGAAGGATATTTACCAATTCTTTCTATGGATTTGTTGGAGGATGGAGAACCCATTCCGGCTTTACACTGACCCTGTCAAAATTACTTATGCAAAGAACAATGTTCCAATGTATACCTAAACTTATGCAATAGATAGATGAGTTTGAGAGTTTAGATTTTTTGAAAATCGTCATTAAACGAGTTACTCCAAGATTAGCTGATATTGTGGTAGACCGAATCTTCTATATAAGGCAACTTGTATTAATAGAACATTAACTCAATGGTGGCTCGTTACGATTTGGTTTGGTTTCTTTATTTAAGGTACTAAGTGTGTCTTTACTATATCGGTTGAGTATCCCTTGTATACGCTATTGGTCCAGGGTTCGATCTGTTGGAACAGCATATTTTGAGGCCATTTTGCATTTTTCGCACTGTTTTTCAAGTATATATATATAGATATATGCTGGGGTTAAAAGACTTTACGAAATTCGACATAACTGATAGTATTTGCTCTCACCTCTTGCTCCCACATTTTTCAATTAAGCTATGATGACTAAACTAAACCTAAAGTATGAGTGCTGTGAAAGACTTCCGGATATTATAAAAATACAATATATAATATTCGGGGAGTAATGTATGATGAGACATTGTGAATGTAACAATACAATGTCAGGATTTTTAATAGTTTTCTTTAGATTATTGAGGGTAAGACTTGATAAGAAAATCTGAAACAACTTATTTTAAAAGTAGATAAAGCATGTCAGATACTCATGTAGACTAAGCAAGTCCTACCCTGCAACATGGGCATGATAAATTTTATTTTTACACATTCCAACACACAGTGATGATGGTAGGAATGTCCACAACTTAAAGTGTTAATCTCTCTACCAGTGCCAAACTCTTCGCAGCAAATTGAGCATACATCATATTCTTCGCTAAGAATGGGTTCTCTTCGGGTTTCGCAAAGCTCGTTCGTATAGACGTCTAGATCAATTCTACGGAATGCGTCTTGGTTGTGATCAATTATCTTAACAATGATATCAAGATCTGTTTCTGTGGGAACATCAAGTGTCAGAATAGTGTTGGAGACATATTCAGAAGTCTCCTCGATAATCTCTATCACTGAATCAAAATCAATTTCGTGATACCCAAGCATGTATTCCATATTGCTTACCATTTCATCGGCCAAGTGGCCATTACTAACCGTCTTTAGAGCGACGGATATCACAATCTCCGTCTGATATGTACTTGATCTCTTAATCTTCATGGTGATCATCCTCTTTGAAGATGATAAGGTTGGTCCAGTTTCGTGGTCTATGTCCCAAAATGTCTTGTTCATGTTTTGATTTTGGAAGAGATGCGTTAAGGTATGTATGAATTGTATAATGGAATCAGGATGCAGGGGTTTATATAGGTAGTAAAATCTAAATTCTTTTTAAATATATCGTAAGTTAAACATTATTAAATATATTGAATAGTAATAAGTTACGAATTTTTAAACAAAAACTGGCATTGACCATAATTTGTTGATTATAAGTGCAATAGAAATGTTACATTATAGAATATTGCATTTATGTGTTTTACCTTGACCATTTTGCTATGACTATTAATTTCATCGGTTTATTACCAAACCATAACTTTATTATATTGACTTTATAAAATGACATTATTCAATTTATATGGTATATTCCAAAAACATTATTAAATATATTGAATAGTAATAAGTTACAAATTTGTTAACAATAGATAGAAAAATATTTTAATCATAGTTAAATAATATGTGAGCTACTTGATGTAATTCTAATATTAACTATTATGTAAATACTAACATCATATGCTTATCTAAAAACAATGAGGATTATCTATATATAATCAAAAGAGGACTAAGTACAACATGTGTTGTTTATGAGTGTATCTTAACAAAACTCTTAAGGATTTGTTACTGATCAGAAAGAGATGCAGAATATTTACATATATATTGAACACATATAAATGCACATTTTTGCAAAAAGAGTTGGAGGATATTTACCAGTGCTTTCTATGGATTTGTTGGATGACGGAGAACCCATTCCGGCTTTACACTGATCCTGTCAAAATTACTTATGCAAAGAACAATGTTCCAATGTATACCTAAACTTATGCAATAGATAGATGAGTTTGAGAGTTTAGATTTTTTAGAATCGTCATTAAACGAGTTACTCCAAGATTAGCTGATATTGTGGTAGACCGAATCTTCTATATAAGGCAACTTGTATTAATATGAAATTAACTCAATGGTGGCTCGTTACGATTTGGTTTGGTTTCTTTATTTAAGGTACGAAGTGTGACTTTACTATATCGGTTGAGTATCCCTTGTATACGTTATTGGTCCAGGGTTCGATCTGTTGGAACAGCATATTCTGCGACCATTTTGCATTTTTCGCATTGTTTTTCAAGTATATATATATAGATATATGCTGAGGTTAAAAGACCTTACGAAATTCGACATAACTGATAGTATTTGCTCCCACCTCTTGCTCCCACATTTTTCAATTAAGCTATGATGACTGAACTAAACCCAAAGTATGAATGCTGTGAAAGACTTCCAGATATTTTAAAAATGCCATATCCAAATATTATATTCGGGGAGTAATGTATGATGAGACATTGTGAATGTAACAATACAATGTCAGAATTTTTAATAGTTTTCTTTAGATTATTGAGGGTAAGACTTGATAAGAAAATCTGAAACAACTTATTATAAAAGTAGATAAAGCATGTCGGACACTCATGTAGACTAAGCAAGTCCTACCCTGCAACATGGGCATGATAAATATTTTTTTTTTACAGATTCCAACACACAGTGATGATGGTAGGAATGTCCACAGCGTAAAGTGTTAATCTCTCCACCAGTGCCAAACTCTTCGCCGCAAATTGAGCATACATCATATTCTTCGCTAAGAATGGGTTCTCTTCGGGTTTCGCAAAGCTCGTTCGTATAGACGTCTAGATCAATTCTACGGAATGCGTCTTGGTTGTCATCAATTATCTTAACAATGATATCAAGATCTGTTTCCGTGGGATCATCAAGTGTCGGAATAGTGTTGGAGACATATTCAGAAGTCTCCTCGATAATCTCTATCACTGAATCAAAATCAATTTTGTGATACCCCAGCATGTATTCCATATTGCTTACTGTTTCATCGGCCAAGTGGCCATTACTTACCGTCTTTAGAGCGACGGATATCACAATCTCCGTCTGATATGTACCTGATCTCTTAATCTTCATGGTGATCATCCTCTTTGGAGATGATAAGGTTGGTCCAGTTTCGTGGTCTATGTCCCAAAATGTCTTGTTCATGTTTTGATTTTGGAAGAGATGTCTTAAGATATGTATGAATTGTATAATGGAATCAAGATGCAGGGGTTTATATAGGTAGTAAAATCTAAATTCTTTTTAAATATATCATAAGTTAAACATTATTAAATATATTGAATAGTAATAAGTTACGAATTTTTAAACAAAAACTAACATTGACCATAATTTGTTGATCATAAGTGCAATAGATATGTTACGCTATAGAATATTGCATTTATATGTTTTACCTTGACCATTTTGCTATGACTATTAATTTCATCGGTTTATTACCAAACCATAAATTTATTATATTGTCTTTATAAAATGACATCATTCAGTTTATATAGTATATACCAAAAACATTATTAAATATATTGAATAGTAATAAGTTACAAATTTGTTAACAATAGATAGAAAAACATTTTAATCATAGTCAAATAATATGTGAGTTACTTGATTTAATTCTAATATTAACCATTATGTAAAGACTAACATCATATGCTTATCTAAAAACAATGAGGATTATCTATATATAATCAAAAGAGGACTAAGTACAACAGGTGTTGTTTATGAGTGTATCTTAACAAAACTCTTAAGGATTTGTAACTGATCAGAAAGAGATGCAAGATATTTACATATATATAGAACACATATAAATGCACATTTTTGCACAAAGAGTTGAAGGATATTTACCAGTGCTTTCTATGGATTTTTGGAGGACGGAGAACCCATTCCAGCTTTACACTGATCCTGTCAAAATTATTTATGCAAAGAACAATGATCCAATGTATACCTAAACTTATGCAATAGATAAATGGGTTTGAGAGTTTAGATGTTTTTAAATCGTCATTAAAGGAGTTACTCCAAGATTAGCTGATATTGTGGTAGACCGAATCTTCTATATAAGGCAACTTGTATTAATATGACATTAACACAATGGTAGCTCGTTACGATTTGGTTTGGTTTCTTTATTTAAGGTACGAAGTTGATCTTTACTATATCGGTTGAGTATCCTTTGTATACGCTATTGTCCAGGGATCAATCTTTTGGAACATCATATTTTGCGGCCATTTTGCATTTTTTGCACTGTTTTTCAAGTGTATATATATATATATAGATATATGATGGGGTTAAAAGACCTTACGAAATTCGATATAACCGATAGTATTTGCTCCCACCTCTTGCTCCCACATTTTTCAATTAAGCTATGATGACTAAACTAAACCCAAAGTATGAGTGCTGTGAAAGACTTCCGGATATTTTACAAATGCAATATCCAAATATAATATTCAGGGAGTAATGTATGATGAGACATTGTGAATGTAACAATAAAATGTCAAAATTTTTAATAGTTTTCTTTAGATTATTGCGGGTAAGAATTGATAAGAAAATCTGAAACAACTTATTTTAAAAGTAGATAAAGCATGTCGGACATTCATGTAGACTAAGCAAGTCCTACCCTACAACATGGGCATGATAAATATTTTTTTTACACATTCCAACACACAGTGATGATGGTAGGAATGTCCACAGCCTAAAGTGTTAATCTCTCCACCAGTGCCAAACTCTTCGCAGCAAATTGAGCATACTCATATTCTTCTCTAAGAATGGCTTCTCTTCGGGTTTCGTAAAGCTCGTTCGTATAGACGTCTAGATCAATTCTACGGAATGCGTCTTGGTTGTGATCAGTTATCTTAACAATGATATCAAGATCTGTTTCCGTGGGATCATCAAGTGTCGGAATAGTGTTGGAGACATATTCAGAAGTCTCCTCGATAATCTCTATCACTGAATCAAAATCAATTTCGTGATACCAAAGCATGTATTCCATATTGCTTACCGTTTCATCGGCCAAGTGGCCATTACTTACCATCTTTAGAGCGACAAATATCACAATCTCCGTCTAATATGTACATGATCTCTTAATCTTCATGGTGATCATCCTCTTTGGAGATGATAAGGTTGGTCCAGTTTCGTGGTCTATGTCCCAAAATGTCTTGTTCATGTTTTGATTTTGGAAGAGATGTCTTAAGATATGTATGAATTATATAATGGAATCAGGATGCAGGGGTTTATATAGGTAGTAAAATCTAAATTCTTTTTAAATATATCATAAGTTAAACATTATTAAATATATTGAATAGTAATAAGTTACAAATTTTTAAACAAAAACTGACATTGACCATAATTTGTTGATCATAAGTGCAATATATATGTTACACTATAGAATATTGCATTTATATGTTTTACCTTGACCATTTTGCTATGACTATTAATTTCATCGGTTTATTACCAAACCACAAATTTATTGTTGGGGTCAAAAACGGTTCTCTCGAAATCAACGGCTAAAACTATTTATCATGCGCGGACTTTCCATAAAACAAGCGTCGAAAGCAAGACAAGTCGTATAGCTTAAAGAGCCTATGTTAAAGTCGATCGTACTTGTTTTACACGATAAACTTTACGAGAAAACCAACTCAGATTACGTCGTAAAAACTTCGATGATACACTCAAGACGAACCGAGAGACATTAGGTCCGTAGCTGAGATGACACGGCCATACGAAAGTATACGGAAGAAACGGGAAGTAATCTAAGTTTGGACAGGCCGAACGACAAAGAATCTGCCTTGAAACTTCAAAGAGCCCGTTCTCTCAAACCGTGAGGATCCAGAAAACGATCAAGATATCAAATCGAAGCCCTCGCCGAGACGCACGTGCTGCCTATAGGCGCGAGGCGCCTAGCGCCCGTGCTGCCTCTTGGCGCCGGGCGCCTAGCGCCCGTGCTGCCTCTAGGCGCCGGGCGCCTAGCGACCGTGCTGCCTCTAGGCGCCGGACGCCTAGCGCCCGTGCTGCCTCAAGGCGCCGGGCGCCTAGCGCCCGTGATGCCTCTAGGCGCCGGGCGCCTAGCGCCCGTGCTGTTTCTAGCCGCCCGTGATGGTCCTAGCCGCCGGGAAACTTCAAAGAGCTCATTCTCTCAAACCGTGAGGATCCAGAAAACGAGCAAGATATCAAATCGAAGCCCTCGCCGAGACGCACGTGCTTCCTTTAGGCGCCAGGCGCCTAGGTCCGTGCTGCCTCTAGGCGCCGGGCGCCTAGCGCCCGTGCTGCCTCTAGGCGCCCGGCGCCTAGCGCCCGTGCTGGTCCTAGCCGCCCGTGATGGTCCTAGCCGCTGGGAAACTTCAAAGAGCCCGTTCTCTCAAACCGTGAGGATCCAGAAAACGAGCAAGATATCAAATCGAAGCCCTTGCCGAGACGCACGTCCTGCCTCTAGGCGCCGGGCGCCTAGCGCCCGTGCTGCCTCTAGGCGCCGGGCGCCGAGACGCACGTGCTGGCTCGGGTCTTCGAGCGACAATCTTTCGTGCACAAGTCCCAGGCCCCGGCCGTCAGAAGTCTGCACTTTGAGTCTTTCCCGAGTCCTTGCGGAACGAATCATTGTGATTTCGCGTACAAAACTCCCGTTCTTACTCCAAACTATGATCGTCGGAAACACTTCGGAAACTCGTAAGATATCAACGAGAAGGAAGATATTAAATTCTTCGTACGAAACAGTGATGGTTATCTCGAGACAACACTCATCTCAACTCTACGAAAGAATGAAGATCTTCCGAAGAAATCGTAGAAAACAACGGAAGTCCTAGAGACGGCCCGAAAGGGATCAAACGCGATCGGACAGTCTGTTTACGATTATCTGAGATAGATACGACGATTTACGTTTATCTTTATGTAACAAGATAAATGCTAAATTTCCAGAAGGATAAATGTCAAGTTTCCCGAAGATAAATGACAAGTTTCCCGATAAACATGAAGGCCGACGAAAATGGAAAAAGCCCGCTTCGCGGCCCAAAAGGAGAATAGACCGTCATAAGAAGGAGTATATAAAAGAGCTTTGGGAGAGAAGGAAAGTGGGAGCGAAAATCATTAAAAGCACAAAAACTCCTAGAGAGACTTAGAGAGCAGATCCGAGATTTTAGACTGAGGGAACTTAGAACTTAGGTGGTTAGACTAGCAAGGCATGACCTAGGACGTCTGGCCGCCTCTCGTTCTACCTTCATCTTGTCCGCAGACTTCTGTTCCTTCGGAAGAAACTAACAAACATTTTACTCAGAGTTCCGTACATAGAAACCCTAGGCGTTATTCTCGACACACTCGTTTCTATGACAAACGCTCATACTAGACGAACTCCGCCAGGCAGTTCGATCTCTTGTTCAAATCTTTCTAACTGAACTACGTCCGACTTGATCCTCGAAAGGGGTACGTAGGCAGCCTTCCTTAAGGTCCAGTCCCAACTCTTAACAAAACCTTTGTTGTACGACTTTCGTCTTTTGTTAACTTTCAATATTTTCCGCACTTGTTCGGTCACTTGTCGTTGGCTGTCGCAGAGAATCCGGGCCTTCAGGGAAAGTCAGGTTAACTTGGCTTTCCTCCGTTTTTACTTAATCAAAATCGACAGTGCGAATTTCGGTTCCCACAGTTTGGCGCTAGAAGGAGGAGAGGACGGATTACTCTTACTCTTACAGCCGCAAAACGCTTGATCAAAGCAATGTCTGGAAATGTGAAAGACAAACTCGCAGCTCACATCGACGCTGGTAAGATAAACTTCAGCAGTGACTGCTCCTACGACCAATGCTTATGCAAACGGTTATCTAAGATTATCATCTTATGGACAAACGTCGCGAGAACGGACCATCCCGACCAAGTTTGGGTCCTATCAACCATGCACCCCCGTCCAAGTTTCTGCAACACGGTCCTCGGGTCAATAGACACAACCCCCCTCGCTAGGGAAAATTCAAATGACTTGGTAGTCGAGACGGATTCCTGCCTGCCGTGTATACAACGGCTATGGTTAGCTTGAACACCAGTTGCCTTAACTATGCGGGCAATCGAAATCCTTTCGGAAAAACCAGCGTCACATCAACGGATTTTTCTAAAGAAAAATCGTAAAAACATCTAAGTCCCAAGACGGCCCAAAAGAGGCCCGAATCATGGCTAAACGACCCACATACGATTTTAGAGTAGGATCGAGCCCAAGGCTGATATGACGGTCTGATTACCGAGCAGAGTTTCGACTGGAAATGTTTTTTAGAATTTCCCGGAAAAAAAAAGACTTGTTCTCCTGGAAATCGCGGAGAAACCCCAGATTACTCATGAAACAGAAAGCACGATTGATCGGGTTACCAATCAGCGTTTCTGATGCTAAAATTCGATAACATTTTACGGAACACCTTTCGTAAAATAAATTCTCGAAATATTTCACGAGACACCTTTTGCACGATTAAACTCGACAACATTTTACAAAACAGTTTCCGTAAAATTACCTCGACAACATTTTGTGAAATAACTCTCGTAAAATAAAAGGTCAACAACGTTCTAAGAAACAATTCCTTGCTGGGATCATGATGAAATCGATGTCCAAAAGTCTCGGAAAAACAATTATAGAAACCTCGAGAGACTAAGTGTCGATCGAGAAACCTCTAAAAAACCGAGAAAAACAGACAGGTCCCGCGAGGAAGCACAGTCCCAGGCGGCTAGGCACGCCTGTGCTTTCCCTAGGCGCCGGGCGGCTAGCACGCCCGTGCTGTCTCTAGGCGTCGGGCGGCTAGCACGCCCGTGCTGTCCCTAGGCGCCGGGCGGCTAGCACGCCCGTGCTGTCCCTAGGCGCCGGGCGGCTAGCACGCCCGTGCTGCCTCTAGGCGCCGGGCGGCTAACGCGCCCATGCTGCGCTGGTCGCCGGGCAACAAAACATTCGTCAAGCACGGCCAATCCTCGTAAAGATTGACCCAACGACTATCCAAACTAATTTTATGAAACAATTTCTGTAAAATTAACTCGACAACATTTTGTTGAATAACTCTCGTTAAATAAAAGCTCAGCAATATTTTACGAAACATCATTCGTGAAGTATAACAAGATCGTAAGCTTCTTGACCTGACCAGTTCGCTCATAGCTTGACGAAACAAGAAGCCCCACTCAAGTGACATCTTGCCATTCGTTTTCACTTGTCTACCCACCTTAGCCTTCTTCGAGTTTCGCCTACTTCTCCTCCCTTTGCTTCAACGATTCTGCAACGATTATGCACTGTTCCTTCGGTTTTCATCAAAAATTGATTCTCGATTCAGTGTCAGACTTTTCGAAGACCTTTGACAATGAAACGTTAGAAGACAAAGAGGAAAGGGCATGAGGCAATCTCGAGTAATCAATGAGACTAAGGTATGTCCAACTTAGAAAATTTTATCAAGGTTTTAATATTTCCGTAGGAAAAGAATGGTAACGTCTTGTAAACTGCCGTAAAATTTAGGGAACTTAGGACCTAGGTGGATAGTCTAGCAAGCTAAGTCTTAGGCATTTTCTTCCAGTTTTGTTCTATTGTTCCTTGACTGTCTACGCAAAACATGCAGACCGATCTAATCTCTCGAAAAACCGAGAAACGATCGCCATGCATCCTTGGCATACTCATTCTACTTCATAAAGAAAAAATTCCTTTCAAAAGGCAAACGGACACTCTAAGATTCGTCTGAAACGCTAGCGGCATAACGGCGTGGTCAAACCGTTACAAACATAGTCTTGAAAACTCTACACCGTCTCTTGTTGCAATCTCGTGACAAGAAACTCGTACAACGTCAGACTAATAGCACGACGGTGAGCTAAAAAATTAACGGAATAACCTTCGGTAAAACTCCATGAGTAATTCGAAGCACCTTCGCCAAAAGACGAAATCAAAGCGGAAACATTTCCCGTGTAACCCATAACTCGGAAAATTCCGCTAAGATTTGCATGTCTATCTCAACGAACGCTATTCGGCCATCGGCCGACTACGCCTTTCCATAAAGCCCAAACCTGAATTCGGCATCACCATTAAGGACAATCGTGAACCAATATGACCTTAATGCGAAAGGATCACAGTCTGATCGTTTACCAACTCCTTGGTTAAACGGCTGAACACAGCCTTCACGCCAAGACAAAACAGCTGAACGATCGCCGCTCCAATCACTTAAGGGCCAAACGATAATCCACGATTTGTCATAAAACTCCAAGTGACCATTTACGTGAGCAACTCTGTCGCATAGCCCAAAAGCGGAAATCATGCGATGAATTTCTCGTAATAAAATCAGTCCTAACAGCCATACGGTTAACGGAATAATTTGAACTTAACATCGACTGATTAAGTTCTATACGCCCCGTAAACAAAGCATGAAAAGAAACACTCGTGACAAAGCTCCAAGAGTTATACGAGTCGTCCTTAAAATCCCGGAAGGCCAACACTTCGCGAAACAAAGCGAAGGTAGACGCTTCTCCCTGGGTCAAATATACGCGACCCCTGGTCCTAATTCCTCGATCAAAATTTTATAACTCGCACGTCCAAACTGAAACAACAGTTTCTGACTACGGACATTCACAAAACATCTCCAAGCCCGCGAACATTTGAAATGCGGCACAAGGGAAAATTGACTCGTACGCATTTGAAATATGTATACTCATATACTCCCACGATTTTGAAGAAACCGGATCTTCGAAACTCTTTACAAACACATAAACCGAATTTTTGAAACTCTTCGCAAACAAATTCGCCAATCTCTAAACGGCCTCAACAATGGATCCAGTATCCACCAAATAAATCATAAACTATCGCCCGGAAACATTCCGCGATTTCTAAAAATCCTTTATGGCATAAGAAAAACAAACTTCAAAGCACTGCGAGACGTCGCTTCGTGCCTGAACATTCGTTTTTCGATTAAAACCTTAATATGCCTTCTAAACGGCATCATATCGTTGTTGCTGATCCCAACAAACGAACTTTAACGTCCTAAACAGACAAGCGACCTAAGGGTAGGCTCTTTTACATCCGACAAGGATCCCATAGCGCGCTATACAAAAAATCCAAATTTAGTTCAGCATTTTGTAAAGGAAGTAGCTCGATTCGTGCCCAGACAAATCATATAAGCCGATACCACTTCGCGGATTTTAAAACGGTACGAATCAGGTTAAAATCACAAACAGGCAAAACGAAAGCCGATTTGTCATCGCACAGCCTCAGTCTGAGAGTAAACCTAGGTCTTGCCATAAATCCAGCCTTGCTGGTATCTTAACATCTCATAGGCAAAGCGTCAACGACGCGAGATCCCAAAACTTGTCTTTTCACTCAAGTCTGTACGTTTCCACGAATTTTCGCGTAAATCGTAAACCGCAGAAAAATCTCGCTTTGTACAAACGACGGATACGGTGATCATCAGGGAGGCAGGAATGAGACGACAACTCACACCCTATCCCTCTAACTTCGATATACAGAAGTTCTGAAAACGCAACATTAATATTTTATAAAGATTGAGCCGCAGAGTTCAACAGATGCCCTGAAAAAAGGCCGGGATTCGAAGCCACCAACGGCCAGTCCCACAAATGTACATCATGGCCTCTTAACGGCCGAAACACAATCAAAATAAACCTAGACGCTCCCCGGAGCATCACCTTCATCCTCAAAACTCACCCAAAGTAGGAACGGTCTCACCGTCGCCTCCACTGGTCGCACCACCGCTGCATGTTTCATATGCGCCGGCTTCACGATCCTTGACTGCGTAGTCCTGGTCCTCCGAACCCTCCGAATCTGGGACAAGGGTGCATACGGGTTTCAGACCAGCGAGAATCGAGTCGAAGTCCTCTCCGTCAAACTTGCGAGTCCCCGTCTCCTCAAGACTCTGAATCTTCTCTTGAAGACGACGGACTTTCGAGGACATATGTTCTTCTCTTTTTTCACATTGAGCAACGAACTCACGGTCTTTCCGACGTCACGTTCAAGATCGCCAATCAAAGGTGATGTGGATGTCCGCGATGAAATATTCTTAGCCACAAATTTCGATTTTCAACTCATAATCATCCGCCCGCAAGATCGTCTCCGTGTCTTACAGGCTGGGGGGCTAACTGTTGGGGTCAAAAACGGTTCTCTCGAAATCAACGGCTAAAACTATTTATCATGCGCGGACTTTCCATAAAACAAGCGTCGAAATCAAGACAAGTCGTATAGCTTAAAGAGCCTATGTTAAAGTCGATCGTACTTGTTTTACACGATAAACTTTACGAGAAAACCAACTTAGATTTAGTCGTAAAAACTTCGATGATACACTCAAGACGAACCGAGAGACATTAGGTCCGTAGCTGAGATGACACGGCCATACGAAAGTATACGGAAGAAACGGGAAGTAATCTAAGTTTGTACAGGCCGAACGACAAAAAATCTGCCTTGAAACTTCAAAGAGCCCGTTCTCTCAAACCGTGAGGATCCAGAAAACGAGCAAGATATAAAATCGAAGCCCTCGCCGAGACGCACGTGCTGCCTCTAGGCGCCGGGCGCCTAGCGCCCGTGCTGCCTCTAGGCGCCGGGCGCCTAGCGACCGTGCTGCCTCTAGGCGCCGGGCGCCTAGCACCCGTGCTGCCTCTAGACTCCGGGTGCCTAGCGTCCGTGCTGCCTCTAGGCATTATTAAATATATTGAATAGAAATAAGTTACAAATTTGTTAACAATAGATAGACAAATATTTTAATCATAGTCAAATAATATGTGAGTTACTTGATGTAATTCTAATATTAACCATTATGTAAAGACTAACATCATATGCTTATCTAAAAACAATGAGGATTATCTATATATAATCAAAAGAGGACTAAGTACAATAGGTGTTGTTTATGAGTGTATCTTAACAAAACTCTTAAGGATTTTGTAACTGATCAGAAAGAGATGCAGGATATTTACATATATATTGAACATATATAAATGCACATTTTTGCAGAAAGAGTTGAAGGATATTTACCAGTGCTTTCTATGGATTTGTTGGAGGACGGAGAACCCATTCCGGCTTTACACTGATCTTGTCAAAATTACATATGCAAAGAACAATGATCCAATGTATACTTAAACTTATGCAATAGATAGATGGGTTTGAGAGTTTAGATTTTTTAAAATCGTCATTAAAGGAGTTACTCCAAGATTAGCTGATATTGTGGTAGACCGAATCTTCTATATAAGACAACTTGTATTAATATCACATTAACTCAATGGTGGCTCGTTACGATTTGGTTTGGTTTATTTATTTAAGGTACAAAGTGTGTCTTTACTATATCGGTTGAGTATCCCTTGTATACGCTATTGGTCCAGGGATTCGATCTGTTGGAACAGCATATTTTTCGGCCATTTTGCATTTTTCGCACATTTTTCAAGTATATATATATATGCATGCTGGGGTTAAAAGATCTTACAAAATTTGACATAACCGATAGTATTTGCTCCCACCTCTTGCTCCCACAGTTTTCAATTAAGCTATGATGACTAAACTAAACCCAAAGTATGAGTGCTGTGAAAGACTTTCGGATATTTTACAAATGCAATATCCAAATATAATATTCGGGGAGTTATGTATGATGAGACATTGTGAATGTAACAATACAATGTCAGAATTTTTAATAGTTTTCTTTAGATTATTGAGGGTAAGACTTGATAAGAAAATCTGAAACAACTTATTTTAAAAGTAGATAAAGCATGTCGTATACTCATGTAGACTAAGGAAGTCCTACCCAGCAACATGGGCATGATAAACTTTTTTTACACATTCCAACACACAGTGATGATGGTAGGAATGTCCACAACCTAAAGTGTTAATCTCTCCACCAGTGCTAAACTCTTCGCAGCAAATTGAGCATACATCATATTCTTTGCTAAGAATGGGTTCTCTTCGGGTTTCTCGTTCGTATAGACGTCTAGATCAATTCTACGGAATGCGTCTTGGTTGTCATCAATTATCTTAACAATGATATCAAGATCTGTTTCCGTGGGATCATCAAGTGTCGGAATAGTGTTGGAGACATGTTCAGAAGTCTCCTCGATAATCTCTATCACTGAATCAAAATCAATTTCGTGATACCCAAGCATGTATTCCATTTTGCTTACCATTTCATCGGCCAAGTGGCCATTACTTACCGTCTTTAGAGCGACGAATATCACAATGTCCGTCTGATATGTATCTGATCTCTTAATCTTCATGGTGATCATCCTCTTTGGAGATGATAAGGTTGGTCCTGTTTCGTGGTCTATGTCCCAAAATGTCTTGTTCATGTTTTGATTTTGGAAGAGATGTCTTAAGATATGTATGAATTGTATAATGGAATCAGGATGCAGGGGTTTATATAGGTAGTAGAATCTAAATTCTTTTTAGATATATCATAAATTAAACATTATTAAATATATTGAATAGTAATAAGTTACGAATTTTTAAACAAAAACTGACATTGACCATAATTTGTTGATCATAAGTGCAATAAATATGTTACACTATAGAATATTGCATTTATATGTTTTACTTTGACCATTTTTCTATGACTATTAATTTCATCGGTTTCTTACCAAACCATAACTTTATTATATTGTCTTTATAAAATGACATCATTCAGTTTATATGGTATATACCAAAAACATTATTAAATATATTGAATAGTAATAAATTATAAATTTGTTAACAAAAATTGATATTGACCGTAATAAGTTGATCGTAAATGTGAAGGATATCTATGTTTGAAGACCTATATAAACATATATAGACATTTATGTATTATATCTTGGCAATATTCATTAAATCCTTATTCTAGACTATTTCTTTTGGATATAATAATTAGGTGACTACAAATAAATACACTCTATCTAAATATTAACAATCTTATTCGCATATAATATAGTGGTTACGAATCAATATATACTCTGAAATACGAACCACAAATTGGTTTAATATACATATGGAACAGATTAATTTCTGCATTAATAAAGAACTTTATAGAGTATAATATGTGGTAAATACATCCTGATTACTATATGTTACTAAATACACTTGTGATCATACTCAACATTGGGCAAACCAAAAAAAATGGTTTGGTCCCATTAATTAAATAGGTACGACAATTTGCTTAAACCATAAGGAATAACATTGGTCTGGGCAAACTAATCAAATAGGAAATGCAACCCGATTCCAGTTTAAAATCCGGCTCGTTACAAATAAATCACTGGTAAAACACTTTAAATCATTCTAATCTACTCAAGTATGATATTCGCTTAGCTTAAAATCCCGATTTTTTTAAATTCTCGTAGACGATGAGATGCCGTATATTATTCCTTTTGTCCAAAACCAATTTTGTAGTTGAGTCTCAAAGCAAATATGTTAAGGAAATAAGTTATCACCATGTTCTTTTATAAATTGCAAATGCTATATACGGGGAAAAATAAAAACCGAGCAAAGTTTTTGGAAGATAAGGTTGTTTTTCAATTTTATTTTCTTGTACCAGTCTTTGACTGGTTTGTTGCATACTGATCCTATACATTCAAGCTAAAGTAATAAAATTGATGTAATAAAATACATATATATATATATATATATAAAGATAAGTTTTATAGATATTATAGTCAGAAGAGTTTATAACAAAGGTTGTTATAAGACTCCAAAGACAATCCAGGAAAACGAAAAAAAAAATATAGTCTTAAACAACCATAAGTTTGCAAACGCCAAATCCAAATAAAAGAGAAACAAAACATAGTATTAAATATAGCAAATCAAGAAATAAGACTTCCTTAGCCACACTTGGTACGCTTGACACCGTCGGACTCAATCTCATCAGCACCCCTTTTGACCGTGTCGCCTGCAAGATCCTCCCTCCCATCACCATGTTCGTCACCACTGTTGACTTCTATGTTGGCACGGGGTTCCAGGACTTCAAGAGAGAGCACCTTTGTCACAGTCAGAGACTTGGTCTTGCCATCCAGGTTGTGACTTGATACCTTCACAATGAACCTCCGTGTCTGGCCAATGGTATCACGCATTGCCTGAGGCACCGGGACAATGGCATCCATCCCAACACTATCATTGTCCTACAACACGTCTTGTAAATCTAATAATCATAGAGATCTTATTAACCTGGCAATAGCTCTCAACCAACTCAGAAGCTTTCTTTCCAGTCAACTCCTCACCGGCATCACCAAGGACAACAAACATGGCTTGATCACTCTTGTCATACACAGATAGCTTCGACAGGTACCTGCGACAGATAGATATCAATAACCATAGTCCCCAAATAATGGGTATGACTAAAATAACCACTCACGTTACCACACCAGCGATTTCACTCTTCTTACACATAAGGGTGGTTGGTCCTTTAGTTGCCTTAGTATGGCACACAACACATCCTATATAATACCACCCAGATCCGTGCACAACATCATCAATAGTTGTTGTGCACTCAAACCAAGCAACCTGAAACATATTTGAAAATTTCAGTACAAAATTATATCATCTTGTCGAATCAAACTAATATGGAGGCTATATTACCTTAGCAGATGACTGAGACATGTAGGAGAAGAGTTCCTCCAAGGTCGCTGGCTCAGGCTTGGTGACCGCCTCTGCATTAACCCGGTTCGTAACATCCAAATTAGAGTCCAACCTGAGAAAAATATCAAGTCAGACACGACAACATTAGAGTTATGCAGAAGATATTATTATACTCGAAGCTCTAAACCTTACCAAGTGAGATAGTCATGGGTTTCTTGCAAATCACTGTCCACAAAGACCCTGGATGACGTCATAGACGATAGGGAAAGCACTAAACAAAACAGGGTATACGATTAGCATACAAAAACACTCTTGCTACTACCTACTAAACTTTGCATAGATGTACAAAGACTCAGATATTTATAAGTGGTTCATAACTGAATAAACTTTAATATCAATTCATAAATCACTTATACCTATATAGTTTTCAAAGAACCCATATAGCTTGAAATTAAAGGCACGTGGAAATACTAACCTCCATAACGTTTCGGGTTTAAGGTGGTGACTAAGATGACACGCGCGGTGCCTCCACACGCTTTAAACTTCGTACAAAACTCAAAGGCAGCATTATCCCAGAAGCATATTGTGACATCAAAATATCGAGTGGTAAGATAAACATATGCTGATATATAAGAAGCTAGAGGATAACTCACTCATATGTCTGAACATGGAGATCAACTCGGCAAGATGCAGATATCTCAATCTCATCAAGCAGGAAACTACCATTAGGAACCTGCCCATTCACAAGCTTGATGTAGCCAATATAATCTGCAAGTGAAGACAATCAAACACAAAGGTTATGTTTCCCAGTTAAACATATTTTGAAAACAAAGATTGATGGAATTTAATGAAGATGAAAACTTACCATAAAGACCACCCCTCATGTCACAGGCTGCATCAAACTTTTCGTACCCATGAATCCGGAAACGATCCATAGGGAAACTGTTGGAGTTATCATCGAGAACAGACATGACAAAGTTCCATGAGAAACTTAAAACCACATCTGCATCAGCGACCCGAAAGTTAGGCTTGCTCTTTGCCCCGAAAAAGTTGTTGAGTCGGTAAATAGCACCTGCTTTCATGTGATGCATATAGATCTCCATCCTTCCTTGGGGAATGAAGCCCTGAATCACATTTGCCTGTTGACAAAAGAGAGGAAATTAAAATTTGAGTGAGTAACTTGATCTGCAGGAATAACTCAAGCTAGATAGACGCAAGAATCAAATACTTAGACCGATATGAACAACATATATAATTTCATTCACCGTATATGAATCACAGTTTCTTGATAACTAAAGTGAAGCTATTTCAAATAGAAATTGATTTACTTAAACTGCAATAAATAACCAAACCAATAAATCGAAGTGAACAACATCAGAATAATATCACGGTATTGTTAACGAAACTAATTAGTCAACCTAACCAACATATGCTCTTTATAACGATGCTATGATAATATAGAAAGTCGACAAAACAGGTAATAAAACAATTGTGTAACAGATACCTCTTCATCGATGAGCAGCATCTCGACGCCGATAAGAACCTTAGACTGAATATTCCAAGCCTCCCAAAAGTGGATCAACCGAAACCAAACTTCGCCTTCGTGGGGCCCAAAGGTCACGTCCTTGAAGGAGATCACATCCCCTACGTCGCCGGAGACAACTGATTTGCCCTTATCGCAGACAGGAACATAGGATTTGTTCCTGGCGCCGGTTCTGACGCCGGAAGAAGCACATGTATTGACGATGGGTTTCCCTGGTCCGGGAGAGGCCGCCGAACCGTTTTTAGACATCACCAAGTTGACATCACCGGAAGGGATACCGGAGTGGACGACTGGTTTGACTGAACCGGATGAGACAGCCGCTGGGTCTGTTGGCTTCATGAAGCGGACGACGCTGGAGGGAACACCTGATTGAACGTCGACTTTCGAGATCTCTGAGTCGATAACACCTGTGAGCTTCATCGTAATGAATAACCGAGGGGGGTAAGAAATGCTTTTGATGTAAAATCATCTTCGTGAAAAGAGGCTTTATAGGAGATCCGTAAGAGAAAGCCAAAAGATCCCATTAATGGAATTAATGAGAGATTAAAGGACGGAGAGGAGTGGGGAAAGAATTTATTTTAAGCATGGTAGATCTGTGAACGGAAGAAAGAGGAGGAGGAAGATGATCCGATTCGCCAGTCGGCTAGCATTAGGATTTGCTCGTCACGTAAAGAAAGGGAAGGGATAGCAGATATTTTTGTTAACGGGCTTGCTCGATTTTGTCATATTTTGTTTGACAAAACCCGTAAATGAAATGGGGTTGAAGTCCAGCAGAGATCACATGTGGACAAAAGCTCTAATCCTATTGGTTGGAAATAATTTGCTTACGTGGAGGTTCTTTCCTTTGATTATTTTTACCTTTTAGTATTAGTTTGATTCTGCAAATGTCATTTTTTTGAAAAAAAATAAAAAAGATTTCAGAAGGGTATTTGTGATGAAATCCTAATAAAATAAATAGATATAAAACTTAGTTAGTGTATGCAACTAGTTAGATTGGAAATCAAAGATTTTAAAGTGAAGAAACCAAAAGAATTCAAGAAAGTTTCTGAGAAAAAAAAGAAAAAAAAAAGAGATGAAAGTGGGTGAAGAAGATAAGAGAGAGAGAGATATGAAATGAATCCTACTATTTACACTGTAGTTTTGTTTTAACTTTAAAAAGTGAACAATGTGTGATGGAGTTAGAAAAAAATGTGTAGCTGAAACCTTTTTTTATCAAAAAAAAAAGATGTTTCTAGGTATAATTATACCGAAAATCTGAGAGGTTGATTGTTTGCAGATTCTAAACTAGTTTCTGGTTTTTGATTTTTTAAAAACTATTTTTTATCCAATCATGATTTTGACAAAATAGATTTCCTATTTTTTAGGAAAATTGTTTTTTGATTTCTTTTACCATTTCCTTCATAGAAACCAAAATCCATGTTTTATTGGATTCTCCTAGAAAAACCTACGACCAAAAACAAAAATGATTTTTGTCTACATATTTTTTTTTCCTAAATTTAATTACAGCATAAATATATGCATTGTTGTATAATCATAATAACAGTAAGTAGGATTTTTCCTCTGTAACTATAATAACAGTATCAATGACTATAAAATGGCAAAGAGGTATTTACTTACTAAATAAATTATTTTAATTGACTTATTATATAGTTTAGTTGACTAACTTATGTAGGATATTAATATTAAAGGAAAATACAATGGAATGATAGCAGGGTTCATATTGTTTTTTGAAATATATGAAAATGAAATGAAAAAATAGTTTTTTGTTTTATAATATTTTTTTGTATTTAAAATGTAAAAGATAGTTTTAATTCTATATTTGATTTTTTGTTTTAAATAATTTTAAATAATTTTATTTATGCTTTGATGATAGTATTTTATTTTTTTATTTTTCAATAGTAAATATTTTATTATTAATAATATTTTTCATTATATTATTTTTAAGAACAAAAGCTAGAAACTAAGAAACAAAATCTAAAATCACCAATCAAGTTTTTAAAAAAATCAAAATCTACTACAAAATCAAAAACTAAAATCTAAAAACTAAAAACTAAAATCCAAAAACCAGAAACCAAAATCTAGAATCTAACAAAACAATCACAGCCTGAGTAATAGGATATGTATCTTCTGGGCCTCATTTAAATGAATAAAGGCTTCTCTTTTAATGCCCAGTTGTCGCCCTTTTTCTAAATCTCCTCATCTTCTCCCCTAAACAGATCTTTGCTCCCCAGATTTTCCTCTTGTTCGCATTCATCCAAAGTCGAAACAACCATGAATCCTGAGTAGTAAGATTCCTTTCTCATCACCTTATGTCCATACTCTTTCTTCAGTTGGTATAGATCCTACGATTGTGTAGGCTTCGAGATATTTCTGTTTGATCCTCTTTTAATCTGACTGTGTAGCGACTACCTCTTCAAGCTCCTGCTCATCGGGGATTCCGGCGTGGGGAAGTCTTGTCTACTCTTGAGATTCTCTGTAAGTTTTGTAATAACTAAACGAACGAGCACTGTTGCTTTCCTTCTTGTTGGATACTTCATGTGAAAATAATGACTCTGCCTTTTTGTGATTGCTTGCCCTTTTTGTTTGCAGGATGATTCGTATGTAGAAAGTTACATAAGCACTATTGGAGTCGACTTTGTAAGTTTGTTTCACTTGTCTGGAGGCCTGTGTTGTTGTTGATCTCACTTTCTATATATATTTTATTTAGAAAATTCGGACTGTGGAGCAAGACGGGAAGACGATTAAGCTCCAAATTGTATGCACTTAACAGTGGACAAGTTTAAGTTCTTAATGATTCTCTTATTTCCTCATTGTCTTTGTAACTTCTCATTAACTTGTCTCAATGGTGACTGTTTACTTACTTTTCAGTGGGACACTGCTGGTCAAGAGCGGTTCAGGACAATTACTAGCAGTTATTACCGTGGCGCTCATGGAATCATTGTAACCTACTTACTCTCTCTCTCTCTCACTCGTTTTTTTTTTTGTTTCTGTACTAACTTAGTCCGTGGTGGCCTCCTCCCCCCCCGGTAGATTGTCTACGACGTCACAGATCAAGAAAGCTTTAACAACGTGAAGCAATGGTTGAGTGAAATTGATCGTTACGCTAGTGACAATGTGAACAAACTCCTGGTTGGAAACAAGTGTGATCTTGCTGAAAACAGGGCCGTTCCTTATGAAACGGGAAAGGTACGGTCGGAATCTCTCCCTCTCGAGTTTCGTGGGGGTCATCTATTATTTTTAATTGCTTTCTTGATGAAATTTTGGTAGGCTTTTGCGGATGAAATTGGAATTCCTTTCATGGAGACTAGTGCTAAAGATTCTACTAACGTGGAGCAGGCTTTCATGGCGATGTCCGCATCCATCAAAGAGAGGTTAGTTACTAATGCTTCCTTGTTTTATTATTGGCGGCTAATTAATACTCTCTTAAGGTTCAGCAAGTGGTCACTGCTATATGTTATAATAGGAAAAGGAAATAAAAGGATCTTTTAGAGCAGAGTGATGTTGTCCCTGCAGTGTTCAAATTTTGAAAATTCAACTAGAAGCTCTAAACTTTCCTGTAGTTTAGGCTGTATCCAACCAGCAATGTATACAGAACGAACCAGTTATATGTATATTGGTGAAAAGGAAAGTAATTGATTTGTGGGTTTGGATGCAGTATGGCAAGCCAACCAGCTGGGAACAATGTCAGGCCGCCGACGGTGCAGATCAGAGGACAGCCTGTTGCCCAAAAGAATGGCTGTTGCTCAGCTTGATTGCCTAGCATCAATATCGTTTTCCGTTCAGTCTTCGAGTCCAAAATGGTTTTCTCTTCAGCTCACTTGTACTTTGTTTCTGGTCTGTAATTAAGCTCACTTGTCCTTTGGTTTGGTTGTTTTTCTCTTTGCGTATCAACATTTTCGTACCAACGGATTTTTATGGCTACCTTCACCCTTCAGGCGTTCAGTGTGTTTATATCGATATTGTCGTTTTGCTTAACAGTGTTTTCTTATAAAACTAGGGGTTTGTCGGCGCGTAAGCTAATATTGTTATGATTTGACTATGGTTTTATAATTTAAAACATTTTTCAACAGTATTTTGGAAAACAAAACATGTATATGATCTTATAGAATTCATTAATTTGATTGTAGTCTTTGCAAAGTTACTATGAAATAAATTTAAGTTTAAATATATGCATGATAATTTGAAGTGTAATAGCTCAATTGCTTATTATTTGATTGAAAATTATTAATTTAAATTATAATTTAGATAATTTATAAATGTGGATTTCATCTTAAATGATTTTATTAAATTAGAGTTTATACATATATTTATATGTGTATATATATATATATATATATCAATAATTAGATATGATAGTAAAGATGCCTAAAACTTGAATTGATAAATCCGTGCTAGTTATATAAACTGCATTTTTCATTTATTTTTTATTTTGCGTCATCTCATCTGGAATAATATGAACTTTTTGTCACATTTTATTCTATCAGCTTTGTATTTGTTCGGTTCAACTCGGGTTACTCTTCAGTTATCGGCTAAAATAGAACCGAACCGAACCGAAAACCCAAATTAAATGAAATCGATCTTTTTTGGCTTGATCCATCACTGAACCGATATTCTTACTTGGATCGGATTCAAGTTCGAGATTCATGCCCAAATCTAGTTTTGTATATTGGGGTGATGGAGAGGTGTTATAATAGTTTGATGCTTTAGATTTTTTTAGGTTTATTTCAATGAATTATATTTTGTGAGCGGTGCTTATGATGATAATTTCAAATAATCATAGGTGTTATTTCAATTGTTAGTTTCTTCTCGTTCTGGATTCATCAAAATTAAGAAGTTGTGACTATATCAATTTAACCAATAAGATATATATTGATCGTAAAGATACAATCGAAGTTGGTACAATTTATTTTTAATCCTAAATCTTAGTATTAAAAATTTGAAATTTTTGATATTTATTGTTGTTGAGTAATTTTTTTAATGTAATTATTTGGTCATCTCTATTTGTTAAAAACATTATTTAATGTTTTATTGTGTTATATTGTAATAGGTGATAGGTTTATATATTTTGTGTTTGTGTTTTTCAATAATATGTTTTGTATATAATAGTAAAGCCTTTGATGTAAAACATTTCAAATTTCAATAACTTTGCATTTGTTGTTTTAAGATTAACAGTTTAACGTCATAACTTGTATTTTATTTCTTATTTGAATTATTTGAACATTATTCTTTGATATGTTTTGTGTTCTCTCTTCATGTTTTGACATTAAACCGTCATTATCTATGTATTTCGTTTATCTTTTCCGTGTGTTTTGCTTCTCACCCTCACCAAAAATACTCACATTTGTGTGTTTGTTCTTCTTCAGATTGTTTGGTATTTGTTATAGATTGAGTTTATAAGTTCATGTTGTGTGGTCGTTACTCACAGCGCTATAGGTTGTTTCGGTCAATATTGGCTGCTCTTTTTCTTACTTAGATTTTTGTTGATGTTAGGAAGTGCATCTCTTAGGTTGGATCAGAGTATAGTTGTCTTTGATGTTGATTTCTTCTTCGTTAGCTTACCGTCGATTATTCATGTTTGGTTGGTTTTCAAGATCTGGTTTTTGATCATCAGACTTATATGCTCTCTTTCATAGTTTGAGACTGGCTCCACGATTTGCTAATTTCATCACTGTTCGCGTCTCTAGTGGCTCTCTATTTTGCCAAATTTGCGATTCCAGGTTTAGATATTGTTTTTTTCGTGTATGCTCTGTATATCTATAATGTTGTGTTTGGTCTCAAGTTTGGGCTTTGGTTTCTTGGTGGTTAACTTTCATTCTCCCTCCTTCATGTTCTATGTTTACTTGCCCTGTTTTTTTTTAATATAATTGTGCGAAGTTAGATTCTCGAAATTTTGGTTTTTTTATCTAGAGTTTTGTGGTTCTCCACAGGTACGAACGTTTTTTTTTTTTTGCTTGTTTATTTTGTGAGGTGTTTCGTACATCTTAGCTGGTGGCTGCGCTTATGGTGTGTTAAATATTTGTTTTCTTGTTTCATGGCGATTTTCGCCTTCTGTTGAATATTCTTGCTCTAACACGCTTTTTTGGTTCTTTGTATTGGTCTTTATTCGTGTTTCTTTGTATTCGAAAGATGATTTGTCTCAGAGTTTATCTTTCTACTATTTTCCGACATCTCCTTGTTATAACCAAAATATTCTATGATAAAGTGAGCTAAGTTAATTTTTGTTCTTGATATCATTTCAGTTATAAACACTTACTTAGTTAGTGTGTCTTAGGCATTTTTTTTCTCTATGATTATAGAGATTTTATGTTTCTAGTTTATTTTTCTTAACTTGGTCAATATTAAAATAAATGTATAATTTGTAAATGAAATAATATAAAATAGTAACGACTAATAAAATAATGAAGTTTATGTTATTTTTAGTTGTGAACAAATTAAAAATCAAAAATTTATTTATATTATATTATTTTATTTATTTTTTCATTTTATATTTTGTAATTAATAAAATGAATTATCAAACTTAACTTAAAAAGATGATGATTATTGTGAAAATAATTAGATATTGCACAATTAGAAAGTGATGAACCAAATTATAATAATATAAAAGAAGAAATATCCAAAATGTAAAAAGATATAAGAAGTAGACACATGTCAACAAAACCCATTTCCACATGTCCAAAGAAAAGAGAAAATTCTACTTTATAGATATGAAAATCAGAACTCTGTTGCATATCTTTGAAGCAATTTTTGGATTAGTATCACGAAAGAAAATTGGGAAAATAATATTTTAGGCCAAAAAATGATGTTATGTCTCATTAGGCTATTTTATATGTTTTATGTCTTATTAGATAAAATATTTTCAAAATGGCAACATTACCCTTAATTTCAATTAAAATTTTGAAATTATAATTAATAAACCAATTGATAAATATTAAAATATAAATTTCAACTAAAAATATTTTTAAAAATATATGAAAATCCCCAAAAACCTAAATATGTCTAAATAAATATAATGTATTCAGATATATTTAAGCATTTTATAAAATTTAGTATATCTGAATTTCGTAATTACAATTAATAAATCATTATAATGTATTTAGATATATTTACTATTATAATAAAATCAAACAGAAAAAACATTATAATGTATTTATCTTATAAAATATATTGTTATAATTGAAATTTTTAATTACAATAAATAAATTATTATAATGTATTTAGTTATATTTAATATTATAATAAAATATATTTTTCATATATGGAAACAAAATTTTACAAGATATTTTTTCCCATTAAATCACGATTTTTTTTTATTTTTATTTTTAAAATCGATTTAACAAATAAGACAACTGAATATTTCCAAATATTTTCTTCCCATATTTTTTGTAACTAATTATCATTATCATTATCCGTAGAATATGTATTCTACTATTTAGAATAAAGTTAACATGTTTAAAATCGGGTTTTTCTTATTCTGCAGATTTTGATTTTTACAGGTGTTAGATTTATATTAATGTATAGATTTTGGTTTCTACAAATTTAGAAAGATAGTAAAACGCAGAATATTTTTTCCACATATTTTTAGATTACTATTATTTATGTAAATCACATATTCTAAACATATTAGATTCAATAAAAAAAATGGATCATATTTTTTACTATATAGAATGTCAATTGTACTTTTGGTAGAACAAAATATGAAAATATGATTTAAACATTTTTAAAATTAAAAAAATATCAATAACTTGATATAGATATTTCATCGCTAGTTACTATTTTAAAATATTTTTTTGTTTGTAAATTTCAAAAAGATATTATAGAAAAAAATGATACAAAAAATAAATTAATCCAATAAAACATAGACACCATTTTTCTGGTCTAAAAAACAATTTTCCCAAAAAAAGTTAACGATTCACTGGTCACTAGTTATGCAGTCAGCTGTTGTTTTGGAAATTTATTATCACGTAAGCTATTGTCGATTACAAATATATATTTGAGAAATAAAATCTCTAGTTCCTCCCTAACTCTTTTTTTAAGAGGAACATTTAAAACAGACAAATGAAGATTTGCATTTGCGTCGGTTTGACAAACAAAAATAGAGAATAGAGCAGAAACAAAAAAAAAAAGAACCGAGTTATTGAGCCTCGAGGAGGATGCGACGACGGCCCACATTTCTCGAAGCGATACAGTCGGTAGCATTCATTCATCTTATCTCAGAAGCTTGTTTCCTGCAAAGACGAAGAAAATGCTTTCATCTTCCAGTCTACAAAGTGTACACATATATTAGTTAACCCACACCAGGGTTATAACTTATAATTTTCTCCATTAAATGTAGAAAGAAAGAAAGAAAGAAAGAAACATCGACTTACCGTTTTCGAAACAAAAAGCACTCCGCCCTTTCCTTTCTCAAGGTGACATTGCAGATGAGATGTTCATGATGCTTTCACTGCTTCCTCTTGTGAAACCGAAATCCCCAAATATCCCCTGTCAAAGAACAACGCTCTTTACTAACAAGTTCCACCAAAACGAGAACGAAAAATCACATTTTGAGTTATAACTACTTGAGCGCGTGTCTCATTTACGTACCATTGCGTCGTTGACAGCATATGTGACGCAGTAATGTTCCTGTTCAAAAACAAAACCATAATCAGATATTTACCCACATTTTATATCAACAGTGACGCATCATCCAAAACTAACATAAATATACTGGAGAGATCCTTGCTATTCAATGCCCCTCATACATATAATGGGTGGAAAACTAAGTTAATAAGGTGGAGATGGACTTGCCTGCATCATGTGCCACTCTTCAAATTCGTCAAACAGCTCCAATCGTTCGATCCTGAAACACACAACTATCTTATTTTAAAAATATAGGAGAAAATCAAGGGTTTCTGAAGAAAAGCCATGGGTTGCATATATGAGAGAGCCAAAAAAAGAGAATGCAAAAATAAAAACACAGGATACCACAAGAGCTTAAAACAAGAGACAGCGTAGAACTCAACAACATTTACTAGGCATTTCGAGAAAAAGAGAACTTTTCTGAAAGATAATCGATATGAAAATTGAAACGCAGTTACATAATTTTTAAGGGTAACTACAGCGCTGACCTGCGTTTTTCTTGAGCATCAACAAAACTTCCATACACTTTTAGCATATCCCAGGCAACAGCTCTCTAATATGCCAGAACAAAGAGTATAGTAAGATATGAGAAGGTCATAGATTATAGATTTTAATTGAAAGTTAGCCCCGCGTCCATCAGACATGCAACATTATCTAGTTACAACCAGCCATCACGACCAGAACGAAAGACTGGAAACTGCATTTTTGTCCTTCGAACAGATACGGTTTGATTAAAATCCAGTATTCAATATAATAACATCTCGTTAGTTGAATTTGCACTCAAACCCTTGCACATTTGAATTTAAAATTTAAAGCCGTATGTCAAATTGTTTAGCAACTCGATGCAAGATTGGAGGCATCAATACATCTACCGGACTGCATTTAATAATATTGATATCTAATTGCAAAGCGCACCTGCCATCCATTGTCAAGAAACAATCTCTCCTTTGCAAGTAAAGTCGGTGTTGCATCGATGCTTAAGAGTGCACAACCCCGACTCTGAAGCACAGAAACACACACGGGTAAAATAAATCAGAACGAGCTTCGGTGAAGGTATATTAATCTACACAAAATATACCCAAGATGCAAAATGATGAAATTTAAATATTTTACTAGATTCCCCATAGTTTTGCAAACATTTCAAGAAATTAAGCTTTGCTCATGAAGATGTCGCTGCAACTAAAGTAGACATTCTTACCTCCAAGTTTATAATCATCTGATGTCCAAATGCATCATCTGGATGGATCTGCAAATCGAAACTCAACGAGTTAGACACATCAGCAGTAAGATTATATCTACAAATAGTAAGAAAAAAACACACACAGTTGAGAACTACGTAGATACAAATTGCCAGAAAAACCTGCTCATATAAGAAAAAAACTGCAGTTGAAAAAGCCTTTGACGCCCAATTGACGATGGCACGGCTTGAATCTGGGTCCAGATATATCAGAACACATTCTGCAATAATAAATGTCGGCAGACTGTAATGATATTAGGGATCAAGTAGGTTTATTATCAGTCAGCATCTTTAGAAGACGAGCGCTAAGGGTTCAAAAAAACATGTCATAAAAGTGTGAGACATTAAAAAGAAACTGTTAATGCATACCTAGGATCCATGCCAGCAAATGATATAACATCTCTTAGTTTTGGTATATCACGCAGGTCAACTGGGAGTAACTTGTAATGATCACTGAGAACTTGGCCTTCCTCTGCAGAGTTAAACACGCAACGCAACATAACAAATTAAAGGGTAATTAATAAACTACAAGCTAGCAGTTAAGAAAAAGGGATATGCATACATGATATATAAAAATAAGGAGAATCAATCTACAATTCTCACCAACTGAAATAGACGAATTTTCTCCTAGTTTGTCCTTAAGCTGGCTGGAGTTTTCTATAACAGAAGCCTTCTTACTTGTGACCTAAACGTAAGAAGCAAACCCCAGTTAGCAACAAGACTCAGTGTACCTACCTGATGAATACTTTTTGTTCAGCATTCAAGAATTACAAGAATGGGTACCTCCTTAAAGTCCAATTCCACGTACAAATGAGGCCCTTTCCCCTCATCCTACAAAAATGGGGGAAATGAGAAGAGAAGCTCCTAAAAATGGAGAAGAAGAGAGAAAAAGAGATAGGTACCAGTAGCTGAAAGTAAGTAGTATCGAAGCCAGCTCCGAGTGAGAGTATCTGTTTCTTGGCTTGAGCAGCTGGTTCATTAGAACTAGTCCCACTTTCAAGAAACTGAGCCAAGAGCTTTCGGAAGGCAGCCCAACGGGAAAAGTAACCTACGGAATCCAAGTAGTACTACTAGATTCAGCTCCTCCAAACAATAATAAGAGTATGTGTGTTAGTTAATTACCTCGATTAATAATGGGCGATCTACGAAGGGGTCTTTTGACAAAGAGATGAACATAATCATCTTTCATGTATCCCTTTTTGACACAAGACCTTCAAAAAAAATTCATACATAGCACAGTCAGAAACTTTTATCCTTATATCTACGATCTAATTTACAAGAAAAACAAAAGTAGAGAAGCTTACAGTTTACTGGCGGAAGCATCATCGTTCGTAGCCTGCACCGCCGCTCTGTTGCTCCGAGATTCTGCCATATCTTCCTTCCTTCCGATCAATCAAAATCCCTAGCAACAAGAAACAATTACCGATTGTTTTCTCGAAGACGAACCCGACTCTAGTTCTGGGCTAAACTATGAGATCGAACGCGGTATTTGATTTGGGCCTAGGCCCAGTAAGTTCGAAATGAGATAAAGGGAAACTAACAACTGATTTGGCTTATACCTCATTTCTCCGTAGTTTTAGATTTTTTTTTTCTTATTTGTTAATGTTTACAATAATTTTAATTAGTAGTTATAATATTTATCATGTTTTATTGTTTTTATTTAGTAAATTTACCTATCCAGTTTAAACTTATCTGTTATATTTAGTCAATATTGATTCTACTTATATATTATTAAAAACGAAATTTATTTTATAAATATTATATTTATATGTTATAGTAGATAATTAGTTATAATATTATATAGCAAACTGTCAAATACATATTTTGAAAAGTAAGATAATTATTAGATATATTGTGTTATTATCTGAAAATAATAATTTCTATTGTAAAATCTTACATTAAAAGTTAGAGTGATTAATATCAATATTATCCATATTAATATTATCTGAAAATATTATTTTTGAATTTAAAATTTCAAAAATTAAGTTATAACACATTATATGGTTAAATAATAATCAAGCAAAACGTTTGCATTAAGATATTTTTTTAAAATATGCTTAATATGTTACTTTTTAAAACATTTGAACACAATAATAATCATATATATATTTTGATAGATAAAAAACTTGTCATATATAAATAATTTGATGTTTTATTTTTTAAAACATAAATAATAACTTATCATACATATTTTTGAATTAGTAAGATAGAGTATTTATAAAAAAAAATAATGCCCATATTTTGAGTGTTTTATTTTATCATATATGTATCTGATTACATTTATATTGGCAAACATTAACTAGTATTTTTTTTTTTTTTTTTTTTTGAAACAGGCAAACATTAACTAGTACTCCCTCTGTTTTTAAAAGATAGTAGTTCTAGAATTTTCACATATATTAAGAAAATTCATTAATTTTGATTGTAAATGCATTGTTTTTTGCAAATAACAATTTTCAATAACTTTTAGCCAATAAAAATTCAATAAACACCATTAATATTTTTGAAACTTACAATTTTTCATAAAAGCATATATTGAAAAAGTAAAACTACTATCTTTTTGAAACAAATTTTTTTCCTAGAACAATCATCTTTAAGGAACGGAGGGAGTATTAAATATGTTATTAATTAGACACGTCATCCCCATATTTTTTGGTTGGAGTATCATTGTATAAAAAAAAAAGAGAAAGGGAGAAAGAGAGGTTTATTTGGGATCTAAATCGGATCTAAACCCTAAAAAAGAAGTTGGAATGGATATGGAGCAGAAGCAGGCGGAGATCATTGACCAGCTCGTTCGCAGAGCTTCTACCTGCAGCAACGGCGAGTCCCTCGTGCCTATCATCATCGAAGCTACATCTCATCCTTCTCTCTTCGCCTTCTCGGAGATTTTGGCTCTTACCAACGTCGCCCAGGTCCTTTCTTCATTCTCGATTGCTATAACTCAATGACCTTAATTTATACATCAACCATCTATTTCTCTTGATTGCTTTAGTAAAATCTTGATGTTTGCATTGCACAGCTTGAAGGAAGCGCACATTCTGTGTACCTGGAAGTTCTGCGATTGTTTGCTCATGGCACCTGGGGTGATTACAAATGTACGAATCCTTGTTAATGTTGTTTCAATAGAGAGCTGCCAACACTTTCTTGTTTTGTTTATTTTATTTTATTTTTGGGGTTAATTAGGCAATGCGAGCCGTATTCCTCAGTTGTCTCCTGAACAGATTCTGAAGCTAAAACAGCTAACTGTGCTTACCCTTGCCGAGTCAAACAAGGTTTTGTTTTTGTCTTCGTCTTCTCATGTTCCCACTTGTATGTAATCTCACTGTGCTTGTTGTTGTTATTTCATAGGTTTTGCCTTATGATACGCTCATGGCCGAGTTAGATGTCACCAATGTTCGTGAACTCGAGGACTTTCTTATCAATGACTGTATGTACGCGGTGAGTTTCCCTCTCTCTCTGTTTTTCTACTACACAAGCATGATACTGACTTTGCTATATACTTACTATCTTTCAGGGTATTGTTAGAGGTAAACTGGATCAGTTGAAAAGATGCTTCGAGGTCTGTTGTGTTGTCTCCTTCTCCTAATATACTCATTTTGTGCTCTCTCTTTTTTTTTGGCATCTGAGTCGTATTTTCTTGGAAATATTCAGGTTCCATTTGCAGCTGGTAGAGATCTAAGGCCAGGACAACTAGGGAATATGTTACACACTTTGTCAAACTGGTAAGTTCCCTTTCTTCTTCCCCCTTGGTTTCCGTTTGTGCCTTGCTTAATTTTTGAGACTGTTTTATGCGGTAGGTTGAACACTTCAGAAAATCTTCTAGGTTCAATTCAAGACAAGATCAAATGGGCGGACAATATGAGTGAGATGGACAAAAAACATCGAAAGGAAGCAGAAGAAAGAGTGGAAGAAGTGAAGAAGTCTGTGTCCATGAAGGTCAGTGATAGGCTTGCTTGGAGGCCTAAGGGCTTCACTATTCCCTTCTAAACATATTATGTAACTAGTTATGGTTTAGTAACACCTGAATTTGAGAGTCTGGCTGTCTTTTTTATTCCGAGAACTGAAAAAATGGGGGTTTTTTTTATCAAGAGACATCACTAAGAAATCTGTCAAGGTCTTTCAACTTTTTGTAATTCCAGTACTATCATAGATTGAAAAAAAAAAGCTATCGATTTTATTCTATACATTGAGCGAATCAGCTAGTCGACCGTGGGGAGTTCTTCCTACGTGTTATTTATTTATTATGAAGTTTTATAACAACAGAAAACAACTTTGTGTTACAAATAGGGGAAGTGATGTGTTTGGACTCGGTGCAGTTATCCCCATTATGTCTGGAGCGAGTTAGTTGTATATGTTTCTTTTTTTGTGCTTTGGTATGAATAATGAAATGTTGGTAGAAAGAAAACTTTTAGACAGTTATAAAATGTGTGATTGGGAAGGGTGGTGGTCGATGTAGTCTTACTTACATTGTGGGCAGGGGGATATTGACAGCAGAGGGCATAGAGACATGTTTGGGGAACCAAGTGCGGTGATGGACTATGAAGAAGATAGAATCCGACCAAAGAGGTAATTGTTTCCCTCGTATATGGTATACAAGTATTAGATGATCTTTGTATAAACCAGAAATAAAAAAAAATGACACACGCTCACCTTTGGTTCGCAGGAGAAGGCATCCGGTAACAAGGTAGAGAGAGAGAGAGGAGAGAGAGTTAAAAAGGGATTTGTAATGGTGTTGATGGACTTATCATTTGCTTTTGGTGCCTGTTTTTATAATTATTAGCATTTCCTTTCAACTTGTGTAACGAAGTATCTCGTCTCTTGTCAAGAACAAATTCGTCGGTTATTTGACTTTAAAAATGATATGAATAGACAAGCAAAAGTTGGTTGCATTTGATTGATTCATGAAAATTTATGCATTTCATCGAACCGATGCTGTAAACTAGAACTCAGTAAAATCAACACTGAGTGGTAGAGTCAATATTGTAGAAATAGTGAAAAGCAAGGCATGGAACTCTAGCAGTCAGGTTTATAATGTCAGTGTTGCGTCTTCTAGCCACTGGTGTTGAACTCAGGCGGCGCTTGGTAATCCGTGACGGTTCAGGGCCATCAATGCCGATGAGGTGAGGGAAGTTGAGCTTAGCCTTGGCACCTCGCAACTTGAAAGCTGCTCGGTCGTAGGCCGCAGCTGCTTCCTCGGCCGTCTCGTAAGTGCCGAGCCATATCCTGGCTCCATGTTTGTTGGGGTCTCTGATCTCTGCGGCGTATTTCCCCCAAGGCCTTCTCCTCACTCCTTTGAAGTTGCCTCCTCTTCTACTACCGGTGGATTCCAGATCTGGCGAGCTGCTGCTGCTGGAGAAAGAAGAGAGACTCTCTGAGTCATCCTCCAGCAGATGTCGGCGGATCGTATCCAGTGCTGAGGAGCAGTCAAAAGATGTGAGATCTTGTTGCATTCTTTCTTCTTCACTTGTGAGAGTCTTTGATTGCCAGATAGATTACTCTCGATGTTTTTATGTGAGACTTTGAGATTATCTCTGTGCATATATATATAGTGAGAGAGAGAGGTTTACTAAATTATATTTGCACTTGCTTGGAAACGCCTTATTTAGTCACGTTTTCCACTCACCTCTTTGCTTATTTTATTAATATTCCTAACAAATAAACTTGACGTACAAATCACATGATTTTAAAATTTCAGATTCTTGTCCTGTTTCATTTATCTATTTGGGACTTGGAATAAGCTAATCTTTCTGCCCGTGAGTAACTTTACTAATAAAATAATAATAAGATTATTTGCTAAGGGAGGAGAAATTAACTTCTGGGATGTGTCCCAAAGCCGGAACGAGAAAAAAACAGTGATCACTAGGAAAAAATGATTATAAGAAGTGATGTAGGTTATGGTGGTATTCCATCCTCCAGCAGAGGAATGGTAAAAATAATTCAACTGTAAGCACATTGTTCAGAATGACATTACCGGTAGCAAAATTATTCTCTGGACTCTTGAGCACCATAGCGACTGCAACCCTGCAACAAACATGTTTTCAAATTATCCTTGGTGGGGGTAAAAGGGAGATCGAGTGTCCAACATATTAAGATAATTCTCAAAACGTATAGTGCATAAGATGAACATGTTCACTAGTAAAGTTACAAATTGGAATACTCAAATAATATTGGGAAATAAAAACAGTGAATTCACAGGTTCGATTTTCTATTATTTATGCCCGATAGTTCCAAGAAGCAGAGTGGGTGAATTTGCAAAAGGAAAACATCCTAACTGACGGACTGTTGATTGTTAGCTAAGCTAAGAATGAGAAGAAAGAAAAATCAAATTCATACCTCTAATGTTGTATAGGGTGATGTCAGGCAGGACAATAGAAGCTCAGCAGAGATCTTGACATGGGCAGTTCCAGTCCAGATATGATCCACTAATGGTAATGCTACTGCAAGATAAGCCAGAAAAAAGTCTCACCACACACACTCCTCATGACCAACCCGGTGGTGGACTATAAATAGAGGGAAAAGTACTCACCACCACAATCAGTCTCTTTCCTTTCAATATACATGCCTGCTTCCCTCTATTCATTCACTAACAAGACTAGGATCATATTTGGCCGTAAATCTCAAGATATATATATATATATATATATATATATATATATATATGTCATCTCCACACCCAACAAGTTACACTTATTAACGAACGCCTAAGTAGATGTCCATAAGATGACTGCTGTGATTTGATGGAGCAACCCAGCGCCGATATGAATGAGCCTCCACGATTGTGGGAGGAGTCATGGAGCGTTTCTGGTTAACCGGACCTGGCTTGCTCACTAAACCTGAACTGGAGATGTATCAAGGTATATGAGATCTATAAGATCAAAAATCTAATAGTTAGTCGCTAATAAATATGAGAGCTTTTCTCGTAGAGGCTTATATATGATATTTTTCTTGGTATAAATCCTCTCAACAAATACTGATCGATTATGCTCACAAACAGATAAATAAACAGTTTGACTGAACAATTTGTATTGCTAACTTTTGCATAGTTGGAGTATCACATCCAATTTCCACCATTCAGCTAAAAATTCATATATTACAGATAGAAAGAAGAAGAAAAAGACAGAAGCTAGTGACTGTTGTCAACCCAACCGGAGACCATTCCCTCGTCAGCAGGCTTGAGACCACCACAGGATCTGGCGACCGATTCAAAGAGCTTCTCAATCTCAGGAGCACACCTGATGAAGGCATGTTTCCAGAAGCCATATCTTGGATTCTTGATGAGCTCGATGAACGTTATTAAGAGTCCCCAAGGATGCGGCCTGTTCACAATTAGCCTTTCCAACAACACTCTTGTTATCTGCTCCTGTATGATGATCTCCTGTTTCCATCCATTCACACACAGCGAATTTAGATTCTCATATCTACAGCAGAATAGACTCCTGAGAGAGGAGAAGTATAGCGATCCTCACCTGGTTAGACTCGAAGAAGAGATAGAGCATGATGAAGGAGAAATAATGAGTGTGGTTGTTGGGATATCGAAGCTGATTGGCGATCGCGTTAAGGAACAAGTAGCGCCCTTCTGTATCTAGTTCCGTACTTAAAGACTTGAACATATGTAAGGCCACCACGTTTTGCGCCTGCGTCTCACCCGCTTGTAGCTGCTGAATAGCCTGTCATCCGCAATGTGTCAGGTAAGATATACATTTAGCTGATAGGATCCATTTAGTAAACTAAGGCTTATACACTAGTTCGTACCTGCATTCCAGTATATAGCACAAGCGAGTTGATCAATGGTACATTGTAACGGGTTCCAGCTGAGCTGGCCTCGCTGGACGAGAGAAGCAGCTTCTGCTTCAACTCACTTAGGAAAGTTGAATTCTGTTGCCTCAACTGCAAGAAAAAAATTATATATATAAATGTTTTGAGTATTTCCTGGATATAATTTGAAGAACCTTCAAAAAGCAGTGAAAGAATCAGATGATTTATTATTACAGTGAGGTACTCGTCCACGTCATTCTTCATTTGCTTCGCTTTTAGCACAGCATCAACCTCGGAAAGGATACAGGGAGCTTCTACTATCTCAGGCAGTAAATCAATCTGCAGTTCAAAAAGATTTAATCAGGAACATATATCTTTTCTTTAGATTTTGAAAAGGGCTGTACTATCCACAATCAACTCAGAACCTTTAAATTTGGGGTAGAGGGATCTGGAAGCCTCATGTTCCGTGGAAAAGAACTGAGGATAATGTTTCGCATTTGTATGCAACTTGAAGGAATCACATCACAGAAAGTAAAATGATAATCACAGAGGAACTCCGGGAAGTCATGAAGCAGCACCAGTAACACTCTCAATGTCCCTTTGTATAGGAAATTAACCTGTGCATAATTGATACACAAACATGAGAAAGAGAGAGACACCACTTTAAAATTACCATCAATTATATCCCTAGTGTTCAGTGCAAATTTACACGAGGGAAGAAGGGTACAAACCGGTCCTCCGAGTTCAGCATTCCTCAAAAATGGTTCAAGAAACTGGAGCAAATCTACCAACAGGCGTTGAACATATGGCCAACCCTTCTGGCCATTTAATGTAAGCATCTTAGGCAGGAAGCTTCTGTGGCTGACCAGCTCTAGCCATGCAAAGCTGGAAATTTTATAGTGCAATTGTTCAGTCAAAGTGAAGAAGATACATATGTCAACCACATGAATCATTCGAGGACATAGGTATTCATTCAACTTCTCCCATAGTTCATCAAAAATTCTAGTTTGATTAAAAGCATTACGAGAAACAGCTTTCTGTCCTAACCTGAAAGCGGGAACCTGAAGAGGCTGCAACGCGTGGAATGCATTGGCAAAAGCTGTTAGAACCTGAAACAAACTGGATGTTAGTGATGGCAGATAAATAACAGCTACTTCAAGGAAAACAAAAATGCACCTGAAAGTTTGCTCCATCAGTCCCAGGATCCAGGGAACACAAGTCCAGCAGCCAGTTGATGAACAATCTGAAATATGGTCTTGGATTGAGTGACGTCTTTTTATCTTCTGCGTCCTTCTGAATAGATCTCACAGTTACAGCCATGATCTACAGCCAGTAATCAATTATCAGACCAACTCACCCTTTTCCACCAATAATAGTAAAAGTTTTGAATTATTATCAATAAGTAAAACGGTGTCCCCTAACCTCCGAAAGAAGAAATAACTTGCTGCTAGACTCCTGTTCAGGGAAATACTGAAAAGATTGTCATAAGAAACAAAAAAGGCTTAGCAGGCAATGTATTTTGGGCTTAACTGTCCGCTCTCCTAGCCATAAAAATCATGATAATTTACCTTCAAAACTGAAAAAACAAGCTTTGCATAAATATCGATGGCAAGGAATGATAGACTCTGAGCTTGCTGAGGAGATTGCACAGCTCCAGTACTGATTTCTTCAGAAGATATACAATGAGCAACAGAGAGTTCCTAAACATAACACGCAAGTTCAATTATAAGGCCTCTCAAGATTTTGGAAGTGTGGATGCTATGAAAACATAAAACGTCAAAATCACCAGAAGAATTCTGAAAAAACTCTTTGTTGTATCATCTCCTTTAAGTAGTCCAGTCTGATGTAAATGTAAGACATATTGTGAACAAGCGGTTTCATTTGCACCGGAAACTTCGCAAATTTGATACCAATTTTCAAAAAGCGTGGACACCTGCGGAAGCATACGGACCAACAAAAAAGAAGATAAAAAACACTTGCGAGAGATGTATATACCAACATAGAATTGAAAAAGCAACAGAGTATGTGAACACATATGTATGTTTAATAGAAACATGAATATTTAATAATAACAGCTAAACAAACGTTTCTGTAGAAATCGTTATTCGTTGCTTGCAACCCAATTAAACAAGCTAGTCACAAGCAGAAAAATTACCCGATTCCGGAAACCCGCAGGATCTGCTTCCACATAATCCCAGCTGGAATTATCTTCTGTGTTTGTAGTTGTATTGCACACAACCTGAGAACAGAGATAACATGTCAAAAGAATGAGCCTGATTACAAGCAACATTCGGTAATGAAAATATCTGAAACCTTTTCATCCTTTGAGTGTCTATCATTGTTCTCGTTTCCGGAAGCACCATCAGATAGACCTCTTGTATTAGTAACTGGATTTCGTATGATGTCAATTAGTTGTTGCAATGACTCAGGAGATCCGGATTTTGAGGAAAGCTAAACCGAACAAGGAAAAAATTGACGTTACCAAATGATAATGTCAAATATATGATAACAGCATGAAACAATATCTGAACCTAACCACGATATCTGTCAGTTGGCGTTCTATAAAGAAGTATTACAAGGCAGAGAAATAGAAAAAAAAACATTAAACCTAATCCCTAGTTGTATGTTTTCCGCACTTAATAATTGTCATATATCAGAAGAGATATTAGTAATAATAGAACAAGCTAAGGCAAGATTGCAATAGCAGAGGTGGAAGAAAGTTATAATCGCTACCTTTGCCAGTGCATCAACAAGACTGTGTAGTTCTGAAATGACACTCGACTCCTCAGTGACCAGGGCTTGGAGTAGAGAAATAGAGAAGTCAGTCGCGCTCTCTGCAAAGCAAACAAGTCAATAGCCACGTTCATTTACAATAAAAGAAAACTATACAAATATATGCTGTTCAGCATACTGTTTTTCCCTCCATCAAGATGCTTCGCCATGTGGACATTGTACTCCGCTAGATTAAGCAGCTCGCGTTGGATAAGACCGATAGTTATATCTTTGTTGAGCTTCCGCTCCTCCTCTGAATAAATCACCTATGCATGAAATTCCAAGAGAGTTGCATAAGTATAACTAGAAATCCAAGAAAAAGAAAACAAATCTCGTATCCATAACTAAATGCGGATGGTTCTTTTCATTTTTTATCAGGAACTCCAGCTACGGGAAATAGGCTCAATCTAGTCCTTTTTATCACGAGTCAATCTAATACTTATTGATATGTGCCATGTCACGAAATAGAGGCTTATTTTAAGAGAAATATCAGAAGCAACTGAACTCAAAAGCACGTATTAGAGTGTGAATTACGCTAACAGTATGAATACTTAGATCTTGCAAAGGTCGTTAACATACCCAACTAGTGAGCTCTTTAACAACACGCTTGCAAACATCACGAATAGCCACAAGAATTGCTAGGTTAGCACTGACGTGAAGACTACTTGATGCATTCTCATAAAGAGCCTTGAAAGCTTTTTGAGCGACGGCCAAAGCTGCTTCATCTCTGCTGATACATCTGAGGATGATTTCAGGAACTTCAGAAACTACAACCTGAAAAAATATAATGAATCTTCAGTGATTGAATCGATGTCAAAACAGATAGACATTAAATGGCCAAAAACAACCAAACCATTTCCCGAAATTACGAAACATTTTAAAAAATTAACTCACAACTCCATTAATTCCAGGTGGACGTAAAATGGAAAACGAAACTTCACTATAACCACTTATACACTCAAGTACCTGAATTTCACCATCTCCTGCATTATTAGCAACTAAGTCCTCCATCTGAAACAGTTTCACGAAATCAACCACATGTAAAATAGAAAAGCCAAAACTAATGTAGTAATTGTAAAAAAGCATAAATAGCCCCACTGTACTAACCTTCTGCATAACAATATGATACTTATCCAGTGCATCTCTCGTGGACAGAGAAGGCTGGGTGATATTACTTCCACCAAGACGGTCCATGGTAGCACCCGAAGTCAACGACTGCAATGATGTTCCAGTTTCCTAAAATAAGAAGCACAGCTCAGTGATTTAATATAAACCCTAAGCGAGTCAAATTTTTATAACAAACAGTTATCTCACTTTCATAGCGGCGTCGGGGGATTCAACCAGGCTTAACTCAGAAGTCGAAACGGAATTAGAAAACTGAATACCGCCTGTTTCACCAGCTGGATCAACTTGTGAGCTTTGAACAGAGGCAAGATGAAATGTCAACATATTAGCCTTGAAACACGAAAGAAGAAATGTAAGCAGTTTTATCAATATGGGACAGCAAAGCACCTTAAATGTGATACTGGAGATTCAAAACCCTCAACAGAAAGATCTGATGCCCGGGAAACCATATCCATCCGAGCGTTTTCAGCACCAGACAAAGAGTCCGAAGCACTTTTTCCTGATACTGGACCATAACCACTACCAAGCCCAACCTCACCAGATGAGCTTGAAGCAGTAGATAAACCGTGTGAAGTGTAGGTTGACTGCTTTTGCCAAGGAAGTTGAACAAAGTCCTGAAAAATGCACACGAATCGCTTAGTTATGCGAACACAAAAAAATACTTATGGTGATTACCTGTAAAAAACAGTACCTCATAAACTCGCTCTTGAGACAGGGACAGCTGTCCCGGTTTGGGGCGGAGGGACTCTGGTATAAAACTGACAGAATTCTGCGATAGGGAGGATCCAGTACCATCTCTGGGCTTCCTCCGTAACAACATTTGCTGGGCAATGTCTGCGTCGATAGTTTGTACTGCCTGCAAGGACATGGACATATTTATATCACTTAACATCATAGGTGAAAGTCAATCATACAAAAGCGTAACAACGATCCCTAGTCCAACGAAGTGCTTACAATCCAATCTAAATCTATTCTGGTTATTTTAAAACTTATTGAACTTCAAAGCTGGAACATAAATGATATAAAATTTAACACAAACCTTCTCTGTAGCCGCCTGCTCAATGGCAGCACAGCCCAGATCAAGGTTGTCATTGGTCACAAGTTGCACAATTTGTTCGAGAGCTTCAACTTCAATATTCAGAGCCTGGAGCGAATTCCGCAGATGACCTGATATTGACGTGCGCAGGGGTTCCTGCATATACCAGAGAATGCATAAATAGCAAGAAAGGAAAAATAGAGAAGATTAGTGTAACAAGGCAGAATACAATAGCAAGAATGTAAACAAAAATATTAAGAGGCCAAGCCTTCGAGCAGTAAAAACCTTGCACGTCACATGAGCCAAACTCCCAGCTAAACTCGCTACCATCAAGTGAGCTGCACTATATATACGTGTCTCATCTGGTTCCAAGGCATAATCCTGGAGTCAAAGACGAAACATGCATGTACGATTACAGGATCAGAACTTTGTAGATTCTCTGCTTAAAAAAAAATGCAACAAATATACATGGACTACTTCAAAACCGAACTAGTAACTAGAAACTGACACTTGTAATGAATGGGAATAATTTTAGTTGTGAAAAGAAAGCGATGGAAACGAATGTGAGATAAGGAAATCATTTGGGATATGAAACAAAAAAAAGGTAGACACGTTCAGATTGGCCAACCTTCAGCACAAGCTCTTTTGTTGTTTGGCAAGCAATGCAAACACTTCTCTGGACAATTCCAGACACAATCTCTTTGATAGCTCTATCCATGGCAAGTGGCACCACTCTGAAAATGGATAAAAATTAAGAATGTCGAAGAAAATACCTTTAATGCGCTAGAAACATAAAGATTTCACCAGTGGGAGATCATTAGTTACAAACCTCTTAAATGGAAAGTGCATACCAAAGCCGCTTAATTTCTGATTGATAACCACAAGATTTCCAATGTTGGGAAGCCCTGCTGACAGCTGCTGACCATCATCATCACAGTGAAACGGTATTAACCAGACAAATATATAATAACTTTGATCGACAATCATATAATGATAATTGTACCTGGCTAATAGAATATCATATAATGATAATTGTACCTGGCTAATAGAAAACGATGGGGATGGAGTTGACTGGAACAGTCTTTGAGATGACGGGAGCTGATCAGGCAAGCCTAAAGTTGCCACTTTTTCGTCTTCCATCGAAGTATTAGTATACACATGTTGAGGGGCTACATACTGAAGAAAAAGCAAGGGGCTAAAATACTGCTGATAGCTAAAAGCTGATACTATATGTCAATAACAAAAAGTCATAAAATATAACCTGCGATAATAACTTTGAGGGAGTGTCTGTATTTGCAACATCAATAGGTAGGTCTATTTGCTTAAGAGGAGAATTTGTTTTAGGTTCCTGGATCATCGGTGGTTGAGATATATGTGTTACTCCAAGATCTTTGTTACTAAAATCAGGATTCCCATCAATTTCTCTCTTCCGATCCCTTAGAAGGGAAGTCGGCGCTACTTCTTTCAAATCAACGCCAAGGTTCTTGAATAGAACCTGAAGAGAAAGACAGGATGAGGACAAAACAATGAATACTCGAAGAGAAAAGATGTAAAACAACTCAGTTGATCCTCAAGACGAACGGTCATCTTTCTAAAGTCATTATTAAAAACAGATACCTCTATATCAAACTTCAGATTCATTTTCAGGTTTGGCATTGAATAGATCTCAGCGAGTAACCCAAGTATAGCCATCGTCCAAGGATTGGGAGGCTGATACGCAATACTGTTTTGGCATGGCTCGAGAATCTGCAGTAGCCCAAAATTAGGACTCAAAACATCAACCCTAGAACAGCTAGTAAAACTAATCAGACATCACCAACCTTTGAAGTGAATGGAATTACTGCTATCATCAACCCTTTTTCATATGCCTGCAGATGGAGAAGAAAACACATTAACACAATTATTGCTAAAAAAGGGAATAAACTTTGAGGAAATAGCAGAAAATACCTCCACAATCAAGGCTTTTGGATCTATTTCTCGCGCCCTTAAAACATAATTCCTTCCAATGGTCAACTTTCCAAGCCAGCTGCCTAAACTTTTAAGCAGGGATCGCTCTTCCGAGCTTGACTTTATGAGCTCTGAGCCCAAGAGAACCTGCAAAATAAAAGAAATTGTGTAAGCGAAAAAACTGCTCAACAGAAGGAACACCCACCACAACAAATCACTTGTATGAAGAAATATTTACCTTGCAATTTTCGTAAGTATTTTGAATTATCTCCTTAAATAACAGCTTGGAATCAACTTTGTCCAAGAACTTTAAGTACAAGTCATGAAAATTGGGCTCGATGCTTGCTCTATCAGGTATTTAACACCAAGAAAACAATCAGAAGAGCAAACGGAAACCGCACAAAAACTGCAAACATAAACACACAATTATTCGTACCTTTTCATAACCATATACTGTGCGAACCAAGGATAGTACTGTTGAGGCAAAATCTCAGCAAACTCTTTCCCTTTTGATTCAATGTTGGCTAAAGATATATTATTGATTATGAAAGAAATTTTGTCCTGAACATCTGACGGTGGAGCCTGAAAAAAAAACATATTCTTGTCAGTCATAATAAGCATGTTGACAATTCACTTCGCAGTATGCAATGTAACCAAAAGCAAATAATTCCAAATGTAAATGCAGAGCACAGCGGGTACCTCTATTGCGTTTTCCCTTCTCTCTGCTGCTGCAACCAGGGTTTCTATGTTCAAAGCAGAGCCAAACCCTGTGACAATAGACTATTAGTAACATTTCTTCTTTTCATAGGAAAGAACTCGATTTCCTATCATATTTTGGAGAAATGGTTATAAAGTTAAGATGACATGGAGATTACTCGTAGAAGGGGCTCCACGAGTTCGTCCCGCTGGGGTTGATGAAGAAGTCGAAATGCCAGGATTCTGAAAGGATAACTAGCGAGATTAAACACTACTCTCACCCACAGCCATAAAATAAAAGAGAAGAGAAAGAGATCACCTTAGGAATGACAGACACATCAGCGGAAGTGCTAGATGATGACGGCAGAAGCGGCTTTGCTGCGTTAGATGGAACACTTGGTACTCTGCTGCGGTCATCTGTATGCACTTCATTTGTCTGTTGAGGCAGCACAGGAGAAGGAAGTTGCAACGCTGCTTGGCCAATTCCAGAACCGCTAAACTGACAAAAACAAAAAAAAACAGAAACGATGTGTTAATATACTTCTCGCCTTCAATTTTCGGGGAAGTTAATTCAGGGCCAAGAAAATATAGCCCAGCTTATACTACGAGAAGTTAACAAATTTAAAAATCACAGCTGGAGAGCTGCAGATGAAAGGCATTAGGCATGATACTAGAAATAGAAAGGACAAAGCATTCTTCTCTCCCCATTTCAATAGATAACTCTAGCGAAGCTGATCTCATACTTGAGGCAGACACAGAATTAACGTATAAGATGATATAAAATAGCTAAACAACAGCAAGACAGTACTGACTACTGATAAAGACATATAAAATAGACCGTAAGAATCGAAGATAGTCCAAACGAGACTTTGAATCAACACTATACCTCGACATTTCCAGGGAAAGACTGTGAAAGACCAGGGTGCGAAACAGAGGCATCTGATTCTAAATTACCAGATGATATCCTTGAAAGTGCTTGTTCAATAACAGTGATTAACTCGGGATGAGTGCTACGCAGATGAGATATTTGCAAAATATGGTTGCAGTACTGAGGCAATTCAACCAGACGATTCACAAACTGTTCCAGAGCTTTGCTTCCAAACAGAAACATCTGCATGAATCAGGAAATTAATAAAATGACAGATCTCTTACAGTAAAAAGCCGGGAGACACAAATAGATCACAAAGAATCCATACTTTTGAATCTGCAGGTTTACGCAAAGAATCCAAGACTAGACGCAGTGCCATACCCAATGTGATTGAGCTTATAAGCTGGTGCTTGATAACAGAACCTGAGATTCGTACAAGACACAAAGAGAATGTGACGACAACAATACAAAATAGAAGAAAAGATGCTCAAACAGCATTTTACTGTTTCAAATTCGGGAAATTTCCTCAAACACCAAAAGTTGAGAATTAGACACAACAGCATGAACGGCAAAATGAATTCATGGTATCCTCCCTTTACAAAAACATCCTTTAGAAGACCCACTCACCAAAGAGAATTGAAGCTATTTTCAGCTGCCTCTCGGGATACTTGGGGAAAAACCGATATTCCTCAAACAGATTAGCAATCATGCATTCAAAAATTGACTTTTCCCTGAAAAAAAAAACAACCTCGTGATTTTGTTTATGCAATGAGGAGCCTGGCAAACTTGATAAGATATTTCTCAAATAGGTAAAGTTTGCCATTATCAAACCTCTGAACCGAAGAGTCCTTGTATAGGGAAAGCATTTGAACCATAGCATCAACACTCAGCTGACCAGAAAACATTTGATGGAAATAAGCGTTTGCTTCTGCCTCAACTTCTTCTCCATATGCATTGGAAGCTGATGAATCTTTAGCCTCGCCATTCTGCAGTTTCAAATTACAATCCAAGATTGCTGCATTGACTTTTTCTATCTCTTCTACCAGTTGAGATGAAGTAATCACATTATCATGGGACTTCAAAACCTGCAATACATGTCAAAAAAAGTTAAACCAATAGATATGACGCAATAGACTAGCCAAATAAAGGATCATATCTAACTTTCAAAAGCAAAGCTGTTGCATCCAAATGAAGATCTGATAAAGGATCAGACGGATGGAAATGTTTGGAAGTAAAATCCTCTGATTGGCTAAAATGCACATTCTTCACAAATTTGAGACACTCCTGAAACATGAAAAAAGGTAGATTTTACATGTTGGACACGATCTTCACGTCTCTAAAGGAATTAGAATACTAAAACTTGATTGTGAAAGAATATGTTACCACAGCAAAGGTGTCCTTATACACATATAGACAGTTTGGCAGCCAGTTCTCAATGTCCAAAAATCCTCTCAGTGAGGCAAGGGCTGCCAGTCTGATGCTGAATGAGACTGGAACTGATTCTAAAACGACAGAGAGAATCTGAGATAAATCAAATAAAAAAATTGATTAGTTCATAGATGCAGAGAAGCTAGTGTCTGAACCAAATCATAGTAAGGAGATAAATAATAAGTCACCGTTACAACATATTCACCTTGAGCTCATGGCAGATTTCAACTATTCTGAGTATGCTGTCTGCTTTAAGATTTTGGGCATTTAAAATCCCCCATAGAACGAGCTCAGCATTTTGATGCCAGAGATGAAGGATAAAACCACTATCCTGGGAATTCGTTATTATCAGTGGAAAAACAACAGAAAGCACCTCTCGCTGGATGAGATTATAGGCAGTCTGCAACAACAGGATGAACATACTTAGCCAAACGAAAAAAATCATGGTTAAAAGAATACATCATCAAAGAGCACTCATGGCGAATTACTTTGATGTGTGCCAGTCCAAGAAGCAGGGTTTTAGGACAATGAGTGAGTGGATAATGGAGCAGCGAACTAACTAAAACAGTATGACCTCTCTCCGCCAGCTGGCAGAGCACATCTAAGAGATCGAGAGATAGCCACGCTTGATTGGAAAGTCCTAATTGATCCTCATGGCTGTGCATGTTATTATCAACATATACCTGGAAAACAGATGGTCAAAAGAATAGCGACAGAAACCAGGACGAACAGATCTAAAGACAGACGTGTGGTATCTCACCAGCTTCCTTGGAGAATGTGTAAAGGTGAACACTTCAGGTGGGGCGGCTATTGCATGCTTGAGAAAGGATAATTGACCTCCCATATTATTCCAGACCGAAGCGCATAGAGCATCAAGAGGAAATGGGTCCTGCACGAAGCAGTTTAACACCCTCAAACAACAATGGAACTGAAAACAACATATTGTGAACAGTCAAATTAGACAGTATGAGAACACACCTTGCAAGCAGTTGTATATAGCCGCATAAAAAACGAGAAAGACTCCATATTAGGGATGTCAAATCCACTATGGTCGAGATTCTCGATTACTTTCCTCCAGCTTGTGCCAGGAGCCTTGTTTAGAACAAAAGAGGTTTAGAAAATGAGCTACATTTAACAAATCCATTGATAAAAAAAAAAAAATTGATTATGCACAAAGAAAAAAGAGTAGTACAAAGACTGAAATGAAGTTATGAAGGTATCAGTGATGTTGACTAGAGAAGTTAATTAAGTGTCTTACAAGCTGTTTGATAGTTTCAATTAAGATGTCAGCATTCCACGACCTCGGCGTGGGCAATTCAGTTGGAATGCAGCATCCAAGGGCCAGAGCGAATGTTGGAAAGGTGGTGTGATTATCTTCACGATCAGCACATGCAGTACGAGCAACATTACCAAGAATTCTCGCGATAGTAGCCTCTGTCAACGGTGCAAAATTAGACAAAATCTCTTTGCATTGCTGGGCATCAGCAGTGAAACCACATCCCAACTCTCCCATGAGATCTCCAACAGAAACTTCCTTATCGATCTCAGCTAAGATAGCCTCAAACTCGTTGCCAGAGGAAGAATCACTGCGAAATAGAAAAAAAAAAGCGTTGAGAGAGTCACACACACACACAATATGGACTGAGAAAGGAACAAGAGATGAAAGAGTGGCGCACTTGAAAACACAAGCTTCGTGATCCAGTGGAGAAAGGAAAGGCGTGAGAGCAAAAGAGAAGCCATCTCTAGGTTGAGCAGAAGAGACAATACGGAGGAAGGAATCCAAATGGCGGGAGAGGTCCTCTGATTGCTGGAGAAACAAGAGCACATTCTGAATTTGCTCAGTTGAATCAATCTCGCCAGGAGTGGCACACAGTTTCTCAATCTCCGCCAATAATAATTTTCCTCCTACAGAAGAAATGCTTACACATTAAATAAAATAAACCTAAGGCGAAGCAAGCAGCAAAGAAGGAAATACAAAACGTTACCACTAGTCTTTGCATCAGATCTTTCGGAATCGGCCAGGACGAGAGCAAAGCTAACTTTCTCAGGGATTGAAAAGCCCAACGCATTGGTCAATTCATCAACAAATGCGTCAGTCACCTCGACATCTTCGAGCGCGTGAGAAATCAAAGTTTGGAGATTAGAGTTTTTCAAAACGCGTTTGAAGATCAAGGATAAGAGTTTCTCAAGCTGCGACGCATTAGGGTGGCTTCTCCTCACGGTGAAGCAATCTACGCACATCTTGAGAACTGGAACGCTCGTCTCAATACCAATATCAACCAACTGCAATCAAGTTTTTTGCTCAGAATAAAACTCAATTTATAATTCAGAGAGAGAGAGGGAAAAAGGTTTACCTGAGAGATCTCTTGGGCGATTGAGTCGACATCGGAACCATCATCAACACTCTCGAGCAAGAACCGGGTATGGCCGGCGACCTTTGACGGAACCATCAGCATCGCGATCCGATTTCCAGAATGCTTGCTAGGGTTTTCGAAGAAGATGCAAGAGTAAGAGAAGCAACAAGATCTGGTGATTTTGATCGTTCCCAAGTTTTGCGATTTTTGCGTTTGGGTTTGGTGGTGTGATTTCCTGAAGATTTCTTTCCTGAATATTATTGCCACATATACCGATATTTCTAAGCCCATTCTTACTATTAATAAATGGGCCTTTTATTTTTCTATAAGGAATTATGGCCCAGTTTAAAATACCCACTCATAAATATTTATTCCCTTTTTAGACCCAGTCCAAAATTATTATAGCAACTTTCTGTCTCGATACTTAATTATTCAGTCTTTATCTTAGTTAAGTTGCATCTAGTGGCTGAGCCACCTCTTGGTCAGGAGGATCGGGTCACATGACCCATATGGTTTTTTTTTTTTTTTAACTCAACTTCAACTTTAAATTAACCAACTCAGTTTTTTACAAAATGTTTATCAACCTCCAGACAAACATTCAACCAACTAGGCACAATAAAATAAAGCTTAGAGACAATAGACGAGAACGCAGCAGCCTCCTACGCTATTCTATCTGCAACTTTGTTTCCACTTCTACCATAGAACCTCACTTCCAAACTCTCTGTACCGGACAGTAATTTGAGAATTTCTTAAATGATGGGCATTAGCCGTGGCCCTATCTCCTCTCTCCCCTGGATCATACTCACCAACGTTTGGGAATCAGTTTAAAACACTACATCTTTATAACCAAATCCAGTGATAGTTGATAATGCCCATCTCAAAGTCTCAGCCTATGTTTCAAGTGCTGATCCTATTTCCGGTATCAACTTTGCCCCTGCCCATAACAGTCGACCCTCATGGTCTCTCAGAATCCATCCACTACCCCCTATTCTACTTTCATGTTTCCATGACCCATCAGTGTTACATTTAAACCTGGAAATGGGGGGAGGAGACCATCGCTTCTCGGAGTCATCTGTTACAGGGCTTTTCACCACCTCATTTTTCACCTCGACACGGATGTTCCATTCTGCAGCGTCTGCCCTTGCTTTGGCTACAGAAGCTACTGCATGATAATCCTTTCCTCTAAAGAGGAGCTCATTCATGTTCTTCCATATCCTCCATAATAGCCATGAACCGAGTCTCTCATCCATCACCTCCATCGAATACTCTCTTTTTAAATTTAAGATCCAATGAAGGTTACTGAAAAGTGAATCACTCCAGCTCCCTGTAGGTGGAATATGTATATTTCCCTCAGCCCAAACCAAGCGGGCATACGTGCATTGGAACAGTGCATGATTCACACTCTCAGCCACACCTTCACATCTGCAACACTCATTATTTTTTCCAATGTGTCTGCGCATCATGTTATATGTTGTGATATTTTTGTGTAGGGTCGTTTTAGTACTACGGAACACTGAAAGACTATCAAGCTTTATGTTTATGTGTGTGTTTTGGGAAGAGAAATCGAGGCAAAGAGATGTATTATTGAGTTTCTTTAGCGTTACAACGTTTTGGGTGTATAAACCCTAGTTTTCTAGTCTAACTCTCTAATCTCTCAGCCCCAAAGTGTCGATCCCATGTTCTAGGGTTTGGGTTCCCCTTTTATAGTTGATGTAAGTCGGCGGCTTCCATAATATTCATGAATATATTACTTTCCCCTCGATATGGGAAACTTCCATATTCATGCGGAGGATCGGATCCTTGGTCCTTACGGCAGGGGCTAGGCCTTGTTTCCTCGATACAGGGACTGGACCCTGGATACTTGTTAAATGGAGATCGGACCCTGGTACCTCCTGGTGGAGATGGGTTCTTTGAGTAGAGGAGGGACCCTGGTGTTGTGATATTTTTGTGTAGGGTCGTTTTAGTACTACGGAACACTGGAAGACTAATGAATGGATACGAGTTTGTAGATGTTTTAAGAACAGAAATCGAGGCAAAGAGATGTATTATTGAGTGTGTTTGGCGTTACAACGTATTGGGTGTATAAACCCTAGTTTTCTAGCATAACTTTATAATCTCTAAGCCCCAAAGTGTCGATCCCTTGTTCTAGGGTTTGGGTTCCCCTTTTATAGTTGATGTAAGTCGGTCAATCTTGGGCGGCTTCTGTAATATTCAGGAATATATTAGTTTCCCCTTGATTTGGGAAACTTCCATATTCATGCGGAGGATTGGTTCCTTGGTCCTTACGGCAAGGGCTGGGCCTTGGTTCCTCGATACAGAGGCTGGACCCTGGGTACTTGTCAAGTGGAGGTCGGGCCCTGGTGCCACCTTGTGGAGATGGGTTCTTTAAGTCGAGGAGGGACCCTGGGTCCTTTCCAAACAAGGGCCCGGAAGTCGGGCCCCTTCGGAGGCTGGAGAAAACTCTAGCCTTGGATATTTTTCCCCAACAGTTTGCCCCTTATTCCTTGATTGCTTCGTAGGGATCAAGGGATAATATGTAGTCTTGAGTCTTGATGCCATTTCTTCCAGCAGGAGAAGGGTTTGGAGCCCAGGCGACATGAGGAGTTGATTTGGAATATGATCGCTTAGTTGGAATGGGCCTCATGGGAAGTAAGGATCGCGACCCGCTCGTGATGATGCTAGGTCGGCGAAGTATTTTGGAGGTAATTTTGGAAATTTGCCGAGAATCGCGAGTATCTTCCAAATTCTTTTGTCTTTCCTCTTTCTTTCTTTCCTTCCCTTCGCCAAAAATGGAAAGTCGTTCCAGGTATATAATCGGATGTTTCGACGCCTTTGGACAACACGAATTTAGCTTTTCCTATGTCCTTCTTATTGGAAGTAGATGTCGAACGCTCTGATCTTCATGAAATCATTCCCTACCCCCGGTGTTGGCGGACGTGTCAGACCCCGTCGCTTGTTTGGTGATCCTTTTGATTCCCCCATTCTAACACCTAGCGTGGTTTCGGGGACCGATGATGAAAGAGTTCCTATGGCCCTTGTTCGCCCTCGTCGTTTCTGTTCTTTCGATGCTTCAAGTGAAGACGAAGATGGCCCGAGGTCTGACATTAAGGAAGGTGATCTGGCGGGGATCCGCCGTAGGTATTCCTTGCCTGATACGATGGGGATCAGGTGTGCGGGAGAGTTCGAGCGAGCTCCTGATGGAGGAAGGGACGAGATAGCGATTTTTGAGGTTTATTTGGAGGCCGGCTTTAGAGGAGGGATTCCTTCCTTGATCGCGGAGGTGGCGTCGTACTTTGGATGTTCCCCTTCGCAGTTTACGCCTGCTACATGGCATACTTTAATGGCTATCCAGGTGTTAGGAGAGTTCCACAGTATTCCTTCCGGGTTGTCTGAAGTCTTGTATTCTTACTCCTTTGTTCCCTTGCCAAGTAAGGGAGGCTTTTACCAAATATGGTCTCGAGATGGTGAACCTTTGGTGGATGAGCCCCCTCGAGGTCTTCGTGGTAGCTTTCCTTCAAACGATTCCTGGGACAGGAGATATGTGTTTATGAAGGTCGAAGGTGTTCCTGGTTATCCATGTTTCTGGCGTTCAGTGGGTAAGTTGCTTCTGTTTCCCTGGACATGGGTATTATATTTGCTGAATTATGTAGAATTTTTCTTCTTGCAGAGGTGGCCCGACCGGTCATCCAGGCTGGTGAGACTTTGGTGAAATTGGCGCGAGGTATTCCTAGGCGCTTTCGCTGGATTCTGTTCTTGATGCATCCGATAGCGCTGCGTCATAGCCGTATTTGGGGTACTGGAATTTTTCTTACTTGGTCCTTTCGTTCTAGCCGTAGTTTGATGGAGTCTTTGTTTTCCAGGTGGGTGTGAGAGACAAGGTTTCACTTCTTAGATTTAGGTTAGGTTGAGAGATGGTGAATAAGAATCGTGGGCTGAATCCCGTAAGTAAGCTCGATGAATGAATACGTTTTTATTGATGATCAAAGAATGTTACAAAAGATGTTTTTTGATGATTACAAAGAGAATACGTAATGTGTTTAATCTAGTACAAAAGTTGGTATCCGGAGGAGATCCCCTGTTTTTGATCTTCTCCGTCTTTATATAGTCTATGTCTCGTCGATAGCTCCTTAACCGACCTCCGAGATACACGGCTTCAGTTACGTACTCGCTCCAGGTTCCTCTTGACCGAGTCTTCGAAGTATCAGCTCCCGTTATAACGTGACCTCTATTATGACGACTTCCAGGTTCAGTCTTTAGTTCGGCTTCCAGCTCTTATTAATGTGATGGGCTTTACGCGGCCCACTTGGCAGCTCACGTTTTACCGGTACCTCACATGAGGGTCATATTCGGGTCCAACAGTTGCCCCCAGCTTCCGAATAAATTCTTTTGTCTCGGAAGCTAGATTCCAGCTACCGACCTTATCTTTTCGTTAAAGTAATGATTAGTCCTTATCTTGTTAGATTCGGTTCAACTTGATCTAACGGCCTTTAGTACTTATTGGCAAAATCTACGGCTCAGATGGAGGGAATTTGAAATGACATTTCCGAATCTCGAGAGGCGATGGGATATAAAGCTGCGAGCATTAACTGCTACGCCTCCCACTTTCTCCACGCCTCCGTTCAGTTTCCCAAGGTAACTTCTCTCTCCTCTTGGTTATTTTTACTGTGTTTTCTTTTCTTTTTTTTTTATTTTCCTCGTTATTTCTCTCTGCAAATTCTCTCCCAAACCTTGCAATCGATTTTCTCCTTGATCTTCCCCATATCATGAACCCTCCGAAAGAAGATTCCGGTGAGTCCGGGATGCCTCCCTCTGCCTCTGGGGCTAAACTACTGAAAGTTAAGCAAGAAGTCGGAGCCAAGATGAAGGGGAAAAAGAAAGCCAGAGAGACGGTCGCGACCAGGGTCTCCAAGCGGAAGAAGAAAGATGATTCCGGCGGGTGCAGCCTACACTCGCCGTCGTTGCTGGACAGTCAAGACGTTGTCAACCTCATGACTCAAGCTCTTGGCTCGAAGGAGCTTGGCCGTGCCTGTAGCTCCGACGAAACCCGTGAGACTGCTCCGGAGGGTTGGTTCTGTTGTCACGAGAAGTTCATCTCCAAGTCTCACTTGAAATTTCCTCTCCCGACTTTACTGCTCGATCTACTTGATCATTACCGACTAGCCCTCCCACAACTCTGTCCCTCGATTATCCGTGTGATTAACGGCTTCATCACTAGGTCCAAAGAGGAAGGGGTTAGTGTTGGTCTTACCGAGCTCATGAGCCTCTTCTCTTTGAAGGAGAGTGCTTCCAAAGAAGGCGGTTCCGGGACTTACTACCTCTCTAGTCGTCCCAATCACGTGATCTTTAGATTCTCCAGTAGCGATGATGACTGGAGGAAGAAATACTTTTATGTTAAAATTGATCCTTTGACGGTTCCCGCTGGTCGGAACCTCAGGGTCACTTTGACTAACCCATCTGGTTAGGAATTCTAGGAATATCCTTTTTCTTGTTTTGTTTATTTACGGTTGATTAACCTTTTTCGGTTCTGATTTTTTTTCTTTTGCAGAGATTGAAGATCCTCCGAAGCTTTCTACCAAGCTTACCAGAGCTTTATACCGCAAGTTGCATCAGACTCCTTGTACCTGGCCTGCTTATACCACATCTCGAATAGGTGCAGCCAGGTTCCCAGACATCTACAACGCCTCTTTTCAAGATCCCATTCCTGCTGAGAACCTTGAGGGTAAGTTCAAGCTTGAACCTTTTCATCAATAATCTTGTCGTTTTTGAAGTTTTCCACTCTTATAAGAACTTCCGTTGTTCCAGTTTCCGCAGGGGACTCAGTTGTTTCAATCTCAACCGGTGCTAGTGCTTCAGGTACCGAAAAGACTAAGTCAGGTGACATGACTCTCAGGCCATCATTTCGTTCTGGGGGTAACCCTTCGAAGGCTGCCAGTGTCTCCCGTGGGGGAGATAGGAGCCAAGGAGGGTCTTTCCTTGACTCGGTGAAGGATGTATTGGATGATGGAGTATCCAAACCTGCTGCTGAGGCTACTCCCACTGATGTCGTAGCTCAGGATGCTGCTCCTCTCCCTGAGGTCCAGGCACCGGAGACTGATTACCAGGCCCCGAGAGGTGCTTCTGAGGTTGAGTCGTCAAGGCATAAAAGGCCTAGGACTGATCAAGCTGGAGCTCCAGCTTGATCATCCTCCTCGTCTTCTAGAGGGGGAACCGTGGGGTGGAGTTTTACCCATTCGAAGCCTGGGTCAATCTTGGATGACCCTTGGGGCTTAGGTGCAATACTGAGGCACCTGAAGAGGGTAGGATGTCCCCTTCCAGCGCTCAAGGACCTGACAAACCGAGATGAGTATCTCGACATTGCTCACTGCATGGGTCAGGTACATGATTTCCATCTGTTCTCTGTTTATACTTTTTCTTTTAAAGATAATAATATTAGTATATTTTCGATGTTGTTGCAGTTGGCTGGGGCTGTTAATAGAGCCCAGCTCAAGTTTGAAAATGCTTTGCATGATGCCCCAAATGCTGGTGAGCTTGCTGAGGTGACTGAGATGGTTAAGGCTGCCAAGGCCGATCTCGATCAGGCCCGGGTTCGAATTTCTGAACTCGAAGCTGAAGTGACGAGACTAGGCTTGAAGGCTGATGCTCAGCAAGGAAAGATCGAAAGCCAGGAGCTCGACATCCAGGTGAAGAGTAGGAAGATTAATGACTTGGAGTCTGCTCGAAGGATAGCTGAACACCAAGTTCGTGAGCTCATTATCTCGTCCCAAGACAGCCAGAAGAACAAGGAAGCTGAAGTCAAGCTGGCAGTCAGGGTTGGGAAGAAAGAGGTCGCCGAGGCTTATGGTAAGGTCCTAGCATGTGTTCAAGAGAAGTTTGCTAAGAAGAAGGAAGAGGTCAGTGCATTGGTGTATGCTCAGGAGCTCCAAGCTAACGTTGACCTCTTGAAAGATATGCTGAGCAACAAGATCCAAAGCGTCGAAGAGGAGTACAGCCAGCTGATGGCTTTGTTGCCGGGGGCGACGACTGCATATGAGAAGGCTCAAGTGTCTGACTTTTCAGTCAGCAAGCTTCCTCTTCCCCAGATCTCGGACAGCTCAGGTACTTTCGAGATTAATCTGTTTAATCCGTCCTTTTCTGGGGAGTATGGTTCTAACTTGGGTTTCATGGCTCCTGACTTAGCTCCGGTCGAAGCAGCTCAAGGAGGTAACGATAATGTGGCTGAAGGGGAGGTTCCTGTTGGTGAACCGGTCCAGGGTGATCAGGAGGGTTGAGAGCTGAAGCTCTATTTATCTTGTGTTTTATGTTTTATAAGACTTTCCGCTTTATCTTCGTTTAAGTTCTACGACTTAGTGCCTGAGGAGGCCTTTAAACCTTTATCCGTGTCTAGGATCTTAATAGCCTGGGGAGGCTTTTAAACCCTTTTATCGTATTTAAGACTTGTTTGTTTCAAGCTTTTGAGCTTAATCGTGCCTTACTTAGACGTAGTGATTGTCAATCTCGGATGAGTTGCATATTGAATCGAATTAGGACCTTTAGTCTTGATTTGTTGTAAACGTCTTAGCTTAGTCAGCATTCGGTCATGAGGACTTCGAAGAGAGGTCCTTGACATTATTTCGGAAAATCTGGGGACCTGAGTCCGATTTGAAAGTTCTGAGACCTGGCATCCAGGTCTGTCGGGACCTGAGTTAGACTCATAGGGACCTGAGTTAGTCCGAAGGATCTCGAGACCTTTGGAATGTAGCGGATGAAATTGAGGAATTTTTGAGATTTTGTTGATTCTTTAGGATTTTAAGACTTTTTGATTTTTATAAGGATTTTAAGACCTTATTGATTTGTCAAGGATTTTAAGACCTTGGTTGTTGTTAAGGATTTTGAGACCTTATTGATTTGTCAAGGATTTTAAGACCTTGGTTGTCGTTAAGGATTTTAAGACCTTATTGATTTGTTAAGGTTTTTAAGACCTTAGCTTATGTCAAGGATTTTAAGACCTTTGTGGGTGTTAAGGATTTTAAGACCTTAGGTTATGTTAAGGATTTTAAGACCTTAGGTCCAGGTTTTCAGGGACCTGAATGTGTTCGAGATAATTGAGCTTAGGTCACGATTTAATGGGACCTGAATTTTCTTAGAGGGTTTTAAGACCTTTGATGCTTATGAAACTGAATTAATCGTCTTATTAATGTCAGATATCTTCGGGTAGTTTTTCTGACCAGAGTTCTTTCTGAGCTCCTAGGCGTTTCTTGAGGTTTGCTAACATCGACTTGTTAGCAGCCTCCGCCTGGCCGTTACCTTGAGGTCGCCGAGGTGATGAAAATGTGAGACGGATGTTCCACTTATCGCAGAACTTTTTGAAATCATGGGATATGAACTGTGCTCCGTTGTCGGTTACGATTTCGTATGGGACACCGTGCCTACATACAATGTTCTTCCAAACAAATCCTTCGACCTCAAATCTGTTTATTTGTTGGAAAGCTTCGGCTTCGATCCACTTTGTGAAGTAGTCGGTTAGGACGAGGAGGTTTAGTAATTTCTTTCCTTTCCCTGAAGGTACTAATGGACCTACGATATCCATGGACCATCTCATGAACGGGTAGGGAGCTGATATGTTAGATAGCTTTTCCGCTGGTTGGTGTATGATCGGTGCATGCCTTTGGCATTTGTCGCATGATGAGGAGTATACCTCACAATCCGCGATAATAGTAGGCCAGAAGTATCCTTGTCTTTTAATTCGGATAGCTAGAGCTCTGCCCCCGGAATGGTTACCGCAGGAACCGTCGTGCATTTCCTTCATGAGTTTCATAGCTACTAGACCATGAACGCATTTTAGGTAAGGTCCGGAGACACTTCGTTTGTGGAGGGTTGACTCGATTATGCAATACCTTGCTGCTAAGGCTTTGAGTTTTCGAGCCTCCCACTTGATGGGTGGGATTTTTCCCTCGAGGATGTAATCCATGATTGGTATCCTCCAGTCTTCTCTTCCTACAACTTTGTTGTGAAGAGAGGAGGGAGGTTCCTGTTCGGGACCTGGTGTAGTGGTGCCCCCGGGGATATTCGTTGGAATAGGCTCCAAGAGGTCTGGGTTCTGAAGAATATCTCCAATTCCTTCATTGTCCCCGGTGGTTTGTGTAGTGTTCCTAGACGTGTTTTTACGAGCTGCGCGGCTTCTTGTCTGTACCTTAAGGACGAGTGGTTCCGAGGTTTCGGTGGTGCCCCCGGGGGTATTCGTTGAGTTAGGCTCAGGGGAGTTCGAACTTCGGTGAATACCCTCACTTTGGTTATGGTCCTCTAAGTTTTTTGTTGCATTGTTAAAAGAGTGCTTTCTGAAGCTGCGTGCTCTGGTTCTAGGGAACCAGAATGTCGTGAAGATTTGGGTAGCTTCCGTGGGAAGGCTGTTATCCTCAACTTTTGCTTTTGATTTGTTATCTAGCTCAGCTTTGGTAGTTATGTCGATACTCGGCTTTTCGATTCCTTCCACGGGTATAATTCGTTTTACGAGAGGGTCGGACGTAGAGGCTAACGCGGCGAGCGCGTCTGCTGAAGAGTTCTCTCCTCGTGGGATTCTCGTTAGCTCGAACTTATTGAACTGTTTTGTCAGGCTTAGGACTACTTCGAGGTATGCCCCCATCCTTTCGTCTCTCGTTTCGTATTCTCTGTGAAACTGGCTAGCTACTAGCTGTGAGTCACAGTAGGCGCTCAGCTCTCGGATTCCGAGACTAAGGGCTAGTTTTAAACCGGCGATTAATGCTTCATACTCAGCTTCGTTGTTGGAGGCGTTAAATCCAAGTCTATAGGATTGTTCGATGGTTTCTCCAGCTGAGGAGGTTAATCTTAGACCGACGCCGGAGCCCTGTTTTGATGAGGCTCCGTCCACGTATAGGCTCCATTTTGGGACCTCTATTTCTTGGTCTAAATGTTCGGACGTTAGCTCAATAACGAAGTAGGCAAGGACCTGAGCTTTTGCTGCTGCTCGAGGTCTGTATTCGATATCGTATTCGCTGAGCTCGATAGCCCATTTAGCTAATCGTCCGGACTGGCTAGGACTATGCAAAATCGTTCGTAATGGTTGTGAGGTCATTACGATGATTGAGTGTGATTGGAAATATGGTCGTAGCTTCCTAGCAGCTGTTACGACTGCTAGGGCTAGTTTTTCCATGGTAGGGTACCTCGTCTCGGCGTCTATTAGGCTTTTACTAGTATAATAGACAGGTCTTTATTCGTTTTTCTCTTCTCGTACTAGCACCCCACTGACTGCAGCTGCCGATACGGCCAGGTACAGGTACAGTGGTTCTCCAGATACAGGTTTGGACAGTATCGGAGGTTCCGAGAGGTATGCTTTCAGCTGTTTGAAGGCTTCCTCGCATTTTTCGTCCCATAGGAACTTCTTATTATTTTTCAGGAGTTTGTAGAATGGGAGGCACTTATCAGTGGACCTGGAGATGAATCTATTTAGTGCTGCGATCCGTCCAGTCAGTCTTTGTACCTCTCTGGTCGTTCTAGGTGACGACATTTCTAGGAATGTCGCTATCTGTTTCGGGTTGGCTTCGATGCCTCTATCGGTTACGAGGTAACCTCGAAATTCGCCGGAGGGTACTCCGAAGGTACATTTAGCTGGGTTTAGCTTCATGTAATATTTGTTGAGGATGTCGAAGCATTCCCTTAGATGGGAAATATGGTCATCTCCCATTGAAGATTTGTATAACATGTCGTCGATGTAGACTTCCATGGTTTTTCCAAGTTGTCCAGCGAACATTTTATTTACTAACCTTTGGTAGGTAGCTCCCGCGTTTTTCAAGCCAAATGGCATGACCTTGTAACAATAGGTTCCTCGTTCGGTTATGAACGCGGTTTTCTCTTGATCCTCAGGCTCCATCATAATCTGGTTATACCCAGAAAAGGCATCCATAAAAGACAGGAGCTGGTGACCAGCCGTTGCTTCGACTAAGCGATCGTTGTGAGGTAACGGGAAGCTGTCTTTAGGACAGGCCTTGTTTAGGTCGGTGAAGTCTACGCAGATTCTCCATTTCCCGTTCTTCTTTTTTACTACCACTGGGTTGGCTAACCAGTCGGGGTATTGAACTTCTCGGATTGATCCGACCTTCGTTAGTCGATCAACCTCATCGTTAACAGCCTGGGCTTTTTCAAGACCTAGCTTACGACGCTTCTGTTTGATCGGTTTGAAGGTGGGATCTACATTGAGCTTATGTGTGGTGACGTTGGGGTCAATGCCTTTCATGTCACTGGTGGCCCATGCGAAGGTTTTGACATTTTGTTTTAGGAATTCGATGAGCTCCTTTTTAGTTTAGGGAGGCAGCTCAGATCCGATGCTTACTTGTTTTTCAGGGTTCGAGTCGTCAATGCTAACTTTTTCGATGAGGTTCTTGGGAGGACCTCGGATATTTTGTTGCATTTCGCGACTCTCCTGGACCTGTAATTGCTATTGGGGGGAATCTTTTATGATCTCGAATCCTCCCAGGTAACAGATCCTTGAAATCTTTTGGCTACCATGTACGGTAACTATCCCATCGGTTGCTGGAAACTTCACGCATTGGTGATAAGTTGAAGCTACTGCTTTCATCTTATGAATCCAAGGTCTTCCAAGGATTGCGTGGAAGGGAGACGGTTTGTCGACAACTATAAAGTTGGTCATTTTCATGACTCCGCCAGCTATGACTGGGAGCTTGATGGTTCCCAAGGAGGTAGCTGTTTCTCCTGAGAAGCCCACAAGGTTGGATTTCTGGTCGACAATTTCGTAATCGTCTATTTCCATTCCTTTAATGCGTTATAGAAAATGAGATCGACGGAGCTTCCGGTGTCGATCATGAGCTTAGGTACCTCGTAGCCTGCTATATTTAACGTTACGACGAGGGCATCGTCGTGAGGCCTGTCGAGGTTTGATGTCTCACTTTCCCAAAAAGAGATTTTAGTGTTAGACTCGGGTTTGGTCGGTTTAGACTGAGTATTGGACACAGCTTTCCGTACGTGACTTTTAATAGAGTTAACGGAGTCTTGACACATATCGGACCCTCCAAAGATGTAATCGACCCTTGAGTCGGGGCTCGATTGGGGAGGTGCTTTATTAAAGAGAGCTTCAATTTGAAGGCTTTTTCCTAGGGGGAATTTCCCAAGGATCATATCGACTCTCTTCTTGGGAGCGGGAGGTGGCGAATCTGTTTCCTTTTCAGGTGACCTTTCGCGTTTCGGGGAGTGATATCTTGCATATTTATATGATTTTAGCCTTCATATCTTGTACATTTTGATCATATAGATTAGTAATTAGGCATATTTAGGTTCATATTGCATCCATGTGTCTTTATCAGGTGTTGGAGTGTCCTATGGAGTGAGCAGAGGTGTATGGAGGCATTAAGATTCAAAAAGAGGTGAAAAATGGGCTTTGATGATCCACACAAGAATAAGGTCGAGATGACCCGGGTAGCAATGCACGGGGTGCAGCACCCGGGCGGCCAGAGAAGAGGAGACACAAGGGATAGCCCAACCCGGGTAGGAGTGCACGGGGTAGGCTACCCGGGCGTGTGGACAAGGGGAAGAAGAAGCGCGGACGCGGGTAGGAGTGCACGGGGTGCATCACCCGGGTCCAGTCTGTCCCATGGTCGAAAATTATGTTTTTAAAAGGGCATTTTAGACTTTTTTATGGAAACCATTAGGTTTTCCAAGTACCATATAAATACTTTTGTATTCCAAAGTTGGGATTTATCTTGTTTTCTCTCAAGAACACATTGAAACTTTTAAGAAAGATTGGATCTTTAGTTTCTTTTCTTCTTATTTCTTGTCTTTGTGTGATTATCTTACTCTCTAATCATGTTTAGCCTTGAATCATCCATGGTTTTGGGGTTATTCATGACTATTAGTGAGTAGACTAATCTAGGATTCATGGGCTAGGGTGATTAAGGGTGATTAGTGAAGATCTAGGGTGTTTAGTGTTAGATTTACTTGTTTCCTTGCTTGTTGAGGGTTCATAATGCTATTTTGATCTTGATCATATCAAAATAGATCCTTAGGCATTTCCTGCCCACAAGGTGTATGATGAAATGCCTGAACCAACTCTTCAATGCTTTTACCTTGCTTTACCTAAGAGATTAGTTGTTAAAGGAGTTAAGATTGCTATTAGACTTGTTCTCCATGTTTGCTTTAGTAACATTCAACCTAAGATATTAGATGCTTGAGTTGCTTTAGCAAAAGAACATTCATCTAGAGATGGAGCTTGTTTAGTATTGTGTCTAGGCATAAGGAAAATGTTTAATTGATAGTTTGCCACCCTTAGATTGGATCTACATCACCCAAGATCAAATGCCTAGCCCCATGAGTCCTCTTGCTTCATATTGAGAAAGCTTGATCATTTATTGCATTTCTAGAATAGTTATAGTTCATAATCACTTTTAAAACCTGATTGCACTTAGATTTAGCATGGACTTGCATTCTCTTTGATTTGAAATCACCTAGGAATGGATTGATACCTTAAGTACTATAAGGATTTGAGCATTAGGACCTTGAAAAGTCTTTTGTCAAATTGGCGCCGTTGCCAATCCTAGTTTGATTTTAACATTGGGATTTAGTCACTTGCTTGAGACTAAGTCATTTTTATTTTCTTTTGTTACTGATTCTCTTTCTTCACCTCCCTTTGTTTTCAGGTGTATGAACTTGAGGAGCAGAGGTTCATCAAGCCTAGTTCCAATTGTTGAAGACATAGCTGCACTTGAGAGGGAGATAGCAAGAAAGAGAAGAGAAGAAGAGCAACAGGCTCATTTTCAGAGATTGGGGTTTGAGATGGAGCATAATCAGCATCAACCTCACGATGGAGTGGCCCAAGGAGCTGCAAACCTTAGGCCACATCATCCACAACGCCAAGCTAGAGCCATTGGAGCCTATGATCAACCTCACATTCATGGTCATAGGTTGGGAATCAGAGCACCACCTGTGGAGAACAACTTTGAGATCAAGTCAGGACTGCTCAATGTGATAGAGAACAACAAGTTTCATGGCTTGGCTGTGGAGGATCCATTGGATCACTTGGATCAGTTTGACAAGTATTGTGGTTTGTCCAAGACCAATGGAGTCTCTGAAGATGCCTTCAAGCTCAGGTTGTTCCCTTTCTCTCTAGGGGACAAAGCACACCAATGGGAGAAGACTCTTCCAAGTGACTCTATCACCACTTGGAATGAGTGCAAGAGGGCATTCCTAGAGAAGTTCTTCTCTACCTCAAGGACAGCCAAGATCAGAAATGAGATCTCTAGCTTTCAGCAGAAGAACCTAGAGGGCTTTAGTGAAGCATGGGAGAGGTTCAAGGGCTATTGGTCTCAATGCCCACATCATGGCTTTACCAAGGAGAGTTTGCTTAGTACCTTCTACAGAGGTGCTCTTCCAGAGTTCAGGAGCAGATTAGACACAGCTAGCAATGGTTTTTTCTTGGGCAGAACTGAAGAGGATGCAGAAAAACTGGTGGAGAACATGGCTAAGAGTGATTCAGTCTATAGTGAAGAGCATGATAGAAGCAACAGAGGTAGTGGAGGAGAGGATCAGACCACAAGGAAGGAGATTAAGTCTCTCCATGAGAAGCTAGACATGCTTATCAAAGAAAAGGATAAGCAAGGGCAGATGAACTATGTTGGGGACCAAAAACAAATGCAGCATGCAGGGATCAAGGAGGTTGATGGTTTAGAAAGCCAAGAGGAGTTGTGCTTCATCAATGCTAATGGCACATGGTATAGGAAAGAACCCAACTTTCAATACCAAAACAACTACCAGCAAAAGCCCCTCTACAACAACCAACCAGGAGGTTACCAAGCCAGCCAGTCTCCTCAAGCTCAAGGAAGTTCTTCTCAAGCTCAAGACACAAGTGTGGAATCAATGTTCCAGCAAATACTAGAAGCTCAAGCTCGAAATGCTAAGAACATTGGGGATGAGTTGAAGTATATCCACACCAAGATTGATGGGAACTACACTGACCTCAACAACAAACTCTCACACCTTGCTTCCACTGTCAAGATCTTAGAGACCCAGTTGGCCTCTATGGCTTCAACCTCCAAGCTTCCAATAGGGATTCTACCAGGAAAACAAGAAAAGATTCCCAAGGAGTCTTGCAATGTTGTCATCTCTACTACTTCTTCAAAGATTAAGCTGAGTGATCAAGAGAAAGAGGAGGATGAGATTGAAAGACTGGTGTTTGAAACTGAGTTTGGGGAAGTTGAGAGATTTGTTGTGGCTACAGCTGAAGCACATATTGTGACGGACGCTGCCAGGAAAGTTGAAGCAACGAATCTGCAAAGAGCTGAGCATAAGGCTGAGAAACAAGTTGTGAAGAGAGCTGACAACAAGCTTAAAGAGGTTAAGCTAGAGGAAGCCACTGAGGTTGAGCTGTCACCATAAGACAAGCTCCCTTTTCCACAAAGGGTTCTCACCAAAGCTCAGAAGAAGGTGGTCTCCAAGTTCAGGAAAGATCTTAGTGATGTTGGGATAAGGCTACCAGAGATCAACAATATGCAAGCTGCTCATGTCCAGATGATGCTCATCAAAGACATTCTAGATCACCAAGCTGAAGTAGCAGAGCTTTTGGACATCTCCATTTTGAAGATTGATCCACCAGTCCCTCCAAAGTTTCTCCCTAAGCTAGAGTCTCAAGGGAAGTTCACATTATCTTGCTCCCTTGGTAAAATCACCATGAATGATGCTCTTGTGGATAGTGGTGCAAGTGTCAATGTGATCTCAATGGAAATGGTGAAGAGTCTTGGTATTGAAAGCATGGAGCCAAACACATCTTCTCTCATGTTTGGGGATTCATCTTCTACAATTCCCATTGGCCTCATCAAGGACTTCCCTTTGAAGATTGGAGCATGCACCATTCCTATAGATCTCACTGTTCTGAAGATGTCAACTGAGAAGAGAGTTCCTTTGATCCTTGGCACTCCATTTCTCACAACAGTTGGAGCATGTATTGACTTCCCAAACAAGAAGGTCACCTCCTCAATGTGAACAAGGCTGTCTCTTACCCAATCAATTCTCCAATGGATGTTGGGTATTGTGGAACAATCACTTGTGAAGCACCATCCATTGAAAAGACCAAGGCTGAAGTGGTTGGTATTAAGAAAGAAGGTCTTGCTGGAAAGTCGTCCAAAAAGCTGTGTGATGAGCACTTGAAAAGTGCTAAGAAGGAGGAGGTGAGTAGAGCCATAAAGCTTGTTCATGACAAGAAAAAGATAGTGAAAGAACCTCATCCTCCACCTCTTCATAAGACTCCTCACACTCTCATTCTCCACCCAATGAAGCTCAAGGATGGAGTCATTGAGTATATGATCAAGTGCAAGGGAAGGTCTAAGCCATTCTCAAGTGCAAGAGCCATCATCACTCCTCAGCTCCAAAATGATCCAATCAAGCTTCAAAAGCTTCTCTCCCACATCCTTACCATCACTCTTGAAGGTGGGAAGGACCCTCCTTCTCACTAGCCAGAGGGAGGAAAGTCAAGCTAGAGACTTAAAACAAGCTCACTTGGGAGGAAGTCCCATGTTTATCCTTGTACATATCTCAATAGGATTTATTTTTAAAGACCCTTGGATGAAGAAAGGCGGCCAGAGTTCCTACTCTAGAGACCCACTGCATCTTCACACGCTCATTAGAGGTACTCCTTCACCTTTCTTTGTACATACCATTTCTTTTATCTCATTTTTCGGTATCTCTCTCTTACTCACACAGAGACTGTGTGATTTAAGTGTGGGGGAGGTACCAAGTATTTGATCATGTTTGATTTGTTGATTTTGAGTCTCATACATTGCATTGTTCATACATTTATGCATAAAAAAAAAAAAAAAATTGAAAATTTCAAAAAAAACACAAAAAAAAATCATGTAGTTGCATTCACTTGCATTCTTTAAGATTGAGTCTAGAAGCATATTGGTTGCATTCATGCATTGGGAGCAAGCCTTGTAAAGAGCTCATGCTAAGTACTCAATTTGATAACCTTTGTAATCATGACAAGTAGCTTGAGCATCCTTTAGAAAGCTTGTAGACTTTGAGCCTTGAAAATTCTTCTTGAAACTCATCTATTGTTGATGCTTGCTCTTTGATGTCAACTACAATAATATTTGAACTGAATGAACTTAATTCTTCTTGCATATGGTCTTTTGTGTGCTGAGTCATGTCTATACACACTTGATTTGTCCCTCTTATTTTGCCAAACTTTTTTGACAAACTCAAGTGGTACTCCATTCCCTAAACTCTATCTTGCTTTCAAGCCATCATTGATTGCTGAGTGAGGCCTTTTTGGAAAGCTTTACATGTGCATAATGTTGAGAGTATTGGGAACGACAATGCTTGGTCTCCATTCTTGCTAGATTAGGGACTCTATTATCTAGCTTCTAGGATGGGGTGGTGAGTGTTGTAAAGTTTGATTTTGGGAATGTGAAATGGTTATGAAAGGAAAGAATAAACTCTTAGAACTCTAGATAAGTTATGTCTTAAGGGATAAGTAAAGAAAGGTTCTAGCTCAAGTTTATAAATGTTTTGGCCCCCATATGAATGTTAAAAAAAAAAAAAAAAAAAAAAAAAAAGGAAAAAAAGAATAAAAGGGGGCTAGCAAAGTTTAGTAAGAGCTAAGAAGTGTTTAGAAATGTTAAACTCCCTTGTAGACTTCAAAAAAGAAAGAGATCTAATTGAAAAAGCTTATTTGAGTACTTTGGGAAGTCTTTGGGTGAGTGATGTGAGTTGGATTTGACATTGGGAATAAATGCTTAGTTTGTATATATTTGGGAAAAGGGTAGGACAATGGAGATTGAGCATTGTATGCATGAGTTGATCCCTTTCTTAGATATATTATGTGCAATGTCAAAGCTACTTGTTTTGAGAGTAAACTTCCTCTAAAGATTATCTTGAACTCCTTGCTTCACTTTGCATTAAAGCCTTTTTCACACCAAACCGAATGACTTGGACCAATTGACCATTTGCAAGAATTCACTTTTGATTATGCTTAATGAATGTGATAGTTGGCTGATTTGAGTTTGTAGATTCATGATGATGAGTGTAGAGGTCAAAAGAGTTGAGATAGGCCTAGAGAAGTTAGAGTTGGATAAAGTCTTTGCTCTTGCTAGTTGATATGATTATGCAAGGTTGTTAAGATGAGAACTAAGAAGAGTTTCTTTTGGTTATGCTCCCATATTTATATCTCTCCTCCTTGTGTTTTTGGAAAGTTTACTTGAGGACAAGTAAAAGACTAGTGTGGGGGAGTTGATATCTTGCATATTTATATGATTTTAGCCTTCATATCTTGTACATTTTGATCATATAGATTAGTAATTAGGCATATTTAGGTTCATATTGCATCCATGTGTCTTTATCAGGTGTTGGAGTGTCCTATGGAGTGAGCAGAGGTGTATGGAGGCATTAAGATTCAAAAAGAGGTGAAAAATGGGCTTTGATGATCCACACAAGAATAAGGTCGAGATGACCCGGGTAGCAATGCACGGAGTGCAGCACCCGGGCGGCCAGAGAAGAGGAGACACAAGGGATAGCCCAACCCGGGTAGGAGTGCACGGGGTAGGCTACCCGGGCGTGTGGACAAGGGGAAGAAGAAGCGCGGACGCGGGTAGGAGTGCACGGGGTGCATCACCCGGGTCCAGTCTGTCCCATGGTCGAAAATTATGTTTTTAAAAGGGCATTTTAGACTTTTTTATGGAAACCATTAGGTTTTCCAAGTACCATATAAATACTTTTGTATTCCAAAGTTGGGATTTATCTTGTTTTCTCTCAAGAACACATTGAAACTTTTAAGAAAGATTGGATCTTTAGTTTCTTTTCTTCTTATTTCTTGTCTTTGTGTGATTATCTTACTCTCTAATCATGTTTAGCCTTGAATCATCCATGGTTTTGGGGTTATTCATGACTATTAGTGAGTAGACTAATCTAGGATTCATGGGCTAGGGTGATTAAGGGTGATTAGTGAAGATCTAGGGTGTTTAGTGTTAGATTTACTTGTTTCCTTGCTTGTTGAGGGTTCATAATGCTATTTTGATCTTGATCATATCAAAATAGATCCTTAGGCATTTCCTGCCCACAAGGTGTATGATGAAATGCCTGAACCAACTCTTCAATGCTTTTACCTTGCTTTACCTAAGAGATTAGTTGTTAAAGGAGTTAAGATTGCTATTAGACTTGTTCTCCATGTTTGCTTTAGTAACATTCAACCTAAGATATTAGATGCTTGAGTTGCTTTAGCAAAAGAACATTCATCTAGAGATGGAGCTTGTTTAGTATTGTGTCTAGGCATAAGGAAAATGTTTAATTGATAGTTTGCCACCCTTAGATTGGATCTACATCACCCAAGATCAAATGCCTAGCCCCATGAGTCCTCTTGCTTCATATTGAGAAAGCTTGATCATTTATTGCATTTCTAGAATAGTTATAGTTCATAATCACTTTTAAAACCTGATTGCACTTAGATTTAGCATGGACTTGCATTCTCTTTGATTTGAAATCACCTAGGAATGGATTGATACCTTAAGTACTATAAGGATTTGAGCATTAGGACCTTGAAAAGTCTTTTGTCAGGGAGTTATCACGGGGACCTCTCTTTTGATAAGGCTGTGGTTTTTTGAGATCCACGTCTTTTATTTCTCCGGCTGCAAATTTAGCAGCCAGTTGTCGTTGGAGGTCCCAACACTCTTCGGTTGAATGTCCTTTTCGATCATGATAGGAGCAATGTTTGCTCTCGTCGTAGCCTTTGGACCAGGGGGCTTTGGCTGTCGCGGCGACAGGTTTTTCTTCCTTGTCATCCTCGATTACATAAGAATGCTCTCCCTGAGTCTGGTTATTTCGGGAGCTTCCTCTTTTGTGAGGTCCCTTCCCGTTGGAGGCTTCGCCTTTCGGGTGATTCTGGGATTTTCTGTGGAGCTTATCTAACGCTGCAGTTTTTTCTTCCAAGGTAATGTATCTAGAGGCCCTGTGGAGGGCGTCGTCGATAGTTGGAGGAGGATTTAGCGTTAGTTCCGAGAAGAGGCCTGATTTGTACCAGAGGCCTCTCCTAAGGGCTTCAATAGCTACGTGATCGTTAGGGTTCGAGAGTTTAGTTCTTACTACCCTGAATTTTTCGATGTAGACTCGCAATGAGTCTCCCAATCCATGCCTGATCTTCCAGAGGTCAGCTTCGGAGGCTTGTTTCAGGATGTGGGCTGAATATTGTTTCATAAAGGCGTTAGCTAGCTGATCGAAGCTGTCTATAGAGTTTGGTTCGAGACTAGAGAACCATTCTAGAGCTGTTCCGGTCAGGTTTTCAGCAAATGTTCTGCAATATCCTGCATCGCATTCTTCCTTCGTGAAGTGAGCTTTAACGATCGCTAGCTGGAAGGCTCTTAAATAAGTCTTTGGGTCTGTGTTCCCATCGTACTCAGGGATCTTGATTTTTCGAGTGTCTCTTATGTAAGAGTTAGCAATTCTATCGGTAAACGGAGTTCCACGAGTCTCTTCGATTAGGCTCTCGATTTCGAGAGCTGAGCTTGTTGCTTTGTGAACCTGAGCTCCCAGTTTCTGGAGAGCTGCGTGGGTTCGCTCCATGTATCTGCGAATCGCGTCAGGTCCCTCGAAGGGAAGGATATTTGGATCATTTTCAGGTGTTCGGTGCACAGGTTCCTGGCGGAATCTAACTCGATCATTTTCCCACTTAGCTGGCGAAACAGATCGTTCGTTTGTCCTTAGGTTCCGAGCGAGATTAGTACGGAGAGCTGCAGGATCAGCATCCGTTCTTTTAAATCCGTCGGTATTTGGGGTTGAAACCCTAGTTTGAAACACCGGAGCTGATGTTCTGCCCCCGGACGGAATGTTGGTTCCTGCTCCAGACCCCGAAGGAGGTGGTGGTGGAGGCAATCGTGTGCTCCCAGCGGTGTTTCGATCAGGCGCGGAGCTTGTTGTCGCTACGTTGCTCCCAATGGTGCTGAGGACTGGTGGGACAAACGCAGGAGCTGTCCTGGCGCGAGGCGTTTGGAAAGCAGGTTCCTGACCATCCGCTCCAGAGCTATCAGGGGAGAAGTTCAGACGCTCTCGAGGGAAGGAGGGGTCAGCTAATCGTTCATGGAACGTGATCCCTCTTCCCTGGTGGACGGACGGTTGGGTTGTTGCGGATTGAGATCTGGTTATCTCTTCGAACTGTTGCTGCCGTTCGGCTAGTTGTTGCACCGTTCGCTCGGTTTGTTGGGCTTTGTCCACTAACTGGAGCATCATCTGCCGGATCTCGGAAAGCTGAGCTTCCGTTTGGTTCGGAGCGGATTGATGCGATGGATTATTGAGGGCTGAGGACCCAGAGTTGGTCCCTTCCGGAGGCTCCCGGGTTATTTGCCCCCGGAGCAGTGCGATTAGGTGAGCTATTGCTCAGGTTCGATTGATCGGGGTTAGACGGATTAGTTCCATCGAGTGGATTCATCTTTAAGCTTTGGAGAAAGGGATTCGATTAATAATCCCCACAGACGGCGCCAATTGTGAGAGACAAGGTTTCACTTCTTAGATTTAGGTTAGGTTGAGAGATGGTGAATAAGAATCGTGGGCTGAATCCCGTAAGTAAGCTCGATGAATGAATACGTTTTTATTGATGATCAAAGAATGTTACAAAAGATGTTTTTTGATGATTACAAAGAGAATACGTAATGTGTTTAATCTAGTACAAAAGTTGGTATCCGGAGGAGATCCCCTGTTTTTGATCTTCTCCGTCTTTATATAGTCTAGGTCTCGTCGATAGCTCCTTAACCGACCTCCGAGATACACGGCTTCAGTTACGTACTCGCTCCAGGTTCCTCTTGACCGAGTCTTCGAAGTATCAGCTCCCGTTATAACGTGACCTCTATTATGACGACTTCCAGGTTCAGTCTTTAGTTCAGCTTCCAGCTCTTATTAATGTGATGGGCTTTACGCGGCCCACTTGGCAGCTCACGTTTTACCGGTACCTCACCTGAGGGTCATATTCGGGTCCAACAGTGGGATCCCTACGGCTTCGATATTGTCAGTGTACGAGGAATACTGTAGAACTCGGCACCAAAGGAGGAGATCTCGTAACTCGTTTCTTTCCGTCCCTCCGGTGGTGGCTTCTTTGGCTCCGAGGGATGTTGGCAGGGATCGATTCCCTAGTTTAGGTCGGCGTGTTCCTCCACATGAAGAGATTCTTTTCCTCCGGAGGCAGCTTCGGGAGGTGATTTCAAACCAGGCTCTTATCGTGCAGAGGGCTCGAGAGTATGCTCGTCAGGATCTTGTTAGAGAGTTGTCGATGAGGAGTGCTGGTCAGCATGAGCTGTTCGGGGGATCCGGCCGATGGGGGCCTGTTGGAGGTCCAATCCGAAATTCGGGGAGCGGTGAAGGTGGTCATGGTGTTTTCCCTATTTCTCGCCGGGAGCCGAATCTTTGAATATTTCTTCAATACTTTTTCTTGCTTTATGTTGTCGTTTTTTGGATTTTTTGTAGCTTTCTCCCCTCCGAATAAAGATTCTTAATAATATCTACTGGTTTTTGCTTTTACTCCGTCCTTTCTTTGATCCTTGCACTGCTTTATGGTTTTGACCTCTAGTTGCTTGATTAGATGACTCCGGGGGAGATCAATCCTTGCGGAGAATCATTGTCGGGAACTGATGGGTTCCGATCTGATTTGAACCCTTAGGTTCTTGTTGCTTCAAACTCGGAAATTTTCAAGGTCTAGGCCCTTTGAGTTTCTTACTTGGGCCCTGAGGCCTTATCCATTAAATCTTGGAGGAGTAGGAGCTTTTAGGCTTTCCGGACTCTTAGGTCTTGGGAACCTTGAGGTTCTTCGGACCCTTAGGTCTTGGAAACCTTGAGGTTCTTCGGACCCTTAGGTCTTGGGAACCTTGAGGTTCTTTGGACCCTTGGATCTTGAGAACCTTGAGGTTCTTTGGACCCTTAAGTCTTTGGAACCTTGAGGTTCTTCGGGCCCTTAGGCCTTGGGAACCTTGGGGTTCTTTGGACCCAAAGGTCTTCGGAAACTTGAGGTTCTTGGGACCCTTGGGTCTTTGGAACCTTGAGGTTCTTTGGGCCCTTAGGCCTTGGGAACCTTGAGGTTCTTTGGGCCCTTAGGCCTTGGAAACCTTGGGGTTCTTTGGACCCGAAGGTCTTCGGAACCTTGAGGTTCTTGGGATTCTTGGGTCTTTGGAATCTAGAGGTTTTTTGGATCCGAAGGTCTTCGGAATCTTGAGGTTCTTGGGAGCCTTGGGTCTTTGGAACCTTGAGGTTCTTTGGGCCCTTAGGCCTTGGGAACCTTGAGGTTCTTTGGGCCTTTAGGCCTTGGGAACCTTGGGGTTCTTTGGACCCGAAGGTCTTCGGAACCTTGAGGTTCTTGGGACCCTTGGGTCTTTGGTACCTAGAGGTTCTTTGGACCCGAAGGTCTTTGGACCCGAAGGTCTTTGGACCCGAAAGTCTTTGGAACCTTGAGGTTCTTTGGACCCGAAGGTCTTTGGACCCGAAAGTCTCTGGACCCGAGGGTCTTTGGACCCGAAGGTCTCTGAACCCGAAGGTCTTTGGAACCTAGAGGTTCTTTGGACCCGAAGGTCTTTGGACCCTTAGGTCTTTGGACCCGAAGGTCTCTGGACCCGAGGGTCTTTGGACCCGAAGGTCTTTGGACCCGAAGGTCTCTGGACTTTTATACTTTTGGGGAGTCTTTTTGATCGCTCTATGCTTCCCGGAGGCGAGCCACTCTCGATCTAAATTGAGAAATCGCACTGTGCTACCCGTGGGCATAGGCCATTCTCAAAATTCTCAATGCTGCACTCTACCTTTCTGCAGAAAGGTCACTCTCAGACTTATTGTGGTCTGGGGTGGGTCCCCCCGCACGGTTCTGTCAACCCAGACACACTACCTTCCACGTCTGGATAGGTATTAAATTGTTCGTGCTTAACCGGTTATTTGCACTTTGCTCCCTGCATATCAGCCGCCAGAATCTGATTACAGTACTTGGCTGTGTACGTCATGCCCCCAGCGTGCGTTTAGCTTACAGCGTATTTCACGAGGGTTTGAATGGCACTAGTACGTGGTCCCCGCATAATTCTTGGCTATAGGCCTTTACGCGGGGCCCTATCGCACAGACATCGGCTCAGGGCTGATCAGACCCCTTCCATATCTGTCTGTACCTATGGTGAGTAGCCTCACCAGCTAGGGGGCTAGCTAAGATCTGAGGTCTCAAAGGTCCCTGATCCAGCTAATATTCCCCTTTAAGTATATTGGTGTTTCCTTAACTCCCTTTAGTCGAAACCAAATGTATTTTATAAGCCTAGTCCGAGGACGTTCTCGTTATACATAGGAGTAGGAAAACCAAAATACTTAAATATATAATAGTATATATAGAGCTCGACCCGAAGATCTTGCCTTTAGAAATGATAGAATTTGAGGTGCAAGGCGTTCCAGCAGTTGGGTTGTACCTGTGAGAGACAAGGTTTCACTTCTTAGATTTAGGTTAGGTTGAGAGATGATGAATAAGAATCGTGGGCTGAATCCCGTAAGTAAGCTCGATGAATGAATACGTTTTTATTGATGATCAAGGAATATTACAAAAGGTGTTTGTTTTGATGATTACAAAGAGAATACGTAATGTGTTTAATCTAGTACAAAAGTTGGTATCCGGAGAAGCTCCCCTATTTTGGATCTTCTCTGTCTTTATATAGTCTAGGTCTTGCCGATAGCTCCTTAACCGACCTCCGAAATACACGGCTTCAGTTACGTACTCGCTCCAGGTTCCTCTTGACCGAGTCTTCGAAGTATCAGCTCCTGTTATAACGTGACCTCCATTATGACGACTTCTAGGTTCAGTCTTTAGTTCAGTCTTCCAGCTCTTATTAATGTGATGGGCTTTACGCGGCCTACTTAGCAGCTAACATTTTACCGGTACCTCACCTGAGGGTCATATTTGGGTCCAACAGTTGCCCCCAGCTTCCGAATAAAATCTTTTGTCTCGGAAGCTAGAATCCAGCTACCGACCTTATCTTTTCGTTAAAGGTAATGATTAGTTCTTATCTCGTTTAGATACGGTTTACTCGATCTAACGGTCCTTATCACGTTAAACAAAATCTACGGTTCAGATAGAGGAAATTTGAAATGACGTTTCCGAATCTCGAGAGGTGATGGGATATAAAGCTGTGAGCATTAGCTGCTACGCCTCCCACTTTCTCCACGCCTCCGTTCGGTTTTCCCAAGGTAACTTCTCTCCTCTCTTATTTTTAATTACTGCGATTTCTCTTCTTTTTTTTTTATATCTTCTTCGTCACTTTTCCTGCGAATTCTCTCCCAAACCTCGCAATCGACTTTCTCTTTATCTTTCCCATACTATGGATCATCCGAAAGAAGGTTCCGATGAATCCGGAATGCCCCCCTCTGCCTCTGGAGCTAAACTACTGAAAGTTAAGCAAGAAGTCGGAGCCAAGATGAAGGGGAAAAAGAAAGCCAGAGAGACGGTCGCAACCAGGGTCTCCAAGCGGAAGAAGAAAGATGATTTCGGTGGGTGCAGCCTACACTCGCCGTCGTTACTAGACAGTCAAGACGTTGTCAACCTCATGACTCAAGCCCTTGGCTCGAAGGAGCTTGGCCGTGCCTGTAGCTCCGACGAAACCCCTGAGACTGCTCCGGAGGGTTGGTTCTGTTGTCACGAGAAGTTCATCTCCAAGTCTCACTTGAGATTTCCTCTCCCGACTTTACTGCTCGATCTACTAGATCATTACCGACTAGCCCTCCCACAACTCTGTCCCTCGATTATCCGTGTGATTAACGGCTTCATCACTAGGTCCAAAGAGGAAGGAGTTAGCGTTGGTCTTACCGAGCTCATGAGCCTCTTCTCTTTGAAGGAGAGTGCTTCCAAAGAAGGCGGTTCCGGGACTTACTACCTCTCTAGTCGTCCCAATCACGTGATCTTTAGGTTCTCCAGTAGCGATGATGACTGGAGGAAGAAATACTTTTATGTTAAAATTGATCCTTTGACGGTTCCCGCTGGTCGGAACCTCAGGGTCACTTGGACTAACCCATCTGGTTAGGAATTCTAGGAGTATCCTTTTTTCTGTTTTGTTTATTTACGGTTGATTAACCTTTTTCAGTTCTGATTTTTTTTCTTTTGCAGAGATTGAGGATCCTCCGAAGCTTTCTACCAAGCTTACCAGAGCTTTATACCGCAAGTTGCTTCAGACTCCTTGTTCCTGGACTGCTTATACCACATCTCGAATAGGTGCAGCCAGGTTCCCAGATATCTACAACGCCTCTTTTCAAGATCCCATTCCTGCTGAGAACCTTGAGGGTAAGTTCAAGCTTGAACCTTTTCATCAATAATATTGTCGTTTTTGAAGTTTTCCACTCTTATAAGAACTTCCGTTGTTCCAGTTTCCGCAGGGAACTCAGTTGTTTCAATCTCAACCGGTGCTAGTGCTTCAGGTACCGAAAAGACTAAGTCAGGTGACATGACTCTCAGGCCATCCTTTCGTTCTAGGGGTAACCCTTCGAAGGCTGCCAGTGTTTCCCGTGGGGGAGATAGGAGCCAAGGAGGGTCTTTCCTTAACTCGGTGAAGGACGTTTTGGATGATGGAGTATCCAAACCTGTTGCTGAGGCTACTCCTGCCGAGGTCACAACTCAGGATGCCACTCTTCTTCCTGAGGTCCCTGCGCCGGAGGCTGATCACCCGGCTCCCAAGGGTACCTGCGAAGTTGAGCCGTCGAGACACAAGAGGCCTAGGACTGACCAAGGCGGAGCTCCCACTCGATCCTCCTCCTCATCTTCTAGGGGAGGAACTGTTGGGTGGAGCTTTACCCATTCAAAGCCTGGGTCGATTCTGGACGATTCGTGGGGCTTAGCCGCGATACTGAGGCACCTGAAGAGGGTAGGATGTCCCCTTCCAGCGCTCAAAGACTTGACTAACCGGGATGAGTATCTCGACATTGCCCATTGTATGGGTCAGGTGCGTGATCTCTACCCGTTCTTTATTTACACTTGTTGGAAATAATATTCATTCGTTTTTTTGATGTTGTCGTAGTTGGCCGGGGCTGTTAACAGGGCCCAGCTCGGGTTTGAGAATGCTCTGCGTGATGCCCCCAATGCTGGTGAGCTTGCTAAGGTTACCGAGGTGGTTAGGGCAGCCAAGGCTGATCTCGATCAGGCCCGGGCTCGAATCTCCGAACTCGAAGCCGAAGTGACGAGGCTAGGCTCGAAGGCTGATGCTCAACAAGGAAAGATCGAGAGCCAAGAGCTCGATATCCAGGTGAAGAGCAGGAGGATCAGTGACTTGGATTCTGCTCGAAGGATAGCTGAGCGCCAAGTCCGTGAGCTCGTTGCCTCATCCCAGGACAGCCAGAAGAACAAGGAGGCCGAAGTCAAGCTGGCAGTCAGGGAAGGGAAGAAAGAGGTCACCGAGGCTTATGGCAAGATCCTAGCCTGCGTTCAGGAGAAGTTTGCTAAGAAGAAGGAAGAGGTCAGTGCATTGGTGTACGCTCAGGAGCTCCAAGCCAACGTTGATCTCTTGAAGGACATGTTGAACAACAAGATTCAGAGTGTTGAAGAGGAATACAGCCAGTTGGTGGCTTTGTTGCCTGGTGCGACGACTGCGTATGAGAAGGCTCAAGTGTCTGACTTTTCAGTCAGCAAGCTTCCTCTTCCCCAGATCTCGGACAGCTCAGGTACTTTTGAGATTAACATGTTTAATCCGTCCTTTTCTGGGGAGTATGGTTCTAATCTGGATTTAATGGCTCCTGATTCAGTTCCGATCGAGGCAGCTCAAGGAGGCAACGATAACGTGGTTGAAGGAGAGGTTCCAGTGGGTGATGGTGAACCGATCCAAGATGAGAAAGAAGATTGAGAGCTATGGCTCTTTTAAGTTTATGTTTCGTGTTTTTCAAAACTTTGGCTTAAGTTTCGTTTAAGTTCTACGACTTTAGTACCTGAGGAGGCCTTTAAACCTTTATCCGTGTTTAGGATCTTAGTAGCCTGGGGAGGCTTTTAAACCCTTTTATCGTATTTAAGACTCGCTTGTTTTAAGCTTTTGAGCTTAATCGTGCTCTACTTAGACGTAGTGATTGTCAATCTCGGATGAGTTGTATATTGAATCGAATTAGGACCTTTATTCTTGATTCGTTGTAAACGTTTTTGCTTAGTTAGCATTCGGTCATGAGGGCTTCGAGGAGAGGTCCCTGACGTTGTTTCGGAAAATCTGGGGACCTGAGTCCAATTTGAAAGTTCTGAGACCTGGCATCCAGGTCTGTCGGGACCTGAGTTTGATTCATAGGGACCTGAGTTAGTCCGAAGGATCTCGAGACCTTTGGAATGCAGCGAATGAAATCGAGGAATTTTTGAGATTTTGTTGATTCTTTAGGATTTTATGACCTTTTGATTTTTATAAGGATTTTAAGACCTTATTGATTTGTCAAGGATTTTAAGACCTTGGTTGTCGTTAAGGATTTTAAGACCTTATTGATTTGTTAAGGTTTTTAAGACCTTAGCTTATGTCAAGGATTTTAAGACCTTTGTGGGTGTTAAGGATTTTAAGACCTTGGGTTATGTTAAGGATTTTAAGACCTTAGGTCCAGGTTTTCAGGGACCTGAATGTGTTCGATATAATTGAGCTTAGGTCACGATTTAATGGGACCTGAATTTTCTTAGAGGGTTTTAAGACCTTTAATGCTTATGAAACTGAATTAATCGTCTTATTAATGTCAGATATCAAAGAGTACATGATTCAGATTGTTTACATAGTAACTTATTTTTGGGCTAAGCGTTCTTGGTGACACATGCCGCTTTGGCTTAGATGATGAGATTGGTGAGAAGAGGTTGGGGCTGCACTCGTGACGGAGTTGCCTACGTACCCAGTCAAGGGATCAAGCCAAATGTAGTTCAGGGAATTTGGGTACCTAATGATAATATCTTTTGAGGTTCGTGGCGTTCCACGATCGGATTTCAGGTACCTCGGTTCGTACCTTCTGGAGTTTATAAACTCCGGGTCGTACTATGTGGATAATTCGGTAGGGTCCTTCCCAGTTGGTTCCTAACTTTCCAGCTCCCGGTTCCTTAGTTCCTTCGAACACCTTTCTGAGTACCAGGTCTCCTACAGCGAACTGCCGGGGCCTTACTTTGGAGTTATAGTGCCGAGCCATTGCTTGCTGGTAATTTTGAATGCGGAGCAAAGCTTGGTCTCGTCTTTCCTCGATTATGTCGAGGCTATCCATCAGGAGCTGGTTGTTAGCTGCGGGGTTCGAGGTGCAGAGCTCCCGTCGGAGGCTGCCTGCGGTGGTTTCTGCTGGGACGACAGCTTCCATCCCGTAGGCTAGGGAGAAAGGAGTTTCCTCTGTAGCTTTTCGTGGGGTGGTTCTGCAAGTCCATAGTACTTCGGGTAGTTTTTCTGACCAGAGTTCTTTCTAAGCTCCTAGGCGTTTCTTGAGGTTTGCTAAGATCGACTTGTTAGCAGCCTCCGCCTGGCCGTTACCTTGAGGTCGCCGAGGTGATGAAAATGTGAGACGGATGTTCCACTTATCGCAGAACTTTTTGAAATCGTGGGATATGAACTGTCCTCCGTTGTCAGTTACGATTTTGTATGGGACACCGTGCCTACATACGATATTTTTCCATACAAATCCCTCGACGTTGAATCTGTTAATTTGTTGAAAGGCTTCAGCTTCGATCCATTTCGTGAAGTAATCGGTTAGGACCAGGAGGTTCAGTAATTTCTTTCCTTTGCCTGATGGTACTAATGGACCTACGATATCCATGGACCACCTCATGAACGGGTAGGGAGCTGATATGTTAGATAGTTTTTCCGCTGGTTGGTGTATGATCGGTGCATGCCTTTGGCATTTGTCGCATGATGAGGAGTAGACCTCACAATCCAAGATAATAGTAGGCCAGAAGTAGCCTTGCCTTTTAATTCGGATAGCTAGAGCTCTGCCCCCGGAATGGTTACCGCAGGAACCGTCGTGCATTTCCTTCATGAGTTTCATAGCTACCAGACCATGAACGCATTTTAGGTAAGGTCCGGAGACACTTCGTTTGTGGAGGGTTGACTCGATTATGCAATACCTTGCTGCTAAGGCTTTGAGTTTTCGAGCCTCCCACTTATTGGGTGGGATTTTTCCCTCGAGGATGTAATCCATGATTGGTATCCTCCAGTCTTCTCTTCCTACAACTTTGTTGTGAAGAGAGGAGGGAGGTTCCTGTTCGGGACCTGGTGTAGTGGTGCCCCCGGGGATATTCGTTGGAACAGGCTCCAAGAGGTCTGGGTTCTGAAGAATATCTCCAATTCCTTCATTGTCCCCGGTGGTTTGTGTAGTGTTTCTAGACGTGTTTTTACGAGCTGCGCGGCTTCTTGTCTGTACCTTAAGGACGAGTGGTTTCGAGGTTTCGGTGGTGCCCCCGGGGGTATTCGTTAAGTTAGGCTCAGGGGAGTTCGAACTTCGGTGAATACCCTCACTTTGGTTATGGTCCTCTAAGTTTTTGGTTGCATTGTTAAAAGATTGCTTTCTGAAGCTGCGTGCTCTGGTTTTAGGGAACCATAATGTCGTGAAGATTTGGGTAGCTTCCGTGGGAAGGCTGTTATCCTCAACTTTTGCTTTTGACTTGTTATCTAGCTTGGCTTTGGTAGCTATGTCGATACTCGGGTTTTCGATTCCTTCCACGGGTATAATTCGTTTTACGAGAGGGTCGGACGTGGAGGCTAACCCAGCGAGCGCGTCTGCTGAAGAGTTCTCTCCTCGTGGGATTCTCGTTAGCTCGAACTTATTGAACTGTTTTGTCAGGCTTAGGACTACTTCGAGGTATGCCCCCATCCTTTCGTCTCTCGTTTCGTATTCTCCGTGAAACTGGCTAGCTACTAGCTGTGAGTCACAGTAGGCGCTCAGCTCTCGGACTCCGAGGCTAAGGGCTAGTTTTAAGCCGGCGATTAATGCTTCATACTCAGCTTCGTTGTTGGAGACGTTAAATCCAAGTCTATAGGATTGTTCGATGGTTTCTCCAGCTGAGGAGGTTAACCTTAGACCGACGCCGGAGCCCTGTTTTGATGAGGCTCCGTCCACGTATAGGCTCCATTTTGGGACCTCTATTTCTTGGTCTAAATATTCGGACGTTAGCTCGATAACGAAGTCGGCAAGGACCTGAGCTTTTGCTGCTGCTCGAGGTCTGTATTCGATATCGTATTCGCTGAGCTCGATAGCCCATTTAGCTAATCGTCCGGACTGGCTAGGACTATGCAAAATCGTTCGTAATGGCTGTGAGGTCATTACGATGATTGAGTGTGATTGGAAATATGGTCGTAGCTTCCTAGCAGCTGTTACGACTGCTAGGGCTAGTTTTTCCATGGTAGGGTACCTCGTCTCGGCGTCTATTAGGTTTTTACTAGTATAATAGACAGGTCTTTGTTCGTTTTGCTCTTCTCGTACTAGCACCCCACTAACTGCAGCTGCCGATACGGCCAGGTACAGGTATAGTGGTTCTCCAGATACAGGTTTGGACAGTATCGGAGGTTCCGAGAGGTATGCTTTCAGCTGTTTGAAGGCTTCCTCGCATTTTTCGTCCCATAGGAACTTCTTATTATTTTTCCGGAGTTTGTAGAATGGGAGGCACTTGTCAGTAGACCTGGAGATGAATCTATTTAGTGCTGCGATCCGTCCAGCCAATCTTTGTACCTCTCTGGTCGTTCTAGGTGACGGCATTTCTAGGAATGTCGCTATCTGTTTCGGGTTGGCTTCGATGCCTCTTTCGGTTACGAGGTAACCTAGAAATTCGCCGGAGGGTACTCCGAAGGTACATTTAGCTGGGTTTAGCTTCATGTCATATTTGTTGAGGATGTCGAAGCATTCCCTTAGATGGGAGATATGGTCCTCTCCCATTGAAGATTTGACTAACATGTCGTCGATGTAGACTTCCATGGTTTTTCCAAGTTGTCCAGCGAACATTTTATTTACTAACCTTTGGTAGGTAGCTCCCGCGTTTTTCAAGCCAAATGGCATGACCTTGTAACAATAGGTTCCTCGTTCGGTTATGAACGCGGTTTTCTCTTGATCCTCAGGCTCCATCATAATCTGGTTATATCCAGAAAAGGCATCCATAAAGGACAGGAGCTGGTGACCAGCCGTTGCTTCGACTAAGCGATCGATGTGAGGTAACGGGAAGTTGTCTTTAGGACAGGCCTTGTTTAGGTCGGTGAAATCTACGCAGATTCTCCATTTCCCGTTCTTCTTTTTTACTACCACTGGGTTGGCTAACCAGTCGGGGTATTGAACTTCTCGGATTGATCCGGCCTTTGTTAGTCGATCAACCTCGTCGTTGACAGCCTGGGCTTTTTCAAGACCTAGCTTACGACGCTTCTGCTTGATCGGTTTGAAGGTGGGATCTACATTGAGCTTATGTGTGGTGACGTTGGGGTCTATGCCCTTCATGTCACTGGTGGCCCATGCGAAGGTTTTGACATTTTGTTTTAGGAATTCGATGAGCTCCTTTTTAGTTTCGGGAGGCAGCTCAGATCCTATGCTTACTTGTTTTTCAGGGTTCGAGTCGTCAATGCTAACTTTTTCGATGAGGTTCTTGGGAGGACCTCGGATATTTTGTTGCATTTCGCGACTCTCCTGGATCTGTAATTGCTATTGGGGAGAATCTTTTATGATCTCGAATCCTCCCAGGTAACTGATCCTTGAAATATTTTGGCTACCATGTACGGTAACTATCCCATCGGTTGCCGGAAACTTCACGCATTGGTGATAAGTTGAAGCTACTGCTTTCATCTTATGAATCCAAGGTCTTCCAAGGATTGCGTGGAAGGGAGACGGTTTGTCGACAACTATAAAGTTGGTCATTTTCATGACTCCGCCAGCTATGACTGGGAGCTTGATGGTTCCCAATGAGGTAGCTGTTTCTCCTGAGAAGCCCACAAGGTTGGATTTCTGGTCGACAATTTTGTAATCGTCTATTTCCATTCCCTTTAATGCGTTATAGAAAATGAGATCGACGGAGCTTCCGGTGTCGATCATGAGCTTAGGTACCTCGTAGCCTGCTATATTTAACGTTACGACGAGGGCATCGTCGTGAGGCCTGTCAAGGTTTTTATGTCTCACTTTCCCAAAAAGAGATTTTAGTGTTAGACTCGGGTTTGGTCGGTTTAGACTGAGTATTGGACACAGCTTTCCGTACGTGACTTTTAATAGAGTTAACGGAGTCTTGACACATATCGGACCCTCCAAGGATGTAATCGACCCTTGAGTCGGGGCTCGATTGGGGAGGTGCTTTATTAAAGAGAGCTTCAATTTGAAGGCTTTTTCCTTGGGGGAATTTCCCAAGGATCATATCGACTCTCTTCTTGGGAGCGGGAGGTGGCGAATCTGTTTCCTTTTCAGGTGACCTTTCGCGTTTCGGGGAGTTATCACGGGGACCTCTCTTTTGATAAGGCTGTGGTTTTTTGAGATCCACGTTTTTTATTTCTCCGGCTGCAAATTTGGCAGCCAGTTGTCGTTGGAGGTCCCAACACTCTTCGGTTGAATGTCCTTTTCGATCATGATAGGAGCAATGTTTGCTCTCGTCGTAGCCTTTGGACCAGGGGGCTTTGGCTGTCGCGGCGACAGGTTTTTCTTCCTTGTCATCCTCGATTACATAAGAATGCTCTCCCTGAGTCTGGTTATTTCGGGAGCTTCCTCTTTTGTGAGGTCCCTTCCCGTCGGAGGCTTCGCCTTTCGGGTGATTCTGGGATTTTCTGTGGAGCCTATCTAACGCTGCAGTTTCTTCTTCCAAGGTAATGTATCTAGAGGCCCTGTGGAGGGTGTCGTCGATAGTTGGAGGAGGATTTAGCGTTAGTTCCGAGAAGAGGCCTGATTTGTACCAGAGGCCTCTCCTAAGAGCTTCAATAGCTACGTGATCGTTAGGGTTCGAGAGTTTAGTTCTTATTGCCCTGAATTTTTCGATGTAGACTCGCAATGAATCTCCCAATCCTTGTCTGATCTTCCAGAGGTCAGCTTCGGAGGCTTGTTTCAGGATGTGGGTTGAATATTGTTTCATAAAGGCGTTAGCTAGCTGATCGAAGCTGTCTATAGAGTTTGGTTCGAGACTAGAGAACCATTCTAGAGCTATTCCGGTCAGGTTTTCCGCAAATGTTCTGCAATATCCTGCATCGCATTCTTCCTTCGTGAAGTGAGCTTTAACGATCGCTAGCTGGAAGGCTCTTAAATAAGCCTTTGGGTCTGTGTTTCCATCGTACTTGTGGGAACCGAAATTCGCACTGTCGATTTTGATAAGTAAAAACGGAGGAAAGCCAAGTTAACCCGACTTTCCCTGAAGGCCCGGATTCTCTGCGACAGCCAACGACAAGTGACCGAACAAGTGCGGAAGATATGGAAAGATAACAAAAGACGAAAATCGTATAAAAAGGGTTTTGTTAAGACTTGGGACTGGACCTTAAGGAAGGCTGCCTACGTACCCCTTTCGAGGATCAAGTCGGACGTAGTTCAGTTAGAAAGATTTGAACAAGAGATCGAACTGCCTGGCGGAGTTCGTCTAGTATGAGTGTTTGTCATAGAAACGGGCGTGTCGAGAATAACGCCTAGGGTTTCTATGTGCGAAACTCTAAGTAAAAGGATTGTTAGATCCTTCCGCAAGAAAAAAGGGTCTGCGGACAAGATGAAAATAGAACGAGAGGCGGCCGGACGTTCTAGGTCTTGCCTTGCTAGTCTACCGCCTAAATTCTAAGTTCTTAAGCTAACAGGAGCTCTCTAGGTCTCCAATCTCGGATTTGCTTTCTCTCTAGGATTTTTTGCTCTGCCTTTCCTTTTCTCCCAAAGCTCCTTTATATACTCCTTCTTATGACGGTCTATTCTCCTTTTGGGCCGCGAAGCGGGCTTTTTCCATTTTCGTCGGCCTTCATGTTTATCGGGAAACTTGACATTTATCTTCGGGAAACTTGACATTTATCCTTTTGGAAATTTAGCATTTATCTTGTTATGTAAAGATAAACGTAAATCGTCGTATCTATCTCACATAATCGTAAACGGACTGTCCGATCGCGTTTGGTCCCTTTCGGGCCGTCTCTAGGACTTCCGCTGTTTTTTACGATTTCTTCGGAAGATCTTCATTCCTTCGTAGAGTTGAGATGAGTGGTGTCTTAGGATAACCATCACTGTTTCGTACGAAGAATTTAAGATCTTCCTTTCCGTTGATACCTTACGAGTTTCCGAAGTGTTTACGACGATCTTAGTTTGGAGTAAGGACGAGAGTTTTGTACGCGGAATCTCAATGATTCATTCCGCGAGGACTCGGGAAAGATTCAAAGTACAGACTTCTGACGGCCGGAGCCTGGGACTTATGCACGGAAGATTGTCGCTCGAAGACCCGAGCCAGCACGGGCGCTAGGCACCCGGCGCCTAGAGGCATCACGGGCGCTAGGCGCCCGGCGCCTAGAGGCAGCACGGGCGCTAGGCGCCCGGTGCCTAGAGGCAGCAACGGGGGCTAGGCGCCCGGCGCCTAGAAGCAGCACGGGCGCTAGGCGCCCGGCGCCTAGAGGCATCACGTGCGTCTCGGCGAGGGCTTCGATTTGATATCTTACTCGTTTTCTGGATCCTCACGGTTTGAGAGAACGGGCTCTTTGAAGTTTCCCGGCGGCTAGGACCATCACGGGCGCCTAGAGGCAGCACGGGCGCTAGGCGCCCGGCGCCTAGAGGCAGCACGGGCGCTAGGCGCCCGGCGGGCTTAGAGGCAGCACGGGCGCTAGGCGCCCGGCGCCTAGAGGCAGCACGGACGCTAGGCGCCCGGCGCCTAGAGGCAGCACGGATGCTAGGCGCCCGGCGCCTAGAGGCAGCACGGGCGCTAGGCGCCCGGCGCCTAGAGGCAGCACGGGCGCTAGGCGCCCGGCGCCTAGAGGCAGCACGGGCGCTAGGCGCCCGGCGCCTAGAGGCAGCACGGGCGCTAGGCGCCCGGGGCCTAGAGGCAGCACGGGCGCTAGGCGCCCGGCGCCTAGAGGCAGCACGGGCGCTAGGCGCCCGGCGCCTAGAGGCAGCACGGGCACTAGGCGCCCGGCGCCTAGAGGCATCACAAGCGTCTCGGCGAGGGCTTCGATTTGATATCTTACTCGTTTTTTGGGTCCTCACGGTTTGAGAGAACGGGCTCTTTGAAGTTTCAAGGTGGATTCTTTGTCGTTCGGCCTGTCCAAACTTAGATTACTTCCCGTTTCTTCCGTATACTTTCGTATGGTCGTGTCATCTTAGCTACGGACCTAATGTCTCTCGGTTCTTCTTGATTGTATCATCGAAGTTTTACGACTAAATCTTATTTGGTTTTCTCGTAAAGTTTATCGTGTAAATCAAGAACGATCGACTTTAACATAGGTTCTTTAAGCTATACGACTTGTCTTGCTTTCGACGCTTGTTTTATGGAAAGTCCGCGCATGATAAATAGTTTTAGCCGTTGATTTCGAGAGAACCGTTTTTGACCCCAACAGTTAGCCCCCCAGCCTGTAAGATGCGGAGACGATCTTGCGGGCGGAAGATTATGAGTTGAAAGTCGAAATTTGTGGCTAAGAATATTTCATTGCGGACATCCACATCACCTTTGATTGGCGATCTTGAACGTGACGTCGGAAAGACCGTGAGTTCGTTGCTCAATGTGAAGAAAGAGAAGAACATATGTCCTCGAAAGTCCGTCGTCTTCAAGAGAAGACTCAGAATCTTGAGGAGACGGGGACTCGCAAGTTTGACGGAGAGGACTTCGACTCGATTCTCGCCGGTCGGAAACCCGTGTGCACCCTTATCCCGGATTCGGAGGGTTCGGAGGACCAGGACTACGCAGTCAAGGATCGTGAAGCCGGCGCATATGAAACATGCAGCGGTGGTGCGACCAATGGAGGCGACGGTGAGACCGTTCCTACTTTGGGTGAGTTTTGAGGATGAAGGTGATGCTCTGGGGAGCGTCTAGGTTTATCAATCCTTTCGGAGATTTTTATTTTGATTGTGTTTCGGCCGTTAGGAGGCCATGATGTACATTTGTGGGACTGGCCGTTGGCGGCTTCGAATCCCGGCCTTTTTCAGGGCATCTGTTGAACTCTGCGGCTCAATCTTTACAAAATATTAATGTTGCGTTTTCAGAACTTCTGTCTATCGAAGTTAGAGGGACAGGGTGTGAGTTGTCGTCTCATTCCTGCCTCCCTGATGATCACCGTATCCGTCGTTTATACAAAGCGAGATTTTCCTGCGGTTTACGATTTACGCGAAAATTCGTGGAAACTTACAGACTTGAGTGAAGAGACAAGTTTTGGGATCTCGCGTCGTTGACGCTTTGCCTATGAGATGTTAAGATACCAGCAAGGCTGGGTTTAGGGCAAGACCTAGGTTTACTCTCAGACTAAGGCTGTGCGATGACAAATCGGCTTTCGTTTTGCCTGTTTGTGATTTTAACCTGATTCGTACCGTTTTAAAATCCGCGAAGTGGTATCGGCTTATATGATTTGTCTGGGCACGAATCGAGCTACTTCTTTTACGAAGTGCTGAACCAAATTTGGAGTTTTTGTATAGCGCGCTATGGAATCCTTGTCGGATGTAAAAGAGCTTACCCTTAGGTGGCTTGTCTGTTTAGGACGTTAGAGTTCGTTTGTTGTGATCAGCAACAACGATATGATGCCGTTTAGAAGGCGTATGAAGGTTTTAATCGAAAAACGAATGTTCAGGCACGAAGCGACGTCTCGCAGTGCTTTGAAGTTTGTTTTTCTTATGCCATAAAGGACTATGGGCTTTTTAGAAATCGCGGAATGTTTCCGGGCGATAGTTTACGATTTATTTGGTGGATACTTGATCCGTTGTTGAGGCCGTTTAGCGATTGGCGAGTTTGTTTACGAAGAGTTTCGAAAATTCGGTTTCTGTGTTTGTAAAGAGTTTCGAAAATCCGGTTTCTTTGAAATCGTGGGAATATATGAGTATACGCATTCCAAATGCGTACGAGTCAATTTTCCCTTGTGCCACATTTCAAATGTTCGCGGGCTTGGAGATGTTTTGCGAATGTCCGTAGTCAGAAACTGTTGTTTCAGTTTGGACGAGGGATTAGGACCAGGGGTCGCGTATATTTGACCCAGGGAGAAGCGTCTACCTTCGCTTTGTTTCGCGAAGTGTTGGCCTTCCGGGATTTTAAGGATGACTCGTATAACTCTTGGAGCTTTGTCACGAGTGTTTCTTCTCATGCTTTGTTTATGGGGCGTATAGAACTTAATCAGTCGATGTTAAGTTCAAATTTTTCCGTTAACCGTATGGCTGTTAGGACTGATTTTATTACGAGAAATTTATCGCATGATTTCCGCTTTTGGGCTATGCGACAGAGTTGCTCACGTAAATGGTCACTTGGAGTTTTATGACAAATCGTGGATTATCGTCTGGCCCTTAAGTGATTGGAGCGGCGATCGCTCAGCTGTTTTGTCTTGGGGTGAAGGCTCTGTTCAGCCGTTTTACCAAGGAGTTGGTAAACGATCAGACTGCGATCCTTTCGCATTAAGGTCATATTGGTTCACGATTGTCCTTAATGGTGATGCCGAATTCAGGTTCGGGCTTTATGGAAAGGCGTAGTCGGCCGATGGCCGAATAGCGTTCGTTGAGATAGACATGCAAATCTTAGCGGAGTTTTCCGAGTTATGGGTTACACGGAAAATGTTTCCGCTTTGATTTTGTCTTTTGGCGAAAGTTGCTTCAAATTACTCGTGGAGTTTTACCGAAGGTTATTCCGTTAATTTTGTAGCTCACCGTCGTGCTATTAGTCTGACGTTGTACGAGTTTCTTGTCGCGAGATTGCAACAAGAGACGGTGTAGAGTTTTCAAGACTATGTTTGTAGCGGTTTGACCATGCCGTTATGCCGCTAGCGTTTCGGACGAATCTTAGAGTGCCGTTTGCCTTTTGAAAGGATTTTTTTCTTTATGAAGTAGAATGAGTATGCCAAGGATGCGTGGATCGTTTCTCGGTTTTCCGAGAGATTAGATCGGTTTGCGCGTTCTGCCTAGACAGTCAAGGAACAATAGAACGAAACTGGAAGAAAATGCCTAAGACTTAGCTTGCTAGACTATCCACCTAGGTTCTAAGTTCCCTAAATTTTACGGCAGTATACAAGACGTTCTCATTCCTTTCCTACGAAAAAATTAAAACCTTGATAGAATTTTCTAAGTCGGACGTACCTTTGTCTCGTTGATTACTCGAGATTGCCTCATGTCCGTTCCTCTTTGTCTTCTAACGTTTCATTGTCAAAGGTCTTCGAAAAGTCTGACATCTGAATCGAGAATCGATTTTTGATGAAACCCGAAGGAACAGTGCAGAATCGTTGAAGCAAAGGGAGGAGAAATAGGCAAAACTCGAAGAAGGCTAAGGTGGGTAGACAAGTGAAAACGAACGGCAATATGTCACTTGAGTGGGGCTTCTTGTTTCGTCAAGCTATGAGCGAACTGGTCAGGTCAAGAAGCTTGCGATCTTGTTATACTTCACGAATAATGTTTCGTAAAATATTGCCGAGCTTTTATTTAACGAGAGTTATTCAACAAAATGTTGTCGAGTTAATTTTACGGAAACTGTTTCGTAAAATGTTGTCGAGTTTAATCGTGCAGAAGCTGTCTCGTGAAGTATTGTCTAGGATTATTTTACGAAAGGTGCAAAGTATTTGGTTGGACTATCGTCGGGGATGGTTTTGCGAGGATTTGCCGCGTTCGCCGAATGTTTTGTTGTCCGACGACCAGCGCAGCGCGGGCGCGTTAGCCGCCCGGCGCCTAGGGGCAGCACGGGCGTGCTAGCCGCCCGGCGCCTAGGGACAGCACGGGCGTGCTAGCCGCCCGGCGACTAGGGACAGCACGGGCGTGCTAGCAGCCCGGCGCCTAAGGACAGCACGGGCGTGCTAGCCGCCCGGCGCCTACGGACAGCACGGGCGCGCTAGCCCCCCGGCGCCTAGGGACAGCACGGGCGTGCTAGCCGCCCGGGACTGTGCTTCCTTGCGGGACCTGCCTGTTTTTCTCGGTTTTTTTTTTTTTTTTTTTTTTTAAAGGTTTCTCGATCGACACTTAGTCTTTCGAGGTTTCTTTAATTGTTTTTCCGAGATTTTTGGACATCGATTTCATCATGATCCCAGCAAGGAGTTGCTTCTTAGAATGTTGCTGACCTTCTATTTTACGAGAGTTATTTTGCAAAATGTTATCGAAAACTGTTTTGTAAAATGTTGTCGAGTTTAATCATGCAAAAGGTGTCTCGCGAAATACTTTCGAGGATTTATTTTACGAAAGGTGCTTCGTAAAACGTGTTCGAATTTTAACATTAGAAACGCTGATCGGTAACCCGATCAGTCGTGCTTTCTATTTCCCGAGTAATCTGGGATTTCTTCGCGATCTCCATGAGAACAAGTCTTTATTTTTTCCGGGGAATTCTAAAAGACATTTACAGTCGAAACTCTGCTCGGTAATCAGACCGTCATATCAGCCTTGGGCTCGATCCTACTCTAAAATCGTATGTGGGTCGTTTAGCCGTGATTCAGGCCCCTTTTGGGCCGTCTTGGGACTTAGACGTTTTTACGATTTTTCTTTAGAAAAAGCCGTTGATGTGACGCTGGTTTTTCCGAAAGGATTTCGATTCCCCGTATAGTTAAGGCAACTGGTGTTCAAGCTAACCACAGCCGTTGTATACGACAGGCAGGAATCCGTCTCGACTACCAAGTCATTTTTTGAATTTTTCCGAGCGAGGGGGGTTGTGTCATGGACCTGAGGACCGTGTTGCAGGAACTTGGTCGGGATGGTCCGTTCTCGGTACGGTTTTCCGTAAGATGATAATCTTAGATAACCGTTTGCATAAGCGTTGGTCGTAGGAGCAGTCACTGCTGAAGTTTTTTGAACCAGCGTCGATGTGAGCTGCGAGTTTGTCTTTCACATTTCCAGACATTGCTTTGATCAAGCGTTTTGCGGCCGTAAGAGTAAGAGTAATCCGTCCTCCCCTCCTTCTAGCGCCAAACTGTGGGAACCGAAATTCGCACTGTTGATTTTGATAAGTAAAAACGGAGGAAAGCCAAGTTAACCCGACTTTCCCTGAAGGCCCGGATTCTCTACGACAGCCAACGACAAGTGACCGAACAAGTGCGGAAGATATGGAAAGATAACAAAAGACGAAAATCGTATAAAAAGGGTTTTGTTAAGAGTTGGGACTGGACCTTAAGGAAGGCTGCCTACGTACCCCTTTCGAGGATCAAGTCGAACGTAGTTCAGTTAGAAAGATTTGAACAAGAGATCGAACTGCCTGGCGGAGTTCGTCTAGTATGAGTGTTTGTCATAGAAACGGGCGTGTCGAGAATAACGCCTAGGGTTTCTATGTGCGAAACTCTAAGTAAAAGGATTGTTAGATCCTTCCGCAAGAAATAAGGGTCTGCGGACAAGATGAAAATAGAACGAGAGGCGGCCGGACGTTCTAGGTCTTGCCTTGCTAGTCTACCGCCTAAATTCTAAGTTCTTAAGCTAACAGGAGCTCTCTAGGTCTCCAATCTCGGATTTGCTTTCTCTCTAGGATTTTTTGCTCTGTCTTTCCTTCTCTCCCAAAGCTCCTTTATATACTCCTTCTTATGACGGTCTATTCTCCTTTTGGGCCGCGAAGCGGGCTTTTTCCATTTTCGTCGGCCTTCATGTTTATCGGGAAACTTGACATTTATCTTCGGGAAACTTGACATTTATCCTTTTGGAAATTTAGCATTTATCTTGTTATGTAAAGATAAACGTAAATCGTCGTATCTATCTCAGATAATCGTAAACGGACTGTCCGATCGCGTTTGGTCCCTTTCGGGCCGTCTCTAGGACTTCCGCTGTTTTTTACGATTTCTTCGGAAGATCTTCATTCCTTCGTAGAGTTGAGATGAGTGGTGTCTTAGGATAACCATCACTGTTTCGTACGAAGAATTTAAGATCTTCCTTTCCGTTGATACCTTACGAGTTTCCGAAGTGTTTACGACGATCTTAGTTTGGAGTAAGGACGAGAGTTTTGTACGCGGAATCTCAATGATTCATTCCGCGAGGACTCGGGAAAGATTCAAAGTACAGACTTCTGACGGCCGGAGCCTGGGACTTGTGCACGGAAGATTGTCGCTCGAAGACCCGAGCCAGCACGGGCGCTAGGCGCCCGGCGCCTAGAGGCATCACGGGCGCTAGGCGCCCGGCGCCTAGAGGCAGCACGGGCGCTAGGCGCCCAGTGCCTAAAGGCAGCACGGGCGCTAGGCGCCCGTCGCCTAGAGGCAGCAAGGGCGTTAGGCGCCCGGCGCCTAGAGGCATCACGTGCGTCTCGGCGAGGGCTTCGATTTGATATCTTACTCGTTTTCTGGATCCTCACGGTTTGAGAGAACGGGCTCTTTGAAGTTTTCCGGCGGCTAGGACCATCACGGGCGGCTAGAGGCAGCACGAGCGCTAGGCGCCCGGCGCCTAGAGGCATCACGTGCGTCTCGGCGAGGGCTTCGATTTGATATCTTACTCGTTTTCTGGGTCCTCACGGTTTGAGAGAACGGGCTCTTTGAAGTTTCAAGGCGGATTCTTTGTCGTTCGGCCTGTCCAAACTTAGATTACTTCCCGTTTCTTCCGTATACTTTCGTATGGTCGTGTCATCTTAGCTACGGACCTAATGTCTCTCGGTTCTTCTTGATTGTATCATCGAAGTTTTACGACTAAATCTTATTTGGTTTTCTCGTAAAGTTTATCGTGTAAATCAAGAACGATCGACTTTAACATAGGTTCTTTAAGCTATACGACTTGTCTTGCTTTCGACGCTTGTTTTATGGAAAGTCCGCGCATGATAAATAGTTTTAGCCGTTGATTTCGAGAGAACCGTTTTTGACCCCAACAGTACTCAGGGATCTTGATTTTTCGAGTGTCTCTTATGTAAGAGTTAGCAATTCTATCGGTAAACGGAGTTCCACGAGTCTCTTCGATTAGGCTCTCGATTTCAGGAGCTGAGCTCGTTGCTTTGTGAACCTGAGCTCCCAATTTCTGGAGAGCTGCGTGGGTTCGCTCCATGTATCTGCGAATCGCGTCAGGTCCCTCGAAGGGAAGGATATTTGGATCATTTTCAGGTGTTCGGTGCACAGGTTCCTGGCGGAATCTAACTCGATCATTTTCCCAGTTAGCTGGCGAAACAGATCGTTCGTTCGTCCTCAGGTTCCGAGCGAGATTAGTACAAAGAGTTGCAGGATCAGCATCCGTTATTTGAAATCCGTCGGTATTTGGGGTTGAAACCCTAGTTTGAAACACCGGAGCTGATGTTCTGCCCCCGGACGGAATGTTGGTTCCTGCTCCAGACCCCAGAGGAGGTGGCGGTGGAGGCAATCGTGTGCTCCCAGCGGTGTTTCGATCAGGCGCGGAGCTCGTTGTCGCTACGTTGCTCCCCATGGTGCTGATGACTGCTAGGACAAACGCAGGAGCTGTCCTGGCGCGAGGCGTTTGGAAAGCAGGTTCCTGACCGTCCGCTCCAGAGCTATCAGGGGAGAAGTTCAGACGCTCTCGAGGAAAGGAAGGGTCAGCTAACCGTTCATGGAACGTGACCCCTCTTCCCTGGTGGACGGACGGTTGGGTTGTTGCGGATTGAGATCTGGTTATCTCTTCCAATTGTTGCTGCCGTTCGGCTAGCTGTTGCACCGTTCGCTCGGTTTGTTGAGCTTTGTCCACTAACTGGAGCATCATCTGCCGGATCTCAGAAAGCTGAGCTTCCGTTTGGTTCGGAGCGGATTGATGCGATGTGTTATTGAGGGCTGAGGACCCAGAGTTGGTCCCTCCGGAGGCTCTCGGGTTATTTGCCCCCGGAGCAGTGCGATTCGGTGAGCTATTGCTCAGGTTCGATAGATCGGGGTTAGATGGATTAGTTCCATCGAGTGGATTCATCTTTAAGCTTTGGAGAAAGGGATTCGATTAATTGTCCCCACAGACGGCGCCAATTGTGAGAGACAAGGTTTCACTTCTTAGATTTAGGTTAGGTTGAGAGATGATGAATAAGAATCGTGGGCTGAATCCCGTAAGTAAGCTCGATGAATGAATACGTTTTTATTGATGATCAAGGAATATTACAAAAGGTGTTTGTTTTGATGATTACAAAGAGAATACGTAATGTGTTTAATCTAGTACAAAAGTTGGTATCCGGAGAAGCTCCCCTATTTTGGATCTTCTCTGTCTTTATATAGTCTAGATCTCGCCGATAGCTCCTTAACCGACCTCCGAAATACACGGCTTCAGTTACGTACTCGCTCCAGGTTCCTCTTGACCGAGTCTTCGAAGTATCAGCTCCTGTTATAACGTGACCTCCATTATGACGACTTCTAGGTCCAGTCTTTAGTTCAGTCTTCCAGCTCTTATTAATGTGATGGGCTTTACGCGGCCCACTTAGCAGCTCACATTTTACCGGTACCTCACCTAAGGGTCATATTTGGGTCCAACAGTACCTTGCCTGTGTTGTCTTGCAGCTTGTAGGCTCCTGCCCCTTGCACCCCTATTACCTGATAGGGCCCCTCCCATCCGGGGGCGAGTTTTCCGGCTGATTTGTCTTTTGTGTGGTTACAGACTCGCCTTAGGACCCAGTCCCCTTCTTGGAAGGTTCTGGATCTCACCTTCTTGTTGTAACTCTTGGCTACCTTTATTTGGTACGACGCGTTCCTCAGGCGGGCTGCTTCCCTTTTTTCGTCTAGGAGGTCTAGGCTTAGGTACATCAGCTCGTCATTTTCCTTGGGGGTTAGGATGTTGGAGATCGTGGTCTTGACATGTACCTCGGTTGGTATTGTTGACTCGGTGCCGAAGACGAGTGAGAAAGGGGTTTCTAGGGTAGCTGTCTTTGGAGTCGTCCGGTAGGCCCAAAGGACTCCATGTAACTCTTCTGCCCATCGCCCGTGAGCCTTTTCCAAGCGCTTCTTGAGCATGTTCACCACCGTTTTGTTGGTTGACTCTGCTTGTCCGTTTGATTGCGGGTGCCTTGGTACCGAATATGAGAGTTTGATATCCCAATCTTTGCAGAAGTCCTGGAAGTCGCTGCTGGTAAATTGGGGTCCATTGTCTGTGACAATTTCCTGAGGTGCTCCGAAGCGGGTTATTATGTTCGTCCAGATGAATTTCCTGATCTGTAGGTCCGTGATTTTTGCTAGACGAAACGTGGAATCATTTTGGGCCTATCGTTTGTGGGTTGAAGAAGGCGGTTTGCTTTGAAGACATCGAGCCTTCAGGCCTTTTGGCAGAAATGACTGAGAGCGAGATGGGCTTTCTAGGGGAAGCCCATTATCGTTTCAGCTCCTCCGTTTGGCGCTCATTCGTGCGCGTGGCGAGATGATCGAGGCGCGTGGACTTCCAACTAGGGTTTCTTCCTTTTTCTTTGATCGGAACCAAGTTTCTTCTCCATTTCATCTTTGCCTTCTCTAGAGCTTTCTTCTCGGCGGCTTCCTCTTCCGGAGATTCTTCCTATTTTTCACAGGTAGCCGTCTTTCTTCCTCCTTTTCTTATTAAGAATGTCGAATGAGTCCCCTAGCAAAGCCCAAGAAACCTCTCCCGTAGCTAGGTCTAGGACTTCCTCTTCTCAATATCCTGTAGTCGAGACGATGGGATCCCATATTGTTGAAGTCGGGGATGCCGTCACCGGGGGCCGAGTTGGTAGATCTTCATCGTTGGGTCCATTTTCGTCGATTAAAGAGGAGGACGTAGCGGGATGGAGAAGGAAGTATAATCTTCCTCGGGACCTAATCATTCGTGTCCCTGATCCGACGGATAGGATCTCTGACTTCGGAGTTGATGAGGTCCCGATCTACGAGGCGTACTTCGAGTCGGGTTTTCGTGATCGAGTCCCTTCATTGATCGCGAAGTTGTCGGAGTTTTTCGACATCTCCCCGGGTCAGCTGACTCCTCCAGCCTGGAGAACTCTGATAGCCATCCAGAATCTAGGCGATCTGGAGGGTCTGATGTTGGGTCTAAACGAAGTTCTCTATTCGTACTCCATCTCGACCCTGCCTGGATCAGAGGGGAAATATTATCTCCGTCCTCGTGGCAAGAAAGCGTTGGTTCAGGAGATTGAGAAGAAAGCAAGAAAGAACCATCCTGTTTTTAGTGGTAAATGGGAGGAGAGGTTCGCCTTTGCGCTTCTTCCAGGCTATCCCTCGGTTTGGCACGTAGCGGGTAGGTTAAATCGTTATAGGTTTTGGGCTTAACTCTGATATTCACTTGTTTGTTTTGCCGTTGCAGGTGTGTCCGTTCCAGCGGTGCCGGAAGGAAAGAAGGTAGTTGAACGAGTGTTTGATCTGCCAGCTGAACGTCGTCAAGTCACCTATCTCCTGAGTCGAGAGATCCTCGGTCGCTGCAGTATTTGGGGTGAGCTCATAGTGTTTCCTTTTGTCTTTGCTGTCAGTTATTGATTTTGCGAATTTTCTTTGCAGGAAACATGTCTGGACCTTCAGGAGATAGCTCCATGGATGCTTTTAAGAAGGCTTGGGAAAACCTTTCCGTTAAGAAGACTCCTCTGGAAGTTGTCGTTTTAGGGGATGACGATGTTCATATTACAGGGAGTCTGAAGCGCAAAGGATCTAGTACCCCAGCTCCCACCGTTTCCAAGAGGAGGACTCGTTCTTCGACCCCTACGATTTCCGGTGTTGACCTGAAGCCGGTGTTGGATGATCTCTCTACTAGGGTCTTCCCGGGAAGCGTGTGCAATCTTCCTGCCGATGATCTTCCTAAAGCCATCAGCTCTATCCAGTTTGACCTCCTTCAGGTATGTCGACGCATTTTATTACTGTTTTGGTCTCGTAGTGCACTATAGTGATTGTGGTATTGTGCTTATTGCAGGTTATGTCTCAGGTTCATCATCTCAAGGACATGGTGAATGAAGACGCTTCTAAGGAACTTGAGGCTTTGAAGGCTCAGCTTCGCGAGGAGAAGGACAAAGGTTTGGCGCAAGGGAAAGAGCTTAAGTCTCTTCAGCTACGGTTGAAGAAGTCTCAGGAGCTGGAGGAGAATGCTGCTACCGAGCACGTCGTGCTGACGTCTAAACTGGATGCGGTGAGGGGAGAGCTGGAGGAGCTGAAGAATGAGAAGAATTCTTTTGAAGACGAGAGGACGATGGCGGTGAGTGGGGCTAGGATGATAGCTCGCTGGGAGGTGATGAGGGATTATCTGAAGGGGCAGACTGATAAGTGGGACTTCGTGGTGGAGTTTGAGCACTACAAAATGGTGAAGGAGTCTGAGGCTAAGCTTCGTGGGTTGCCTCCTCCTTCGTATGATGACGAACCACTTATCCCCGTGAAGGAAACCGCTGAGGTGGATCCTCCTGCTCCCGTGGATAATCCAGCTGCTGCCCCTGAGGCTTAGACTTTCTTCTCCTGTTTTTTGTTGAACTCTTGAGCCCGATGGGCTATTGTCGTACTTTCGCCCTTCGGGGCTTTATTTCCAGAACTGGGCCTTCGTGCCTTTTTGTTTTAAAACTTATGGCCCTTCGTGGTCTTTTTAAGGCTTATGGCCCTTCGTGGTCTTTATCTATTTCCTTTGTGCATCTGTAAAGTCACTCGAGGCTTTGCCTGGTTGTTGGTTTGGGGTTGTGGCCGAAGGCCGACCACTCGAGTTCTGTTAGCGATTAGATTGGAGGATTTAAGAATGCCGAAGCATTAGGTCTTGTAGTTCTGCGAATTCTGTGAGATCGTTGTCGGGAACTGGTGAGTTCCGATCCGGTTTGAACCCTTGGGTTCTTGATTCCTCGAATTCGGAAGTTCTCAGGATCTAGGCCCCTTAAGTTCCTTACCTGGGCCCTGAGGCCTTACTTTGAACCTGGGAGATTTTACCCATTAAATTTTGAAGGAGTAGGAGCCTTTAGGCTCTCCGGACTCTTAGGTCTTAGGAACCTTGAGGTTCTTCGGACCCTTAGGTCTATGGACCCTTAGGTCTTTGGAACCTTGAGGTTCTTTGGACCCCTGGGTCTTATGGACCCTTAGGTCTTTGGAACCTTGAGGTTCTTTGGACCCTTGGGTCTACGGACCCTTAGGTCTTCGGAACCTTGAGGTTCTTCGGACCCTTAGGTCTATGGACCCTTAGATCTTTGGAACTTTGAGGTTCTTTGGACCCTTAGGTCTACGGACCCTTAGGTCTTTGGAACCTTGAGGTTCTTTGGACCCTTGGGTCTACGGACCCTTAGGTCTTTGGAACCTTGAGGTTCTTCGGACCCTTAGGTCTATGGACCCTTAGATCTTTGGAACCTTGAGGTTCTTTGGACCCCTGGGTCTTTATGGACCCTTAGGTCTTTGGAACCTTGAGGTTCTTTGGACCCTTAGGTCTACGGACCCTTAAGTCTTTGGAACCTTGAGATTCTTTGGACCCTTGGTTCTTATGGACCCTTAGGTCTTTGGAACCTTGAGGTTCTTTGGACCCTTAGGTCTACGGACCCTTAGGTCTTTGGAACCTTGAGGTTCTTTGGACCCGAAGGTCTTTGGATCCGAAGGTCTCTGGACTTTTATGCTTTTGGGGAGTCTTTTTGATCGCTCTCTGCTGCCCGGAGGCGAGCCACTCTCGATCTAAATTGAGAAATCGCACTGTGCTACCCGTGGGCATAGGCCATTCTCGAAATTCTCAATGCTGCACTCTACCTTTCTGCAGAAAGGTCACTCTCAGACTTATTGTGGTCTGGGGTGGGTCCCCCCGCAAGGTTCTGTCAACCCAGACACACTACCTTCCACATCTGGATAGGTATTAAATTGTTCGTGCTTAACCGGTTATTTGCACTTTGCTCCCTGCATATCAGCCGCCAGAATCTGATTACAGTACTTGGCTGTGTATGTCATGCCCCCAGCGTGCGTTTAGCTTACAGCGTATTTCACGAGGGTTTGAATGGCACTAGTACGTGGTCCCCGCATAACTCTCGGCTATAGGCCTTTACGCGGGGTCCTATCGCACAGACATCGGCTCAGGGCTGATCAGACCCCTTCCATATCTGTCTGCACCTATGGTGAGTAACCTCACCGGCTAGGGGGTTAGCTAAGATCTGAGGTCCCGAAGGTCCCTGATCCAGCTAATATGCCCCTTTAAGTATATTGGTGTTTCCTTAACTCCCTTTAGTCGAAACCAAATGTATTTTATAAGCCTAGTCCGAGGACGTTCTCGTTATACATAGGAGTAGGAAAACCAAAATACTTAAATATATAATAGTATATATAGAGCTCGACCCGAAGATCTTGCCTTTAGAAATGATAGAATTTGAGGTGCAAGGCGTTCCAGCAGTTGGGTTGTACCTTGCATGTGCTGTCTTGCAGCTTATAGGCTCCTGCCCCTTGCACCCCTATTACCTGATAGGGCCCCTCCCATCCGGGGGCGAGTTTTCCGGCTGATTTGTCTTTTGTGTGGTTACAGACTCGCCTTAGGACCCAGTCCCCTTCTTGGAAGGTTCTGGATCTCACCTTCTTGTTGTAACTCTTGGCTACCTTTATTTGGTACGATGCGTTCCTCAGGCGGGCTGCTTCCCTTTTTTCGTCTAGGAGGTATAGGCTTAGGTACATCAGCTCGTCATTTTCCTTGGGAGTTAGGATGTTGGAGATTGTGTTCTTGACATGTACTTCGGTTGGTATTGCTGACTCGGTGCCATAGACGAGTGAGAAAGGGGTTTCTTGGGTAGCTGTCTTTGGAGTTGTTCGGTAGGCCCAAAGGACTCCATGTAGCTCTTCTGCCCATCGCCCGTGAGCCTTCTCCAAGCGCTTCTTGAGCATATTCACCACCGTTTTGTTGGTTGACTCTGCTTGTCCGTTTGATTGCGGGTGCCTCGGTGCTGAATATGAGAGTTTGATATCCCAATCTTTGCAAAAATCCTGGAAGTCGTTGCTGGTAAATTGGGGTCCATTGTCTGTGAAAATTTTCTGAGGTGCTCCGAAACGGGTTATTATGTTCGTCCAGATGAATTTCTTGATCTGGAGGTCCGTGATTTTTGCCAAGGCTTTGGCTTCTACCCACTTTGTGAAGTAATCGGTCATTACTAGGAGGAAGACCTTCTGCCCCGGCGCCATTGGGAATTTCCCCACGATGTCCATGCCCTATTTGCGGAAAGGCCAGGGGGAGCTTAGGGACTTCAGGTTCTCTGGTGGTAGGTTGGAGATTGGGACGTGCTTCTGGCATTGGCTGTAGGTTTTAGCCTGTTTGAGGGAGTCATTCGCCATGGTAGGCCAGTAATAACCGGCCCTTCTCGCCCTGAGAACCAGGCTCCGTCCGCTGGAGTGTGAACCGCATTCCCCATCGTGGAGTTCCTCTAATATTCGTGCGGCTTCTCTAGGGGATAGGCATCGTAGGTAGGGTCCTGAGAAGGACCTCCTATATAGTTTTCCCTCCGAAATGCAATATATGGCTGCTTGTCTCTTGATCTTCCGGCTCTCCTCTCGGTTTTCAGGTAGGACGTTGTTTCTTAGATAGTCGGTGATAGGGGTCATCCAGGTTTCTCCTTCGTCTACTACCGTCACTTCTTCCGGTTCGACCTCTTTCTGGGTTGCTGGCCATTGTAGGACCAACAGCGGAATACTCATATGTTCCTTGGTTTCTAATGCGAAACCCAGGTTTGCTAGAGCATCGGCTTGGGAGTTTTGTTCCCTAGGTATTTGGGTAAGCTTATAGCTTGTGAATTGGTCTAGGAGACGTTTGGCCACCGATAGATACCTGATCATGCTCGGGTCCTTGGCTTGATAATCCCCTTGAACTTAACTGATGATGAGCTGCGAGTCACTGAAAACATGGATGTCTTTTACTCCCATTTCCCTAGCTAGTTCTAGACCTGCTATTAAAGCCTCGTACTCTGCCTCGTTGTTCGTTGCTTTGAAGTTGCAACGTACAGCCCTTGAGGCCGATTCTCCCGTAGAGGAGGTAAGAACCAGTCCTACCCTTGCGCCTCTTACATTGCTGGAGTCGTCCACGTGCAGGGTCCATTGACCTTCTTCCGCTTCTTTTCCCTGGAGTGTAGTTTCTAGATCTGGGTCTGGAAGCATAGAGGGAGAGAATTCAGCCACGAAATCAGCTAGGACCTGGGACTTGATGGCGGCGGCTAGGCTGAAGATCACGTCGTACTCTCCCAATTCTATGGTCCATTTCGCCAACCGTCCTGATACCTCGGGTTTATGAAGGACTGCTTTGATGGGGAATGAGGTGACTACCACGACTTGATGGGACTGGAAGTAGGGACGTAGCTTCCGGGCCGCGACCACCAGGGCGAGGGCTAGTTTCTCTAGTTGGCTGTAGCGAGTTTCTGCGTCTAGCATGGATTTGCTGACGTAGTATATGGGATGTTGCCTTCTTTCCTCCTCCCTCACGAGGACCGCGCTAACTGCGTGCTCGGACACGGCTAGGTAAAGCAATAGGGTTTCTCCTTCCAGGGGTTTAGATAGGAGTGGTGGAGTAGTGAGGTAGGCCTTGAGGTCGGATAGCGCGGCTTCGCACTTCTCTGTCCACTTAAAGTCCTTAGGGTTCTTTAGTGTTTCAAAGAAGGCGTGGGACTTGTCAGAAAGCCTGGAGATGAATCTGCTGAGGGCTGCCATTCTTCCCGTAAGTTTTTGAATCTCTTTGACATTCCGTGGGGGAGGAATCGCCTGGATGGCCCTTATTTGCTCCGGATTTGCTTATATGCCCCTGTGGGTGACTATGTATCCAAGGAACTTCCCGGAGCTTACTCCAAAGGAACATTTAGAGGGGTTGAGCTTCATATTGTATTTCCTCAGGGTGGTGAATGCTTGCTGGAGATGTGAGATATGATCTTCCGAGTCAAGAGATTTTACCAGCATGTCGTCAATGTAGACTTCCATGGTCTGGCCTATCTGATCGGCAAACATCGTGTTGACCAGCCTCTGGTAAGTGGATCCAGCATTCTTCAGACCAAACGGCATGACCTTGTAGCAGTAGATGCCCATGGAAGTCATAAAGGACGTCTTTTCTTGGTCGTCGGGATGCATCAGGATTTGGTTGTATCCCGAGAAGGCGTCCATGAAGCTCATTAGTTGGTGCCCAGCAGTGGCATCAACCAGCTTGTCTATATGAGGCAAGGGGAATGGATCCTTTGGGCAGGACTTGTTGAGGTCCGTGAAATCGATGCAGACTCTCCATTTTTCGTTTTTCTTTCTCACAACCACCACATTGGCGAGCCAGTCGGGATATTGTACCTCTCTTATGAACCCTGCGTCGAGCAGGTTTTTGACCTCTTCGTTAATGATTTCATCCCTTTCGGGAGCGAACTTCCTTCTCTTTTGTCTGACAGGAGGATGCTCGGGATTCACTTGGAGCTGGTGCATGATGACGTTGGGGTCGATTCCGGGCATGTCTTCGTGGGACCATGCAAAGCAATCGGAGTTAGATCTTAGGAAATCGATCAGCCTCCGCCTCAGATCCTTCGGCAATTTGGAGCCTATTTTGAGGTTCCGCTCCGGGTTCCCTTCTATCAGGGGGACCTCGTCCATGTCTTCAACCTCGGGTTCTTCGGCATGAGGAACGAGAGGTTGCTTCTGTAATTGCTATAAGGCTTGGGTCCTTCCCTTCAGGGTAGTTTGGTAGCAGGACCTAGAATTCTCTTGATCCCCTCTAATGACCTTCACGCCCCAGGGGGTAGGAAATTTCACCAATTGGTGAAGGGTTGATGGCACGGCTCCCATGTCGTGGATCCAGGGCCTTCCTAGTATCACGTTATAAGACGACAGATAGTCGACGACCAAGAACTTGGCGGTTTGGTTTATCCCCTCGGCATAGACTGGAAGAAGGACTTCCCCCTCGGTTTGCTTCACCTCTCCGCTAAATCTCACGAGCGGGATCGCTTTCCTGGTTAATGTTTTAGGGTCTAGCCCTAAGTCCATATAGGCCGAGTGGAAGATAATGTTGCTGGAGCTGCCATTGTCCACCAGTATTCGCTTAACTAAGCAGTTGACTATAACTAGCGAGATGACGAGGGCGTCATGATGGGGAGCAAGGACTCGTTCCTGCTCCCTCGCAGTAAAGCTGATATCGTCCGTTCCCAAGAGTGGGCGCTTGGGAATCTCGATCTCTTTACCGTTCCTAGCATTGCGAGTACTTCTTTTAGCTGCGGCGCTGCTGATCCTGCTTACTTCTGATCCTCCGGAGATGACGTGGATCACTCGTTCTTGTGGCGGAGGTAGCGCAGGGACCGCTTCATTGGGGAGAGCGGGACCCTCTCTGTTGAGGAGATCCTTGGCCTTGTCCGAGAGGAACTCCCTTAGATAATCCTTCTTGAGAAGCTCGGCTACTTCCAGCCTTAAGGCTATACAGTCCTCAGTGGTATGACTGTGATCGCTGTGGAACCCACACCATCTTTTAGGGTTCCGGGTAGCACCGGGGGACCTCATTTTAGGTGGCCACTTAACATGTGGGCCCATCTGCCTCAAGACTCCGATGAGCTCTGGTTTGGATATCGCTAGGTGGGAGATGCTGGGCCAAGTAGAAACCATCATTCCTTCGGACCGAGGTAAGGGGCGATGTTGGTATCTGCCCCTGCTCTGGTTGGTGGATTCCCGGGAAGGTCGGGGTCGGATGGTTTCTTCACGCTCGTCTTTCGAGGGTCTGGAGGACTTCTGATCGTATTTGGAGGAAATCTTGGCTCTGCTCACGCAGTCTTCTTCCCACCATACTTGGGCCCAGGCGCGGGATAGTACATCCTCCATGTCTCCGCATCTGTACTTAGTTAGCTCCTTGTAGAGCTCTCCTTCCGGAAGTAGGCCCTTCTTGAAGGCTGAGATTGTTGTATCGGCGTTACACTCGGGTATAGAGACCTTCTCTTGGTTGAAACGAGCTATGTAGGAGCGTAGGGATTCGTTTCTGTATTGTTGGATCTCGTAGAGGTCATCTGATCTCTTCTCCAGGTGGCGGCTACTAGCGAATTGTTCCACGAACTTGTCGCTGAGGGCGGCGAAGGATGCTATGGACCCCGTGGGGAGGTTGATATACCATTGGAGGGCAGGACCGGTTAGAGTTGACCTGAAGCCCTTGCACATGGTGGCTTCCTTTGCTTCTTTCGGAATAGCCACGGCTACCATGCGTTACTTATACTGGGCGATGTGGTTGTCAGGATCTCTCGTTCCCTCGTACATCTTGATGCTCGGAAAAGAGAATTTTCGAGGCATCTCGATCGAAGCAATCTCCTTCACGAAAGGTGTGTCGGAGTATGACCTGGGAACACTTCTACGGATGGGGGGAGCTACTCCGGGGAGCCTTTCCACCATGGATTGGATGGTGCCGAATCTTTCGGATACCACCTTCTCTAGGTAAGCGGCTAGAGCTGGATCTGAGATCTCGGGATGGTCAGGTGAATACTCTTCGTCCTCTGTATCGGATTCGTCTTCTTCTTCTTCCCGGGTTACGTCTCGAGTGTTTTCTTGATCGCCGGGTTCGTCGCCGGGCTGTTGAGGCGTCTCCTCGCCGTCGTGCGGGGTGTTGAGCGAAGCCATAGGTCGGACTTTGGTTCTGAACCGTTTTTGTTTGTTCCCTACTGCCCCGAGGGATCGGTTTTCTTGTCTGAGAGCGATGTTCTCGGCTTCCATGGCGTCTAGCTTCTCGGCGCTTTGCTGGAGTTGCTTGGAGTGTTCTCCAAGTTGATCTTTTAGGTATTGAACTTCCTGAACGAGTTCCAGACCTGCAGGTGCAGTCTCCTGAGCCTTGTGAAGGTCGGTAATTTGACTCTGAAGGGTTTCGAATCGGCTCAGAAGCTCCTTCTCCTTCGGGGTCAGATTGGCTTGATTGGACTCGTCTTCCGGTGCCATCGTCACGTAGTTGAGTTACTCCCCTCCTTCTAGCGCCAAACTGTTGTGATATTTTTGTGTAGGGTCGTTTTAGTACTACGGAACACTGGAAGACTATCAAGCTTTATGTTTATGTATGTGTTTTGGGAAGAGAAATCGAGGCAAAGAGATGTATTATTGAGTTTCTTTAGCGTTACAACGTTTTGGGTGTATAAACCCTAGTTTTCTAGCCTAACTCTCTAATCTCTCAGCCCCAAAGTGTCGATCCCTTGTTCTAGGGTTTGGGTTCTCCTTTTATAGTTGATGTAAGTCGGCGGCTTCCGTAATATTCATGAATATATTACTTTCCCCTCGATATGGGAAACTTCCATATTCATGCGGAGGATCGGATCTTTGGTCCTTACGGCAGGGGCTAGGCCTTGTTTCCTCGATACAGGGACTGGACCGTGGATACTTGTTAAATGGAGATCGGACCCTGGTACCTCCTGGTGGAGATAGGTTCTTTGAGTAGAGGAGGGACCCTGGGTCCTTTCCAAACGAGGGCCCGGAAGTCAAGGCCCCTTCGGAGGCTGGAGAAACCTCTAGCCTTGGATATTTTTCCCCAACATTATCGGCGACTGGGAGTGCATTACTTAAACAACGTCACAAGAAATGTTTAACTTTTGGGCATGTTTCCAACCGCCAGACCATTTGATAGATTGCATCCAAGCTAGGTTGATTCACCTCTTGCTTTACCTCTGCTTGTGCTATCACGTTTTGCTGCACCCAATAGGCTGACTTCACAGTGTAGTGACCTGATTTGGTGTATTCTCATGAGTAAACATCATCGCTATATCGCTCTGTTGGTCTTAATACAAGAATTTTCCTTTGATCTTCCTCTGTAAACAAGCGATGAATTCTTTTTGTGTTCCAGTCTCTACCATTCTCACATATCAAGTCAGTCACCCTCATGTCTTCAGACAGAACCAGTCGAGATTCCCCCTCTTGACGACGTACTGACTGTATCATCGAAGCATGTTTGCAGCCAATCCACCTATCTTTCCAGATAACTGTCCCTTTACCATTCCCCAGCACTACTTTTGCTCCATGTTGAACTAGCTTCTGAGCTGCATGAATGCTTCTCCAAGCATACGAAGGCCTGGACCCTAGAGAGGCTGAGAGAGGGTCTGAATTTCGAAAGTATCTACTCTTATAGATGCGTGACAGTAAGGAGCTTCTGTTGGCAATCATTCGCCACAATAGTTTTCCCAACAGCGCTAGATTAAAATCCTCTAGATCTTTGAAACCTAATTCCCCACATCCTTCGATTTGCTGAGACTCTCCCAACTCTTCCAGTGCATTCCTTTCGAGTCCTTGCTGTTCTTCCACCAGAAATCGGCCATGATCGCCATTATCTGTATACAGATCATTTTGGGAAGGAGGAAGCACGCCATTGTATAGGTAAGAAGTGCCATAGCAACCGCTTTTAACAGGACCTCTTTACCCGCTGGAGAGAGAAATTTAGTTTGCCAACCATGGACCCTCTTGTTCAGGTTGTCCTTCAAGTAGCTAAGGATAGAGACTTTAGAACCTCCAAATGATTCAGGCAAACCCAGATATAATCCTTCCCCACCTGTCTGCTCTATCCCAAGTTTTGCTTTTATCTCTTCACGCTTCTCTGATGGAATATTTTTGCCAAAATAGATACTGGATTTTTGATAATTAATCCTCTGTCCCGAAGCTAAGATGTACCTTTGAAGAAGCTGGATCATCTGATCTAGCTCGCCATCTATTCCTTTATAGTACAGCATATTGTCGTCAGCAAATAGGAGATGTGATACTGGAGGAGCTCTTCTCGCAACCCGTAAACCAAGGATACTTCTCTTCTGTTCTGCAAGCTTCAGCATTTGCACTAGCACCTCTATGCAGATAACAAAGAGATAAGGGGAGAGGAGGTCCCCTTGTCTCAGTCCACGGGTTGGTGTGATTTGCCCATAAGGTTCTCCATTGATCAGAACTTGATATCGCACAGATGAGACACTGCTCATAATGAGGGCTCTCCACGCAGCTGAGAAGCCCAGAGCTGCCATCGCTCTATCTAGAAAGGACCACTCCACCCTATCGTAGGCCTTAGATATATCTATCTTTATGGCTATGAATTTCGTAGAACATTTGTTTTCTGAACTCAAAGCATGAAGGAGTTCGTGAGCCACCAGTATGTTATCAGATATAAGTCTACCTTCCACGAAAGCTGCCTGAGTCTCTGATATAACTGATGGCAACACCTTCTTTAATCTGCGAGCCATGAGCTTAGAAACAATCTTGTACGCCACATTACATAGACTGATGGGTTGGAATTCAGACATCCTCCTAGCTGATATTGTCTTTGGGATCAAGCAAATGTTAGTATTATTCAGACCTTCCTCTAACACTCCAGTCTCAAAGAACTTCTGCACCATTGCAGTAAGGTCATCTCCACAAGTCTCCCAAAATTGTTGGAAGAAATACCCACTCATCTCATCCGGACCTGGGCATTTGCTTGGGTTGATATCAAAGAATGCTCTCCTTACCTCTTCTTTCGTCACAGGTTCCATTAGCTCGCTGTTTTGATTTGCATTCAGTTTCTCTGGAATCTCACTCCACTCCGCAAGCTCAATACCAACATCTTCAGAAGAGAAAAACTTCTTGAAATACTTCTCTACGACACTTCCCAAATCCTTATCAGCAAACCATTCTTTCTCTTCTTCATCAATTAGGCATTTAATCTTGGCTTGTGCTCTTTCGTTCTTTGTCACAGCGTGGAAGAACTTAGTATTTTTGTCTCCTGAACGCAACCAAATAAGCATGCTCTTCTCTTGCCAAAATAGCTCCTCGTTATAGTACTCCTCATCCAACTCACGTTTCAGAATTCGCAGCTCCTCAGTCTTAAACATCTCTTGTCTAGTCGCCTCATCAATCTTGAAATGGAGTTCTTGTATTCTTAAGGTTGAATTCGGCTTCGCTTGACGTTTCCAAAAAGATATGGCTTTTCTACAGCTTGCAATGTTATTCATGAGACTCCCTTGCCCATTCCCTTGGCTCTTCCAGCCATCATTAACCGCATCCACAAAACCTTCTCTTTTCACCCATCGGTAGTCATATCGGAATCTAAATAAGTTCCTCCTTTGGTACCCATCCAACAAAGTGAGGATTGAACTGTGATCTGAGCAAACACGATGTACATAATAAAATGTTGCCTGGGGAAAAGCGTTCAACCATTCTTGATTCGCCACCGTACGGTCCAGCTTACATTGGACTAGACCATTCACCTTTCTACCCGCCCATGACAACGGATCACCTTTGTAGTTAACTTCCCAGAGGCCCCAATTCTGTAACAAGTTCTTGAAATCTTGACCTTCCCAGTCTAGTCTCTCTGCTCCTCCTTGTTTTTCCGATTGATCCAGAACTTCATTGAAATCTCCAGTAAGAACCCATGCTCATTTCCTTCCCGCTCCAATTCTTTCAATACGTTCCCAAACTGCACTCCTTTTTCCTTTGACAGCGTTCCCATAAACACACGTGAGGAAAAAACCTTGACCCTGCCATTCCACTTCCAAATCTATCACTCTGTTATTGGCTTGTATAACTTTAACCGAGCAAGAATCCTTCCACATAACAGCTAATCCACCACTCTTTCCACTAGCGTCGACAGAGATCAGACCATCATAACCCAATCTCTCCTCAATAGTCTCCATATACCTTCTACCACTTTTGGTCTCACTGAGGAAAATAATCTCAGGGAAATACTGAACAAGCATTCCCTGTAGATGTCGAACTGTAGGGGTATTTCCCAACCCCTGACAGTTCCAACTCATGATTCTCATATTGATCTCGAATGGTTGGAATTATCCATCAACCCTTCTTTCAAATGTGATCCACTAGCCAATGATATCCATCTGACAGAATGGCGCGGGAAATGTGCTGCTACATGAGCAGAATGAGATGAACTGTTTACTCCAAAAGGTGTGGCAGGTTCATCTACGTTTTGAGAGAGGCCCCCTGGCCCGAAGTCTGGGTTTCCTAACCGTAGAAAGACAGACTGTGACTTTGTCTGTTCATGGGAACCTTTTCTTACCCTCTTCACATGTTTATCCTCAGAGCTATTCTGTCTTTTTCTTTTGCTGGACAGAGGGGTTCCTGAGTTCTTTTCCTCCCTTGGTTGTAAAGAACAAAAGACCTCCTAGTCTTTCGAAAACATTAGGTGGACTTCTACTACCTTTATTTGACTTTCCTTCCTTTCCTTCTTCTCTAGAACCTCCACTAAGTCTCTCCCTCAGATCACTTCCACCACTCTTATCTGCTCTGCGGTCATGACTCCCCCCTGAGCCTCTTACTCTTTCGCTACTTCCAAGTCTTTGAAAAACCAAACCAGAGCCTGAAGTTTCCTCTGAGATTCCTTTACTCCCCGAAGCTGCGAGTGAGCTTTGTTTTCCACTGAGTTCTCCAAAACTCTTTTGTAGCGCTGAAAATTCCTCCGTGCTTCTGGGCACTCTGGGTAGACCGCGATTATCCTTTTGTTTCCAAACCAGTTGAGGAGTGGAGACCACTCTTTTACCCCTCTTCTTATCATCTTTGTTCAACTCTGAGATCTTATCTTTGCTGCTTCCATGACCTTTCGAAGTTGGGGTACTTCTTATAGTCACACCCTTCTCTACTCTTGAAGGACTCTTTTGGAGAGCTTCCCTCGCTTTGGATTTTTTAGCCATTAGCTTCTGCCTCAGGTTAGCCTCCTTGCTACTTTCATTGGGATTTCTATTATCCCCCTGGAGCGCTGGAGTTTGGAGAGGACAGCCTAATTGATCGTGTGTTAATTTCTTGCAAGTAAAACACACCTCCAGCAGCTTTTCATATTTCAGTTCCGTTGGGATTGTAGCTCCTGATTTGAGTCTTGCTGTCATTCGGAACTGGATGGGTTCCTCCGCATTAATGTGGACCAGAGCTCTCACAAATTCGAGAGATTTTGAGTTCTTAGCGTGGAGTTCTACCTGCTCAACGAACCCAGAGGGCCCATGAGAATCTTTACCATCTCTTTCTTTAGCAAATGGATAGGGAGACCTCTAACCCTGATCTAGAAATATATTCTCTGGAGGAACTCATGTGATGGGGTGGGCGTCCATTGGTCCAAAGAGACCATCCAACCATTAACAAACCAAGGACCTTAAGTGAGAACGTGTTGACGGTCGGCCTGAGTGTTGAAGATGAATTGAGCTATGTGTTCACCCACTCCTCTACCTCTGACTCTGTCTTCCATTCCCCAAATCGTAGGTAAGGCTTTCACCAGACCCCCCACCTTATGAACATAAGGGTTAAGACAGCGAACGATCACACTCAGCGTGTTCTCTTCGCTAAGATCCTCGATCTCCAGATCTGGAATATCTACCAAACCACCTTCTTCAAGAAGCTCTCGCTCCTTCAGTTCCTCCGGTAAAGAGGGTTCCTTTCGTTTACGACCGCGATTCATACTGCTTGACTCGAGAAAACTTTCGTCGATAACTTCTGACTACATTATTTCCTTGAAGCCACAAAGGCTTAATGAAAAACAAAACGGACCAACTTGACGCTATCCTTTCGGACCGGCTGAGGAGTCGCCTTGACTGCGATTGAAACTTTCTCTTAGGCTACCATTCGAAGAGGGATGATACGGTGAAGACTGGTTGATTGGAGTTGAAGAGAAGATTGGGGACAACAATCTTGAGAGCTAGATTGCTGAATGGAAGAGGATTCAATTTAGATTTGGGAATGGGGGCTGCTCTTCAAAACCCTAATTTTTGCCCTATCCATCGCCCTTTTTCTCTCTCTACAACCCGTTACCCCCTTCATTTTTACCAGTGTATGACCCATATGGTTTCTGTAAAAAAAAAAGAATTTACCAGCATACTGAGAAGAAAAATTGAGAAAATGATATTGTTTTAGCTTAATGACCCATGTAATAATGTTTATTATTAAATTGATCACAGTAGAAGATTAAGCTAACTCTGCCACTGGTTGCATCATTAGTTTTAACTTGAGAATATTGTGGAAACCTTCCCATTTTTCCACTAAAAAATACAGCAAAGGACATTCTGATGGGAAGCTGACTAATAACATTGTGAAAATGGGACTTTTTGGTCAAAAAAGATTACATTAAACTTGAAAAGGTTAAATCTCCATTTGAGGAGGATACATCAGGACTACACAGAGCCAAAGCATCGATTAAGACACCCCCGAAGATAAGTGAAATGTTTAATTCTTTTTTTTACTTATCATTACTTTCCCTGAACAAAAAGTTTTTATATATTTATATATATAATTCTGGCAGCACAAACCATTATCTTATTGAGTAAATTGACGGTACAAACTGTTGTATATCATCTGTGGAAGCAGAGGAATAATCTGATTCACAATATCTCTACTGGCTGCAATTGTGTTCTACGGCATCGATAAAGAGCTAAGGAACATCATCTCAATAAAGAGGCACAGAAAAAGATTTGATTCACTTATGGTCATGTGGCTGAGATAATTCAATCATTGTAGGACAAAGTTGTATATCTATCTTGTTTTTTATTTTATTTTTTGTCAAGATGGCTCAGCCTTTAAGTTTTTGTTTTTGTAAGAACTTTTATTCATTTATGATATTTACATTTTACCAAGAAAATATATATATATGGTTGGTTCATGCTAAATAGTGGACTGGCTATCACAATACCTGGATCGAGTTTGAATGTCTTCCGACTAATATCTAACAAAAATATATTTTATTGATTTTTCTTCATCTTCATTATTGGTTTCTTTCAAACATACGATCATCATCATCATTTTTATTCTGAATTTTTAAACCAGTACATAGAAAGCCATCGAGAGGTAGGGTTGTCCACTCTTGTCTCCAATGATTAGTTTAATTATTTTCCGACCATCCAAATATATTACGTCTCTGTTCTTTCAAACAGATTTTTATTATTTGTTTGACTGCTTATTACTAATTGTTCTCTCAATAAATAATGTATAAATGTCATAAATCATTTGTCTCAGTCTTAAACCACTTGTGTGTGTTGCAACTCTGTCATTAAAGTTGTTTTCAAAAAAAAAAACTCTGTCATGAAAGTCAGTTCGTCTAGCTCTTGGTCCAACTTATGATTATATGATACAAATTTTAAACGGGAAAGAGGATAAAACTTTATTTTAGTGTAAAGACAAAATGATGAAGAGAAAAGGAAAAAGGAAAATGGCCTAATGGGAAATCTTGAGGCCACTACAAGCAAGGATCACTTGGGCCCATATCTTTATTGTTGTTATGTTTTTATTTTTTTCTCTCGCAGCACTAATTATCAAAATCTAAGACCTGTCATTGCCGATGTTGTCACTGCACTCACATACTGTACCTCGCTTCCCAACAGTTGATCCTATGGCTCGGCCAGTCCAAGGCTCCCTTTTCGCTCCTGGGACTCCACCTAGATCCAAGAGGGTTTGAAAAAAAAAATCCTAGTAATTATTTACCCTTAACCGATCCTTAGCTATCTTTTTTTAATTGGGATAGGTTTCAGTATATGGTATTAACTATTAAGTGATGGTCTTAAGAGCTGTTTGTAGAGAGTTATGTGTAAGACGAAAGAGAATTAAATAGATTTCTGATTTAGGTAATGTTATTCACTATGTAGCTTTGTTTCAGTGTATGGTATTCTGAGTAATGTCTCTATTTTCATTTCCATAAATGTTGTACTACATATCTATAGTTTTAACACAATGTTTAGGGATTTTGCTTGTGTACAACGTGTTTTCACGCACCTTCATGTTCCATGTGCAGTAAACAAATTTAAAATATTTTAATAGATAAATATAAATTATATTTAAAAATGAAATTTTATTAATCTTGTATTTTTTTCTTATCAATATTATAATATAAGCTTCCTTTAATTAAATCTAAAAATTAAGATAAAAATAATTATGTTTATTTCAAAGTATGTTTAAGAATATGCATGTATATATTTAGAATTTTAATCTTAGATATATTTTCTATCTATTTATTTTAATTAAATATATAAAAATAAATTTGTAAAAAGAATTGAATAATTATCAAAAATTAAAATAAATCAATATATATAATGTGTATATATAAAAAATAATGATTTTACGATTACATTTTTTATTTTCTTAAAAACAATTGTATACATATTTGAAAATTTTAGTAACAAAATTATATAATTTAAAAACATAATTAAATGATATTTCAAAATTTGTAATGTCATATTAGAATATTTATTTTAATGATGATTTATGAATTATTATCATATTCTAAAGAACAAAAATAAAAATCGACACTGAATGTAAAATATGAGTTATTTTCATGTTTTAAAATTTTTGCCAAAAATATAAATTAACATTAAATATAATTATTCATGTCATATTCAGCTAGAAGTCATTTTAGTAGTCGTGTTATATTATTTTTGTGAAAATGATTGTAAAGAGGACATGTGGCAAAATCACTTTTATATGGGATACTTATTTTGTTGATACAACCCAACCAATTATTTTCACCAATTTATTTAAATGGGCACTAAATTTTGATCTGCACTTTGCAAGCGTAGAATATTGTATAATGAAGAATTTCACTAATGATGTAATAAATATTTGTTAATTTTGAAGAAATTATGTATTTAAAATGTTTTCCATTTAAATCAGTGCTTTTAAATTTGAGCCGAACCCGTGTTAAATAGTTAATCCGACAGTGATCAAATAATATGATTTAGATTTTTTACACTATCATTATTTAAAAAAATTACTAAAATCTGGGACTAACCTAATAAACGATGGATGACTTATATGTAATCTATTTTTATTTAAATGTTATAGTTTCATAATTTTTTCACATTTCAATCCGAATTTTAATTTAAAAACTTACAAAATAAAGGTTAGGTCTAAGTCAATATTTATGTTTTACTAAGTTAGATATCTCAATTCATCTAAAACAACACCACTGTGGAGGGGGGTTACCTCTAAAGTTCTAAAAATGCATATATATATATATATATATATATATATATATATATATGTATATATAGGTATTGCGGGATTCTAAATTTGTACATTCAATTTTTATGTACATTAGATGCAAATATATCATTGTGCCCCCCCCCCCCCCGCATGGTTGATAACATGATTCTGGCGCCTATGAGCTTCCCCCGGAAGATGAGACGCGACATGCACGCGTAAGTAGGTATATGTTATATGTGTAAGTAGTTGCGGGATTCTAAATATTTACATTCAGTTTTTGCATGTATACTAGACGCAAACATATCATTGCGCTGTCTGCATGGTTGATAACATGATGCCGGCGCCCATGAGCTTCCCCCGGAAGATGAGACGCGACATGCACGCCTCTGGTCCTTCTTTTGCCTGCACTTATTTATGCCTTAAGAAATTCCTAACAAGCTACCAGCATATACCGTGCATGCACTACAAGAAAACAGGTCAAAACCGAGGGAAAATATCATCGGAATGTCGTCGGAATAACGGTATTCCGACGACATACCGAGCATATCCTCCCTCGGAATTTGGGCCTCGGTATTTTGCAAGTCCTCGGAATGTCCTCGGAAATTTCCGAGGCAATTCCGAGGAACAACATTTCCGAGGACATACCGAGAACGACCTTTCGTCGGAAGGGTCGTCGGAAAATACCGAGGACTTTCCGAGGAAAACGATCATCGGATTACGTTTTAGAAACCGAGAAATATTCCGAGGGAACGTTTCCTCGGAATATTCCGAGGACATAATTCGTCGGAAACAGTCCCTCGGAATATTCCGAGGAATAATTTTCCGAGGGACGTTTCCTCGGAAAATTCCGAGGGAAAGTTTCCTCGGAATATTCCGAGGGACTGTTTCCTCGGAATTTTGGAAAAAATTAATTTTTTTAAAAAATGAAAATTAGAAATTTAAAATCGAATTCGGATATTAAAAAATATAAATTAAAAAATTAAATTTCGAAAATAGAAAATTAAAATTCTAAAAGTTAATTTCGAAAATATAAAATTCAAATTCAAATTCAAATTAGTACAAATAAAAAAACATTCGAAAGTTCAAAAAAAAAAAAACTACTGATCGGGGTTTGGGTTTTGGGGGTTGGGGTTCTGCAGAGTCGGGAAGGTCACGTTCGGGTGCAACGTCCTCATCATCTCCATCATCTGCTCGTTCAGCTTCTTCTGTGCCTCGAAGTCCGCTTGCTGAGCCTCCATTCTGTTCTCCAACGCAGATATCCGAGTATCCTTGTCTTGCAGCTGACCAAGGAGTACTTGGGTATCAACAAAGGGCGGTGGTGCGGCTGAAGATGAAGCTGACTGGGCCCGACGAGACAAACCGAACAAACGTCCCTTCCTCTTTGGAACCGTCTGAAATAGAATATTTACAAAGAGTTAAACAATAGCTTGACAAAGTTAAACAATAGCTAAGATGCATGAAATGAAATTATTTAAAAAAAAAACTTACCGATTGAACGATTTCGTTGATCCGAGCCTGAGGCAACTGGGTACCCGTCGACTCGTCGTCGTCGGTGGGAAGCTGAGACGCTGCTTCTTCAATTTGAGTGCTGATGAGGTTGACCATATCTCTCGCAAGACCATCATCAATCTCGCCGGTCTTCTGGTTGGTATACGCCCTCTTCATTAGGGCGAAATCATCAACCGGCTGACCATCATTTGCTTCCACCTTGATATCAATATAAATTAGACAAAAATTAGTAATTAGAAGAAAGTAATAAAAATTTGAAACTTTTAAAATTTGAAAAAGAAATTTTACCATGCGATCCCTGAGAGTTGCTTGAGACTGAGCACCCAAGTTGTGCTTGAAGACGCCCTTCCCTTGACGCTCGCTTTTGCGGTTCGTGGAGTTGGTGGAAGAAGTAGCTTTCGTCTCAGCCTTACTCCAATGAACACAGAACTGCGCCCAGATCGTCGTGTTCATATTCTTTGGGACCTTTAAAAAAAAAAATTGTTAGATAAGTTAAACATTTTAATAATAAATTTAAGAAATTTTTAAAATACTAAAAAAACCTTGTCTTTTTGCCACTTCTTCTTCCACTCATGCATTTGATAGGAATAGTTCGTCATGACTTTATGGACGAAGTGGTAATAGATGAACGTCGTAAGTTCGGGATTCCAGTTGAACTCTTGCTGCAAAAAATACATAATTAGTAGAAAAATTATATTAAGAATAAGAAAATAAAAAAAAAAAAAATTGAGAAATTTACCGCAAATTGTTGAAACCACAGGACTTTCTTCCATTCAGGGAAGTCCGAGAAAGTCGGATGTCCCTCGTCCAAAGACGAGTACATCATACGGTTGAGCCATGTGCTGATCCCGTTCGCGGATCGGTCGAACCATGTTTGATGCCGTCCAGATGGATACGGAGTGAGAAACGGCAGCCGCTCACGACCCGGCTGTCGAACATACTCCGCAACTCTCACCAGTTCCGGAGGACCCACAAAAGTCGGAGGAATAGGGGGTGCAGCATTGGGGCCAGTAGGAGCTTCGGGAAATGTAGAGGGAGATGTTTGGTGCGAGCTGCGGGGCGATTGGGAATCCTGAACGGAGACACTCCCCGAGCCACGACCACCACGACGCTGTCGAGGAGGCCGGGTCTGATCATCGTCATAAGACCTGCAAATTTAATACATTGAAAATTAGAAAAAAATTATAATTTATTAGATTACATTATTTATATATATATATATATATATATGAGTATAAAAAATTAATAAATTGTTAAAAAAACAGAAATAAGTTTGAAAAATTTTTTAAAAAATATTTTAATATATTTAAAAAAGTTTTAAATATATTTAAAAAAGTTTTAATATATTTAAAATTAAGAAAAATTTATAATTTATTAGATTACATGATTTATATATATATATATATATATGAGTATAAAAAATTAATAAATTGTTAAAAAAACAGAAATAAGTATGAAAAAATTTTTAAAAAATATTTTAATATATTTAAAAAAGTTTTAAATATATTTAAAAAAGTTTTAATATATTTAAAATTAAGAAAAATTTATAATTTATTAGATTACATGATTTATATATATATATATATATATATATATATGAGTATAAAAAATTAATAAATTGTTAAAAAAACAGAAATAAGTATGAAAAAATTTTTAAAAAATGTTTTAATATATTTAAAAAAGTTTTAAATATATTTAAAAAAGTTTTAATATATTTAAAATTAAGAAAAATGTATAATTTATTAGATTACATGATTTATATATATATATATATATGAGTTTGAAAAAATTATTAAATTGCTTTAAAAATTAGAAATAAGTTTATAAAAAATTTTTAAAAATTTTTAAAAACGTTTATTATTACTGGAAACTTAAAAAACGTTTTTAAAATTAGAAAATTGTTTTTAAAAAATCAAAAAACGTTTTAAAAATAGAAAAACGTTTAGAATTTTAACCAAAAAAAAAAAAATCATTCCAAATCAATGAAAAACAACAATCAAACACACAATCCTAATTTAAACAACTCATGCAATCCTAAACTATCATCTAACACCCTAAAATCCGAAATTCTAATCCCTTAATCCTTAATCAATCACATTTTTTGGAAGAAAAGAGAGAGATATATAGTTCTTACATGGTTTGGGATCGATTTGGCAAAGAAAAGGAGGAGATGAACGGTGGGAAACGCCGGAAACCGTCGGAGGTAGAGGGGGAGCCGCGTAGAGGAAGAGAGGAGAGGAAGAGAGAAATGGGGAAGAAGAACCCGACTTCCCTAATTTATGTGGGGTCCGACGGACATTTTCCGTCGGAATTCCCTCGGTATATATTAACGGGTCCTCGGAATTCCCTCGGTATGGTATATTCGATATTTCACGAAATGTTTGGCGGTTTGGGGTTTCCCGGGTAAATAAAAAAATTCCGAAGACAACTTGTTCCTCGGAATTTCCTCAAAAATACCGAGGAGATTCCGAGGAAACAAGTATTTGGGGTTTCAAATTCCAATTTTTTTTTATGTTTTTCATTTCCTATTCATATTTAATGCATACCATTGAGGATTCTTTGTATAGATGAACATAAACCAAAAGAAAACAAAATATCAGAAATGATTGTAAGTATCTCGTTCAACGTTTGTTAAAGTGTATAAGTGTTTATCTTATGCTGTGTGGTTTTCGTTCAAGCAATCGTAAAAAGTGTTTGTTATTGTGTAAAACACCTAACAATGACTTCATAATATGGTTAAGACACTTAATGAAGGCTATATACGTGTTATTCAATCCGTAACACGTTGTTTACGGTTCCGTAAACCCAGATCCTCGGTAATTCCTCGGAAAATACCGAGGAGATACCGAGGAAACTACTGAAAATCAGTAGTTTCCTCGGTATCTCCTCGGTATTTTCCGAGGAATTACCGAGGAAACCCTGAAAATCAGTTGTTTCCTCGGTATCTCCTCGGTATTTTCCGAGGATATACCGAGGAACAAGACAAAATAATCAAATCCCTAAATCGAAAGGAAATTCCGAGGAAACCCTGTTGCCCTCGGAATATCCTCGGTTTTTTTTTAAAAAAAAAAAAAAAAAAAAAATACTACTCTGATTCCGACCCATCATCACCAGATGAATCGGAATCTGGATCTTGGTGAAACTCTCCAATAACCGGTTCATCTTCTGCATGAACGACGGCTTCTTCTGCGAAGTCGTTCAAATCGACTACAAGAACACCTTCTGCTACATCTTCTCCTGCAATTAAGTTACCGGCTGTGATTGGTTGTAGTGGGTCTTCCAGCTCAGAACTTCCCTGAACTCGGCCTCTCGGGTTAACTCTTGTTACTGTAACCCATGGATCATCTCTGTTTCTTACCCGGGGGTACTTGATATAACAAACCTGTAACATTAAAAAAATTATTAGTAAAAATATAAATTATGATCAATCATTCTGAATAATTTACATTGACTTACCTGATCGGCCTGAGAAGCAAGAATGAAAGGATCATAATATTGCAGCTTCCGCCTCGAATGTACTGATGTAACACCAAATGCATCTGTTGTCACACCTCGATCTGGAGTGTTGTCGTGCCAATCACAATAGAAAACAGTACATCGCAATCCAAGCATCCCCAAATACTTGATTTCCATAATCTCCTTTAAGTGTCCGTAGTATACATCATCTCCTGATGCAGAACAGACACCAGCATCATAGGTCGTACGCGAACGTCTCCTCTTTTCAGTTGTGAATGCATATCCTCGAGTACAAAATCTCGGATATGACTTCACAACACAGATTGGGCCAACCACCATCTCGCGTATCCAATCGTCAAATATTTCACCTCGATCCAAACCAGCAGACACCTTTGTAATATCACATATGTAGGTTATATCAATAATTATGAATTAGTATAAAAATATGATAAATTAAATATTAATTACTTTAAAGCACTCACATAAGTAAACATCCATCCAGCAAATTCTCTCTGCTTCATTTCTTCAAGTTCCGCCTCTGTGGCGTATCTATGTTCGTACCGCTTTTCTGCCATGAAAATCCTGTACATATGATAACAATAATATAATTTATTAAAATTTAAATGTATATTTGTTAAAATAATTTTTTTAACATAATAAACTTACCTCTCATATGGAAGAACATCTTCGCAGTTGGTGAGCAAATATGTTTGCAAATGTCTACGCTCCTGGTCAGTAAGTCGACGGTCCTTTGATTTTCCGCTAAGTCGTCCAACATCGGTGAAAATGTCTGGAACCTGAACATGATATGTTGCTCGTTCGCCTCTATCATCATGCCGAGCAGATCTTCTGTTTTTGGTCTGAACTTCTGCTGGAAAGTAGTGCTCCGCAAAGTTTGAAATTTCATGGTTGATCATCTGTGCGACTATAGAACCTTCCACCCTACTTAAATTTTTCGCCATCTTCTTCAAATGGAACATATACCGTTCATACAGATACATCCATCTATACTGCACAGGACCACCAAGTTCCAATTCTCTTGCCAGGTGAATAGCAAGATGCTCCATAACATCAAAAAATGAGGGAGGAAATATCTTCTCAAGGTTGCACTGAATCACGGCTATGTTAGTCTTCAAATTTTGAATACCTTCAAGAGTCACTGATCTGCTGCATAAATCGCGGAAGAAAGCACTTATCCCTGCAACTGCTTCATGAACTTTTCGTGGTAATAGTTCTTTGAAGGCAAACGGAAGGAGGCGCTGCATCATCACATGACAATCGTGACTTTTCAAGCCAATAAACTTTCCTTCATTTCTGTCGATACAGTTACGCAAATTAGATGCGTAACCATCCGGAAACTCCACATCGTTTGAAATCCAATCAAAGAATGCATCTTTTCCCTCTCCATCCAGTCGGTATATGGGAAAAGGAGCCCTACCATTCTCATCAACATGAAGTTCTGGACGAGCACATATATCGACTAAATCCAGTCTTGACTTCAAATTATCCTTTGTTTTACCTTTAACGTTAAGGATCGTGTTCATGAGATTGTCAAAAAAGTTCTTCTCAATATGCATGACATCTAAATTATGCCTTAGAAGATGATGCTCCCAGTATGGCAAATCAAAGAAAATACTTTTTTTGTGCCAGTTATGTAGATCTCCAACAGCATCTACCGGAAAATGCTCATGTCCACCAACGTCTGGGGTCCTTTCTGCACCATAATCTCTTAGTTGTGTCTTCAAACCTTCTCCACTAACTTCCTCAGGTGGACCATCAAACACCTGTTTGTTCTTCCTAAACAAATTCTTACTCCGACGGTATGGATGATCATGTGGTAGGAATCGTCTGTGACAGTCAAACCAACACGTTTTTCTTCCGTTCTTTAGTTGGAAAGCATCTGTGTCATCTTGACAATATGGACATGATAGCCTCCCATGCGTTGTCCATCCAGATAACATACCATATGCTGGAAAATCACTTATTGTCCACATTAGTACTGCCCGCATTTGAAAGTTTTCTTTACACGAAATATCGTATGTTTCAACACCGTGAGCCCATAGTTGTTGCAACTCATATATTAGTGGCTGAAGAAACACATCAAGTGATTTCCTAGGATGCTCTGGCCCGGGAACGAGAATGGAGAGAAACAAAAACTCTCGTCGCAAGCACAAGTTTGGGGGTAAGTTATATGGTGTAACAATGACTGGCCATAGAGAATATTGTTTTCCACTCTTCCCATACGGGCTGAAACCATCAGTACATAATCCAAGGTAGACATTTCTTCTCTCATATGCAAAGTCGGGATACAATGATTGGAAATGCTTCCACGCTTTTGCATCTGAAGGATGTCTAATCTCACCATCTGTTGAGTGCTCCGCATGCCATCTCATTCGTTCCGCTGTGCGTTCCGAAAGATACAACCTCTGCAACCTTTCCTTCAAAGGCAAATACCACATCCTCTTAAATGGCACTGGAACTCTTCCACTCGTATCTTTGTAACGAGGCTTTCCACAAAATTTGCATGTAATCCGCTGCTCATCCGCCCTCCAATAAATCATGCAGTTATCGCTGCATACATCTATTACTTCATACGGTAAACTAACACCAGATACGAGTTTCTGCACCTCGTAGTATGAACCTGGAGCTACATTATCCTCAGGTAGAATACCTTTTACAAAATCAGCTATCGCATCCACACAGTTTTCAGCCAAGTTATAATCGGTCTTAATGCCCATCAGTCTTGTAGCAGATGATAAAGCTGAATGACCATCTCTGCAACCTTCATACAAAGGTTGCTTTCCAGCATCCAACATATCATAAAATCTCCTAGCTTCTGCATTGGGTAAATCTTCCCCTCTAAAATGATCATTTACCATCTGCTCAGTACCTACACCATAATCTAAATCCGTTCTAATTGGTTCTTCTAATCTAACCGCCGGCTGAGGTTCGCTAGTACTACCAAGTTCATAACCAGTTTTCCCATGATGATACCAAATTTTGTAACTTCGTGTAAACCCATTCAAAAATAAATGAGTCCAAACATCCCACTCTTTAATAACTTTTCTATTTTTACAATTAGAGCAAGGACATCTTAACTTACCTGTTTCTGCTTCCGGTTGTCGGCGATATAACGCCATGAATTCGGTTAAACCTTGTTGGTATTCTTCCGTAAGCAATCTCGTCTCCGGATCCAAATGAGGTCGATCGATCCAAGAACGAAAATAATTTGAAGAAGACATGTTTTTTGATCTAAATTTCGTGATACTAGGAGAGAAGAAGAAGAAATGGGGTGAATGAAGAGGAGGAGGGATGGCTGTATTTATAGAAGAATTTCTGGCGACATACTGACGGATTTCCGAGGAAATTCTGAGGAAAATTCACATTTCCTCGGTATTTCCTCGGAATTTTTGAAATCACACAACGGCTCTCCCAACGGCTCTCTAACGGCTACAAAATGTCCTCGGATGTCCGTCGGTTTTTTCCCACGGACATTATTTCCTCGGAATGTCCTCGGAAATTTCCGAGGAAATGGTGTTTCCTCGGAATTTCCTCAGAAATTTCCGAGGACATTCCGACGAAACCCAGATTTCGGGTTTCCTCGAAATGTCCTCGGTTTTTCCTCAGAAAATTCCGAGAGAATTCATTTGCCCTCGGAATTCTCTCGGAATATCGATGTTTTCTTGTAATCTAATAAATTATACATTTTTCTTAATTTTAAATATATTAAAACTTTTTTAAATATATTTAAAACTTTTTTAAATATATTAAAACATTTTTTAAAAAATTTTTCATACTTATTTCTGTTTTTTTAACAATTTATTAATTTTTTATACTCATATATATATATATATATATATAAATCATGTAATCTAATAAATTATAAATTTTTCTTAATTTTAAATATATTAAAACTTTTTTAAATATATTTAAAACTTTTTTAAATATATTAAAATATTTTTTAAAAATTTTTTCATACTTATTTCTGTTTTTTTAACAATTTATTAATTTTTTATACTCATATATATATATATATATAAATCATGTAATCTAATAAATTATAAATTTTTCTTAATTTTAAATATATTAAAACTTTTTTAAATATATTTAAAACTTTTTTAAATATATTAAAATATTTTTTAAAAAATTTTTCAAACTTATTTCTGTTTTTTTAACAATTTATTAATTTTTTATACTCATATATATATATATATATATAAATAATGTAATCTAATAAATTATAATTTTTTTCTAATTTTCAATGTATTAAATTTGCAGGTCTTATGACGATGATCAGACCCGGCCTCCTCGACAGCGTCGTGGTGGTCGTGGCTCGGGGAGTGTCTCCGTTCAGGATTCCCAATCGCCCCGCAGCTCGCACCAAACATCTCCCTCTACATTTCCCGAAGCTCCTACTGGCCCCAATGCTGCACCCCCTATTCCTCCGACTTTTGTGGGTCCTCCGGAACTGGTGAGAGTTGCGGAGTATGTTCGACAGCCGGGTCGTGAGCGGCTGCCGTTTCTCACTCCGTATCCATCTGGACGGCATCAAACATGGTTCGACCGATCCGCGAACGGGATCAGCACATGGCTCAACCGTATGATGTACTCGTCTTTGGACGAGGGACATCCGACTTTCTCGGACTTCCCTGAATGGAAGAAAGTCCTGTGGTTTCAACAATTTGCGGTAAATTTCTCAATTTTTTTTTTTTTTTATTTTCTTATTCTTAATATAATTTTTCTACTAATTATGTATTTTTTGCAGCAAGAGTTCAACTGGAATCCCGAACTTACGACGTTCATCTATTACCACTTCGTCCATAAAGTCATGACGAACTATTCCTATCAAATGCATGAGTGGAAGAAGAAGTGGCAAAAAGACAAGGTTTTTTTAGTATTTTAAAAATTTCTTAAATTTATTATTAAAATGTTTAACTTATCTAACAATTTTTTTTTTTAAAGGTCCCAAAGAATATGAACACGACGATCTGGGCGCAGTTCTGTGTTCATTGGAGTAAGGCTGAGACGAAAGCTACTTCTTCCACCAACTCCACGAACCGCAAAAGCGAGCGTCAAGGGAAGGGCGTCTTCAAGCACAACTTGGGTGCTCAGTCTCAAGCAACTCTCAGGGATCGCATGGTAAAATTTCTTTTTCAAATTTTAAAAGTTTCAAATTTTTATTACTTTCTTCTAATTACTAATTTTTGTCTAATTTATATTGATATCAAGGTGGAAGCAAATGATGGTCAGCCGGTTGATGATTTCGCCCTAATGAAGAGGGCGTATACCAACCAGAAGACCGGCGAGATTGATGATGGTCTTGCGAGAGATATGGTCAACCTCATCAGCACTCAAATTGAAGAAGCAGCGTCTCAGCTTCCCACCGACGACGACGAGTCGACGGGTACCCAGTTGCCTCAGGCTCGGATCAACGAAATCGTTCAATCGGTAAGTTTTTTTTTTAAATAATTTCATTTCATGCATCTTAGCTATTGTTTAACTTTGTCAAGCTATTGTTTAACTCTTTGTAAATATTCTATTTCAGACGGTTCCAAAGAGGAAGGGACGTTTGTTCGGTTTGTCTCGTCGGGCCCAGTCAGCTTCATCTTCAGCCGCACCACCGCCCTTTGTTGATACCCAAGTACTCCTTGGTCAGCTGCAAGACAAGGATACTCGGATATCTGCGTTGGAGAACAGAATGGAGGCTCAGCAAGCGGACTTCGAGGCACAGAAGAAGCTGAACGAGCAGATGATGGAGATGATGAGGACGTTGCACCCGAACGTGACCTTCCCGACTCTGCAGAACCCCAACCCCCAAAACCCAAACCCCGATCAGTAGTTTTTTTTTTTTGAACTTTCGAATGTTTTTTTATTTGTACTAATTTGAATTTGAATTTGAATTTTATATTTTCGAAATTAACTTTTAGAATTTTAATTTTCTATTTTCGAAATTTAATTTTTTAATTTATATTTTTTAATATCCGAATTCGATTTTAAATTTCTAATTTTCATTTTTTAAAAAAATTAATTTTTTCCAAAATTCCGAGGAAACAGTCCCTCGGAATATTCCGAGGAAACTTTCCCTCGGAATTTTCCGAGGAAACGTCCCTCGGAAAATTATTCCTCGGAATATTCCGAGGGACTGTTTCCGACGAATTATGTCCTCGGAATATTCCGAGGAAACGTTCCCTCGGAATATTTCTCGGTTTCTAAAACGTAATCCGATGATCGTTTTCCTCGGAAAGTCCTCGGTATTTTCCGACGACCCTTCCGACGAAAGGTCGTTCTCGGTATGTCCTTGGAAATGTTGTTCCTCGGAATTGCCTCGGAAATTTCCGAGGACATTCCGAGGACTTGCAAAATACCGAGGCCCAAATTCCGAGGGAGGATATGCTCGGTATGTCGTCGGAATACCGTTATTCCGACGACATTCCGATGATATTTTCCCTCGGTTTTGACCTGTTTTCTTGTAGTGTTTTCTTAGTTAAAAGTTAAAAGATTGTTTCTTATATTCTGCTAAAAACTTCATCTTAAAAACCCCCCATTAATTATGTTATAACCATAATAAATTTTATTATTGTAGATATATTGTTGTTATGTGTTCAAATTTTTTTTTTCTTTTTATGCCAAGTTGTGTTCATAAGTTTTATAGATTAAAAGTCGCTTGGGATAGCTAAAAGTGTTGGTACGGACTCTGGAAATGTGTTGTAAGAGCACATCCAATAGGAAATTCTGTCCACTGGAATTCTAAACATACACGTATCATGTATGTATATATTTGTACTCAGGGGTGGACGTAGGCAGTTAACTACGGGGGCACGTGTCCCACGTTAAAAAATATTATATGTAGTTAATTAAATATAACAATCTATGGAAAATCTATTTAAATTTCAATCAAATATAAAAGTAAAGATAAGTTTAATTCTATAAGCCCAGTCCAAAACAAAAAGAAATTAATAATGAAAGTTGAAATTTACCTAATAACACCCACATCTTCTTTGTATCTTCTTTCTTTTAAGTTTTACTAATTAATTTTTCTTCTAAACAAAAAAGTAAGAACTAAAATGCCGAAGACAAAAAGATTACGCATAACAAGTTCAACAGAGAATTAAAAAATAATTCAAGCCTAAAAGAAAATTTGTTGTTGAAGATGAAAGATGAAAAATTTATAATATGAAAGATCTTAAAGATCTTGCATACAAGATGGCAAGGACAAAGAAACATCTTTCACATCCTCTTATTTATCGGGTTTTGAATATAGTTTTGACTTTACCGCCACAGTTGAAAAATGTTTTGATGTTTTTCAATGATGAAAATTGTAAAAACTAATCTATGCAACAAGATAAATGATTTAAAAACTGTATTGTTTGTTTTGTTGAAAAGAACTGTTTGAGAATGTACCAAATGAAGTAGCAGTGAAAAGATTAAATTTTGTAAGATAAATTTGTAAGGTATATTTTTAGTAATGAAACATTCTTTTAATCTAAATGAGTTAGTTATTAGAGAAGTGGAATTTTGTGCCACCCTCTAATGGTTGGCTGGATGTGCCACTGTTTGTACTACTATTTAATTGTGGAGTCCTTAATTTTACGAAAAACTAAATCGAAAGTTTTTAAAATCTTTAAAACCCCACAGTTAAATATCAATATTAATATACATATACATATATCTATTCTATTAATTCTCCAGCATAACCAATTGATACGGAGTTATGTCCAACAATTTTTTTCTGCAGAAATAAAAATCTAATTATATGACAATATAAATAAGCACGGTTAATTGCTTATTTATTAATATTGATATTTTTATTAATAAATAAGCAATTATGACAATATATATCCAAAATATACGGGACCACTCACATATACATGTTGCCTAATAATTTATTTTCTTAATTGCTTAATCTATTTTATTCTTAATGCAACAATATGATTGATAACAGATTTCTTATCATCTAATGTCTTTTACTCATTTAACAATTAGTAATGTATTAAATCACAAGCAAAAATATAAAATTACAACTATATCAAATAAATTTGGTTTGTTTCTATTAAAAATGGTTTCTTCTAATAAATTAAAGAGTAGGTATATTTTTTGTTTTAACATATAAGAAAAAAAAAATCTTTAACAGACAAGAGAAAAAATACAAAAAAATTTACAAGCATACAAACATATGATTACAAAGAAACGAACGTATGATAGGTCAATTTTTAAATTGCTATTTTTTATAAAATAGATTTTGATTTAAATTTATACACAAATATGATTATAAAAACATAAATATGATTACAAAGAAAAATATATATATAAAAAAATATTTAATCAAATATGACATGCTATGTATTGATTCTGAAGACCTGAATGTTCTCAAATATTTTTAAAAAATGATTTTATATTAAAATATAAAATCATATAAACTTTTTAAAATACACAAAAGCAGATTTTATCAATACATAACGGGTCTATGACAAAAAAACAATAGTTTCAAAATATTAAACTTTTTATTTAAATTAAAATACTAACAATAAAATCACTGTGAAATAATTCACAAGTTTAACAGCAGGTTAATAAAAAAATCATAATATGGGTCAGAATTATTTGGAGTCTTCAAAATATTGGTCATATTTAAAATAACAAAAATAATTCATACAATAATTTTAGATAAATTTCATAAAATTCTTAACAAAATATAATTTATCAAGAATAAAAAATATTCATGACATAAAATTATTTTTTTCAATAAAAAATATATCCGCCCTCAGAAAGGCGGATCAGATTTTGAAATTGTCTTTTATCATATTTGTTACAGGTGAAGAGAAAAAATATGTAAAAAGCTGACAAAGAAGCTTCACATAAAGAACATCATTTTGGTAATGTCTCAACAAAAAAGGCAAATCAAACTTCACAATATCAAAATTGGATGAAAATTAATAGAGACAACAGAGATAAAAGAATGAGTAACCTGTTTACAAACTCCAAACAAAGTGAATTGGATTATATGCATTTTCTTTTAAACCATAACAAAAACTTGATCAACTACACAGATTTACGAACTGTTAATGGAGTTTTGTATTCAATTTTTGAAGATGCTTATAATGCTTTTTTTTGAACTACTATTTTCTTAGGGGTTTTTTTATTTCTTTGTAAGCTTTCGTCCAATAATAATTTCATTTCAATGTTCAAAATAAGAAGCCTAATCATTTTGGGAAAAAAAATACACAAGTAAAATTAGAAATAAAATAAAGATTTGCCCAAAACACACATATCTGATACAAAAATATATATATAATAACAAAAAAGCATACGCTTAGAAATATAATTTCAAAAAAAAACATACAAAACAAAACATATACCCGTCTTCTTAGGACGGGTCAAAATCTAGTGTTCTATTAAAACATTAACATGACCTATTGACATATGTGTGGTCTAACTATCTTAATACAATTATTAAAAAAATATTAATTATTTAAGAAAAATATTATTCAAAAAAATACAAACATAAAAAATTAATTTTACAGAAGAATGTAAAACAAAAATATACCTACAATCTAGTTTATATTTAGAACTCCAACATGGCCAACCAAACTCCTAAACTGTCGCTTGAAAAGTGCCACACGTATCACGTTTAGGTTCAAAGCTAATGAACAAATTGTAACTTCAGATCGACGATGATCTTGTCTCCTCCTCGGTTCTTTAGTCACATGATCGGTGCGTGTAATCAACGCACAACCAATAATCTGTAGACTGTCACATCCAAGTTTTCTCGTTATTTTTTCCCTTAGACTATTTACAATGGGGGTATTGAATAAAAGATTTAACTGTTGAATCACTACAATGAAGGTGTTAAAAAATGAAATTTGCTAATGTAGATTAATTTGTGTTGAAAAGATTCAACTAGTTGAATAAGGAAAAAGTGGAGTCTCATCAATGACACATGTCATTTTTTAAGAAATTTTAATATTTTATTATCTTCTTAGTTATTTAAAACGAATAAATTTATGAGAAATTAGGTGGTATATACACAGAAATCATCTTATTTAGGTAAATACCCGATCACTGTAGGAAGCACTGTTGTAAAAAATTTAATACCAAAATACCCCTATAGACCTGAGGCCACACTATCGTGTACTATAGATTATGTGTCAGCGACTAGGATATGAAATATCTTCTTACACGCCAAACACTATACTACACTGTTACCATCGAACAAGAAATGGGAAAATGAATATGTATTAATTACACTCTTCAAAAGTTTAATACTTTCGTTGAAAGTCATTCAATGCTTTTTTCGTCAGAAAGAATATATTTTTTTCGCCGAATTCTCATTTCTTTGGATTTCTCAATTCATCTTTACAAAGATCTAAGAAATTTATCACTCAGCGATATGAAGGAAGTGTAGTTGCATGAACGCATTTTTGCTTCCGGTGAAGAACTCACGGCCAGCAAGAGGGCTAAAGACGAAGGATAAAGAAGAAATCTATTATCACATATTTTTGGTAAGTCTTGATAGATTGAATCCGACATTTTCTCGGATGATTGTTAACAATGGCAACATCTCCAGTTTCACTATGCTGTCTCTTAATTTCATGCAGCCACTCTGATTTCCTCATAAGTATCGTCACCGACACTCTTCTAGCTCGGGCGCAACTGCACAGAGAACCTCAACCTTCGTCATCTCTGTCACCACCCCGCTACTTCAATGTAATATCGTTTCTTCTTAACACTTATCCTTCAATTAATTTTATTTATACTTTGCATGTCTGAAAATTATCATATCTTTCGGGCAATTTTATTTCTAATTGGCATGTCTGAAAGTTATCATATTTCAATATACAATATTCTCTCATATATAGTAACACTTATTATAACAGATATTCAAATAGTTGACTACTATCTTTTTTATTTATCGTGTACTTCTATACATTTGTTCCTCGGATAGTTACCATACAGATAACAGTTATGATAACTGGTATTAAAATAGTTAGCTGCTACGTTTTTTGCTTATCGGGTACTATTACATTTGTTCCCTAATCATACTTCTTTTCTTTGATGAGTATTTGTTAGATTTGTTCGTCTGCCAAATGGCTGGTGGAATATGTAATCAATATGGTGAATGGGAAGGGGAGGGGGAAGGGAAAGACTTATTGATGAGAATGAGATGATGAAGTGGCTGGTCGAAAAGGTGTGACTGGTGGTGCCAGCACTGTAAATCAATCACGTATTAGCACATATTGTTTGATATTTATAATGTTAGCTAAGATATATAATGTTATAGTTTAACATTATATGATAGATTAGTGTCTAACTGTACCAGTTAAAAAAAGAATAATAAGCAAGTGTTTATTGTTCTTGTTTTGATAATTTTTATCATACATATTATCTGATAAAATGACATTGGGTTAACATTCCTAGTGACTCGTAAATGTTAAATGTTATATTAATCTCTAAGATATGTCTTATTGACGATGTTTTTGTAAATGGATCATGTGTATAGAAGATACCAAAAATGCAAATGCGTCTAGTATATAACTTAGAGATAATAACAAAAGAAAAATAAGCTCAAGAAAAAAAAAAGAAAATGGGCAATATTGATGGTCCAGTCAGTGTTTAATTATATAATTCACTTGACCCTAAGCATATGGACATTTTCTGTGGTAGCCTTGTGAATCAGAAATTAACAGCATCGCCAACAGTTTAGCTACTAATTATCTTAATCTTTGTTAACTGACAACCTTTATTTGTAACGTAACTGTATCATCTTGGATGCTAACATTTAGCAAAAAAAAATAAAAATCTTGGATGCTAACCTTTATTTGTAACCTAACATGTCAAATTATATGTTAACTTATCAGTTATATGCTAATAGGATAAAGTTAAAACCTGAATATGTTGGTTAACCACTAACCTATTTGTTATCGGCTATTAAACGTTCTTATGGAATGAAGTACGTTAATCATTATTGATAGTTGCTACTGTGTATGTGTAGTCGTAAAACAAAACCTAGCATTTAAATATATATATAAAGACTCATGTGTTCAGAATTCTATCTTACGGTGAAAAAAGTTTATGTGGTCAAAAATTAACTTACAATAAGACCTGAAAGTGTACAAAAAACATGTGGTTTTGAAGCCTCTTAATGAAAACCTAAGACTTGGTTAGATTAGATGTCAATGATATCTTAAGATTTATTTTAAAAAATATACAACTCAGAGATTAACCAAAACGAACGGATGAGAAGAAGCTAGTTGCAGAAATATTTTTTAGTATCCTACAGCTGTGCGGACCCACAATTGTACCATAAAAGATCAGACAAAATTTAATAGTACTCACGTTTTAACTAACGTGTTTTCGTTTTAGGGCAAAATCGGAAAGGGGCACCAAATGTTGAACAGTGATCAAGGGTTTTCTAGCGCGTGGGGTAGTTTCCTAAATTTGCACACTTTGATGTATATTAAGCCAATTATCTCTAAATTTATTATATATGAAATCAATTATTTTTATTTCTTATACAAAAATGATTGTTTTAAATTATCTATAAATAAAGACTAAGTTTGTTTAATTTGAATATAAAAAATAATAATTATTAATTAGTAAAATAGAGTGTTGAATTTTATTCAACAAAACCACTGTAATGTGTAAAAGTTGAATGAGTGTTAAAAGATGAGTTGGAAGAAAGAGAATATGACATCGAATATTAAAAGATGAAGTGGAAAGTGTTGAATTTTGAAATTATTGTACATAGTCATATAAAGATAGAGTGACCGATTTTTTTAAGGGAAGAAAAAAAAAAGAGATAAGACAGTAACCGGTTAGATGAAAACCTAAACATCAATAATTGTCCTAACAGCGAACAATAAATATGTACCTAACAGCATTAACCCTAACCTTCCTCATTAAATTCATCTCAATCCATTAACATGATCTCATGTTCAGCTAAATAAATATTTACCATGCAAAACTAATATCAACAACGAAAAAGAAGTTGCGTAAAATTTGTAACTTCCTTATTTGGTTACCTTTTGTTATGAAATATATTGTATACTACTTTTTTTTGGTCAAGTATTGTATAGTATTATGACTAAAAACAAGTGGACGCTCATCATTCTGTACACTGGCTTTGGCTGTAAGCCATCCAAAAGTTAAGAATCAGATCGCAAAGCGAGAATCAACACGATAGGTTATTGGTTAGATTGTAAATGTACTGATTTTACTGCATAATGTAGTCTATAAGATTTTTTGATGTATTTGTATCTAATGTACATGTAAAACTGAATGTAAAAATGAACAAATAAAAGAAAGAAATACGTTCCCACAACAATATTATTTTGCTTTAGAAAATATGTCTTCTATAATTATTTTTATTTTTCATTTTATTTTTTAAAACTAAATAAAGTATATTTGGTAAATTTTATGGTTGTATGTAAAAATATTTGATACAGTCCAACCAATGTTTTCACCAAAATATCTAAAAGCTGTAGTGGACATAATAAGAGAACCTGCCATTCTACTGGAAGCTTATTGTTGGATCGAGGGTATGATTATCAAACTCTTTCTTGCTATATCATTGTTTTTTTTATATCTTTAACTTATACTACTAAATGGTATATATTCCATGGTCTTAGTTAACTCCTATCGATGCATATGATCTGATATTCCATATAAAATATGTTAGTGCGTGCTGGAGAAGAAAGCTCAAAAGTATCCACGGTTTTTTAATAGTTTCTATTGATCAGCAAGCAGGTAATTTATATAAAGATACATCCAACTAAACGTATTTCATTAAAAAAAAACGTATCTCATATTCACATGAGATGCATGCTTCGGTTACACAGCTTTTTTGGGTAAAGAAAAAGGTGGGTTCACATCTTTGTCGAAAACTCAAACATTGTAAATAGTCTTTTTCACCGTGATTGAACCTAACTAGCCGAAGTTATAGCCGCGATCCATTTACCACTAGGCCAAATCGACGTTGGTTATACAACTTAATTAAGTGGATATGATAGAACAGTTGATGGATTAGTCGGTTTTCACTTCGGAGCTTGCCTCCTTTCATCAACTACATCGTGATTTAGACGCAAAAAAATCAATATCGTAGTTTTGAGTTGTTCACATTCATAGGAACCGTAGCGCGCCAGCATCCTTAGCTAAGGAAGCTAAACATATAACGTGTTCTTTTCTCCCGCATAAATCAGACAATGTTAGACAAATGTTCCCATAAACTTCATTATCATAGACCAAAACTTGATTTGATAAAGTGGATTGTTGACAAAAAGAACACACACACAATAGCATAGAATAATCACAATTACAAATCTTTCATACAAGGTTTGTAATCTCTAGAAATTGGTAACAAGAATAATTCATGGATGGGGAGGTTTTATCAAGCAAATTAATCATGAAAATTTCAAACACCTGGTAGAATAAGATATAAATAATACATTACTAGAAACATTTTCATTGGTAATATTTAACTGATATACTAGTATCTGAAAACTATTTAAAACGTTTTCATGAATTTCTTAAGGTTTGAGATATTTCATTCAGAGTATTCATAAATTATGATACCAATCGGTTACAATCTAAGGGCACGTGCATCGAAGGTTCACCGAAGCGGATTGCGCGTTTTTCGTAAAAAACATAAAAATAATCAAAAGCCAAGACCTCGGCTTGTCCCGCCTCTTCCGCGTAAATCGGTTCATCAACTATTGTGAGGGTCCTACGACACATGGTGGCCCGCGATTGGTTCTTTTTTTTAAAAAAAAACAAACAGTAAAAAGTTAAAAAGTAATAATAATAAAAAACTTCCTCCCCACGAACTCGTGACCGCATTGCCGATGATGATGGTCTAATATGAAAATGCTCTTAAATGGGAGCAGTTTCCTTTATGTTTTCTTTCGAGCGTTAGTAAGTATTCTTTTCCTATTTACCCTCTCTCGCTCTCTCTCTCTCACACACACACACACCAGTGAAGGGAGCGTTTCGTCACGGCAACAGTTACAAAACAAACAAAGGAAGGCCAAAACTGTCAATGCACAAACAAATCCCCAATTTAAGGTTGGCTGGCGCTCTTTAAAACTGAAAACGACAGCAAGCAAACCTCTTTTCTACCTGTACATTCACACACACACGCATAGTCTAATGTGTGTGTATATATTATATTCATAACATAGATGCTTGGCTCGTGAGGAATAATTAAATAATCTAACATCACCAATTCCATATATTAAAAACCTTCAAACCGCCATCTCCAGGGCAGAAACAATACCATTAATACAGCTAATAAAGTGAAGATCATGGAGAAAGTGTGCTGCATGTGCGGCGACGTCGGCTTTTCCGACAAGCTATTCCGCTGCGAACACTGCCGCAACCGCTTTCAACACTCGTAAGTTCCTTCTCCTAGGCTATATATAGTGATCATATATATATATATATATATACACGGTCAATTAACAGATTTCTTAATTTGAATATATTTATATGTGTGTGTGTGCGCGTGTGTAGTTATTGTAGTAACTACTACAGTGAGTTTGCGGAGCCTACCGATATTTGCGACTGGTGCCAGAGCGACGACAAAAAGCTGGTCAGCGTTGCTAAACATGGCGCATCAAAGAAGAAGAAGGCTTCTTCCTCCGTAAATGACGAGAGCGGGGTCACAAACCGATCGGAGTATTCTTCCGGTGGCGGTATCAAGCACGACAATAACCATCACGATCAAGTGGCCAAGAGCGTTGCCGGACCTGCAGGAGGTGGAGTGCCGTCGCCGAGGACGGCCACGCGAAGGTACAAGCTTCTCAAGGATGTCATGTGTTAGATCAATTTCTGAGATAGAGCTTATAATATAATATGCTAAAAATAATAAAATAATAATAATGCGCCTTTGAGATTGTGTAAGTATCATCCATATATGTGTATAATTAATTAGAGACAACCAAAACATGTCAACGATGGAAGTCGTTTTTTATTATCCTTTTTTCATAGTATAGTGAATGTATATCTCCTTTGCCATTTCGTACTAATTAATGTTAAAAAATAATGAAAATGTATGTTTTCCGTTTTTCCTCTACGACCTTTAGTAAAAGTCTTTATTTAGATAAAGTTTTTTTTTTGTTTTCTCAAAGTTTCCTGCGAGTAAGAAAAGTCACCACTGTAATCCTTGTAGTAGAAACTGAAAAACCTGTTTGTCAACAAATTTTTGGGTGTATCAACACATATGCACGTGTGTGTATGCATCCGGTATATGGTTGACACTTTGGCACCGGAATAAATATGTCGAGAGATAGAACAGTATATACAAACGAATTGTGGGGAAGAAACAGAATGGATACGGGGTGATACTACAGTTAATTAGTACGAGACGTCGTCATACTATGAAGAACACCTAAATAATCATAAAAAATCTCATACTTTATCCTATTATGGGAACAGTAATTTATATATAAGTGGCGGAACCAGCCGAGATGTTTACCAGGGTCAGTTTTAGAGTCAGCATATATTTACATGGGTCAATAAATCTATTTTACAATATTTTCTCAGTTTTAGCAGTAAAAACACAAGCAAAAAATAAATTTACCAGGGTCAGTTTTAGAGTCACCCTTAACTACCTCCGCCACTGTATATAACGATATAAATAAACATGCATTGATTATGATTTATGAACACATACAACAATTCGTTAGGCCATTAGTATATATATTTATAATTATAATGAGGATGCTAATAACATCTGCAAAAGATACGATATAACTTCAAATATTAAGTTTTTTGTTGTGTAAAAAAAATATGTGTAACTTTAAATTTGAAGTTTTGAATAGTGAAACTTCAAATATAAAATGTTACTATTCAAAATTTCAAATTTGAATTTTCATACTTTTTCAGTTTCATGCTATTATTTGCATTTTGATCCCTGTAATTATATTATTACATTTATGATTATTAAATAAATATTTGTTTAATCCTCTTAATCCTAAAAAAATTATAACACATAAATATTTCAAATTTGCTTTTATAGTTTTATATTTTACAAATAATCTTGAATAAAAACTTCAAGATAAAATTAAAACTTTGTAGAACTAAATTTGGATAACAATAATATTACAAAAGAAACTTAACATATGCACTAATTGATCATATATGAAAGTATTACGAAATAGTTTTATAGAATAATGTGGTATTTTAGCTATATTTCAATATTTAATTATGTATTTTTATGAATTTTTTTTATATTTTAGTGTAACATTTTATTAATCAATATTGCATTACTATTTTTATATAAGTATTCATAATTTTTTATTGATTTAACTTAATTATGATAAATATATGATACATAGAATAAACTATAAATATTTTTAAAGTTAGGTTTGAAATTTTGGTTTTGAGAAAACTACTTTTAAATTTCAAATATGAAGTTTCGAAAACTTTAAAATATAGTGTTTTTTAGCAATGTTCTAATATTGTATAATTTGTAAAAAAAGTCAGTTGGGTTATAGTGGGCTCAAATGATTCCTCTTGGGCTTGTAAATTTGATATTAGCCCATAAACTGTACAATGCTCACAAAAGCACAATATCATTTTCTTGCATTAATTGAACTAAAAGCCCTGTACTGTTTGATAGCTCTTTCCAGTTTTGCCCTTTTGCAGTTTTGATTCCACCATATCTGAAACTTCAACGTACGCACATGACCATGCCTAAAGACATACCATATGAAATATTGAGAGAGGGGTCGATGAAATATTTGGAATTAGCACACCACCATGAGAATAATCCTGCAATATATGTTAAGTAGAAAATGAAGCCAGGGAGGGAAACCATGAGGAGAAACAATCTGAAACATTTAGACATATATCTCCGTTGAAATATAGTTTCATAAATGAAGAAAAACTATTGTATGATTAACTCAGAACAGGGGGACATTAAAGGAGTCCCCGCCACACTCTCAACCACTATTTTTATTTTCCTGGAATAGAGAACCACGTGGGCTTCATCGATCAGTCGCTTTTCTAAAATTTGGTTTGGTGTAATTCTGTAGGAAAATTCCAGCAGCACCATCAGACAAAATGAACAGAGAGTCAATCAATCAATAATTCAGTTGCCCTAAATGATTAAACGATGAACGAACCACCCCATGCACCAGTACCTTACCCTGTCTTTGCTTTTACCAGCATTTAATTCTATCATACATTACTCGTAATCAATTAGCTGGTAAAATGCATGCATAATCTCATTAATTCTAATAAATTATTTTGTTTAAGAAAATAAAGAGTTTAATCGACCAATCGATTGAGAGAGGTTAATTTAATAATTGAGTCAAACACAGATTTAAAACAAATTAAAGTAGGAAAGTAAACATGACCAAATAACTATGAATTTTATCGGTCTCCAACAACAACAACGACGACCTCAAATATTATACGTAGGAGCTAAGCTACCCCATATCGCGGACGTGGAAGACGACGAAGCTGTAGTTTGCCGGAAACAATCAAAAGAAATTGTGGTCGGCGCGTTGGATGGAGACGCAGACGACGACTTTAGACCCGAATCGTTAGCTGACTCTGATGGCACCAGACCACCACCAACCAAATTTAATAAGAGAGATAAAGATTAGTTGATGAAATTATAATCTGTAAATTTAATTAAATGGGGATATGAGTAGTATAGGTAAAAAACAAAGTACTTGGAGTGGTGATAATATCCGGAGCGTGCTTGCCGCTGGCGGAGGCTATCTGGTGACATTTACGGCGGCGCCGGTTATGGTCAGCAAGTCGCTTACGGCAGCTCCGTTTCCCGTTGTCGAATTCCGACAGCAAATGGAACCTGTAAAAAAATTACGATTAAACTCCTTTTAAAAAAGTATCTACAGATAAGACGGCTGAGTTCATTAATTAACTGGTAAGGGTTAAATGATTTCACTGAGTTAAATTTTGAAAAGGAGGAGAGAATCCATTGTCATCGGGATCACCCACATCCACAGAGAAGTACGTACACACACACTCTCTTGATCTAAAGTCTCAATGATTGATTGCAAAGAAAGAGAGAGAGAGAACTATTTAATTAAAGGAACGTCATTTCCGTTACTTAACAACACTAATTAAACTTTTAAAAAAAAAAAATAATAGCCCGTATCTATAACCAAAAACTACTCCGTATATACAACAATATGAGAGGAGCATTAATATAATTAAGTATGTATGTGTACGGACAAAAGCATGATGCCTCCCCCACCCCCACACATGACACAGTCCCCTCATCGCCCATGGACCATGGATTTTACAAAGGTAAAACATGTACGGACGGGCAAGAGAGGCCTAATGATATCTGTATGTGTCAAAGGTGGGATCTTTAGGAGACAGAAATAAAATAAAATAAAATAAAATATATAACCTGCTGCATTGCTGACAAAAGCGCTGGCTGAGACCCGCGGCGACAACCGTCGAAGCTTTCGAGTGGAACTCGCACACCTTATGGCGGCGGTGGTAGTGTTTGGCGTGGCTCAGATCCGCGTTGCATCTCTCCGCTTGACACCGTGGAGTATTAGCAGTAGCGCCGAGCGAGTTCCCCATACCCAGCAAATCGCCGGGTCGAGACCTCCTGTACAGCCTGCTCACGAAATCCTCCTCTCCGGCCGACGAGAAGTAAGTGCGTCCTCCGAGATTCAGGCCTATCCTGTTTGACGCGCCGTAATCGAGCGAGCGAGAGACGACGTCCACTTCGGTCTTGGGTATGAGGAAGTTGTAAGAAGATCCGGTTCCTGCCGGGCCGGTTTGGTCGAACGATGAGAACAGGGTCGGAACAGAAGAGTGAGGATGGTAGATGGAATCGGACGAGGAGGAGGAGTAAGGATTAGCGTCGTAGAAGGAGTGATGGAACTGGTTGGTTGGGATATGAGCTGTCTGATGATGATGATGACCGTACAAGACGGTCAAATGTTGTTGTTGGTTAGACAAGGAAGAAAACAGCGGTGGAGAAAAGTTGTTGTAAGAGGACTGAGGATGATGTTGATTAGTTTGGGTCGAGTCGAAAATGGACAAGGAGGCTCGGGTTGGGTCAAGTTCCTGATGATGATGGTGTCGTTCTTCTCCGGATACCATAATGGCCGAGGGGTTGTCCCATTCGTAGTCCAACATCTTTCCTGGAATACTATTGAGGAGATCCCGAGGAAGATTTTTCTTTCTGTGATTTAAATTAAAGAACAAAGTGAAAGAGAAGGATGAGAGAGGCTAATAAAGGAAGGGAGGAGGAGACATGTCGGTGCGTAATAGGTTATGGAGTGGTTTTAATTGTCTGAAAGCAGAGCGACGTACTATACCTCTATTAGAATTAGAGTCTTTCCCCCCCCCCTCTCTGCCAAAATACCTCTCTCTCTCTCTCTTGGATGAGTGTAAGTTGCGTGACTCTGCAATTTAATTCGAATAAACCCTAACTTTCTATTTTGGGAAAGTTTCTCTGGGGATTTTCACTCGCTACATGTCTCTTTATCTTTTTTTCACTACGTACATCTCTAAAATGATTGTTTACTTTCTGTTTATTTATTTAGCTTACATCTAGTAAAAATGAGGTGGATTGATCTTTAAAAATTAGTGTACCCTACTTAGGTATAATAAAGTGAAGAAAGGAACTAGTCACATGGGTAGTGAAGCTCTCTCTCGTGTCCAGTGTGGGTGTTAGAAGAATATTAATCTTAATGTACCAAACATCAAGCAGTCATATGCACCATTACTAGTAATTTATAATTGTACCTTAATCTGAATCATTCCAAATGTATCTCTACTAGTGTACATATTTCTTTTGGAGAACCTCTCATTGATATTTGCTTTGACAGATACTAGTTACTGAAATTCTGAAGTAAAACGTTAAAAAAAATTTACTCCATAGAAAAAAACGTAGAGAGAAGAAAGATGACTTGTGATTGTGTGGTTAAGGATGATTCGGGTGTGTGTAAACGCGTTTGGCCTATTCTGCGCCTGGGCCACTCTGTTTCCAACATATCATCAAAATCCTTTTTTTTTTGGAAAAGTATTAGTAATAACTTATAGCAGTTTCATTAAATTATACTTGTGGTATTTTCTACGGAACTAATAATAATACATACAGATGTATTTCACGAGCAGATAAATATCTAAAATTTAAATTTTAAGAGAGAACAGAAAAAAAGGAACAGGGAGGAAGACGCCAAGAAGGTACTGTGAAATGCTGTTGGGGTTTAGAAAGACAGGATGGCACTCTCGTAATTAATAGGGAAAATGAAGGTGGATCGTTTAAGGGAGGACAAAAAGAGTGAGCGGTCGTATCTGCATTCGCCTCTCTCTCCTCACGCGCTCACTGTACTACTGTATATTACCCGACGGTTCAGATTCAACCGTGACACGTGACGGTGTGGGGGAGAGAGTAGAGAGAGGGGCGAGAGTGAGATGGTAATGAGTCCAAAAATTGAGGAGAGTAGGCCCATTTAGGTGCCAAAAGGCTGCCATCGACGTTGACCCATTCGTACGGACTGTCTATTATCCTTCTCTCTCCTCTTCTGCTTTTATTTAAAAGAAATTCAAATATAAAAACTTTTTTTTAATATAAAAACTTTCAGTTTTCGTATTGTAATCTGTTATTGAAATTTGGAATACTAAAAAAAAAAAAAAAGAAATTTGGAATACTGATGTTTACTATATAGTATAGTATAATTTACTGCAAGCTCTTAATTTAGCCGAAAAGAGGATAGACATCCCACTAATATCTGCTTGTTTGGAAAGGCATGAATATAAGTTTCATACTGTTCACATAATTAGATTTAAGTATGAAGCTTAGTCTGGTTGATAATTCTAACAGTTTATCACCAATATGGTACACGCAGTTACTTTCTTTCTTTTTACCAAAAAAAAACAGTTACTTTCTTTTTAAGATTTTTTTTTTTTCAAAAAGAAAAAGAGAAATATTTGTGGCGTACGTGTCAGTATCCTAAATTGCTAATCAACTCAAGATAAGCTTGATGCAAAATGTTAAGGCAAAATACGTGATTTTATAAACCGAATACTATAATAGGTAATAGGTAAAACAGGAGCCATATTAGAGTAAAACTTGAAATACATTTTTTTACCAGATAAATTAAAAAGAAATTATCGAAATTAAGGAATGATGCATAAGGATAGAAAAAAATAAGAAGAAAAGGAGGAGGATAATGTTAAATCAGATATGTTTTTTTTTTATAGAAAAGTTAAACCAGACATGTTGCCTTGTCAACATCTCTTAATTGAGAAACCACTTATTGCACTTGCCATCTCTCTCACTCATGACTCATCCCCACTTTGCTCTTTCCCCACTGTAATATGGCCCCAAAATTACCATGAAAGAATATTGTATAGGTTATGTTTACACACGTGTTTCTGTGACATGAATACTTTTTTTTTAAAAAAGATATGTTATACACATGCCACATGCAGCAGTAACCCATACATATGAATTCATCCCGAATTCATTTTGTAAAAGGGATTAAGTGATTGTTTGAAGATGTTTATGTTTTTAAATTGTATGGGCAAATCCATATGTAAAAAGTGCAAAACTCTGTGAGGGTCCATCCTTTTTTGGGCCTTTTGATTATATGATACTGTTAAAAAAGCTATTATAAGCCCATATCAATTCTCAGTTTCTTTTATATGATTAACAAGGTCAAGCAGCATGAAATGAGCATTGTTAAAAAAAACTCATCACCTCTCTATAATAATAATATAGCATGTGAGTAGGGAGGAAAGTTTGGAAAAAGTCAAAAGCAGAGCACGTGTCGTAAGCTCAAGGACTCATTCACTTGTAACCACACAAACAAAGAAGACACCAAACCCATTACTTCCACTGAAAACAAGGGTTTCCTCCTTTTTAACTCACTCACCAAACACTTACTTAGACGCACCTCAAAAAGCCATGCAGAACTCATCATGCATTGATTTGGTGATGTTCAGCAGTCAAGGACAACATGATGAAGGCAATGTATCACGTCCTCCATGGAAGAGGGAGAGATCGAATCATCATCTTACCTTGTATCCAAACGAAGACGAAGAGCTTGCCAACTGTCTTGTGTTGCTGTCCAATTCAGGGAATGCTTACAACAACAACAACAGCAACAACAAGCATGGGCACGGCAAGAACAAAACCGTGAAAAAACAAAAAACTGCACATGTTTTCCAATGCAAAGCTTGCAAGAAGGTATTTTCGTCGCATCAGGCATTGGGTGGACACAGGGCAAGCCACAAGAAAGTGAAGGGTTGTTTTGCCTCTCAAGATAAAGAGGAGGAGGAAGAAGAGGAGGAATACAAAGAAGATGACGATGAAGAAGAAGAGGACGACGATGAGGAGGATGAGGAAGAAGACAAGCCAACGGCTGCGGCTCACATCATCGCTAGAAAGAGATCCAACGCTCACGAATGTACCGTCTGCCATCGCGTATTCTCATCGGGACAAGCCTTGGGAGGTCATAAGAGATGTCACTGGTTAACACCTTCCACTTATCTTCGTATGACGCCACTACATGATTCTTCTGCCGTGAGGCCTCAGGCGCTAGATCAACCATCTCTAGATCTCAACTTAGCTTGCCAAGAGTATTCCGTTAATCCAACGGTCATGAGCGTGGGGAGAGATGGTGGTGGCAACAACCACAACGCCACTTCATCTAATTCATGGTTAAAACTCGCTAGTGGTGATTGGTCTTGATGACTGACTAATTGATTAAGTTGCTGGTTATATATCCATTCGTTTATATATACTTCACATACAATTAAAGTGCATTACTTGATTTATAGAGTTGTATGGATTTATTATACTAATACTATACACTTCACGCCATAACTTGCTCTAGACCAAAACTTCCATTTATAGTTAATGTAGAGGATGATATAACTTGACGTTGTTGGAAAGAAAATTAAGTACATATTGAAAAGTTTAAACGGCATTGAAGGTAAGCAATGCGACTTAACAACATTCTAGCTGATACAAGAGAAAACCACCTGTAGTTGTGTCGTTAACTTTTTGATAACTATACCAATCAAGAACCAAAAACAGATACCGTATGAATATGTGTTGATATAATTATAAATTTCACCAGAATACATTTGACTAATTAACGAATAAAAATAAGATCTCCCAGAAAGAAATAAAAAACAAATGAATCAAATAACTCTTAGGGTGAGTAACCAAAAATAATGCAGTATAAATTAGTTATAACCAAAATCGCTCTTAATTACTAATTTATTACAGCCTGCACCAAAACGCATGAATAATAGTCAACGAAATTGATAAATTTGGTGGGTCACAATTTAAGAACTGTTGCGAGGAAAGGATCATAGCTTTCTCAATTCGATTATATATGTATTACAAATATATACATGTATAATTTATGTTGGAAAAGTGGTTGCCATTGCAAGCTTTAAAGTGTTTTTTTTTTGTAAAACGGCTTTCAAGCTTTAAAGTTTCTGACTTTGGAAAATGACCAAGAGCCCAACCATTGATCGTGAGTTGAAAGCTCGGAATATCGGTGGTCGGTGGAAATAAAATTAAAGTCAACTGATTCCACATCTCTCTATGAAATAAATTCTCTCAAGTAAAGTGTATATGATTGTTTGGACAATTAGAAAAAAAATCAGTTAACGTAAAGACACGCATGTATGTTTTTCCTTATCAGCTGGTTGATACATCCATATATATATATATATATAAGCTTGCTTTTTAATGCAAATAAAATTTTGATAGTAGTAACAGTGAGTTAGTTGGGAGTTGTTCATATATTTTTATCAACCTAAAGTATGTCGGACTAATAGAAAGGTCAGATAATGTGACTCATTTTCGCTGAACACACCGTCCCAGACCATTTCCCTTTACTATTCGATCACAAGATTCCGGATAACTGTTCATATATTGTTGCACGTCTTTTCACATCATAGATGCACTATTGCTGTTTTATGGATGTATAGTAACATTTCTTAGCAAAAGGGAACCTGATTAGCGTACTGAAAGTTAATATTACATTAATGAATTACATGCATGGTTATAATATTCATGGAGTAGTAATTACGATTAGTCTCTTACATAAATTACAGTATCTACATGCATGCATATATTTATAAAAGTTTAGTAGATATTCCATATATGATTTCTTTTTCTTGTTAGCAGATTTGATTATAGAATTTACCAAGACTACCTGTTTTTTTTCATCTGTTTTTACGAGAAAAGGTTCAAAACTTTCTATTTATTTATTAAGTCGACAAAGAGACTAATATATAGAGTTAACCGTGACATGTAGAATACCGTCCATCTTATGGAAAGGAAACAAAAAATAAAGAAAAGAAGCAAAAGGTAAAGAGTTGGAGAAGCAAGAACAAAATAACAAGTCAATCTGTCTTACAAGGTTTCAAGACTTGAGCTGATGCGTCAAGTTCACCAGTATTGTGGTTTGAAGGGCTGAGCAGGAGCCCCTGCTATGTCTTTCTCCGACAGCAGTTTCAGCTTCTGCCAAAAAAAAAACATTTCAAAAACAGTTGGAAGAATCCTCTTTATAGATCACTCACTCAGTCTTTGAGAGTTTTACCGTGATGTATTGTGGGGGATCGTCGAAACTAGTGGAGCCTAGCACCACTTCTCTCCTCAAACTGCTTGTCAACTTGTGGCAAACTCGAAGCTGTCAGTCAAACCAAAAAAAAGAGAACATTTTAATAAAAAGTAACAACGACAACAAACATTCACTTGGCTCGGATTTGTTTGTTTATATATATGTACCTCGGATCGAGTTGCCCCACCAATAATGAACACAAAGATGCGTTGCCCCAGCTTCTTTAAGTCCAATGAAGCACTTTTCAGCACTGAGTCACTGTGTGTGTGAAGAAAGAAAGGTATGCTTCTTAATTATTGGAATACCAAGCTACTCGTATGTAAAATAGAATATGCTTTTAGAGAGTTGAATATTTTGCCTGGAATATCCATCGTCAGAAGAATGAGGACGTGCCCAAGTTGCAGTCCGTCTTGATCTCATAGAATGAGGGGTGGCTTTCCGCTCTGGAACCGCTGTAGGAGCAGCAGAGCTCTTCCTAACTGATCCTGTTCGGGGTTCACTCTCCGCCTCCTTATGACTCGATTGGTTCATGCATAAATAGTCGCTTTTGGACAGATCTCCTTTCACAAGTTTCTCAATTAGCTCCTGTTAATTAAAATCTCATCATTTCAGCCTCTATGAATTACAACAGTGACTAATATATATGAGGTAATATATAGTGTTCATATCTACCTCGAGCATGGGATAAAACCGGAACAGTTGCCACGTTTCTTCTTCACCAGACCTATCTTTCCTGTTTGCTTGTTTTGTCTATTTTCACCAAAAAAAAAGAGCATTCAAATAGGGGATTTTACGTTCACAAATTTTTTTTAAAATATGTTTCATTCATTCATTCTTTTTACGAAGTACCTTTCCGGTGTCAAATTTGAGGGAGAAACTACCGGATTTAGTCTTGTTTTCTGGAGATCCAGCTATCAATTGCATGTTGCTTATAACTTTCATATCCACGGGTGATAACTTAGCAAGCTGATCATATATAATTATTAGTATGAAAGCTCCTCTCTAATATATACATATATATATATATATGCATGAGGCTCTCTCTTTTTCTCTATCACACCAAAAGCTACCTTACCTGCATTAGCTTCACGCCCTTGTCACCTTCGAACTTCTCCGGGTACACCGTTGCATAGATCATCAACAGTCGTAATTTGTTCTCCGGGTTTGTGTCCTGCATTTGAAAAAATATTAAATATATATTATATTGTACTGAGGTTTCTTTTCATCTTTGCTTTTGCTTCATCACCTGGTTTGTCCTGAGGTAATTGATAACGTCTTTGGCAGCTGCGTCTCCGAAAACAAGATCTTGTTCCAGCTGCCCTAGATCCCTAAGTCCCATGTCTCTGATTAGTCTGTTAATTTTTCCAGCTATCTGATTTTTTTTGATTTCAAACAAAACAAATAAAGCTCCATCAACCCACATTTACTACCTCTGTTTTGTTTGAGATCATTTTTTTTGTGGTTGTAAAAAACAAACCTCTACATGAGTGGATAGTTTGTCAACTTGCTCTCCATATTGTGGCAAAGACTGTACTATTTTCTGCAGATCACGCGTAGACAACTCGCTACCCTCTCTGCGTCATGTTAGGCCAAATGTTAATGGAATACACATCATGCAACCAGGAGAAAATATATGAATTTCGGGAAGATAAGATAAAACACTCAGCACTGACTTGGATCTCATTTGTGCGGCTTTGTTCTTTGAGGCAAAGTTGGTCATTTTCTCATGCAAACGCTCACTAGCCTATTTACAAAAACAAAAAGGTGAACTATATATCCTGAAGGTAAGATGGTTTGTAAGTAACTGTGTTATATATACATCTGCTATATGTGTGTGTCGAAGCTCAAGCCACACTGGATCATGATCTTCAAGCACTATCTCCTTTTTCTCCGGAGGCCCACCAGTTTTGCTGGGAACCTAGCATATATGTCATATATACATTTTATGACCATGATAAATAGAGAGAAAAAAAGTAAAAGTGAAGCCCACAAAGGACCCTAGAATGATAGAAAAAAGAGTTACCTCAATAACATGTTTATTCCCCTCCATATCGAGCAAATCATGGCACATAGCATCATAGGTCCATTCATGTATGATAGGAGCAATCTACAGTTACTTATGTCAGTGATCTATTGAGATAATAAAATTTACCACCTGTATGTATATGAATCAGAAGAGGGTCAAAAACCTGATCCACTGATCTATCCAAAATGAGCAGCTCGCATGTTTCCGTCTGGGGGAAGTTGGGAATGGCTTTATATTTAGAGATAGTATCCCAAATAGCAGCAGCAAGCTTTGACGGAACCAAGTCACGTGGAGCCGTGGACTTGGCAGCTCGATACCGAACAAAGGGTAATTCCTAGCAAGATAAAAAATAAGACAATAAAGAAAGAGAGGCATCTTGGGAAAAGCTTGAGTTGCCTACAAAGGCCTCTTGGTCCATATAAAGAAGACAAAAATAGTAGGGTCGTATAGTATTTTTACCTTGAGTGAAGCAAACACGGTAGAGATTCTAGTAGCCATCATATTCAAACAAATATTAAAATGGCGAGAATTCTCAGCATCTTCAGCATAGAGCGTTTGCAATGCTTCCTCGTGATCAGTTAGAAATCCCTGAGTGATCATCAGTGGAGGAAAAAAATGAATTACGTAAGAAAACCTCCATAACTATGACTAGCGATGGCTCTCAAAATACAAAAACTAGAAGATAGTTCAGCTACATGCTTATGCGGTGCACAAAAGAGATAGCTACCTGATTGTCTATGGGGAAATATTCCATGTTCATCTGCAGGAAAAAAGGGTAAAGAGAGTTAAAAAGAAACTGTTATTAAAGAAAAACAGCTAGGAAAGTTGTTGTTAATTGTTTTTTACCTCTCTCAAGGCACCAATGCGTGGTAAGACACTTGTATCACTTTTGATGTGATTCACCAGTTCTTTGGGGATAGTTGAACTGAAAAAAATATACGCCCTGCGAGAGAGAGAACAAAAAAGGTAAAGAAGGTAGTCAATCACATGAACTGAGAAACACAAGAATGGTTTTGTTAAAAAAGAATAGAAGTAGTTACTTTCTGTACAAGGGTTCCCTCCCAGACATGTCAGATAGAAACATAACAATGCTGCGACAGACAGAAAGGGAAACATATTTAACAAACAAAAAGGACACATTCGAGGAGGGAAAAGACAGATAAAAGAAGAAAAGAAGAAGGGGTACTTACTTTTCTTTGGAAGGTTGAATAAAGTAGATAGCGTCCATGCCAGGCATTGGTTCCCTTCTCTTGAAAAGTTCTTCTACCACTGAGAGCAGTCAATATATCCAAATATAGAGATTGTATCATCATCAATCTTTGAGTGTCAAGAAAAAAAAAATCAATAATGGTATTCTTACAGGAAATGCCTTGATCGGTGATATCCGCCATTTTGCAGGACTTTGACATAACTTTAACCGTAACTCTGTCCATGATAAGTATCTGCCATTTTCCAACACGGAATACATATATTCAGATTAGCAAGTCTTTAACAATTTGAAATTTTGTAACCTCTGAAGGAGAAAAGAACCTTCCAAGCTTTTGAATCCCCTGTTTTGGTAGATCCAAGCATCTCGTGTAGCAATCCTGTAAAAACGTCATTAGGCTATCCAACCTTAGCTCTCCTTCACAACAACAACAAAATGCAGCACAAAAAAAAGAGAATGAGAATGAGAGAGAGATTACGATCGCGGCTGATCTGGCGGAAGAACTTATAATCACCGCCCTCGCGGTGATGGGAGGAGGATTCTGAATCGGAGAAGGACATATTGATGGAAGACGGTAAAGAGAAATGAGATGAGGATGAAGAAGAGAGACTAGTGATCTCATAATCATCATCATAGATAGGGTAGAGTAAGAGCCGGTTAGAGAGAGGAATTTTTGGTTTGTATGTATGGCTCAGCTTACAAATAGAGACCCCTATTAATAGCATCATTACCCTCCTTGAGTCTCTCTTCTTCTTTTCTTCTCTTACCTCAAAAATTAACAAGCATTGACTGGAAACCAAAAACTATTATATCATTTCATATATTCTGATTGGTGTTTCGTGTGGGTCAAGGTAGCAGCATGAATGGTAGGGACACTGTTTACTAGTACTCATCTCTTCAAAGGCACCACCCTCTTCTTCTCTACTGAATCCACCAACTACACGTCCCTCTTGTTGCTTATTATCATGGGATGTGTAGCGAGATTCCTTGATAATCCAATCTTCTAATAAGCCTGTCAGAGGGTTTTGGTGGGGATGAAACTTCCCTGACAAGTAAGTAACTCAACTTGTTCAACAAGTCACCAAGGCTTCTTAAACTAGCACAGCAGAAGCTTCATTTCCCAACCATTATTGACTCATTCTCAAGCTCAACTAACAACCCTAACGCGTCGTTTAGCTTTTCTTCCATTTTCATATATGCAGATAGCACAAGAGCCACACCAAACGTGCATTTATGGCTCTGACTCGCGAGACACTGTATGCGTTTAACTATGAGCAGCTTTACATATCTGGAGTAATCCCCGAAAGTTGAACTGCAGCATCGCTTGGCTCCTTTCTTCCTACCTTCTCATAGAGTAAACAAGGCTTTGTAGACATATTGTCCATTTGTTAAAAAGCCTCTCCTTTCTCAGGTGTGCAAGCTCTAAATCATGGAACCATAAGATCGGTAGTCTAGTGGTTGAAAGTTCCTTCAGCCAACCGGTGAGATAGCCTGCCTTGCTGTACGACTGAAGCATTGCAGTTAGAGAGGGTGACTTGGTCAATGAGAAAGCCTCTGATTTTTCATGGCAAAAAAAAAGAGAGTATTCTCAGCGTCTTGAACTTGGTTTAGCTTCCCACAGTAATAATGGATGATGGAGGGAGCTGGCCTTAGAGGAATCCTCGAGCAGCGAAAATTCAGCCACCTACTGAATGAGACGCACATTGAAACAAATAAGTCATTACTATGGGAATAGCATTGTTGTCTTCTTTTATGTTGATTGATTCCAAAAATATATCAAGTGAGAAAAATCCAAGTATGGAAGCAAGAAACCTTTATATAAAAGGGAGCAGAGAGTGAAGAGAGCTCTTAAGAAGAGAAATCCAGTCAGCTCGTCTCGACTTGGGTTTCATCCTCCTATCCTAACCCAAGCAGAAGCTAACACATAGCTTAAGTTTATAGATTTTGAACTTGGTGGAGAAGAGAGAGAGAAAGATTGCTTTTGCCCTCTACTCCCCCCCAGCTCCACAAATGGGGTGCATATCTGTGGGCCGAGAGCTAATAATACGGGCTCTCGTTGGGACTATGGCCCGTTTAAAGGAGAAATCAATGATCAACCGAAACTGTTTTTATTCATTTTACAGAATTACCCCCCGTCGAGGTAGCAGGAAATTAGTATAGTAATGGAAACGCACCAAAAGGTACTGAACATCTCATTTTAGAAAAAAATTAGGAGTCGATCCAAATCCAAATCTCGTTTCTCCTCTCTTACTTCACTGAAGAAGAAGAATAACTTTTGTTTCCGATCATCGTAATTAACTGAATCTTATCCCTTCTCTGCTAAGATTTGCTTTGGTTTTGGATCTCTGCACTCTCTGTACTTCCGTAGATCTGAGAATTAGCGAGTGAGCTCGAATCTGGAATGGCTTCCACGGAAGCCGATTCCCGCTTAGCACGAGTCGTGATCCCATCTCTCGACAAGATCATTAAGAACGCCTCATGGCGCAAACACTCCAAGCTCGCTCACGAGTGCAAATCCCTCATCCTCCGCCTCAGATCCCCCGACTCCGACGCCGCCTCCCCTAACGCCGACTCCGATTCCGGATCCTCCCTCCCCGGCCCCCTCCACGACGGCGCCTCCGCCGAGTACTCCCTCGCCGAGTCTGAGATCATCCTCTCCCCTCTCCTCAACGCCTCCTCCACCGGCGTCCTCAAGATCGTCGATCCTGCTCTCGATTGCATCCAGAAGCTCATCGCACACGGCTACCTCCGCGGCGAGGCCGATCCCACGGGCCCTCCCGAGGCGCTGCTTCTCTCCAAGCTCATCGAGACCGTCTGCAAATGCCACGAGATTGATGACGAGGCTCTCGAGCTCCTCCTCCTCAAGACGCTCTTAACCGCCGTCACTTCGATTTCCCTCAGGATCCATGGAGATTCTCTGCTTCAGATCGTCAGGACTTGTTACGGTATCTACTTAGGGAGCAGAAACGCGGTGAATCAGGCTACCGCGAAAGCGTCACTTGTTCAGATGTCTGTGATCGTCTTCAGGAGAATGGAGGCTGATTCCTCCACTGTCCCTATTCAGCCAATCGTCGTCGCCGAGCTCATGGAGCCTACCGGGAGATCCTCTGAATCCGATCCGTCCACGACTCAGTCCGTTCAAGGTTTCATCACCAAAATCATGCAGGATATTGACGGAGTGTTCAGCTCAGCTAACGCCAAGGGAACTTTTGGCGGCCACGACGGGGCCTTCGAGACTTCGTTGCCTGGGAATGCCAATCCTACTGATTTGTTGGACTCTACCGATAAGGATATGTTGGATGCCAAGTACTGGGAGATCAGTATGTATAAGTCGGCGCTCGAGGGAAGGAAAGGGGAGCTGGCCGATGGAGAAGTGGAGAAAGACGATGATTCTGAGGTTCAGATTGGGAATAAGCTCAGAAGAGACGCCTTCTTGGTTTTCAGGGCTCTTTGCAAGCTTTCCATGAAGACGCCTCCCAAGGAAGATCCTGAGTTGATGAGGGGGAAGATTGTGGCTCTCGAGTTGTTGAAGATTCTGCTCGAGAATGCCGGTGCTGTCTTTAGAACCAGCGATAGGTTTGTTTTCCTTTTCTTCTTCCATTATTATGATAGTTGCTTTTGGCGGAATGTTATATAGTTATCCGTGTTTCTTCTGAAAAATTGGCTTCATTTTTGTGATGAAACAGGTTTCTAGGCGCCATCAAGCAGTATCTGTGTCTCTCCTTGCTTAAAAACAGTGCCTCAAACCTTATGATCATTTTCCAGCTTTCGTGCTCGATTTTACTTAGTTTGGTTTCCAGATTTCGTGCCGGGCTGAAGGCAGAGATTGGGGTTTTCTTCCCTATGATTGTTCTAAGAGTGTTAGAGAATGTTGCTCAACCTGATTTTCAACAGAAGATGATAGTGCTTCGGTTCCTGGAAAAGCTCTGCGTTGATTCACAGATTTTAGTAGATATCTTCATCAACTACGACTGCGATGTCAATTCATCCAATATATTTGAGAGGTATGCATTGATATTACCTTATTCTATGTCACCAGATTGGAAAACCTTATTTGTAGTGACAATGATGTCTTAGCCCTGGATATGTTCTTTATTGGTGCTATAAAATCTGAGATCAATAACTATTTGAAGTGACGTTCATTTCCGTGTTTGTTTTCTGTACCTTGTTTTCAGGATGGTCAACGGTCTGCTTAAAACTGCTCAAGGAGTGCCTCCTGGTACGGTTACTACCTTGTTGCCACCACAAGAAGCAGCCATGAAGCTCGAAGCCATGAAGTGCTTAGTTGCTGTTTTAAGGTCCATGGGAGAATGGGTCAATAAACAGTTGCGTCTTCCAGATCCTTATTCAGCAAAAATGCTAGAAACTGATGATAGAAGTCTTGAAGAAGGGAGCCATCCGGTGGAAAACGGCAAGGGTGATGGGGGCAATGGAGGATTTGAAAGATCAGAGTCTCAGTCTGAATTGTCCAGTGGAGCTTCTGATGCCTTAGCAATAGAGCAACGTCGAGCTTACAAGCTTGAACTTCAGGTAAAACTTTACACTAACTTTAATTCCGTACTTATTTTCTTTTGTATAAGTCTTTCATCTAAAAACTGATTTGGTTTTATTGATGGCATTGGCAGGAAGGTATCTCTATTTTCAACCAGAAACCTAAGAAAGGTATTGAGTTTCTAATCAAGGCAAACAAAGTGGGAAACTCACCAGAGGAAATAGCAGCTTTTTTGAAAGATGCATCGGGATTGAACAAGACTTTGGTAGGGGATTATCTGGGGGAAAGAGAAGACCTATCCCTTAAAGTGATGCATGCATATGTGGATTCATTTGATTTCCAAGACATGGAATTTGATGAGGCTATTCGAGCCTTTCTTCGGGGCTTTAGGCTGCCAGGAGAAGCACAGAAAATTGATCGTATTATGGAGAAGTTTGCGGAGCGTTACTGTAAATGTAACCCAAAGGCTTTTTCTAGCGCTGACACGGCATATGTCCTCGCGTACTCTGTCATTTTGCTCAACACAGATGCACATAACCCTATGGTGAAGAGCAAGGTACAGATTTGAGCTGATTAACTGAACCTTACTGAATTCCCTCTTTAGGAAGATCTAGTATAATCTTGTTTGAAGCTTGTGGTACAACTGCTTAACAAGTTAACTCATTTCTAACGTTTCAATCACAACGTGCAGATGACAGCTGATGGTTTTATTAGAAATAATCGTGGGATAGATGATGGGAAAGACTTGCCCGAGGAATATCTCCGTGCATTATATGAAAGGATATCTAGAAATGAGATAAAGATGAAGGACGATGGGTTGGGTCCGCAACAGAAGCAGCCGGCAAACTCAAGTCGATTACTTGGCTTGGATACTATCTTAAATATTGTTGTTCCTAGGCGTGGTGACGATATGTACATGGAGACCAGCGATGATCTTATCAGGCACATGCAAGAGAGGTTTAAAGAAAAGGCTCGCAAATCTGAGTAAGCGGCTTACTTTATTGCGTTTTTAATTTGCACATAGATGTTCAGTGGTCTGTTTCATGCAAGTTGATTTTTCGTCACTTCTTTTCTCTTTTGGGCATCATTCATCTTATCTTTTGATAGTAGCTCTTCAGGAGTTTGTAGTTGGTCAGGTCAACTCTGTTCTTATTGTTACGTCTATTTTCGGTTTAGCTATGATATATATACTTGAAATTACTTGAAAAGTGTATCTCGGGTTTATGATTTTTGTTTTCCACTGTAGGTCAGTTTATTATGCAGCCTCGGATGTAGTTATACTCAGATTTATGGTTGAGGTGTGTTGGGCTCCTATGTTGGCTGCTTTCAGTGTTCCACTTGACCAGAGTGATGATGCAGTCATTACGTCATTATGTCTCGAGGGTTTCCACCATGCTATCCATGTCACTGCTGTAATGTCCTTAAAGACGCACAGAGATGCCTTTGTGACATCACTAGCAAAATTTACGTCTCTCCACTCTCCTGCTGATATCAAGCAGAAAAACATTGAGGCCATAAAGGTTGGTATCCTTTCTCTCAAGTTTTTGTTTCCTTGTATTCAGGGTAAAAAAAGAGTTAGGGAAATCTCATTTCAGTTTTAAGTTTTATTCTTATTGGATTAGCATTCACATTTTGTGTTAGAACATCATGGGAACAGCATGCGTTGTTTCTTTTGAAGCTTTTCTAGTTTACAGGTGATGGTGATTGGCCTAGCTTTTTCTTCTGTTTTGTTTGTTGATTGAGTTGGATACTTTGGATGATATGAAGCGGATTCTATGGATTAATGTTTTTTTTGTTCTCTGACAGGCAATAGTCAAATTGGCAGAGGAAGAAGGCAACTATCTGCAAGATGCTTGGGAGCATATATTGACATGTGTTTCTCGGTTTGAACATCTTCATCTCTTGGGGGAAGGAGCACCTCCTGATGCTACCTTCTTTGCATTTCCTCAAACCGAGTCGGGAAACTCTCCAAAGCCAAATTCAGTACCTGTAGCTAAAGAAAGAGCATCTGGAAAACTTCAATATGCTGCGTCTGCTATGATAAGGGGTTCCTACGATGGTTCTGGTGTTGCTGGCAAGGCCTCCAATACGGTGACATCTGAGCAGATGAACAACCTGATATCTAATCTGAACTTGCTAGAACAGGTTGGTGACATGAGTCGGATATTTACCCGTAGTCAAAGATTGAACAGTGAAGCCATAATTGACTTCGTTAAAGCACTCTGCAAAGTTTCCATGGATGAATTACGATCTCCATCTGATCCACGAGTCTTCAGCCTTACAAAGATTGTAGAAATAGCGTAAGGATCAATCTTTTGTCAACAATATCTTTTGTCTCTTGCTCAAATTCTCTCTTACTTGTATTATGTTGGTTACAATGGCAGGCACTATAACATGAATCGCATCAGGCTTGTCTGGTCGAGCATCTGGCATGTGCTCTCCGATTTCTTTGTGGCTATTGGCTGTTCTGATAACCTCTCCATTGCTATTTTCGCTATGGATTCCTTGCGCCAGCTGTCTATGAAGTTCTTAGAGCGGGAAGAGTTGGCTAATTATAACTTCCAAAATGAATTTATGAAACCGTTTGTTGTCGTCATGCGCAAAAGTGGTGCTGTCGAGATCAGGGAATTGATTATACGATGCGTCTCACAGATGGTTTTATCACGTGTTAACAGTGTCAAGTCCGGATGGAAGAGCATGTTCATGGTATTTGATCTATCAAACTCCCTCCTCTTGCTATGATGTATCTAAGTTTTTGATGACAGATGTACTTACTGAAATATGTTTGCCCTTGCAGATTTTCACGACAGCAGCACACGATGCACATAAAAATATTGTGTTCTTGTCTTTTGAAATGGTTGAGAAGATTATCCGAGACTACTTCCCACACATCACAGAGACAGAGACAACCACCTTCACAGACTGTGTGAATTGCCTTGTTGCGTTTACCAATAGTAAATTTGAGAAAGATATCAGTCTCCAAGCCATTTCGTTCCTTCAATATTGCGCGAGAAAACTTGCTGAAGGCTATGTCAGTTCATCTTTGAAGAGGATCCCTCCATCTTCTCCGCAGGGAGGAAAAGGCGGGAATCATGATAGTGGGAAATTTCTAGAAAGCGATGAAGATTTATATTCTTGGTTTCCCTTGTTAGCTGGTAAGCCGTTATTTTGCAGTACTCATCTTTGCAATTTACTTCTCTGAATCTCTCAACAGCGGTTTTCCTTGCCGTGCAGGTTTGTCTGAACTTAGTTTCGACCCAAGAGAAGAAATTAGGAAGGTTGCATTGAAGGTCCTGTTTGATACTCTGCGGAACCATGGTGACCATTTCAGTCTGTCCTTATGGGAACGGGTTTTCGAGTCTGTTTTATTTCGGATATTTGATTATGTGCGTCACGACGATGTTGGCCCGCCTGCTGAGCATTCAGCTGAAAATGGGGAAGTCGATCAAGAGTCTTGGCTCTACGAGACATGCTCGTTAGCTCTACAGCTAGTTGTAGACCTCTTTGTGAATTTCTACAAGACGGTTAACCCTCTCCTCAAGAAGGTACTGATGCTCTTCGTAAGCTTGATAAAACGCCCTCACCAAAGTCTTGCTGGTGCGGGCATCGCTTCGCTCGTACGTCTGATGAGAGACGTCGGTCATCAATTCTCAGAGGAGCAATGGGACGAGGTTGTGACATGTATTAAAGAAGCAGCAGATGCTACATCCCCTGACTTCTCATTCTTCACCAGTGAAGATTTGACGCAGGACGTTGTAAGCAATGAGGATGGAACAAGTGATAATACCAACGACGCACTTAGTAGTAGAAACAGGCAGCTTCATGCCGCAGTAGCAGATGCCAAGTCCAAAGCTTCAATTCAGATTTTCGTGATCCAGGTCAGTCTCTTTGGTATCAAGCATGGATACACACACATATATATGTATCTTTATATATATATATATATATATATATATATATATATATATATATATATATATATATATATATAGACCCATTTACATATATATATATATATTAAGTTTTATGAGTAAATGTGTTAATTTATTTGCAGGCGGTAACAGATATCTACATCATGTACCGTACATCTCTCGCAGCCAAACACATGTTGATGCTCTATGACGCTATGCACGGCATCGCATCCAACGCTCACAAAATCAACGCCGATACATTATTACGTGCCAAGCTTCAGGAGCTTGGGTCGTCCCCTGAAGCCCAAGAAGCTCCTCTCCTTCGACTGGAGAACGAATCTTTCCAAACATGTATGACCTTCTTAGATAACCTCATAACAGACCAGCCTTTGGGTTACGAGGAGGGGGAGATAGAAAGCCACCTGATAAGCCTGTGCAGAGAGGTGTTGGAGTTCTACGTGGAAATTTCATGTTCCAAGGAGCAGTCGTCTAGATGGGCGGTTCCGTCGGGGTCAGGAAAACGCAAGGAGCTAACGGCGAGGGCTCCGCTAGTGGTGGCTGCGATTCAGACACTGGGAAACATGGGAGAGTCGCTGTTCAAGAAGAATTTGCCGGAGTTGTTTCCTCTGATAGCGACGTTGATAAGCTGTGAACATGGGTCTGGAGGAGAGGTACAAGTAGCTCTTAGTGATATGCTTCAGAGATCAATGGGACCTGTTCTCCTCCACTCTTACTCCTGATATTTATCTCTCTAAGGTTTGTATACTCTTCTTGTTCATTTTCTGTTTCGATTTGCTTCTTCTCTTAATTTTTCTTTTCGATTACATTTGCTGCTGCTTTTTTCCCCTTTTACAATGTTTGGTAGCAATGGGCAGAGATTAGCGTTCACGAGTTGTGGTCGGATATGTTGTTTTCCGTTTTATGTAAATTTGTAATATTAGACAGCCTATGATTATGACACATCGCAAAATAAGTGTTGAAACAAAATTTGTTTATTTTATTACGAGGTTTGAATGTACCATCACACAAACATGGTCTTACAACATAGAAGAGAATATTAAGCTAAATAGAAAGATGCAAAAAGGTTAGTACAAAAATTGAATGAATAGAGCAATGTTGTTGGTGATGGATAGTTTTATAAAAAAAAATACATTATGGTTACATACATTTATTGCGAGAAATCAAAAGTGGATGCCTAAGCGGCGGATCTCAGAGCGGAAAACGGGACTGGAAGAGAGAGTACGATGAGCCAAACTCCGAATGTCTTCTCTTGAGCATTCCTTTGATATTCTCACCAGTTCCCACAACGCTCCTCCGCTTATCATCTCCTTCGCATTCACCTCTGCACCACACCCACCATTTATTTATATATTTTATTAACACCAAACATAGAAACTTAAGACAATCATCATCTACCATATGTTGTTCAGAAAAGAAAAGACGAACGAGGATAAGGATGGGACTCACCGTGCTGGGCCAAATGGCATAAAGCGAGCTCTATGTGGCGCCTGATTGGTGCAGCTTCATCGTTAGCGTGCTGCACTATCCAGGGAAGAGCTCCATCTTCTATTAGCAGTGATCTCCCACTCTTCACACCTTCATACACTCTTTCTTCATATTAACCTCCCAAATAATAGACATTTTTGAAAGAATATACTGGCTAGCTATCTTTCTAATAAATATTTACCTTGCGTGGTTGCTCTGGATTCACACTTTGCAAAGTTGGCAATTCCGCGAGCCACCTGAGCAAGAACATCCGGATGTCCACATCTAACCATTCCTAACAACGCTTTTATTCCACCATCCGACCATAGTCTTGCTTGAAGTTTGTCTGCCAAACCCAAACACTATGTCTCAGATTTTTGGTCAGGTAGAAAAGAAAAAACGTTGTTGGGGTGATATTTTTTACCGTTGCCACAGAGATTGGCAATAGCTCCAGCAACCATTCGTAAGGTCTGCGGATCCTCTGCATCTGCAGCTGTTAAGGATAGCAAGCTGATTCCTCCTTGGTCCACAATCAGTTGTTGGCTAACCTCTGTTACCCCCACAAACAAATTATCAAAAATCATGAGCGTTGTAGCCCAACCAAACAACTACCGTGTTTCTGCTCTGTTTCAACCACTGAGCAGTAATGAGTTTACCGTTCATTGCGAGATTCGCAATTGCACCAGCTGCAACTCTTCGGACAGTTTCATCTTCGTAACTCCTGAGAAGCATCAGCAATGATCCAAGACCTCCAGCTTCTACGATCTTTTCCTGATTTGCCTCTGCTTATCAAAAACCCGAACAAAGTAGGTAAGTTACTGAGGACCTAAAGCAGAAATAATAGATACTGAACCCTCAGAAATGATGCAAAACTTACCTTCAGCTGCTAGATTGGCCACAACTTTCACAGCGTGAATTCTAATGTTTGCATCATCTGACTCCAGCAATTGCAAGATCTTTTGTAGACCCACTGTTTCAAGGAGTATGGATGGTTATAAGAACCACATAGACATTTGTATATGTTCGTAGTTCATACATTTTAGATGAAAATCTCGTTACCTTGTTCACATAGTGTAGCAAATGGTGCCTTCGGTCCGTTCACAGATTCTCTTGCTTGGGAATGACGTGAAGGTAATGAGTCCGTGTCAGAGTATGAATTCCCCGGTGCACCTCTGTCCAAGCATCTTCTCATCTGTAAGAATCATAATCAACGGTCAAGATAACAAATTCATAAAAGACTCAAATTCATAACATACAGTTGTTATCTAGTTACACAAGAAGCAGGCTAACCGGTGATATCAGAATATGTGCAAGATCAAAATGGCAAATTGACTAATCCTTTTATCTGATGTATAAAGACAATTCCTTCACAGCAATTAAAGGAGAGACCCATTCAGATTATAAAATTTGTACCTGGTCAGCTTCAAAAGTAAGCTGCACAAGCTGGCTTCGTAAAATGGTGACCTCTTCTTCAAGTTTCTTTTTCTGAAGAGCCTCATCCTCCAGCAGCTTTTGTAATCTTGATATTCCAGCATCTTCGCCTTCCTAAAACGCCAGAGAGATTGGTTGAATAGTTGAGAGATATGTAGAGAGAAAGAGAAGTTGGAAGACTGGGTACCCCTGATCTTGTCTTCAGTGTTGACTGGCTTTTTAGTTTGCTAACTTCCTCTTCAGCTGCCTTCCTTAATTTTATTTCTTCCTCAAGTGATTCTTTTAGCTTAGCGAGTTCACTAGTGCTAACAACCCCATTGACCTGCAATGCAAAGTAACAAATACTAGTTACAGATGCGCACCCAAATCACCTGAAACATATGATAATAATAGTTGCAACGAAAGTACCTCTCCATTACGTTTACCATTCTCCCGCTGGTTCGAGATAAGTTTTTCTTCAAGCTTCTTCACAGACTCCATATATTCCATTTGACACTTTAGTTTTTCCTTCTGTAAGCAGAATATTAGATTTCAAAAGGTATAGCAAAACAAAACACGGGTAGGCTAATTGGTTTTCAAATTAACCAACCTCCAAGGCCTCTGCAAAGTTCTTTTCGACCTCTAATATACGATTTTGTGCTTGTTGATTTATTCTCTCCACATCATCATCAAAAGCTTTCAGCTGCCTTTCATTTTCGGCAATCACCTTATCAAGCTGGACCTCAAGCTTCTTGGACAAACTCTTGTAATCAAATTCTTCCTTAATCTTTAACATATTCTCTACCTTCATCGCCTGACCAAGATTTAACATTATACTTTTAGAGGTTTGAAATGTCTTAGCAGACTTGCTCATTACAATAGGGTAAAGTTTTGAGAAAATCCCACCCTTTGACCAAATAATATAGTACTTGTTGTCTCTCCTCTATGACGCGGAGAGGGACCTATTGTCACAATTAGGGATGTTCTTGCGGTGCCTGAAACGCAAGCAACAGATATACGTGAAAATGATGATACAGAAAAGTCAATAAGCATGTGACGAAATGTATAATATCACTAACCACCAAATGAATCTCGTAACAAGCGAGTAAGTTTAGAATCACGAAGAGGAACATGAGGGCTATTCTCAGCGATTGCATTAATGCATTTCCCTAAAGCACTAAGAGAGAGATTAATGGATTTAGCTTCCTCCAGCATGTGCCCTTCGCTGCCTGCATTGCAGTAAGGAGGTGGAAACATGGTAAAAAACCCCATAAGAAGAAGAGCTTTTGTACTCAAAAATGATTATTATTAGAAATGGTACAGTTTATACCAGACTTGTGAACACGTTCAGAGCCAGCAAGATCTACAAGAACAAGCTTGCTTCTTCTGACAAGTGGCTTAGACGGTCTGACAAAGTGAGACGACGAGTTGTCAGCATCATTTGCAACGGAATCCTCGTTTTCCACCACCGACCTCTTGACATGAACCTGAACTATTGATAATAATGCATCATCGACTCAAACACGGACTAGCAGAAGGAGAATGAGGGGTGGGAATATATTACCATGAGAATGGCATGACTCCGAGAAGACTCGGTATTCAATTTAGTATTGGCAGCAACTCGGTGAGTTTCCCCAAGATGAAGAAGCTCGAGGAAGTTCTGCTGGTTCCTGATCTCAACATGGGTGGCACCAGGGAGGGAGACATCTCCAGTCTTGGGGTCCTCGACGATTGCAATGTTGTCGTTACTAGGGTCAAGGAGATCTTGGATGGTCTCCATGTATAGCTGGCCAGGAAAAATAAAAGTGAGAATCAAAACAAGAGAGTATGTAAGCAATTGCTTAGCTGAAAATAAGGAACCTGGAGATAGGAGACAGAGATGGAATCAGTGTCAAGAGAGGTGCCAGAGATGATATCTTCCATGGAACGGACCATGATACCACGAGCAGCGGTATCTTCATCACCTAATCTACCAAGTGTGAAAGTCTTTCCAGTACCAGTCTGACCATAAGCCATCACCGTTCCATTGTAACCCTCAAGAACACTCTTTTTAACAACAAAATCAAACAAAAAAAATAGGGAATTATTATTTTATTCATCAAGAAGAAGAAAAAAATCAAGAAAGAGAGAAGAGCACCTCAACAACAGGCTTGGCAACGACTTGGTAGACGCGCTTCTGGGAAGCAGACTCGGTAAGGACCTCATCAAACTCGTAAGTCTCCGTATCCCAATTGTTCTTCCTCAGTTTCAACCTTTTCAGCTCCGGCTGCAGCTCCACGCAATCCGCGAAATCAGCATCCGCCACGCACTCATCTGCGTTACGTGGTCGTAATCTAACCGCCACTCGTACTCTCCCTGGCACTGTTCACAAGCAAGCAAGAGATAAGAAAATACATTTATTTCTACATTAACAAAAAAAAAACAGATCTAATGGAGAAAACGTTAACAAGTAATCAATCAAGTAAACTTTCAATAGTTAGTAAGCATTAAAAGTAAAGCAGTGATAAATAATGGACCTCCGTTGTCTCCTGCTCCGAGAGAAGCAGAAGAGCTGCGGCGGGGAGCAGGAGCGGAGGAAGGAATCCTTGATTTGAATGAAGACGATCTCAGATTTGATGAATTAGCTCCCGAGACTGGTCTCATGGATCCTCCTCTCGTCCCACCATTTCTCGATGATGACGCCATTGCCATCTCCTGTTTTATTATGATTTACTACTAATCAGTCCAGATTAGTCGTCAGAGAGATAGGAGAGCAAATGAGGCTCCTCTTGCAGTGCACAATCAATCGAGGGCTTTTTTTTTCAATTTTGGGGATTTTTCTTTTTTTTTTGTATAAAAAAAACAGTGATGGTGGTGGTGGAGGCGGAGGATGGCGGGGCCCACACTCGGTTCGTAATTTTTGAATGAAGACAGAGACAGTCGTTGAGTTAGAGTGGGTCCTACTGTGTCCAATAAAAAGTAACCTTTTTTTTACTCCTCAACTAGACTGCTTTCAGTCAGCTTTAATTGCGCCGAACGGGTGGGTCGGCTTTCAATTACATTTACCCCCCTGGCCCTGGCAGTGTATTGGATCCGGGTCCGGTTTGCCCGAGCCCATTTGCTGACTAGCAATTCATCAACCCTTGTATACCCTTTGTTCCAGCAATTCATCATAGCTAATAGTAGAGCCTTGTAATAACTCATTTTCCAAAGCATTCCATAATTTTATTACACAATAATAACTCTTTGAATGGTAACGTTTCTAAAACTTTGGAACTATCTTTCTCAGTACATGGAATTCTAAACTTGACGATGAGTGATAATAAAAAAAATACAGCACAAACTTTTTAATAGGTGAAAAGCTTGGTTCAGCTCTGGGGAAGCAGCATTCTGACATATTAACCAGCAAGTGGATTGGCGTGGATTGTCACACGGTTAAGCCTTATCTCAGCAAGCGGCCTATCTCCCGCACCTGTTTGAGTCTGCACAATCACATTAGATTAGATATTTGTTAAACTAATACACATAAATCCTGCTTACAGGCTTCAAAATCATTCTTTAAAAAAAACAAAAAAAACACAAGAACTTGAGGGAAAGTGAGAGAGGGAAGAAGGTTTTAGGGGGGTTTACCTTTTCCATAATGTCAAGCACTTCGAAGCCATGGATGACTTTGCCAAAGATGGTGTATAATCCATTGAGATGGGGTTGTTTGGCATAGGTAAGGAAGAACTGGCTTCCGTTTGTGTTTGGGCCACTGTTTGCCATCGAGAGCATTCCTCTTGCATTGTGCTGTCACAACAATAAATAGTAATATATGAGGATGTTCATCAAGATGCAAATTAGACAACAAGGGGTTGGACACAAGAGATAGAGAGATATGGGGATCGGCAAAAGATCCATATCCATCGATAACCAAAATAGCTACAATCCTCCACAAAACACATTCATGATTTAAATGGATAAATGTGATTATCCAAGTCTAAGTAGAGGTGTTGCGAGCTAAGAGTCTCCTAGATTTTGTGGCTGCTGCAAAGTATTAATAAAAGAGATATCAACTAGGCAAGACCCACCCACCAGTATATTATGATCAGCCCTTGGCACAAATCTGAAAATATGTGGAGGGTAAGAGATGATGAATTAAACCAACCTTAAGGGAGTCACGAATCTCGTCATTGAATTTTTTCCCCCAGATGCTAGTTCCTCCTTTCCCTGTACCAGTTGGGTCACCGCCTTGAATCATGAACCCTTTGATGTTCCTGTGGAAGATAGTCCCATCGTAATAGCCACTTGCACATAGCGCCAGAAAGTTCTGCATCATCAAAGACAGGAATGGCAAAGGTTTATTAGTAAAAGCTTAAAAAAACAAAAACAAAACTGCTCCTGAGCTCAGCTAAGATATGGAATAACCACCTAATGAAGGACCAATACAAAATCAACTGCTACATGAACATTACTCAAACAACCCTAAATTTTGAGTAGCAGCAGGAACAGACAGTCCATCCATAGAGGAGAGATTAAACAATGAATATCACTTTATAATTTTTCAAAGACATAAAAATTCAAAAAGGAAAAAGAAGGTAACCTCGGCACTCTTGGGAACCTCGTCACAGAAGATCTCGCACTTTATATCCCCCAGATTCGTATGCAATGTTACTGACTGCGCATACCAAACCAAACCAATACTGTGAGGAAAAGGAAACTCCACAGCAGTCTTATTATTATAGTTATTATGTTCAAATTACAAAATTAAAGACTCACCATTGACGCTGTGATGATGCTTGGAAACTAGCGTAGCTTTGAGTTGATTTCCTCTCCTCTTCCTTCTCTCGCGTCGATTCTGCCTTTTGTTCCAGATTTTTCTGCAGTGTGCCTTTCCTCGCTCCGCCATTGTATTGGGCCACCTTAATGGGAGTGTCGGTCCATTAATGGGCCACACTAATGTTATCATGGGCCTATTAAGGAAACAATAATCAGCTATCGCTTTATGCTTTCGAAGTACCAACCCCAATTCAATCGTATCGTACGTGAATTGGAATCTCTAATTCACATGGCTACCACCACCGACCACCCGCCATCTTCCGCCGCCGCCGCCGGTGACAACAAGCTGCCTCGATCGATTTACGACTTGAATGCGGATTTCTTCGACTCCTGTTGCTTATTGAATCCTTCGGTCCGGTTCGGACCTGTGCTTTCACCCGCTTTCGATCCGGAGGCGGCGGCGGCGGAGAAGCCATCCAAAGAGGCCGGCGTCATTTTGGATAGATGGACCTGTAACACTTGTAAAATCGAGTTCGTCTCCCTTCACGATCAACGCTCCCACTTCAAGTCCGACATTCATCGCCTCAACGTAACCATCTCTCTCTCTCTCTTCTTATTTAAAATTCGAATAATTACTAATTAATGAATCAATCACTCGTTGTTAATTAATTAGATAAAGCTGAGTGTAGCTGGAAAGGCTGTTTTGAGAGAAGAAGACGTGGATGAGTTAACATCTGAGTCCGTCCAAGACTATGACGTGTCCAGTATCTCAGGATCAGAGGACGAAGCTGAGCAGCCGAGACACTCCGTGTTCCATCCCGTTGTTGTTGATAAAAAGAAGCTTTTTATCCGTCTTCGAAGCGGTGACAAGGTTTCCATATGGAAAAGCTTAATCATGGACGAGGCTGAAAGGGTTTCTTACAGAGGAGGAGGAGTTTCTATTGTTGATGATTGTGTTGGGAGCTTAGCCGAGAGTGATGTCACTGAGAGGCTGAGGAGTTTTGTTAATACGAATGATGAGAGGAGGAGAATGTGTGTGGTGTTGCTTGCTAGTGGTGGACACTTCGCTGGTACTGTGTTTAATGGAAAGTCCGTTGTGGCTCATAAGACATTCCACAGGTACGCACGTCACATTATGTTAAGTTTCTCTGAGTCTTTGTGCAAATAGGGCGTTTTCTTTTCCTTTAAATTTCCTTTTTTTTCACATGTGATTAGATACGTTGTAAGAGCCAAGGCTGGGAAAAAACAGTCCACTAAAGATGCGAGCGGGGGAAGTATCCACTCTGCTGGTGCCTCCCTTCGTCGTTATAATGAACTTGCTTTGAAAAAGGTTCGTTCTTTCTCAACAATCTTGATACTGTTTCCTTTGTCTTTCACCCATATAGCTTATATAAGGTCCATGATTTCTTCGAAATTCCTTTTGTTCCTGCTTTTTATAATAGGAAAAATAATATTTTCTTAGGGGACGATCTGTTTACCTGTCCAAGAACTTGCTTCTGTTATCGTTCTCTTGACACGGTTTCTCAGTTTATCATTTTCCTACAAAACCAACGCTCATTGCAGATTAGGTGGATCTTTCATCAAGTGAGGAAAAAATAGCTTAGGGACATTAGAAGAATACATTTGGCTTAATCTGTAACTCTAATCATCATTTTTCAACTTTGTTAGGATATACAAGAGCTACTTGCTAGCTGGAAGCCTTATTTTGATGGCGCTTCTTGTGTTTTTGTCCATGCTCCCTCAAGCAGTAGGCAACTACTTTTCAATGGAGGCAAACCCTACTTTAGCAGCCAAAACTGCGCCGTCCGAAACGTTCCATTCACTATCCGGCGGCCAACCTTCAAAGAATCACAGCGTATATATAATCAGTTGACTCAGGTTGCGTATGTAGCTGAGGAGATTTTTGTAAATCCACCAGAAGAAGAAGCCAAAGCTAATATTGTGGAGCACACCCACACTGAGGATTCTGGTGAAATCTCTAGACAAGATGAGCCTGGTGAAACTTCTACTACCAGCATAATCTTAGAGGAGCCAAATGTTATAGAAGAGGACCTCGGGGATGTAGTTACTGGTACGTCAACCCTATTACACGAAGCTGCTAAATCTGGTGATTGTGAGAGAGTTGGGAAGTTACTGGAGGAGGGTATGGATCCTTGTGCGAAGGATGAAAGAGGCAGGACGCCATACATGCTTGCAAATGACAAGGAAGTGAGAAACACTTTCAGGCGGTTTATGGCGTTAAACCTTGAAAAATGGAATTGGCATGATGCTAAAGTGCCAAGCCCGCTCACCAAGGAGATGGAGGAATCTCAAGCTGCTAAGCAGGTACTTTTCATTTTCAGAAACTTTGTAACAGGCAAAAATAGGACTAGAGCACAACTCCTCTCTTTATGCACTGGTTGCTTAGGTTAAGCTCTATCCAAGGGTTTATGGGATATATCATATATGTGGTGGTTGTGAGTGAGTGTCCAGATATATGGTACTGTATGAAAGTTATGCATTCATGCTCCCATGATTTTTATTGATGAGAAACATCTGGATTCATAATGCTGTCTGAATCCATCATGTGACTAACTTGATTTTGTGACGGTAATGGTTGGTACAGGCAGAGAAAGACGCCAAGCAGAAAGCAAGAGCGAAAGAAATGAAGAAACAACGAAAAGCCCGAGAGAAGAAAGCTCAAGTAACGTGTTTATCAGTGTCTTATACAAAAACAAACTGGGCAGTTAACTTGTTACCTAACGCTCCTTGTTGTGTTTACAGGCAGAAGCTGAGAAGGCTGAGAAAGAGAAACCCATCTCTAAAGTGGTGAGCTTCACAAAACCCAAAAATGTAATAAATATGATTGGGTATCTTAGGAAAAAGACATAAACATTTTGTTTTCTGTTAAAATGTTAATAGGAGGAAGTGAGAAGAGCAATGGCAGCCGAGAGGGAGAAGAGAGCAGCGGCTGCAGAAAGACGGATGGCAGCACTTAACATTCAAAGCAGTTCGACTACAGCACCATCATCATCATGAGGGAGCGACTAGTATTCATTCTATCCTAAAAGAAAAATCTTATAGCTTTTGCCGGGATGATGAAAACAATACTATTAAAATCACATATTTTGTTGTCTCTTCTCCAATAAATATTTTTTTATTCCTTTGGTTCCAATGCAAATCTAAAACCGAACTGGTTTACAAATATAAACAAAAACTAAAATTTTGAATTCGACCAAATTTAGCTTTGTAGAAAATAAGGGATCACACGCTCAAAAAGCTACAGCAATTTAAAAGAAGTCTACATTCCAGCCTTTTATTTGATATTTTGGGAAGAGAATAAAACTCAACAAAGGGCAGAGGAGAGGGCTAAGTGAAGGGCATGCTCTGCTTCTTTCAAAAAGAGTCTAGTGAGTTGTTTCTGGCCTCTACGGTATATCACACTTGACCACTTGTTTCTGCTCATCATCCTTTTCCCCTCTTCCTCCCTATTATCATCACATGTTTTCAAACCAACATATCAATAATGTACTTTTCTGATTAAATTATATATTAGTCGTTTAGATTAAACAATGCCAACAACCCCCTCCTCTGATATTCTTAAACTGTGTATAATTATCATCAACATTGTACCTGGGCTGTTCATGGCTCTCCAAGACGCATGCCTCCTCAAGGAGCCCGGCATCTTGTTCTTCACTGCCGGAATTCTCTTCCAGCTTCATCATCCTGTCAACCCAATAAAAATGCATCACTTACTTGATATTGGACAAACCTATTGGTTAACTCTTTGATATAACGAATTCAATTTGCTTACTTTGCATTAAGGAGATCCAAAAGCAACTGCAAAGCTCCAGAATCCCCGCATGCTTCCCATACCGCCATCCTCACCTCAGTTTCACTAGGTTGCTCGTCTGGTCTTGACTCAACAAGCTTTCACCAGGACAATATATTTGTTTTAATAAAAGCAATATCGGGTGATCAAGTGGAAGAATTCAGAATATTATGTTATTAGATGAGTGATTATACCTCTTCAATCATAGCTGAGACTTTGTAAAGCTCATCTTCTTGCATGGCAATGGTCCTCAAGCCAGTCATAAAATCTTCTGGGAAAACTAGTTTGTTCACATATGAGGGAATCTTACGCTGCCCAGACCAACTGAAATTACAGGATCTAGCAGCTGTTCCCTTCTCTTCGCTTTCTCTGACTTTTGATGTGGGTTGTGGGAAAAAACCATGATCCAGGAGAGATTTTGGCAGGAGACACCGGAGTTCAGCTTTCTGCAATGAGAGATTTTTCAAAGTTCAACAGATTGCATATCAAGTTAAAATCCAAAGTTTGAGTACGATAGTGCGAAGACAGTTATACTGCTAACCTGAGCTTCAAGAAGCTGTCCTTTGGAATCAGAGAATGGGATGCTCGGAATCGCCTCAACAGGATAATGTACCTGAATATATCCAATGTTATTCCTAACAGCAGATGTGAAATCAAATTTGAAGAGCATCTTCTTGATCTACAAACATCCTAAAGAATATTACCATGAGATAATCATCTGGATTGTTCTCTATCACAAATCCGTACAGGTAAAGAAGCTCCTGCATACAACAAGAAGACACACCACTCAAACAAAGGACTAGGTGTGATAAATTTACAAAACCCAAAGACCTATTTATCTCAACAGAAGATATTCAAGCAAACAAAACGACATATATTTGACTGGATAACAAACAGGGCCCACCATTTTCAGTTCATTGTATTTTCAAGATTCCAGGAACGAACTGTAAAATGTCTTACCTCATTTCCTTTGTTACCATAACTGATCGTTATCTCCTTGTTTGGAATAGGATTTTGTGCAACTGTTCAGTTTTGAGAATTGTGGCAGTTAGAAAAGAAAAGGAATATTCAAGGTTATATTAGCTGAAAGTGAGAGGTAAAGCAAGAAGTATAATGGCGAACCGGAGAGAAGATACATGGAGAAAGGAACTTTAGATACTGATCCGGTCCCATCAACTTCCCAAGTCGCCACAGGCTTCAAGTCTATACTGCCATATCAATAGGTAGATCATATCACATCACACCAGGAATAAATTCATCCACCATACTACATCAACACAATGGGACAGAGAAACAAAAACAGAGTCTTGATTTGTAGTATTGGCATACCATGGTTGCAAAAGTCAATGCCGGGAACAAGCCCTTCAACCCACACAGTATCTCCGGGTCCAACAGATGTGGTGGCAGGGACATGATCTTGAATCTCTACCAATCAGAAAATGACGAAACTCATGAAGTTTTTTTGGTGACACAGGACAGTCGTATTAAGAAACAAAATACAGGGATCAGACAATTAATGACTTGCCTTTTTGATGGGAATCCGTTGCAAGTTTTGATGGGCAACCCTCAACATCTTCTTGGTTTTGTGGAAAAACGAAAGAATGTGGAAGAGGAAGGTTCAAGGCACGACTCCAGAACACAGAATTTGCCCTGGCGCAGCAAAAAAAAAGGGTATGATAATCACTCAGTAGCCCTTTTGCAGCTCTCTATAACTATTGGTTCTACAAGAAAAGAAATAGCAAAACAAACATACCAGAGGAAGTCTTCAAAGGAAACATTGCTGCAGGAAAAGGCAAAAACAAAAAGAAATGTGATTGGCTGGCTGACCATCAAGAACCACAAAGTAGCGTAAAAATGTTTAGGCCTAGTAGTCAACCTTTCAGAAACGCCATCCAAAAGAAGAAGCTTTTTGAGGAGGGACTCCACTTTGTCATGGTAAAGTGCGAGCAGCTTCTTCTTCTGAAAAAAGAGCCAAGGAAATGGATTCATCTTCAGAATTGTTATAAATATGCAAGGAGAAAATGTCACATGATAGAGAAAATGTCACATGATAGAGAATTTGTCCAAAGATTAACCTGTAACAAGGTAGCATCGTACAAGTTAGTGCCTTTGAGCTCGAGGAAGTCATCATCGGAAAACCAAAGAGGATTGCCGAAACGAGTGGGAAGCATATCAAGATACCTACCCCCCACACACACACACAGTGGACAAAAGCAAATTAAAGAAAGAAGGAAACTGAGTATGTTTGAACGAAAGAAAGAGAGAGAGCTTACGGCTTCCAAGTAGAAAGAGGACGAAGGCGCTCAAAAGTAAGGAACAAAATGATGAGAAAACGGTCATCGACATGACCTTGCTCGAACATGGAGCGACACTCAGGACCAAGGAGAGGGTCTTGAAGGACTCTCATTGGTGTGATGGCCAATTCAAGCGGAACAACCACTAATACATCATCGGAAGAGCCTTGAGCGTCGGCGAAAATGCCAAATCCTTTTGGGAAAGAATTGATTGTGCAGCCTCGTAACTCTGCTCCATTCACCTCAAGCCAGTCTACGCACTCTTTCACTTTCCCTCCCTCTTCTGATCTCACCGCCGCCGCCGCCATTTGCCTACACCAGCTCTCTCTCTCTCTCTCTCTCTCTCTCTCTACTGTAGTTTAAGTTTATTGATATTTGATTGATCGGTTATAGATTGAACCAATTTGATCGATCGGTTATAGACTGAACCAATTTGATCGATCGGTTATAGACTGAACCAAAGCTAAACCGGACGAAACTGATTTTAAATTTAATATTCGATATTAATGATTTGGTCAAACCAACGAAGAACCAAATAACCCAAGAAACTGAACCGGGAATGGTTAAATACTACTGACAATCGATACAGTATTTATGATTTAGTCAAACCAAATAAGAGAAAAGAAAGTGAACCAAACCAGAAAGAACCGGGAATCGTTATACTCTCTCTCTTTCCATACGCCAGCTCCCAAAGCTAAAAAGCATTGATTAGGGAGCGAGAGACGATTTCTTTCTGGAAGAAGAGAGAAGAGAAGCAATGGCGTCGTCGGATATGCCGGAGGCAACAGTGCAGAACATTCTGGATCAGGACTCTCTGAAATGGGTGTTCGTGGGTGGGAAAGGAGGCGTTGGGAAGACCACATGCAGTTCCATCCTCGCAATCTGTCTCGCTAGGGTTCGATCCTCCGTTCTCATCATCTCCACCGACCCCGCTCACAATCTCAGCGACGCCTTTCAGCAACGCTTCACTAAATCTCCCACTCTCGTCCAAGGCTTCTCCAATCTCTTCGCCATGGTATTATTGGATCTCCTTCATTTCCTCTAGATCCCTTGCGATTTTGATCTCTCATCTCTCGAATCCAATTTCAAATCTCAATCTCGATTTTGAATTAGTAGAATTGGGGATTAGGTTTGATGTGGAGACCAATTTGTATTCTTCATATAATGAATCTTTGTATGGTTTTCTCAGGAGGTGGATCCTACTGTTGAAACTGATGACTTGGCGGGTCCTGAAGGGATGGATAGTTTATTTTCTGACTTGGCCAATGCCATTCCTGGTATCGATGAGGCCATGAGTTTTGCTGAGATGCTCAAGTATGTTACCTCCTCTTTTCTTCTTCTCATTAACTATTTATGTGATGTATCCAAAGTGATTGTTTTGTTGTTTCCTTCTTTTTAGGTTGGTGCAAACAATGGATTATGCAACTATTGTCTTTGACACCGCTCCTACTGGACACACTCTCCGTCTCTTGCAGTTCCCCGCCACTCTTGAAAAGGGCCTTTCGAAATTGATGTCCTTGAAGAGTCGCTTTGGTGGCTTGATGAATCAGGCATCTCTTTTATGCCTTTGTGGAACCCTATATGATTAATAGTTACTCTTTCTTTAGCTGATTTTTTGAATGAGCTGGTTGTTTTTACTTTTTTTTTGGCAGATGAGCCGTATGTTTGGCATGGAGGATGAGTTTGGGGAGGATGCTCTCTTGGGTAGACTTGAGGGCTTGAAGGATGTCATTGAACAAGTCAATCGCCAGTTTAAAGATCCGGTACCCCCTTTTCTTTTATCGCTTCCCTTGCTTTTCTTCATTCTGTTTTATTAAACGAATACATATATATGGGTGTCACTTCTCTTTATGAATTTTGTTGCTACTGCATTGGTGAAGATTCTGATTCTGCAATTTTTGATAAACGACCAGGATTTGACAACGTTCGTTTGTGTCTGCATCCCTGAGTTCTTGTCTCTCTATGAAACGGAGAGATTAGTTCAGGAACTCGCTAAGTTTGAGATCGACACCCATAACATCATCATCAACCAAGTGCTATACGATGACGAAGGTGCTACCTTTTTTGCAGATTTTTGTTTTTTTTTTATTTGTGCCTATTTTCTTCCAGTATGAAATTTTGTTTTTTAAGTACACCGACAATTATCTGACTTGCTAATCTTGTCTAGATGTGGAATCCAAGTTGCTAAGAGCAAGGATGAGGATGCAGCAAAAGTACCTGGATCAGTTTTATATGCTATACGATGACTTCAACATCACAAAACTACCTCTGCTTCCGGAAGAGGTAAAAAAGCACGCATGAGAGACTCAATAGGAAACATTCCTGATATATAAACGTGTTGTGGGATATGTTTGAATTGGCAGGTGACAGGGGTGGAAGCCTTAAAGGCATTCTCGGATAAGTTCCTGACGCCGTACCATCCAACGACAAGCAGAAGCAATGTAGAAGAGCTGGAGAGGAAAGTACACACATTGCGACTGCAGTTGAAAACAGCGGAAGAAGAACTGGAACGGATCAAGAGTTGAAGGCTTTGTTCAATCCCAAAGTGTTTTTCTTTCTCAACCATAAGATACTCGGAACTCAATTGCTTCCTCTACATTACATGGCAGACCTTCTGGATCTGAGCTTGTACTTGTTTCTGTTTTTATTTTAAGAATTTATAGGTGGAAAACTATTAAGTTTTTTTTGGTGTACTCAAATGTCTCTCTTTCTAGTTCTTCATGTGGCATAAAGAAAAACTCTTTACAGGGCTGGGGATCAAACACAGTAATCTTATGTTGCACATTTTCTACAGTCTTATGTTGCACATTTTTCTACAATAAATTTCTCTTTGTTTAATTTCTACAACGTTGACTCTCTTTGTGTTAATTTCTACAACTATTACCTCTCTTATTTTATAATTAGTACTAGCTAAAACAAAAATATAAAAGAAAAAATCTGTCAGTTAAGAAAAATTGGAAATACAGTATATAATACACTTTCTTAATTAATAAGATTTAGATGAACTGTATTCTGGGCTTGTAATTGGGCTTGAGCCCACATAAGATGAGCCCAAATTGGTGGCGGGTGATGAATACATATAAAGGAAGAAATGGATTAGGTAGAATCCAAGACTCCATAACGGTAAAAAGAATATATTTTGCCCTTTTCTCTCCCTCTCTCTCTTTCTTCTTCTCGCTCTCTGTGCCCCTCTGTGTTCGGCCGTTTTGAGCAAAACAGATTGGATATGGGTGTGGGAGGAAAGTTCTGGGATTTGTTGAAACCTTACGGTCGACACGAAGGTAGTGATTACCTGAGAGAGAAACGAGTGGCCGTTGATCTTTCCTTCTGGATCATTCAGCACGAAACTGCCGTCAAGGGTTTAGCCCTCAAACCTCACCTCAGGCTCACCTTCTTCCGTACCATCAATCTCTTCTCCAAGGTCCTTCTTCCATTTTCTCCTTCTGATTCCCCATGCATTGCTCTTCAATTGAAATCATAATGCTGTTTAGGGTTTTATGCAGTTCGGAGCGTACCCGGTATTTGTCGTTGATGGAACACCTTCCCCCTTGAAATCTCAGACAAGAATCTCTAGGTTTTACCGATCTTCCGGAATTGATACTTCGAATCATCATCTCCAAGAGGGTGGGGTAGTCTCCGTTGAGAGAAATAAGCAGTTTTGTGAATGGGTTAGCGAATGTGTGGTAAAAAGTTTGAGCCTTTTTTGATTTTGATGATGATACTACTTTTGGTTTCTCTCCCATTTATTAATTATTAAATTATTTATTTCTTGTTTTGGTGGTTATGTTTAGGAGCTACTTAAATTGCTAGGTATCCCTGTTCTGAAAGCAAAAGGTGAAGCTGAAGCTCTCTGTGCTCAGCTCAATAGCCGAGGTTTTGTGGATGCTTGCATTACTCCTGATAGTGATGCTTTCCTCTTTGGTGCTACCTCCGTTATCAAATCCATCAACCCTAACTCCACTGTAATCTTCTTTTGACTCGCTTAATGGTTATAGCCTTTCTTCCTTTTACTGAATATATGATTCTGTGTAGGAGCCGTTCGAGTGCTACCATATGTCAGACATCGAAGCTGGACTCGGTCTGAAGAGGAGACACTTGATAGCCATCTCTCTGTTCGTTGGTAACGACTTTGATTCAGGTGGTGTTCTTGGGATTGGTGTTGATAAAGCACTTCGCATTGTCCGTGCCTTCTCTGAAGACGAGATACTCCAAAGGTATTATTAATTAATTAATATTTTCATCCGTAAAAAGCTTATTTGTCTCTCTCTGTGACTAACCGTTTCTTGAATGTAGACTAGAGGACATTGGTAAAGGGTTGAGACCTGAAGTGAGTGGTGGAATCAAATCAGTGGATTGTGATGATGGTGAAGATTCCAGCTCCCAGGTGAAAAGAAGATTGCCTCACTGTTCTCGCTGTGGACATCCAGGCAGCAAGAGAGCTCATTTCAAGTCCTCTTGTGAGCATTGCAGCTCTGATTCTGGTTGCGTTAAGAAACCATTGGAGTTTATATGTGAATGCTCCTTCTGCTCCAAGGATCGGGAGTTGAAGCAACAGAAGAAAACCGAGAATTGGTGGGTCAAAGTCTGTGATAAAATTGCTCTGGGTCCAGATTTTCCCAACAGAAAGATTATCCAACTCTATCTGTCCGATATTTTCACAGGTATGAAATAACTGTTGTGCGTATTACATTACATGTTTCTTGTTCTGAATCCTGATGTTTAAGTACAGAAGATGGGTCTTCAATGTCTTGGGGAACTCCTGATACGGAAATGCTAGTGGATTGCTTGGTTTTCAACCTGCACTGGGATCCTTCTTATGTTAGGAAAATGTTGCTTCCGATGTTGTCGACCATTTATCTAAGAGAAAGGGCAAGAAACAACAACAGCAACACGGGAAATCCCTTGTTATGCGACCAGTACGAGTTTCATTCAATCAAGTGCATGAAAACTAGATATGGGCATAAGTCGTTTGTGATAAGGTGGAGAAAACCCGTTTCTACAAGTGGTTTAACTCCAGAGAAACCGATTGTTGTATGGGAAGACGAAGAAGAAGAAGAAGTGGTGGAAGAGGGGGAGCGTGTGGATGATCCCTTAGATGGGTTAAATGAACCACGAGTGCAAAATGATAACGGTGAATGCTTCTTGCTGACTGATGAATGCATAGGACTTGTCCAGTCTGCTTTCCCGGAGGAGACAGAGCACTTCCTACAAGAAAAGGTAATGCGAATGGTTCTCTGTCTCTCTATCTGTAGATATTGGGTTGTGTCCGTTTTGTTTCCCCCTTTGCCTTATTATTGTCTTTTGTTAAACTGACAGAAACTGCTAGAGTCGAAAAAGAAGAATGTTTGTGAAGGAGGAGCAGCATCGTCATCAACGGGTGCACAAAAAAGTATAACTGATTTCTACCGTTCAACGAAAGCAGCAGCAGCAGCAACAGCAGCAACACCAGCTCAAAGTATAGACACAGGGACTGGGAGCTCAATAGCTTCTGCAGAAAAGAAGAGACAAGCAAGTAGTAGTAGCTTTTCAAAGTCTGTAAGGCGTCGTCTTTTGTTTGGATAGAACACAACATTTCTTAGTAAACCCAGTTTCAGGTCTGTATAAATAGGAGTGTTTTTACCTTTGAAACTTTTTCTCTTATCTAGTAGATCATCTTGGTTTTAGTTAAGATACTTGCACATTCAATTCTTCCCCCACTGAGTTTAATAAACTTATCTTTTTGCTTTTTCTAATCAAAAATGTTTTTAAGGAAAATAAAAACATTTATGGTGCTGCCCAGGATCGAACTGGAGACCTTTTGCGTGTAAGGCAAACGTGATAACCACTACACCACAGCACCTCGTTGCTTACAGCATCTAATACTTTCAATTTGACACAATGATGATATGTGCAAAATGAATTGCAGACGATTAGAACGAAACAACCGAGAGAGCGAAGGTTTGGTCTTTTATCGGGAGCAAAGAGAGAGAGAGAGAGGATGAGTGTAGTAACAGTAACATCAACCATCAATTCCTCTCCATCATGGATGAAAAATGTTGACAATAATTCTCCTTCACTGAGGGAAACCTCTGTCTATCTCTCAAGGAGGAGCTCGAAAATATCTCTTCAGAGGAATAAGAAGAAGAAGGTGTGTTGCGGGGGAAAGAGCACAGATGATGATTACCACGCAACACTCAAATCTCTCAATTCTCGAGGCCGCTTTCCCAGAAAATCCCTTGGACAGGTTCCCTTCTCCCTTTGATTATCTCTGAGACAAATGGTCGAACACCTTGTGTGCACTCATGTTTTTTTTAGCCAAGTATAAAAGAAACCTTTTGTTGTTGTGTTTTTTGGTGACGTGGCAAAAGCATTACATGCTGAATTCGGACATCAACGATCAGTTGGCGGCAGCGGCAAAAGTGAAAGAAGGAGACTTTGTGTTGGAGATTGGACCTGGGACTGGTTCTTTGACCAATGTTCTTCTCAACTTAGGTGCTTCTGTTCTTGCCATCGACAAGGTTTCCTACATTCTTAAATGTTTTGTTTGTTTGTTTACAAGCAGCAGCTAATTGTTGTTTCTATATTTTTTTGCAACCAAAAATCTTATAGGATCCTCATATGGTGGATTTAGTACGTGAAAGATTCCAAGGTTCCCACAAGTTCAAGGTACCACCACCAACATTATGTGATCCAAAAATATTTTATTTTTTTTCTGATAAGGGATGATAAGAGAGAGATTACATGTGTATCTGTTGTAGGTTTTGCATGAGGATTTTGTCAAGTCTCACATCCGCTCTCACATGCACTCCTTTTTAAAGACCAGAAACTTATCTGATCCACATTTTGCTTTTGCAAAGGTCTCACAACTTTCTCTCTCTCTCTCTCTCTCTCTCTCTCTCTCTCTCTCTCTCTCTCTCTCTCTCTCTCTCTCTAACTCAGCAAGCACCACATATATATCTTAATATTTTGATCGTTTACACTTGTGTATATTATTAATATTATTGAATGCAGGTTGTGTCCAACTTACCTTTTAATATAAGTACTGATGTTGTCAAGCTTCTTCTTCCTATGGGTGACATCTTCTCTCACGTTGTTCTCTTACTCCAGGTTCCATCCTTTTCTAATGGACGATTTATCTCAATTTTGCTTTAATATGTTAATAACAATTTGTGTTGGGGGCTTAATATTAGGATGAGGCAGCATTGCGATTGGTTGAGCCAGCTTTGCGAACATCTGAATACCGACCCATCAACATTTTGGTCAACTTCTATTCTGGTACTACTACTTGTTTACTACTCTTCATCTATCTGTGTTTTTGCATTTCTTGTGATCGTTCGTTATATAATGTGGGATAAACTTTCTTTTGTTTCAAGAACCGGAATACAATTTCAGAGTTCCTAGGGAAAACTTCTTCCCTCAGCCCAAGGTAATTTCTTTCTTTGTTTCAAGTTTTTGATCTCCAAAATAGCATATATGTATGTATATAAGTTGGTTTTCCATCTTGTGCTCTCCTCTGCAGGTTGACGCAGCTGTTGTCACATTCAAACTAAAGCATCCGAGGGACTATCCTGATGTTTCATCCACGAAAAGTTTCTTCTCTTTGGTACACCCTAAAACTCTCTCTCCACGCTGCTTCTTATTTTTTGTTAGAACAAAGCTGAAACCAATCCCACAAACAAAAACAGGTGAATTCTGCATTCAATGGGAAGAGAAAAATGTTGAGAAAGTCACTGCAGCACCTATCGTCATCTCCTGAGATCGAGAAAGCTCTTGGAGTAGCAGGTCTTCCAGTCACTGTAAGTAATGACGACTTTATCTGTGTCTTATTCTTGGGGAGCGGACCTCATATCAGTAAACCACAAACTCATAAATGATACGTGTATCTTAAATATGGAGCGGACCTCTTATCAGTAAACTCACAAACTCATCATATGTATTGTTTTTTTTGGTGTTGTGACCATTGTCGCAGTCGAGGCCAGAAGAGCTTACCTTGGGTGACTTTGTGAAGTTGCATAATGTAATAGGCAGAGAATAGAAGGTGGTCCGTACGCATCGAAGTTTTCAGGAAGCCACCAGAGAAGAAAGCAAGCATTATGATTGATTAGGAGGCCACTGAGGTGTAGATGAATATTATGATTATTGTCCATATAAGCAGGAGTAAGTAGAACGCAGATCCAAGCACATGTTCTTGTGTAACTCTCTCTGTACGGTGTAAAGTAATATCACAAAATAATGATAGTGCCTTTTCAAGACGAAAGCCTTTTTTCTTAGGTTACATCATCATATAATCTTTTTTTTCTCTGTTACGTAAGATTTTCAACTACCTGCAATATATGTGATAATGATGAACAAGCTTCGTAGATAAGGATTCCAAGATGAAAGTTTTTCCGATCCACGGACAATTCTGCATATATGATATTTCGATAGACAAATTCTCTCTGCACCAAACGACCAAAACGAATGGACGGTTTTGTCCAGTGGCGGATCTAGAACTATTAGTAGTTGGAGGCACTTTAATAAATAGCTCATTTAAATAAAAAATTTCATAACTAAAAAAATATCTTATAAATTTATCCTACGAGATTCCATATTCTGGAATCTTTTCACTATTACATCGTTTGTCACCTTTCCAAACAATTCCTTTTCAACTAAACAAACAACACAATCATTTAAAAACTGATCACTTATTCGATTCCGCAAGCTAGTCTTCACAATCTTCATCGCTGAAAAACATCTTTCAACTGTAGCGGTAGCAACAGGTAAAGTCAAAACTAGCTTCAAAAGCCGATAAACCAGAGAATGTGAACGATGTTTATTTGTCTTCACCATCATGCCTGGAAGATCTCCAAGATCCTTCAAATTAGAAAATCTTCCATCTTCTCGAATATTGTCAATATAGAGACCTAGCTGATGCTCAAAAGTGATCCGCTCGATAGGACTAAAATCTCCAGGATAAAACTCAGCTAGTCTCATAACTTTCAACTGATCAAACTCATGAAATGAATTAGTGGGGCTCAAAGAAGCAATACAGCCAAGTAATTCTGTGTTTACCTCATCAAAACGGTCATTAAATTCTTGAATCTGCATATCCAATATAATGTAAAAACACTCCACCTTATAGTGATGCAAATTGGTGATATTGCTTTTTTTCCTTGAATTCCTGAATTCATCATCCATATCCAAGAACTCAATCTTGTTGTCCTCACAAAAGGAAGAGACTTTATTAATCAGAGATTCCCATCCATCATCTCTGATCTTGTACAATTGTTGCTTGGTGGATTTCACAAGTGACATAGCATTCAGAATGTCTTGATCCTTTCTTTGGAGAGCCTTTGACAGGCTGTTTGTGATCCCAAGAAGAAGCAACATTAATTGTAAGTAGAACACAAAATCAAAGGTTTGGAAGTACTTGAGAAGACCATTAGCTTGGCGTCTTTTGATACCATCACTTCCATCGATTTCAACATACTCAAGCACTTTAATGATAGAAGCGAACAAATCAAATAACCGCAGCAATGTCTTATAGTGAGAACCCCAACGAGTTTTACCGGGTCTTTGAAGCGAAACCTCCTGGTTCAGTCCCTTTCCAGTCTTAATTTCACCTTTCTTAGTTTTTTCCTCAATTTTTTTCCGGTAGTCTTCTCGAATCTTATCTTTCCTCTTACAAGAAGCTCCAACCCCATTTAACAAGGCAGCAATCTTATCAAAGAAATCTCCAACTTCAAAATGTTTCTGAGCAACTGCAACAACAACTAACTGAAGCTGATGAGCAAAACAATGAACATAATATGCAGAACTACATTCTCTCAGAATTAGAGCTCTCAGACCATTGAATTCACCCTTCATATTACTCGCTCCATCATAACCTTGTCCTCTTAACTTCTTCATACTCAATCCATGTTTTGCAAACAGTGAATCAACAGCACTCTTCAGAGATAAAGAAGATGTTTCTTTCACATGAGCCAGACCAACAAACCTTTCTTTAACTATCCCATCTGTATCAACAAAGCGAAAAACCATTGCCATTTGCTCTTTATCAGAAACATCTGCAGATTCATCCACCAACAAACAAAATACATCATGACCAACTTCTTTGATAATAGATTCAATAACTTCTTCCGCAAAGCAATGAACTATATCTGTCTGGATTTTGTGGGACACCATCTGGTTGTTCTTGGGGGCATTCTCTAACACAACTGAACTTACAAGATCATTTTGCTCCGCAGTATATTTCACAAGTTCCAAAAAGTTTCCCTTGTTAACTGAATTCACCGATTCATCATGACCTCGAAACGGGAGTCCTTGTCTTAACAAATACCTACAAGCATCAATTGAAGCATTCAATCTGATCCTGTATTCATTTTTAGCCGCGTCATTCTGCTTATAAAAAGCATGAACAATTGATTGTCCCGGTTTCATCAGATAATCAGCTCTTTTCAATGCACTGTTGTGGAAACTATTCACGGCTCCCACATGATCACGTAATCTCTCTGTCTTGTTCCAGTCATCAAAGCCTTTGGTAACAAATGCATCACTTCCACATTTGTTTTCAGTGAAATCTCTAAACAAGTAGCAGAATAAACAAAACGCTTTATCTTTCTTCACACTGTACTCTAACCAGTCGCCATAAAGATCAAACCAAGCGGGGTTGAATCGTTTCAGTTTACTTTGAAATAATGTCTTAGGAAATTTATGACCACGAGGTTGACAAGGACCTCTCATAAGGTATCTACGTCTTATCTCGTCTCTTTGATTTGAAGGGTATTCAGTTATCCTTTTTCTATCCCCGGGATCACTAGGTAAATTCTCCAAATCAACTTCAGAATCTTTTTCCTTTAGAGAAGGCAAATCATCTTCAGAATTTGCGGAGACAGATGCAAATTTTCTTGTAGGCTTGAAAAATTTTTCCATTGAATTTTTTTCTGTGAGAAAAAAAAATTTAGCACATTAGTATTAGTTTTTATATATGTTCTCCCGATTTCTTATTGCTTTGATCACATAAATATTTTTTTTTACCTTTTAGCTTCTTGTTGAACTTGTTACACGTAGTTCTTTGTTTGTCTGCGTTCAGATTTTGTGAAGCAAACTCAATTGGTAAAAACTAAAAGAAAGAAGACGACAAAACGTGAATGATGTGTAACTAGGTCAAAATTAAAAAAAAATCTATTACTAATTTTCTTTTAGTATTTGATTGGGCCTTTTTAAATTTTAATTATCTTTGCTTTACATTGGGCTTCATGAGATTTGGATAATAGTTATGTTTAGAATTGTTATTTTTCAAACTCTCCTCCTACGCTCATTATATGTACGTTTACGTAACTTTTTCAAACTATCTAATAATTTTTTTTTTAAGTAGTAGGGGGCACGTGCCCCCGTAGTGATCCACGTACATCCGCCCCTGGTTTTGTCTGGAGTATGCTTGTAGAAGTAAAGTACTTACAATTACAATGACAAAAACCTAAGTAACCTTTATATTATCGAGATTATAAAACTTATAAAAGTCATCCATGACTGACCTCTTGGAAGTTGTCCGGACCTCCACGACATGTTACAAGTTACATTCCCCTAAAGAAGGCAGTTAATATAAATATTGACTTTATATTATTAGACCATGAATTTGAATATTTTACATGACTAAATTGACTGGGTACAAATTATGTTTATAAATAAGTGTTTTTTTAACATTTTTTACATAATAATTTATATAAAAATATAGTGATTATTCAAAAAGATAAAAATTAAATTTGCATTGACATTGTATTGTAGAATTACATTTGTTTTCTAAACAAAATAAAAAGTTTATAGTAACACTTGTTATTGTTTTTTTTTATCAACACTTGTTATTGTAAAACAAGGGAATATAGATTTTATCTTCCGCTAAAATACCCATTGGGCAGTTATTAAACGTATTGGGCTTTATATTATAAGCCCATGAGTTGGACTAATTTACGAAAGAGTTGTCGTCAACTGTGTATAAGCCCCTGATCTAAACCCCACCACCACGAATAACTCGTTTGAGCAGAGTGATTTAATTATATATTATTATTGTTGTCACCAAATTAAAGTTGGTATCGAACGGAGAGAGTCTGGCTGGCTGCTTTTGTACTTTGATTCAATCTCCTCGTCTGCACCAGAAGAAGATTATTCGTAAAGGTAGTAGAACACACTTTTGGATCTCAAAATTCAACTCTCGTCTTCTGTTAATCTGTGTGCTGTTGTTGTTGTTGTTGTTGTAAGGTTAGAATATTATAATTAGGGGTTTGAGTTGACTTTGGGTGTGTATTATATATGATGAAGATGACTAGTAGCCTGGAGACGACGAGAGCAGAGCTGGGACTGGTGGTAGCGTATCTGAACAAAGCGGAGGCGAGGGACAAGATATGTAGAGCAATACAGTACGGATCCAAGTTCTTGAGTGATGGACAGCCTGGCACTGCTCAGAATGTGGACAAGACAACAAGCTTGGCCCGTAAAGTGTTCCGTCTCTTCAAGTTTGTGAACGATCTGCATGCCCTCATTAGCCCTGTTCCCAAAGGCACTCCTCTCCCTCTTGCTCTCCTCGGAAAGGTATTTTAATAATCTTAATGCTTTGCTTTGCTGCTTTCCCTTCCTCATCTAATCTTGTGATTTCTTCGCCAGTCAAAGAACGCATTGCTCTCTACCTTCTTGTTCCTCGATCAAATTGTGTGGCTTGGCAGGACTGGCATTTACAAGGTAAAGAGAGCACACTGTCTCTGCATTTTTAAATAGATACAGATAGTGTACATCTTCAATTTTAAACTAAGGTTTCTTCTGGATCTGCTTTGCTGCTGCTATAAGAACAAGGAACGCGCTGAGCTTCTTGGACGTATAGCCCTCTTCTGTTGGATGGGTTCTTCCGCTTGCACTTCCTTAGTCGAGGTTTCTTCTCTTCCTTTCAACTTTGTTGCTTTGCTTCAAACTCCAGTGTGTTGTTATAATGGCTACTAAACTTTTTCCAAATGTTTATTTTTTTTTTAAATAGATTGGGGAGCTTGGTAGGCTCTCAGCTTCAATTAAGAAGCTTGAAAAGGAGATTGGCAACAAGGATAAACACCATGTAAAGCTTTGCCTCCTCTTAACCATTTCTTCTTTACGATACCATCCATGCTGTTTTTTTTTTTTCGTATTTTTGACATTTTTGTTTTGTTTTGGGGGCAGAATGAGGAATACCGAGCGAAACTGAAGAGATCAAACGAGAGGTCATTGGCTCTGATCAAAGCCGGAATGGATTTCGTTGTTGCTTTCGGTTTGCTTCAATTGGCTCCCAAGAAAGTCACTCCCCGTGTCACTGGCGCTTTCGGTTTCGCCTCCTCTCTTATCTCTTGTTATCAGGTATTCGACACTCTTACTCACTTATAATGTGTTGTTGCAATCTTGGTCACAAGTGCAGTGTGACCAATCTCTCTTGCTTTTTGCAGTTATTGCCATCGCATCCCAAGTCCAAGACGGTTTAAGTAAACAAGGAAAAGATGAAGTAGAGTGTCCTTGTGTCTGGATGTTCCATAGTGTTGTTCTTCTGCATTAACTTACTTTGGTGTTTTTTTTATTTGTCTTTATACTTTTTATCTTGTGACAAAACGTTTCAGTCTGTTTGGAGAATAAAATGATGAACGTTTCGGTACCAATCAACACTGGAAATGGGTTAAAGAAGAGGAGTAAATACACACAGTGCACACTACAAATACAATGTTCATAAGGTTTTGTGTTTTATTACCCAACTGTGTCACCAAAAAGTACAATTGTCCTCCTAATATAGTATTTGATTAGAGGAGAACAATTAATTTGAAAAAATCTCCCTCTAGAAGGACCACCACAAGAATGTTAAAAAGTTGTTCTTGTTCTTTCCCAAAAAAATGATGAAAGGTCATCAGATCGCGAGTGTACCACTTCCTTCGATGATCTGGTTCTCCTCAGTTGCATCCGACGTTTGAGTTTTAGGCTTAGTCGTTGTCGTCGTCGTCGTCCTCGAGAAACCATACCCCAGCGAGCTTCCGCTTGCTTCACATAGCTGCCATTATCGTTATACAACCATTTCCCAATACACAAATCAATCAAAGATCAAACCAGATTCTTATTATCACAAAATAAAATAAAATTTGATCAAAGATTGAAACGCACCTCCGTTAGTTCAGACAGGTGACGGGTTCTGAACTCGTTGATCGTGTTTGCGATTTCAGAGGTTGGTAACTTGACCTAACAAACCCACGAAATATGAGTATACACTGTCTATTATTATTTCCACAGACAAGAGATCATCGAGTGTTCATTACCTGAGCAAGAACAGCAGCTGCCAACTGTAGACTTGGCTCCAGCGTCTCCGGTACAACCTACCAATTATTTAACATTTTTATAATGCACGATCAAGAAAGCATATGAATTCGGAAGTGAAGGAGTTTTTGTGAACATTACAGCAGTAGCACCAGCTTTTTCTAGATTAAGACCATGAACAACATCGTGTGCACGGACAAATGTCTTCACATTGGGGTAGTGCTTGCTCAGAGCCCACACACATCTATAGTTTGCTCCTGGTGCGTCTAAAGCAACCACAGCAGCACATGCTCTCTCAGCTCCAATTTTGTGGAGAACCTGTTTGATCGCACAAGCATAGTGATATTAAAAGCTGGTATAATCTGAAAAATGTCACGTGCAGTCCCCCTTTTTTTGTTTTTGTTTTTTTTTTGTGTACCTCTTTACTACCAGCGTCCCCAAAATAAACAGGGAGGTCCAAGGAACGGGCGATAGTCACTCTATCACTGCAAATAATATTATGAGGTACTCAGGTAAGCAAAGAATGTTAGATATATAATTTTTTATCAGAGAGGTTAAAACGTGATTGATGTTGTGTGGAAGTTACTGATGGTGCCCACATTTTCGGTTTATCTAAAACCCACAAAATGACCATACAACAAATGAATAGGCGATGTTATGTTACCTGCTGACATCGAGGGCAACGAATGGGATAAGTCTTTCTGAGAGAAGCTGAGCAATTATCTGCAAGTAACAAATATACAGTGGCCAAGAAGTTAGAAACTCCCAGATACCCTGTGACAAAGATTATGTACACTATGTTCTTGTCCAAAGAGCATATAAGCTGAAGAACTTAAGATAATGTATAAACCTGCCCAACTCGTCCAAATCCGCAAATAATTATGTGATCCTGCAAATCATCCGTCTGCAAAACAAAATCAGCCCAAAAAAGGGGATTAAACATCAGTCAGAAACGTAATGATTTTCCTGAACCAAAGAATGTGTGAGCTTCAGAACAACACTAAAGTCAAGTGGTACCATGATTGAAATTTAGCTAAAATTCTATACAAGTATCATCAAGATTCCTACCTCACTTTCAACCGGCAATAAACTTCTAACATCATGCAACTCAAACCGGGATGCAATTAACTGGCCACCAGCAGCTAACCAAGGTGTGATAGCCATCGAGATTCCCACCACAAGAAACAGCAACGACGATAACTGAGGGGACATTATACCCTGGAAGAACCACCGGTTAGGCCTCTAGGGAAAAACAGTTGAAATATATTAAAAAAATGATGCTGATAACAAACCTGATTGACAGCTTCTCCAAAAGCAACAAATGCAAACTCTCCACCAGGGGCCAGAAGAAGACCGGCTCTAATTGCAGATATGACTGAAATTCCAAACAATTTGCCCATGACAACAACTAATATGGTCTTGCCCAATATCAAGAGTCCCAAAGTCCCAATTACGACAGGGAAGTTAGAGAGAAGAAGTTTCGGATCAATAGACATGCCAACCTGAAATGAGTATAACTCCTTTTTTAGTCTTATGATTGCTTACATATGTTTACGGTTGAAAGAAACATCAGAAGTAATACTTTCTTTCACCATCCACAACTATTCCTGCTTTTTCAGAAATGATAAATATATGGATGAAGTTATTTCAAAACTCATAAACTACCGTCATGAAGAAAAGACCCAGCAGAAGACCACGATACGGAGCAATATCTGATTCTACTTGCAAGGAAAACTCTGTCTCCGCAAGGAGTAGACCAGCCAAAAACGCTCCTAATGCCATGGAGAGTCCCGCCTGATTTATAGAAGGAACATTTAGCAGAAGGGAAGAATGGCATGGCGGAATAAATGTAATTGCCAAGTACCAACAAGATGAAGGTCATACCCTAGCTGTCAGTAAACTAGTCCCAAGGATAACAAGAAGTGTGTTGGCGGAGAATATCTCAGCGTTTCGATTTTCTGCAATCTGCTTGTAGATTGGTCGAAGAAGCTGTGGTTCACAAGAGTTTCAATGCCTCAGATAATATCTCCACAGAAACATATGAATAAATACCCGAAGCAGCAGTGATACCACAACAACCTTTCAAGAGAAGTCAATGATAACATCTAGCAAATCTAAAACATTTTACCTAACAACTTAAGTAATTAACTAAATATGATATCTGGCACCTCAAAAGTTAAAGATAACTGAGACTTACAAGACGGCCACCAGCAATTATGGCAGTAATAGCAACTGCTGCTTTAACTGCAGCAAGTCCAAGAGCTTCAGCAATGGCTTGAAACCCGATCTGAGAAGAACAATTAGAAACTTAACATTTTCCTACCATTTATACTTTCTAGACACCATTGAGTGTATACAAATATAAGAAGGAACCCTGGAGATGAGCTTACCCCTCCTTTCGATGAATTAGGTGAAATAAGTGGGATGAGAATCAGTAAAACAACTACAGCTAGATCCTGTGAAAAAAATAACAAGGTGATGAGAAACTCCCAGCATAGCTGTCAGAATGAACTCTGCTCTGAATCGACCTGAAAAAGCAAGACGGAAAATGTAGCTCGTCCATGTCTAGATGTACTCTCACTCCGTTCTTGTAGAACCTGATACCAAGTACAATGTTATCATTTAACAAAATTCCTTTCAGTAAGATAGCTATCTGAATGCAACCAAAGATGTCACCTGAAGGACAACAGCGGTGGAGGACAGTGCCAGGCCATTTCCGATAACTATTGCCGCTGGACCAGCCTGACCAGCAACGTAATGGGCAATCAATCCAACTACTGCCGCTGTCACCAGAACCTAGATTACAAAATAGAAATGTAGATTAGGAACCTTGGACACAGAACTAGATATATTATGTAAAATGAGATATGGGAATATAAATCAAATCACCTGAGCCGAGCCTAATCCAAAAACATACTTCTTCATGGAACTCAGTCTTTCAACAGATAGCTTTCAAATCAAAAGAAAACAAACTATTAGATCTTACCAAACACATATCAAAAGCAAAAGCACAGCTTACGTATATATCAAATAGTACCTCAAGGCCAATGTTGAAAAGCAAGAAAACAACTCCAAACTCGGCTATGGCCTTGGTTGCGTGCACATTACGGATTATCGAAAGACCATAAGGACCAATCAATATTCCAGCAGCCAAATACCCAAGAACAGGGCTTCCTATACATTGAAGTAGATGAAGCCATTAAGACAGCACATAAATCTCTATGCAACATGATTGCGAGAACGGTTTTGACTAATGAAAGCATAGAAATTGTAGGAGCCTGAGGGAAGGGGATGCATTGGAGAAATAACAAAGAAAAGAAGCCTTCTACTAACCTCCAGGAAGTTTCTGAAATAGAGGCACAAATATGACGCTTGCCAGCAGTAACCATAAGAAATCAAGCAGGGAAGCTTCTTCCTCATTGACCTAATAATTGCAAAAGTTTCAGCCTCCAAACTACATTCCATACAATTTGCTTGGGACTTTGAAAAAGAACGAGAACAATCATTCATACCTCCTGGTGAGGGATCATCTCAAGCAATTTCTTAAATCTCTTAGGAAGTTTCTGCACTTGCCGTATCAGCGGCTTCTTATTGGAAGAGATATCTTCTGTACTAGTGCTGATAACATCTTGCTGTTGAAGCAGCTGATTGTTCCCCCCTACTCCATTGGAGTATAATGTCAATCTGGAACAATTAAGAAGCTCATAATAAACAAAAAGACCAAGTTTCATGTACTAAGATGATCATTCAAAACTAATGAAAAAGAAGATTAGATTTTGAACTGACCCTGCGCCGAGAAGTGCAACCCCAAAAACTAGCTTGGGCCATTGCTGTTTGACAGAATCAACCAGACTTGCAAAAACAGTTGTGGTCCCATCCGGGTTGGAAGAGAAGAAAGATGCAGGAAAGAAACGGGAGGATTTATTAAACGATGACTTGGGAGCATTAAGAGAAGAGCCCTCTTTTGGCAGATCTTTCTGCGTTTCCTGTTTCTTCGCCTGACCAACATTCTTTGACTTTTCAGAATCTGATTCCACCACTTTAGAAGACTCTACACTTGGCTTTCCATTCTCAAGATCACTTGAATCAGATTTATCAGGTAAATGATCAGCTGTGTTCTGTACCGGTGATATATCTCCATGTACTGATGATTCTACTTCAAACTGAT